>JABSTQ010011293.1:0-684302 GCA_013358835.2 Ixodes persulcatus
TTGTGACTCACGATGGGGGTGACGAAGGCTTTGTGGAAGGATGCATTGATATTTTTCATGGAGTGAAGTCGGGCGATTACCACGACGAGATGGATGGCAACCGATTTGAACGTTGGTTTGATTTGTTCCTGAACAAGGTAGAGCCAGGAAGCGATATTGTGATGGATAACGCTTCCTACCAATCAAGACGCGTGTAGTGTGTCCCCACGAAATCTTCAACCAAGAATCATCCGAGAATGGCTAAGCTCGAACGGAACTGACTGGGACAAAGACATGCTCAAGGTGGAACTAATTTCCCTAGTCTCCCAAGTGCGACACAAGTTCTTCAGCTACCGAGTGGACACACGTGCTGAAACTGTTGGGTGCACTGTTCTTAGGCTGCCCCCTTATCATTGTGAGCTAAATCCCATTGAGCGTATCTGGGGGCAAGTAAAGAATGAGGTTGTACGAAGCAACTCGTCTTTCAAACTAAAAGATGTTCTTCTCGAGCAGGCAATCAAGAATGTCACGGAAGATAACTGGACCGCTGCTGTACAGCATGTTAAGAAGGTTTAAAGGCAGTTCTGGGAGAATGACAGCCTGTCAGACAGAGACATTGCACCAGTCATCATCGCAATCAATGCCGGAGATGACAGCGACGTCACCCATGAAGACGAAAGCAGCGATGAAGTTGTCTCTGAATAAGGCCAGCCACACATTCCAGGTGTGGAGCCACTTAATATGTAAGCAGTGTGGCAAAGTGTTTCTACCATTGTGCTCTCCGGAAATTGCTGGAGGCCCACGTGAAGCCTTCTCTGCGAACAAGGCGGCCTGTTTGTGTGGGCTGACTCCCGACATCTGGTATGCAACACTGCCTCTTCGAGAGCGGCTGCAGCAAAACGATGAGGCGGCTTCGGAAGCCTACGTGAATCCTTCTCTGGGGACAAGGCGGCCTCCCTGTGCGGGCTAAATCCCGTCATCTTGATTGAAACCCTGCCCCTCCGAGAACTGTTGCAGCAACACGACGAGTCGGCTTCGTTATCTTGCACAGAAATATTAAACACAGAGCCGTGTTCAAGACGTCGTTCATTCCCTTCTCGTCTCCCAGACTCGTATTGCGGGTTTTAGCATGTCTTCCGCTTACACCAGCTTTTCTGTACTCATCTGCTGGTTCCTCTTAGATTCAATAGATTCAATCTTTATTCAATCAACAACATACAAACAATGGTTGCCCGGGAGCCGACATAAAAGGCAAACAGTGTTGCCTCACGATGTGCCGCCCCCCCCCCCCCCCCCCCTTCCCCATCACAAACATCATACACACTTGTCGTACACAATATAACAGCATAAAAAAGGTACAGCAAATATTACAGAATACACTTGCACAGCAGAATTCAATTTTAGGGCACTCCTGGCCCTAAAGATGCCAGAAATGCAGCTCGTTGAATGCATAATTCACAGGAAGTGACCAAGGTCTATTTGAGCAGTGCAGGTCTATACAATTTGCTTGTGTTACCAGTTTTTTGCTCATGGTCTTAATTCTCATTGTAAATCTAGGACACAGGACGAACACGAAAGGGCGCCTTTTAATGCTTGTCCTGTGTTCATCCTAGGGATGTACAAATTACGAACTTTAAGAAGCTGATCTGTGTCACAAAGATGCAGGGCTATGGCACTGCAAACAAAAGCTGCCGCAAGTACATTCGCTAAGCACAAACGCGTGCTGGTGCTGTCCTGCAAATATTTTATAGTGATTCAAAGTATTAGACCTGCAATGAAGTGACACAGTTCCGTACTAGATTAAGTGGATGTGGGGCGGTCAATTATAGTGCCCAGATGTAATACAACTGCATCTGTTTTCTCGAAGGTAACAGAACTGGGAACAAACAATGCGAGCATTGTAACAGGAAACTGTGTTTTGGGCAGTATAGTACAATACCAAAATTGTTCGTTTTAGGGGCTTTTACTATGGGGGGGGGGGGGGGGGGGGGGGGGAGGAGAATAACCACTGCTGTATATCTCCATCATTTGATGATACAATTCTTCGACTTAGAATGCTACATGTCAGTCATCGGAGCAAAAAAGCAGGGGCTAGAAGAGCTGTGGACAGTGGCCTGCAATGAACACAGAACATGAACCAGAGCTACTATGAATGTGATATGCTCTTTGTTACAAACAATAAACTTTGTAGATATACTTGCAGTTTTTTTGGTGACTACCTTTTTGTATACCTGCTCATATTAGACCACAATTCTCACCACTCCACATTCGCGGCTTTGATGCAGTCGACGTCAGCTGCAGAAAACACGTTTAACACTATTTTGAGAATCTGCTGAGTAATCGGTCTGCTACAGCAATCTGACACTTTACCAGTCATTTTCAAATGCTGTCGGACATCTCGCATGCCTATCGGATGGTGCAGCAGGGAGCCGTTCGCTGGCATGGTATTTGACGCTGGAGAGACTGAAATCGCAGGCTGCCAGTTCAAGAAGCAAATAATATAAACTTTTTCAACACAACCGCGGCCGTAACGTAAGGGCATGTCACATACCAGGCAACATAGACAGCGCGAATGTTATGCGGCAGCGAAGTTGCAAACGCGGTCCGCATGCGCACCTAGCCCGATTGAAAGCGATGGCGACGAAGCGCGAGGATAGCTGCAAATCATGTTTTCTCTACATTACATTTCCTTGTAGCTGTAGAGATGCCGGCCTGTGCAGTTCTAAATCGATAGCACAGACGTCCGCTCCTCCGCGAGCGACCGCTACGAATACGCACGCCATAAACCTGCTTGCAACCCGCTGGCTGAATCAACTGTCAACATGCACTCTGGCTCCTCCCACTGGGAGTGCCGGGTGAGGACACCCGGCACTCTGGTTGGTAGGCGCACTGATGCGATTCTCTTTGAGGAGAATTCGCCGGTGCACAAGTTGAGGTGAAAAAGAGTATAGTATCGTTTTCGGATTATCTGCGCACCCCAGCAGCGAAATACCGACGCCCAGAGGCCGCAGTTGCTGGGCAGCCACATGATAGTAGTGATCACGGTATGTGCATCACGCGACACAGTTAGCACAAACAAACGATGGCCGGTGTCACTTGTTTTCCTCTTAGAACTCAAAAGCTGCCACAAAAACTACTAGTATAGTGAATATCGCTCATTTGGAGCTCCAACTAATTGGCAATTCAACTGGCAGATCCGGAGCGCTTTGCGAAATCCGCGAGGGAGGCGAAATTCCGCTCCGTAGGAACCGCCCTGAATTGAAGAGTGGAAAATGGACTGGTATTTTTGTAGCGACCGACGGAATCCCCCGAGACGGTCGGCCATTCAAAACGGCCCCTGCTCGAACTTGACAAGCCGACCAACGCTTTACCCCCTTAATTTCCTTCTACAACGCCTACACACACACGCCTCAGCCGACTGAGCTTTCCGAGGACCAGTGACAACTGTCACTGTTTAGCTGCAGAAAAAAACACGTGACATAGGCCGGACGAAAATGTCCGTACCGTGCAGCTCCTGTCACAAATAACGAGGAAAGCGTCCGCGTTCGCCACCTGCCTTTCGGCCGCCTCAAAGCGGCGGGGCACGCACGGCGATCGTCATTGGTGGAGTTCAGATTGCTGGTACGACTTTAATAAAGATAAATAAGTAACAAACCATCACTTGCTAGGTCGTTGCCTAATCTGCTCTCGCTTCATTGCCCGAAATAACGCCGGTGGCATACAGTGTAAGGAGGTAAACAATCATTGGCTGCAAAATGAACAGGCCTAACCTGGCGCCTGCCTCCGGATTTTCTGTCGTTATTTTTCTCGTTCTTCCTCTCACGATCAGAAATGTCAGCGCTTATGATTTACCACGCTGTTTTCCCGGCTTTGTGTCTCTGATGTATGCGAGGTAGAAGCGCTCGAGCAGTCACAATCCCGCGTAAACAACCGACGCTTTCGAACAGATCCAACTCGACGGCCCGACCGGTCCGGCGACTTCGCCAACCTCGCCGCGCATGCACACTGCGGAGCTAAAGAAAATTACGCACGCGCTTCTGTCAACTTCCACCAAACGCTCCACGGAGCCAGCGCTGCCAGAGATCTACGAGCGGAAGATGACCAACTCGAGCCAGATCTGCGTGCGGAATATGCGAGCTCCAAATGGAGCGCTTTTGGAGCGCTCGAGATCTGCGAGCGGAATTCACCATAAAGCAGTAGCATTTTATGCTCCTCAATATTGTGTAGGAGTAAAATGCCCAATATCGCGAATGTCGTGTTTGTGCTAAGTGTCGCGCTTGTGGCAGGGGTGGCCTTACTCGTCAAGTTTCCGTACCTTGAGAGTTTGTGCGCGCGTTCAACGCTACGCACGGCAAAAGATAATAATAAGGAGATTTATCGCTTTGTTTGTATATGGATGATTGCTGAACGCAGGCGCGCTGGTGGCGTTTGGATTCTTGAAAAGCGTGCTTTTAGTACATTTAAAGCCCGAGCTTTGCTGTTCACCTTACGGTTACAAAACAAAGACGACATAATAAAAATAATAATAATGATAATAATAACAATGATAATTTATTCAACTAGAAACCAGTAAACCAATACAAATACGGGTCTGTCAAAGCCATAGGAGGTGGTGGGACATGACCCGGCAAGTCGAGCGACGAAACACTGAGCGTCTTGCACAGCGAAACCACGCAAAAAAAAAACAACAGTGAGAGGATGTAGGGAACACTGGAGCGACGGCAACTTTATCGGGCTAAATTATTTAACAAGTTTTTTAATTGCTTTTTTGTGCTGGCTTTGATGAGGGGCTCTGGAAGGTTGTTGACGATGAAAGGCACATAATATGATCGAGCTTTTTTTCCGTAACGCGCAGCACAACGAGGGGTTATAAAACGCGATGTGTGGCGAAAGTTCCTTTGGCCTACAAAAGGGGGCTTAAAATCGTTACTCCAGCAGTGACGGAGTACCACACTCTGCACACAAAGGGAAGAGAAGTTCGGCATCCGTAGAGTTTCAAACACATTCACACCAGAAGAAAAATCCAGATGATAGCCAACGCTCTTCAAAAGGGCCCTCAAAATACGGTGAATTTTAGTTTGCCACAACTCCGAAGAGTTGCAAAATAACGTGATACATACCTCAGTATACTGTAACCAAGGGCATGCGCGATTGATTTCCTCGCGACAAACGGCATAAACACTCGTCGACTAAAAAGTAAAGAGCTTATGCTACGACGTTTACCACAAATGTACGACAGGTGAGAATTGGAAGACATATCTGAATCAAATAAAATACCCAAATACTTCACTTGATGTACATATTTTAGTGGAGAACAATAATAATAATAATAATAACATTATCTTCACATATAATACAAGAAAAAAGTAACAAAATGCTGCGGCAGCACCTTGAGGGACGTCCGAGCCCCTGGACAAAAAGTGAAATCACTCGCGTATCCAAGTAAGCAGACAACACCAACCGTTCTAAATTCGAAACTGATTGCTGAGGGTCTCGCGCTAACTCGCGCTTCAGGGTCAAAATTTTCGGCAACGCATGAAGTCGCGATATGAAAGCAAAAAACATAAGAACTCTTAATTACTTCTGCCAGCATGATTCCACCGATATCTACTTCTTTTAAAAATACATCGCATGGTTTGACACATGTTAAACTTTCTGTGTTTATCTGTATCTCATCTACCGGGAGGCCCAGAAACAGCCCGGAATTAAAAAAATCGTAAAAAATTCGATGTGTAAGCTACAACACAGTAAATTACCCGAGTTTGGCTGGTGGTGGATATAGACCAACACGCGGCCCTGACGTCACGCAGCTGCGGTGGCGCTGTCGACGGCACTGCGCATGCGCAGAGGATTCACTTCATGTGAATTCGGTTTCTGCGCACGCGCAGTGCCCACACCTAGTGTGGGCGAACGCGGGCTTGTTTGTAAACAGCGTGTTGGTCTATAATATCAAAAAATGTAAAAAGAAAGACGCCTCAGTTTAATGTTACAAAGGAAAACCTGTAAAATCCTATGCATTCCAATAATAAAAAAAAAGTCTTGTGGCGAAGAAAATATGGAAGGGAAAAAAAGGGTTCTTCTCACCTTGCTAACGTTCTTTGTTTTCGTCTATCAAATGTTGTAGTGGCCCATAAGTACGTTCACAAGCTTCGAGAGGAAAATGTCTGCCCCAGTGGTCTGTCCACAGAACTTCTTTTTTTTTATTTCTAGCATTTGACTGCTGCAGGCCTTTTGATAATTTCACAATTTAGAGCCACCGCCTAGAGAAACTTATGCGGTAAATTACAGTGTCGTAGCTTAGATAATCAGATTTTACGCGCCTGAGTAAAAAACAAAACAAAAAGGTATACAGCCTAGCACACGCATGTTCGGGCACCGCGGCCCGCGCCAGGGATCCCCAAAGCTTCGTGTATCGAACCGACCCCCAGCGCGAAAGCAACAGGCCTAGGGTCGAGTATGGACTGGCGCACGCTCGTCGACGGCCCCCGGGTACGTCCTGCCAGTGCGGCGTGGGCAAGACGCAACGCCGCTCATTCGCGCGGCCCCAAACGGTCGAGCGAGTATATACGCGGGGGGCGACGCCGCTCCATCTAAAATAAAAACAACAACAATCAGGATATTTTGCCGCAGAAAGTTACTTCCGCCAGTTTTAGCGAAATGCGGAGCTCAACCAAGAGCTCAACCACTGCTCAACGGCAAAAGCAAATTATTGTGTGTATGTTTATACAGCCGGAAGCTAGTCTGCCGCAGTGGACGTCTGGTGTCTCAGCTGTAGGTGAGCAATTTAGCCAGTGTGGTACGACCGCTAACCTGGGGTCTTTAACGTGCACCACGCAGTAGTGATACACGACCGCACGCCGGTACGATGCTCATCCAGATCGAAACGGGCAGGGGCGGGGATTGAACCCAGGATCCTGGGTTACTGCTCAACGGACGTTATTCAGGGTATTGAATTTGGCGTGAGGATAGTGTGTTTGGGGTATGCGAAAAAGACTACTGTATTGACTATGGCGTGCGCCATAACCACAACCGTAGTCGAAGCGGAGGGGATAGTGAGATCTAGGGGTGTCGCGAACCGTCCGAGGTTCGAGTTCGACCAGGTTCGACTTTTTCAAACTTTTAGTGGAAAATTCGACGAACCTTGTATTGAGGTTCGACTCGTGTGCGCATGCGCGACAGGCTGGCCAGTTGGCTTCGGATTGGATGGTGATGGCTAAGGGATGAATTAAGGGCAGCGCTGATTGGTTATTTCAGTTAATACAGTACAAAAAATTAAGTTATTAACTTCTTCAGTGATTAGAATTGGTTTCTTTTAATTGCAACTGTTTATAAAATAAAATAACCCTTTGCATAAAAAAAAAATTCTCCAAACGTAGACATGCTTGTATCAAGGTCTGGCCACACTGTCCACAAAGTCGAACCGGTCGAATCTGGTGAAAAGTTCGAAGGTTCGTCGAACCGGTTCGACCCAGTCGAACCCCGAAAGTTCGACCTAAAAATCTGGTTCGACAAAAGTTCGCGACACCCCTAGTGAGATCGGCGTCCTACACCGGCAAGCAACCTTGAGGCACTCTATGGCGTCCCGGGTGTCAGCGCCCTCTTTCCGCCGGTCAGGTAATTACTGAGATGAAAGGGTCTTTATACTGCGGTAATTAAATACTGACTACAACTTGTTGTAATATTTTTATTCACATTTGTCCGCATTTATGAATATTCTAGAAAGGCAGAATATATGTTATCTTATAATTACTTTTTTAAAGTTCTAAAAAGGCTTTCTTCTTTTTTTTTTTTAACAACGTCGTCCTGGTGTTCCGGCTCGAGATCATTCCAGCAGCTATAATCTGGACACTTCGCGAAAAAGAAAGAAAAATTGCAGTTGCCTAGCTCGGCTATGCCAGGATATACGTAGCGTGAGCTTAGGTTCAGCTGGTTATTCTTAGCTTTCCTGGTCGACTAGGATTAGCTTGATTATCATGCTTACTGCTGCTTCAATGACACACACGCGGTATACGCATTATGTGACACATGTATATTTATTTGTTTTGCTCAACGTCCGGTTGCTTTTCTATTGCCATCAAGCGGCTCCGGTGCAGCGTCAGACTTGGCAACTGCGCAACGGAGGCGCACAGCTGGGCACGCGGCGGCGCCAGTGCGTCTGCCACGGCTATGACGTCACACCTCTGGAATGCGCAGACCGACGAGGCGCGCGCGGTGGCGGCGGAGAGCGCGGCGGCGGCTCGGGCGCGCCAGCTGTGCGCCGTGTGACGTCACTGCTCCTCGCGCATGCGCAGCACGGCTCTCCAGGAGCCACGCGAAACTGCTCAACCTCGGCCAGTGTAGCTCACGCTACAAAACAACACCGCAACCCCCCCCCCCCCCCCCCCCTTTTCAATGCCCATCTGCAACCGCCTGAGTGCTGCACCCTCGGCGGTCTGCCCCCCCCCCCTTAGTAACACTACTAATCTGGACGCTTGGCGAAAAAGTTGGCGAGGAATTCAACCGCCGTGATTGACCGACGCCAAGGTCAAGCTCAAAGCCGGTCAATCACGGCCGTCGAATTCCTCGCCAACTTTTGGGCCAAGTGTCCAGATTAGTAGTGTTACTAAGGGGGAGGAGGGGGGACGAATTGCCGCGGGTGCAGCACTCAGGGGGTTTCAGATGGTCATTGATATAGGGGGAGAGGGGTTGCGCGAGCCACTGACTCACGCCACTGGTCGAGATTAAAGCCCCAGGAGTGAGAACCGGTATGTTTTCATAGACGAAGGGTGGCCAGGCCTAAGAACGGCAATACAAGGGCCGGACGGGGGGGGGGGGGGGGGGGGGTGGGGGGGGACTTTTGTGCAGAGCAATAAACGAAACTGAAACTACTTTCAATCTATCCGAGTAAAAAAGAAAAAACCATTCCAACTGTACGTAAGATAACAGTGGCACAGGACTACCAAAACTCAACCTGTCTTTCGATTTAAAACGCGTTCCATTTCTCTTTTTAGGGAAGTGCTCATGTGACCGGGAGAGGGGGGGGGGGGGGGTAGGGGAAGGATCCACGAGCCGCACGTTTGCACGCGAGGAGCCGCAGCTTGGCCACCCCAGGCATAGACTTCAGGTATCTCCCCAATCGGCCTTCGAATTGTCTTGGCACCTCCTTCGTATGATTCACGCTGCGTGTACTTTAGGATAAGACAGAGCGCGCTATCGTCTCCGGCTACCAGAGTGTCTAATACGACGATCATTCGTAACAACAATCGACCGTATATTTGCTCTGATTTCCACGTCGCTTCAGACTTGCAACAGGCGGTTCGTCCCGTGCTGTAGCAGCCTGCTGCTTGCTGGCCTTCACGAAAAGCACTTGTGCTTGATATGTGTCGTCCGTAATTGTGACTTTAGGGCTATAGGAACTTGCGTCCGACGTATCATTGGTCGTGCCTTAGGCAGAAATGGCGAAAAGAAGCTTAGCGAGTTTGCGTTTCTGGGTCCTTGGGCTAGCCTTTCTGCTTGTCGTAACCAACGCTCCGACAGGTGAGTTTGCTGCCTCTTCATTTTTATAGATGACTTACAATAACTGATGTAATGCCTCACGTGATACGTACTCAGATTTAATGTTGTTGTTTTTTTTTCTTTTTTAAACGGATGGCTCGAATAGTTTATTGAATAAACGGTATTTTATGTCCCGTGATTAATTTCATCCTTCGAATGTGAATTACGTTTTTAGGAAACTTGTATATTGATTTTCTTAAATGCTTCTATCTGAACGCTCGATCAGCGCGAAAAAAAAAACAGACAAGCTTGAATTATATTTTGAACAGTTCGAATTTTTGTTAAATAACAAAAGCATATAATTATGCTTTCAGAGACGTGACTTACGGATCATACTAACGTTTTAAACTTACCAAAGTACATTAGTAACTTTTTGAACCATTCATAATGTCGTGGCGGGGGCGCTGTTTTAATAGTAAAGGCTGACATTTCGTTTGAGATGCTGTCTGATTACTGCTGCGTTTACGAAGGCTACGGGATGCTGTCCATACTGAAAGGAGAGAGCATTACAGCTGTCTGTTATCGCCCGCCAAGTGCGAACCGCTATTCCTTTTTGATTACTTAGAGTCTTTACTCGAGTTCCCGAATAAAAATGAATACAACGTAATTTTGGGAGGTGTTTTTAAAGTTAATATGCTAATTGATACGATATGTAAATTGCATTTTGATGCGCTAATTAATTTGATCGGATGTAAAAATATGATAAATACTGCATCAAAATTACAGCTCAATCATCGACATTATTGGATTTATTTATTACAAGCTTCGATACATCGTATATCAAATCTGGCGTAGTGATAGCTGATACAAGCGATCACTTTGGTATATTTTTGTGCAGAAGGAAAACGCATACTATAAACATAGAATATAATAATCAGTTAGCCATACAGTTTCACAGTAAAACGCCTGATAACATGAACGAATCCAGACAGAAACTCTCTTGTCTGAGTTGGAACATGTCCTTCATGAAACGAACGCAGATAAAGCATATGATTTGTTCTTGAAAAAATTTCAAATATTATATGAAGGCTGTTTTCCGCACAAACAATTAGGCATTCTTAACAAAAGTCGTAAATCATAAATTGCAAAAACATTGCTCACAGAAATTCGTACTAAAATTGCTTTATATAAACATTTTGTGAAAACAAACTCAATCGAACAACCAACTGTTTTTAAACGTTATCGAAACCAATTAAACAAAACTCCGAAATGCAAAAAAATTCTACTTTTGTTACTTTATTCATTCGTGTAATAAGAGAGTCGACTTTGGGTGGAAAAAAATAACTCTGTCTTGGGTCGTTCGTGCTCCACGAAACAAGTTTTAAAAATCAGCCTCAGTGGTCAATAGCTGTCAGGACAATTATTGTAAAATGCGTTTAATGAGTATTGTGTAAGTCTGGTTAATGAACGTCTCGAGTCACATGCTTGCAAGTATCTCAATGCTCGAAATAATCAATCCTCGTTTCTTATGCCTGTTTCTGCTTCAGATGTAAATTATGTCTTTAATATACTAAAATATAGCAAAAGCTGCGACTCCGATGGATTGCAGATCAAACTAGTTTAATATGTAATTGATCTTATTTCTCTTCCCGTAGCACACATATTCCATCCCTGTTTCATAAACGGCGTGTTTCCCTGTCAAATGCAACTAGCGAAGATAGCAGCTTCATATAATAAAGGAAATAAAAACGAACTGGGCAATTATCGACCTGATTGAATTCTATGTTTTTTCTATGGGTTTAGAAAATGTTCTACTCTTTCGAATGACAATATTTTCTGACAATCTTGAATTAATTAGATCATCGCAGTTTGGTTTTCGCAAACAACGATCCACAGAACTGGCTCTCCTTGCTCAAAAGGACATACACTAGGATATAATGTGAAAAAGAAACTCACCCTAGGTTTATTTCTACACTTTCCTAAAGCGTTTGACTATCTAGATTATAATTTGCTACTAACGAAGTTAGATATGTATGGATTTCGGTGCTATGCATAGAAACTTCTACGTTCCTATTTATCTTCTAGCAGACAGTGTGTTCACATAAATGGCCACTCATCTGAAATAAAACCGATTGAATGGACCTTTTGTAGAAATACGCGGTGCGCATGCGCGGAGCATTTCATGCGCCTGGGTTCGAGAGTATCTAGTTCCAAACAATCCGCCATCTTGCATTTCTCGCCTTTGAGCGGTTTCGTTGTGTCGACCTCGGGGCGGAAGATTACGCACGATGGGGACAAAGGTGAGCTTGGGGGAGCCGTATCTAGGTCACATCGCCTCAATGGGTGAACAGGATGCAGCTGACGTTTTGGGTGTGGAACGGGTGGGAGAGGCCTTGGGCGCGCGTTGTTTTACAGTCACCTAGTCTCGAACCGATTCGCGTGTCTAGGTGGCAGCACATATTCGCCAAGAGATCCATTGGGGGTTCCCCAGGGAAGCATTTTCTGGCCTTTTTTATTCAATATATATATAAATGATATCGTAGATATTAGTCACTCAACTCAATTTTTTATTTACACAGACGAGGCGAGTTTGTTGTTTGATGGTGATGACGCGTCGGAGTTTATTATTGACGTGAACGAAACACTAGAAAAGCTTGATAGATAAAATAAACATAATGCATTAAAAACAAACACCGTTAAAACAAAGGCAGTTACATTCCGACCGAAGAATAAACATATCAATATTACCAAGGATATTTTTTTATAAATTCTTCTCAAATAGAAATCGTCCCCGAGTTTAAAACTTTGGGCATTATTTTTTTAAGAAAATATATCCTGGGATGACCATATTAATCATATAATATCGAAATTATTTAGCATCGTCGGTATTCAATATCGTCGTAAACACATTTTACCACTTAGAACAAAGTTAATATTATTTAAATCGTTATTTTTTTCACATTTAAATCACGGTCACCTCATAGGGGGCCGTACTACCTATTAAAACATAAAAAAAATTTTTAGGTTACAAAAATATATTAAGAAGCATCTCTAATATGCCACTAGAACATCCAAGTGATGATTTTTTTAGTCAAATTGGTGTAATAAAATATTTTGATTTATATAAATATTGTTTATGTGCAAGATGTGAAATAGAAACAAATATATCCCAACATCACCATAAAAACTTCGCGGAGTTAACGCATAAATTTCATAGATACCGAAACGAATTAAACATCCTTGAGAATTACCCTTTCTAGAACAAATTACGGCCACCAAAATTTAAATTATACTTTGACGACGACCCTTAACCGGCTTATACCTTGACGACTACCCTTCTACGTTTTGATGCTTCTTCTCTACCCCAGTCTCAGGTTAAATCAACATGGTCAATATTCACCAGCTCGCCTGCACCCTTACGATTTTTTGCTCTAGCCATGCGCGTCTCGATAGGGCCTATGTGTCGCTCGATCTTGTCCCGTTATGTGCCCGTTATTTTATTCAGCCCGTTTCTTTTAGCGATCATTCGTTAGTAATGTTCATGATTGATAAAAAAGTTAAGCAGCCAAATTGGAATTGGTCGCTCTGGAAAATGAATAGTTGTCTTGTGAAGAAAGAAGTTTTTACAGCCCAAGTAAAATAATTATTTAGGAAGTTACATGAGGATGAGGCGACCATGTGGGGTGTGCGATAGGAAATTTTTAAAGAGGAGGTAAAACTTAAGGTCATAGAAAGAAGCAGTATTCTTAATTTTCAGCGAAAGCAGAAAGAAAAAGCGCTGCGTAGTCAGTTAGGCACTTTTTTACTAGAAGGAAGTGCAAAGCCGGGCGAGTTTGGGCAAGAGATAAGACAAGTGAAGAATCAACTCGAAGGTAATGACTAGCAAAAGATACAGGAGGGCTATTGTGCGTTCGCGGTCTTAAAAGCTGTGGCAGGGCGAAAGACCGACGAAGCGCGCGATGAGCGACGAGAAGCGGCTATGCGCAGCGCGAAGAGATAACAGAGTTGTGTGTTGCTAACTCGATAACCCGCGATAAGAAAGCGATGACGGGGCCTTTGTTGACTTTTTATTGCGCTCTGCTTCCACAAAGCGTTCCAGAAGATGACGGGTTCGAGAAATAATTCTTGTCGCCCATGCCCAGGCTTGAAGAGCATGCTCGAGAATGGCTGGAAGAGCCGATTTGCGTTCGAGAGCTTACAGTAGCGATCGAGGAATTAAGTGCTAGAAAAACGCCCGTGCCGGATAGCCTTAGGGCGGAGTTTTATAAAGCCTTTAAGAGGGAGGCCGCAGTAGCTTTGCATGAGGTGCTGACCGAGGCCTATCGGAAAAATATGTTACCACCAACGTTTTCAAAATCACATATCGTTCTTATCCCGAAATCCGATGACCCTGTGAAACTTTTATTCATGTCCTCTTACAGATTAATACGTCTTACTAATGTAGACTACAAAATTTATATGAAAGTCTTAGCCTGTCGTTTGCAAAATGTCATTACATATCTGGTAGGCCCACATCAGACGTGCGGTATAAAAGGTTGGAGCATTTGTACAGACATTCACGTGGCTCGAAGCATATTAGAATGTTGTGATGCCTTCGCTGGCCGAGTTGCCATGCTGCAGCTAGACCTAGAGAAGGCGTTTGACAGAGTTGCAGATGATATTCTTTTTCGCATTTTGGAGCACTTTAGTTTTGGTTTTGTTCTTTTGGACGGTATAAAGATGGCTTACGCCGATTGTACGACGTCAATTATTGTCAATAGAAACGTGACTGCAAGTATCAGCGTCCAGTCTTCTGTTACGCAAGGTTGTCCTCTGTCCGCTTTGCTATTCGCGATTTACTTAGAACCCTTTTGTTCAAGAATAATTCATAATGACATTATACGAAGTTTTAGTTTACAATCTTCTGAAGTAAAGGTCCTTTCCTACGCGGATGACGTTGCTGTTTTTCGTGCTGGTCATGACAGTCTGCGTGAAGTGGCTAGTAGAGCATATTCCATTTGTAAGAAAACAGCGAGTAGAATCAAGTGGGGAAAATGCGCGGGTTTCTGGCATGGTAACTGGGCCACCACGCCTGAAGTTTTTCTGAACGTACAGTGGACAACCTTGCCCGTGAAGTATCTCGGTGTGCCACTCCAGCACTACCGGGACACTAAGCAACTATGGAATGAGGAGACGTATAGGGGAAGGGCGAAAGGAGATGGTTGGAAAGGTTCCGAGTTGTCCATGTTTGTGCGCGCAACAGTCTGCAATTTATTTTTGATCGCGAAAATATGGTATATTTCGCAAGTGTTGTTTATGTCACGCCTCAATGTACAGAGGCCGCACAGGGTGTTTGCTGTTTATATTTGGAATTCGGGTTGGGAGCGTTGTTCTCGTACCAACTTGTTTCGTACAGTTCGAAGCGGAGGTCTTGGACTGTCTCACTTGTTTATACGTCAAATAGTTTCCAGGCTTTTGTTTTTACGCAATCAGAGAGATGTATTCTTGAGGACTTTTAATAATGTGCATTTGCAAAGCTCCCTGCCTGATTTTGTAGTATCTTATAGCGATCAAATAAGCGCGAGCGTTCAGGGGTTCACGCGAGAAGTTGTGATGGCATTTCGGATGCTTAAAGTTCGGTTTTCCTTTGAGTACCTGAGCTCCGTCAGTCGCAAAAGCCTGTATAGAGAGTTAGTCGCTGTCCTTTTACCCGCACCTCTTTACCGATTGTTGTACTGTGAGGGCGCAGGGCAGGATGTCTTAAACAGGGTTAAAAGAATGCCGGTAATACCCTCTTTTAAGTCATTTTTCTTTCAATTGCATTGCGGCGTGCTACCCGTCAAGCCATGGCTAGAGGGGAAAGGATTTTTTGTGCTATGGTCAATTAATTGTTTCCTTTGTAAGAGGCCCGAAACTTTAGAACATGTATTTTTAGAATGTTGGGATGCGGTTTTCCTTTGGGACATCCTGCAGCGAACGCTCAAGAAAGACTTCCCTCTCACAGCGCACGGCATATGGTATCTACCTGTAGACTTACGATATGTTTATGCTCCTTGGCGTCCACAGTCTGTGGAGGGCGGGGACGGGTGTAAACAACGCGACGCACAGGTTCGGCCTGCAAGAAAGTACTTCATTGAAAGTTCCGCTTAATATACGTGAAGTGTACCGTGCAATGTCTGAACCACCAGACTGGTCGTTGATGTTGGACAGATTGGGAAATCTAGAAAATTCTAATGTAGCCGCGAGGCCCGATTACGGGCCAGCGCGCTTTTAACATTTGTCAATGTGTGTTTGTGCCTTTGTGCTTTTAGTTGTTCTTGTCAAAACAGGCAATAAAGAAAAGAACTTAATCTAGGGCGTTTTCAGATAAGATCGAACGACCATGTCCGGTGACAATTTTTGATTTAGATGAAAAGAAATATATTTTGCTGGCTTTTGTGCCCAAAATAATAAAACCAATACTTGTTTTCGTAAAAAAAATGTCTTTCCGAAAAACATTTCTAAGCACTCACTCAGTCACGTGCGCGTTTTGCGTATCGCACGATGTTAACATTTCGGGCGGCTTCCCCCAAACAACTGCTCTGGCTACGGGTTTAGAAATATTCACTGATATATTAGGAGTAGGAAGAATTTACAAAACGTATTAATCACCGAGTATTAGGGTAGTTATTTTGAGAAAACAAATCGCAAACACGGCACATTACGCAATAACGCTCTGGATTAAAGAATAGTTTTCTCCGTATCTATAAAAGCTAAGGTCTTCAAACATTGCCAGTGTGTTTCCCTTTATATAGCTAATCTTTGCGTGAAATATTTGTAGTCCTGGTTAGCATGAGAAATATACAATAATTGCTCACACAGGGGCCTTTAACTAAAAATGCATTATTTTGAAAATCATTTAAAAAAAGGCCATCTTTAATATTCTGTAAACCCTCTTAAATTAACGTTTATATTATGTAATAACAGAGTCTGCAAAAACATATTGCAATATTTGTGTGGCTTCTAAGTTATAAAGCGAGAAAGATGGCCAAATTGACGCTAACGCGGTTGCCATAAATGGGGCGTGTACATACCCGTTCTTCACAATTTTATTATTATTAAAAAGCGTGAAAATGCTACAGGGTGGTCAGGAAAATACAAATTGACAGCACAAAGGTGGACGGTAGTTTTTAAGGGAAAATTCCTAATACATTTTTGTACAACCAACCCGAAAATGCCCATGGGACGGAGCGATCGAGGTGCGCCACCCTGTAACATGCTTCGCGGTGCCTGTTTCAACAGCCGGCGTATAGCGTCTCCGTCTACACGACGTAAAATAAGCAACCGGAGCGACTTTGCAAACAGACCTTGGCGGTAACATGATATGGGAGGTAGGGCATGGCAGAACCTGAACCTGCGCCGCCTGTGAGCGCCAATAGATACGCCGCCATGGAGTGCCGCACAATGCGTAGAAAATAAAAGATACTCTAAAAAAAATCCGATTGCCTGAGATTGTTTGTGTTGGGTGTTTTCAGATAGGACCGAACGACCATGTCCGGTCGACATTTTTTTTTTAATTTTTACCAAAATATATATTTGACTTGTGCAACTGCAAAAACATATTCAAACTTTTTTTTTGCGGAAAATAAAATTTCTTTTGAGGAAAAAAATGACATAATCGCTGTCGGTATACGCGCTCGTTTTTGCGACTTGCGTAAAACCGTCCTTTTGGATATTTATAAAAGAAAAATTGTTGTCGTCTTAGGTTTAATATTTTTTTTAGCAGAGACTCTGCATAAAATAAAAGGAGGTAAACATGCATTATCGATTACGAAGCAATTCAGAACTTTATGATTCCGGATCTTAAAAGACTAGAAATTCAAAATGTTTAAATTGATGTAAACGCGTCTGTTCTATATTCGCATAAATTGGCATTGAAATTGAAAACAATAACTTTTCTAAAAATACACACTGAAATAATATAGTAAGGGTGGAGACGAGCTGGTAAATGTTTAGCTCGGATTTTAAACTCAGTTGATTGTCGCCATTTCAATCAGGTGCGAATAACTGCAAAAGGATCCATCGAGAAAAACCGGTAAATTCCGAGAATGGTGTTGTGTATGAGATACCACTGGAATGCGGGTTTATGTATGTACGACAGACATCACGATGCATCAACGACAGATTAACTGAACACAAAAGAAACTTGAAGAACAGTGCACCCAACTCAGAAATCGCAAAACATGTCCATGAATGTAACAACTGCACTGCGATCTGGTCGGAGACAGAAATCATTGACAAGGATAGGAATGATGCAAAAAGACTAGTAATGGAGACGGTGGGGATAACATCTCTAGGTAATTGCATAAGTCAGGCTTCATTAAAGTTCGGAAAAAATTCCAAGAACGTTTTAAAAATATAACTTTCTTTTTTCTGATCGGGATGTGTGTATAGTACACCTTTCACCATTTTTGGTTCAGTGTCATCCCTTCATCGCTAGCATAAAGATTTTTTTTTTTTTTGGTGGAGAGGGCATTGTTTTTTCTTGTGAACCTTTGTTATGAAAGAAAAGGTAATGATCCTTTGTTAAATTTTGGGGGAGATTGTAGAGTTATCTTTGTGAATCGCCACGAAGGCCGTTCATAGCACTACTTTGTGTATTGGAGGGTTTGGCGTTTTAACTGGTTAGAGGTTCCCCATTTGTGTTGGTGGTGGCTGATTGTGGGCTATATAAGGAGTCAGACTAAATAAACCTGTAGCTGAGTTTGAGACGTCGTCCTGTCCTTTTCTGTTCCTTCGACTTATGTGTTCATTTCTGCCCCAGTCTCAGGTTTTGTCAACATGGTTAACACTGAAATGTAGCCAGGTCTCCGATTTTGCAATAATTGAAAAATAAGTTTAAAATGAAGGCCATCGTAATTTTTCTTCTACATTTCACAGATCAAGGCTCATAATCTCTCCTATCAGGCCCTTCAAAAATGCCCCGCAATATTTTCTTTTATTTGTTTTATTTTACACAGTTCTAAATATACAGAATTGTCATAACGGGAGTAGAAAAAGGCAAGAGGTTGCCGATTTCAAACAAGGGCAAGCAAGGGATCGAAAGATGTAGGAAGTCTGTGAAGAAAAAAAAATGAAAGACGTTTACAACACCCTGTAATGCCGAATTGGAGCGCGGCTCTTGAGGTGGAGGAGGGAAGGGTACTGAGGAGATGACGTCACCAGTTACGTTACTGATGACGTCATCGGCACCCGCATCGTCATCGTCACTGATGACGTTATCAGTGACGTCACTGATGACGGCATCGTCATCGTCACGTGACCCCCCCTCCAGGTAATGTGACACCCCCCCCCCCCTTCCTGAGGTCACTCGACCCACCCCCAGTACCCTTCCCTCCTCCTCCTCAAGAGCTGCGCTCTAATTCGGCGTTACAGGGAGTTGTAAACGGCTTTCACTTTTTTCCCTTTTTTTATGTATCTTTATTTCCTACGCGTTATGCGGCCCTCCACGGCGGCGGATCGATTGGCGCTCACAGGCGGCGCAGGTTCAGGTTCTCCCGCGCCCTAGCGCCTACATCATGTTACCGCCTAGGTTTGTGCGCTCATCTGTTTGCAAAGTCGCTCCGGTTGCTTCCTTTACGTCGCGTAGGCGGAGACGCTATGCGCCGGCTGTTGAAACAGGCACCCCGATTGCTCCGGCCCTCGGGCATTTTTGGGTCGGTTGTACGAGCATGTATTAGGAATTTTCTCTTAAAATCTACCGTCCACCTCTGTGCTATCAATTTGTCTTTTCCTGACCACCCCGTAGAATTTTTACGCTTTTTAATAATAATGAAATTGTGAGAAATGGCTATGTGCACTGTCCATTAATGGCAACCGCGTTAGCGTCAATTTGTCCATATCTCTCGGTTTATAACTTTAAAGAAACAGAAATATTGCATTATGTTTTTGCATACTCTGTTAGTACATATTATAAACGTTAATTTCAGAGACTTTAAAAAACATTAAATATGGCCTTTTTTAAATGATTTTCAAAATAATACATTTTTAGTTAAATGCCCATATGTGAGCAATTCTTATAAATTTCTCCCGCCAACCACGACAACAATATTTCACGCAAAGATGAACTATATACAGGGCAACACACTGGCAAATTTTGAAGACCTTAGCTTTTATAGATACAAAGAAAAATATTCTTTAATCTAGAGCGTTATTGCGCAATGTGCCGTGCTTGCGATTTTTTTCCTCAAAATATCTACCCTAATACTCGGTGATTAATACTTTTTGTCAATCCTTCCTACGCCTAATTTGTCAGTGAATATTTCTAGACCAGTAGCCAGAAAAGTTTGTTAGGGAAGCAGCCCGAAATGTCAACATCCCGCGATACGCAAAACGCGCACGTGACTGAGTGGGTGCTTACAATTTTTTTTTTTTTTTTTCGGAAAGACAAAATATTTTTTGGAGAACAAAGATTGGTTTTATTCTTTTGGGAGTAAAGCCAGCAAAATATTATTTTTTCATCAAAATTAAAAATGGTCACTGGAAGTGGTTGTTCGATCTTTTCTGAAAACGCCCTCTATTCAAAATTTGGAAATCAAAACTATAGATTATTCCAGACTTCCAGAAATAACGCTAACAGTACGAATGCGGGTAGTACGACGAATTCCCCTTTTCCCTAGGTATCTCGGTTTACACAACATTTCGTGTTAGGGAATGTCGGGTGTTTAAACTTTGAACTTTGCGAACAACAAATAATAAAACAAGTGTTTCCAAGTTGAACGAAAGAAGGTCAGATTCTTTGTGCCTGCGTTGTACATAGTGGCTCGTTAAGTTTTGAACTGAGATCGTAAAATCTGAGTCTTCTACAAAAGCCTTAAAGAACGAAGTTTGACTGTTAATGTAAAGTAGCATCAGCGTTTTTTATGAACCGATGAGGCAGTCGGTTCGCCCCCTTTGTGGGAAAAAACCTAAATCCGGCTCAAAGCACCTGTATAGTCTAGTGCCCAGAAGGTAAGCAAAGCTATCAAAGCTAAGGTGGGACAAAGCCTTGAGCTCTTAGGACTTAAAAGAGAAGCGGTTAACGTCACACAAGAATTGAGGAGATTAGCAGTTTGTGAACTGGTGATTCTACTTTGTAAATATGGTCCCGTGTCTTCGGTAAATAACGATAAACCCTGAAAAGTAAACCCTGCTCCGGTCTTATCAAAATCGGGAGAAAACCAAAATTCCCGAACGGGAGCTGTATTTGAATTCGAAAATCCCAAACTTTCGTGAACATTTTCCAAGTATTCGGATCACTGCATGAAAATTGGGGAATCCTATGTATGTGTCCCATTTTTTTAAACATAAACCACGATAAACGCCAATTTTAGTCCTCCACCAAAACAGGGCACCGAACAACACTGAATCAGGGGTCAAAAATAAACCCTGCAAAAAAAAACAACACACCAAAATTAAATAAAAAATAAACTCTGAAAACATAAAGCCCTCTCAAATAAAAAAAATAATTCAAGAGTCCCGTTTTCAAACTGGTACAAAACTTCTGAGCAAGCTTTTTGTTCTGGATATTTTAAGCTTTGGTTTAGCTTTGCTTCTCAATGTTGTGAGTTAATGCGCCATGAAACTGCTGAAGTAATCGAGAAAGTAAATTGTACTTTTGAGAGTAACGCTCAGTTGTTTTACCTCTCAAGCAATGAAATATTTTGGTTTACTTTTTTATTGCAATGGTGCTAATCTGGCGGTCTGTTTAAGGTTGAAAAGCAGAATACACAACAAATATTCATTATATATTCAAAATTTAACTCGACAAAACAATTTCAAGCACAATTTTTTAGACATGCACTAAACAGTTTAACAAAGCTAATTCAACGGAACATTGAATATTTGAGGACTACAACAATTGGCAAATTACGTAAGCAGAACAAAACGAACAATATACATCATAACTCTTCAACGCATTCAAACAATTCAGCTAAGGATTTGATTTAACTATAAATAAAATAATTGAGGACTACAACAGTTGACAACTTGCTCGGGCAGAGCATTCCGTTCAAATGAAGTTCTGAAAAAAAAAAGATTATCTAAACATGTAATTTCCCTAGAATTACACTTGATTCAATGTAATTCAATACTCTCTTAACTATGTGTGATTGCTATTGCAAACGGTTACTTTTTAGTTACGTGTGCAGAACTGAAGGTGAAGCTAGCAGACTAATAACACAACGTAGTTTTTTTTTTATTAAACGAGCATATTTCAGTAACAAATATATTAAATATTTGGTAAAGACACACTTGAATTTCTTGTCATTTTTATTTTTGGCAAACATATAAGCATGCCAATTAATTCTGTTCTTCAAATATTGTTTTAAATAATCTACTTCAAAATAGGCAATGGTTTGAGCGAACTCTGCAGAGGACACCTCTGTCTTTGTGGCAAACGATGATATCCAGGTATTCAAACTTGAATGCTGCGAAATAGGTGCTATTTTATATTCTCTATAAAAATAAACAAGCCATCTGCAACATGTGAGAGAATTTGTAGCTATATCCACACTCCAAATTGTACTATGGATTCATACTTTCTTACCGAGCCTCGAGCCGAGGCTTTCTAGACGAGTGTGGTGACGGTTGCAGACATAACCTTTTTTCGAAGTTGCTCGTTAATATCGTCGAAGTTATTTATTACCTACCCCGGCGCGTTGTGTTCTCGATGTGCATTACACGGGCATACGGTCGGGTACTGCGCCGTCTGAATTTCTTATCTACATCGAAGGCATCAGACAACCAATTGGAGCTAACTTCCTGCTGTCTAAACAAACACACAACACAGTTAAATGTTATGGAATATATCAGGCACTTCGTGAGCAAGACTAAGCCGACCACAACTATTCAATTAGTTATTATTGTCACGAATGACAAGTGATGAGGTGGCGAATAACCGAATAAACTGAACGTTAAATGGGGTGAACTTGCGCCCAAAACAAAAAAAAAAAGTAGGTTAGCGACGGAGGCGTCGATGTCGCCAAACCAGCAAGATCGAGTGCTGGAGCGGAATTGACCCCGGCTTGCCACGCGGAGCGCCTTTTGTAGCCACGTGGGTTTCGGGAACATTTGCCCTAGAACGTTTGGCGCGTACAATATTCGTAACTCGATCAGACGAGAAAGTTCTCGGATTTGCGAGAACGCCACCTAGAATTAATAAGTAAAAGAACATTTCGCTCCCTGGAATCGAACCCATATCCTCCGCGCGACAGCCAAGTGCGGTAAAGGCTGAACTCCATGGAACGAATTTTGTGACGAATAACAGGTGAACGCCGCCCGACGGCACGCTCGCATTGCGCGTGACGTAGCAGCCACTGTATTGATTCCACGCGCTGAGCAAAAGCCGCCGGGCAAAATTCGTCGGTTATTCGCAGCATATTCGTCCCATGGAGTTCAGGCTTAACCATGCGGCCATGCACGCGCTCGCTCAGCGACGCGCGTGGCATTACTCCCCCCTTTTAAAAGCGCATCATCTCGATGCGACGTGCCGGGAAACAAAACATCAAAATAAGCAAAAAATAATGGCAAACTACGGACACTTGTGGAACACAATCCCATTGAGCGTAGAACAAAACGCAATTCACAGTCTTATCGATCGTAGTACGGCTTGAGGCGCACCACGTGGACGACTTCCGGCCGTGGAGGGCGGCGCGATGAAATCCGTATTCCGTCGAGCATCACCTCATAGTTCCCATTTCCGAGTAAACGAAGCACTTTGTAGGGTTTGAAGTGGCGCTTCAGGAGTTTCTCGCTGAGTCCACGGTGGCGAACCGGTGTCCACACCCACACCCTAACTACGGGCTGGAAGTGGACGTCCCGACGACGAAGGTTGTAGCATCCAGTGTCGACACGTTGTTGGGCTTTAATCTGGAGTCTGGCGAGCTGACGGACTTCTTCTGCCCGTTGGGCAACCACCTGGGCATCGTCGCTTCCGTCAACAGTCGGTTCGTGGGGTAACATCGCCTCCAACATTGTCGTCATTTTGCGACCATGAACCAGTTGAAAGGGTGTCATCCCGGTGGTCTCTTGCACTGCCGTGTTGTAGGCAAATGTGACGTAGGGCAACCCCTCGTCCCATGTCTCGTGCTCCACGTCGCCGTACATGGAGATCATGTCGACGATGGTCGTGTTCAGTCTCTCCGTCAGCCCGTTGGTTTGCGGGTGGTACGCCGTGGTGCGACGATGGCTGGTGTGGCTGAGACGAAGGATTTCTTGCGTCAGCTAACCCATGATTGATGATTCATGGTCTGTAATAAGGACTTCGGGGACGCTGTGCTGGAAGACAATGGTCTTCATGAAAAACTTGGCGTCTTCAACAGCAGTCCCTGAAGGAGGGGCTTTCACTTTGGCATATTGCGTGCGATACTCTGTTGCGACGATTATCCAGTGGTTTCTCAATGTTGACGACGGCAAAGGGCCAAGTAAATCCATTCCGATCAGCTGGAACGGCGTGGTGGGGGATGGATCGGATGCAGAAGTCTTGACGGCTTCGTCGGTGGCTTCTTGCGTCGCTGACACTCGTGGCATGAACGAGGGTAGAGGTGAACGGTCTGTGGTAGCCTTGGCCAAAAGTATTTTTCCTGAATCCTGGTGAGCGTCCTGCTGTAGCCAAGGTGCCCAGCCGTTGGGTCGTCGTGGCAGGCTGAGAAGATCTCCTCTCTAAGGTCGGCAGGTATTGCCAGCAGCCATGGCGAGTTGTTGTCTCCGAAGTTCTCCTTGTAAAGTACATCTTGTCGAATGACGAAGTTCGGCAGAGCTCTCGAGAATACAACGGGAATAATACCCCCTCGTCCTTCGAAGCCCTCGATTAGCACGCGCAACTTAGGATCACATCTTTGACGACGTGCCATGTCGTGAGTGTTCACTGCGCCTAGGAATCACTCGTCGTCATCGCCGTCGCTGCTGCCGGAAGGTATTTCGACGTGGGCTCTGGACAGGCAGTCTGCGTGGCTGTGCTTGCGGCCTCACTTGTATACCATAGTCATGTTGAACTCTTGTAGTTGGGGACTCCATCGAGCGTGGCGTTCTGACGGGTCCTTATGGTTCGAAAGCCAGCAGAGCGAGTGGTGGTCCATCACTACGCGGAACGGGCTCCCGTACAAGTACGGACGAAACTTCGTAGTGGCCCAGACGACCGCAAGTCATTTTTCCTCACTCTTAGAGTAATTTTTCTCCTCCTTGGACAGTGTCCAACTTGCGTAGGCGATAACTCGCCCGGTGCCTTCTTGCACTTGAACCAGTACCACTGCAAGTCCTGCGCTACTTGCGTTCGTATGAATCTCGGTTTCCGCATCCTGATCGAAATCTCCAAGAACAAGAGGAGTCTGGAGTCGTCGTTTCAGCTCGTCGAATGCCTGCTGCTGCTCCTCGGCCCATTCGAACCTCTCGGCGTCCTTCGTGAGGTTTCTGAGCGGTGCGGAAATCCTTGCGAAGTCCCGAACGAAGCGTCGATAGTAGACACACAGTCCAAGTAACCTTCGCACGGCCTTCTTGTCTGTCGGCGCTGGAAATGCTGCGACAGCGTGAGTCTACTCTGGGTCTGGGCGAACGCCTTCGTTACTAACTACGTGTCCTAGGAACTTCATTTTGTCAAAGGCGAACCGACACTTTGACGGCTTGAGGGTCAGTCCGGCGGTCCGTATGGCTTGGAGAACAGCTTGGAGTCATCGCGAGTTAATAATAATATTAATATCTTTATTTTCCAAATACATTGGAGGGACACAAGGGGAAAAGCCTCCAGTGGAGGCTTGACGAGCCCGAAGCCCCATACGGCGACAGGCGCAGCAGCACAAGAAAAAAAAAAAGAAAAAAAGAGAGAAGCACACACACGCATATAAGTAAAAGAGACAAAACTTCGTCAGAATTATTATAAACACTACACAGTGGACACTGTTGTAGCCCTAAAAAATAACCCTATACAGTTCAAACAAACAAGTAGACAATAGGTAACATAGTGGGCATCGATGAAGAATCACAAGCGCAAATAGAATGAACGCAAATCTTCAGTTGATATAGAGTCTATACAAATTTTGTTGTTGGCGAGGTAGTTAAGCAATTTGGGTATAGTGTAACGTAGTGTTTGTGTACCATAGTTTGTCTTACAGCCAGTAACCTTCCAATATTCCATGTGTCGGGTTAAATAGACCTGATCGTTCCGCACGAACTGGGATAAGTCTGACAAGAAACGCGTATTTTTTTTTTTTTGTTCTCGAGTTTTAAGCTGATACATAATCTATATTCATAAAGGTTAAATATTTTTAGCATACTGAACTTTCGAGACAAGCCCTCACTATGGTAATCAGAAGGCATATTAAAAACAAATTCTCAATATTCGTTTTCGCAATAAATATAGTTTCTGCAAGTTTGTGAATGTCGTGTTACTCCAAACGAGGCTACTGTAATTTAAATGGGACTGAAGCAGGGCATTGTATATTAATAGTTTTACGTTAACGGGTAGCGAAGAACCGTGACGGTATGTTAGTCCTATAACACGTGACAGTTTTGTGGCTAAGTGATCAATGTGGTTCTCTTCGAAGTCGCTGGAAAACACTACGACGTCGTCGAGGTAGACAAGACAGCTCTGGTACTTCAGTCCTGCCAGTACGGTGTCCATGACACGCTGGAAAGTTGCTGGCGCCGTGCATAGTCCGAAGGGCATCACCTTGAACTCGTACAGTCCATCCGGCCTGACGAAAGCTGTCTTCTCTCGATCCCGTTCGTCGACTTCGACCTGCCAGTAGCCGCTCTTCAGGTCCATCGACGAAAAGTATCGAGAGTGGCGCAACCGGTCTAACAGTCGTCGATGCGGGGGAGTGGATAGACGTCTTTCTTCGTCATCGCGTTCAGCTGCCGGTAGTCCACGCAGAACCGAAGAGCTCAGTCCTTCTTTTTAACCAGTACGACTGGAGAGGCCAACGGGCAGCTTGAAGGCTGGATAATGTCGTCGTTCAACATTTCTTGAGCTTGCTCCTGGATCACTTCCCCTTCTTCTATGGAGACCCTGTACGGCGTTCGATGCACAGGGCGCGCGTCGTTCTCAATAACGATGCGGTACATCGCAACGGCGGTTTAGCGCACCTTCAACGACGTCGCAAAGCAGTCGCGGTATTCGGCGAGGAGGTTAATCAGCTGCCGTCGTTTCGGGCCCGGAAGCTTAGAATCAATATCGAGCTGCGCTGGCGACGTACTGTCTTGCTGAGGTGGTGAGAATTCTTCAGTAATGGCGTCGATTTCGGCGGAGTTTCGGAGTTCCTCGACGTGGCCCACTGCTGCACCTTTCGTGAAGTGTTGCTTTTCATTTGGGAACACCGTCACGAGGAGCACAGCGCGGCCATCCTGAAGTTGAACTACTCCCCTTGCGACGCCGATTCCTTTTCCCACGAGCAATTGAAGGTTTCCTTCCAGAACAACCTCGCCTCGGGTAGCTGCATCGGTCACGACGGTTACGACAACACTTTATCGCGGCGGCAGGTTCACGTAGTCGCACTCTAAGAAATTCCTGCGCGTCTACTTACCCGCAGACACTCAAAGAGCCAATATCTGCGAGCTAGGAAATCAGCTCAGCGAATGATGAGGCCGAACATTCGTTTAGACCTAAAAATGAAGTCTGCACTGTGGCATTTCGCAATGCAAAGCGTCATGCTTGCATTGCGTAATGCCACAGCGCAGACTTAATTTTGAGGTCTAACCAGATGTTCCGCCTTATCATTCGCTGAGCTAATTTTGTTCGTAGATCGCAGAGATTGCCTCTTCGAGTGCTTTGCGGGTAAGTAGACGCGCAGGCCTTTCTTAGAGTGCGGCAGCAACTCGGACGGCGGCTGACGCTGTTTGGGGGTTTCTCTGAAGGCGGAACAGGCGTCCGCAGCGTCAATCTTTTCCCACCAAGGTCGATGACGGCGCCGTATTCACACAGAAAGTCAATGCCGCAAATGGCGGCTCTGGCAAAGTCTTGTAGAACGACGAATTTCACAGAACACGTCTAGCCGTGAATTTCGACGCGAGCAGTGCACCTTCCGACTAGTGGGATAAGGTTCCCTCCGGCGGTTCGTATTTGAGGTCCATCCCACGGCGTTGTCACTTTGCGTAGGCGGCAAGAGAGCCTTCAACTCAAGACTGAGTAGTCCGCTGC
This sequence comes from Ixodes persulcatus, assembly GCA_013358835.2. Taxonomy (NCBI): domain Eukaryota; kingdom Metazoa; phylum Arthropoda; class Arachnida; order Ixodida; family Ixodidae; genus Ixodes; species Ixodes persulcatus. Next base: position 27,581 of record JABSTQ010011293.1, read on the forward strand.
GGTGTCCACGAGTGCCGAAGCGTCGTGGCCGTCGATAACAAAGCTTAGGTTGCTGGGCACCATTGCAGGGGCGTCGTTGCGATGCGTGGCGTCGGGAGAGTGCGAGCGCTCCGGCGTTTTCGGAGGCTCTTTACTTCGGTCGTCTTCGGCAACACCACCTCCAGGCGTTGCCGCACTTGGTTTTCCCGGCGATGCAGGGGAGACAGGCTCTCTCGGCGAAGTTGGGGCGCTGGAGACGCCGAGCGTCCTTGTGATGGTGAGCGGGATTCACGGCCGAGAGACGGCACTGAGGGGGGCGAGCGTCGGAAGTACTCCTCAATATCGCAAGGGTGTTCGCCGTAAATCGGGCGTGGGTCGTTCGGGTGGAACCCACGCAGCCCCATTTTCCGGCAGGAACAACGGTGGTAGATATGGTCGGCTTCCCTGCATTGGTAGCACAACGAGCGTCGATCGGCCGTTGTCGACACATCGGCCTTCCTCGGCGAGGGTCGCTCCGGGCGGACGTCCTGAACTTGTCCCTCATGGCCTCGAGGATACTGCGGCATCGGAGGGTCTCGTCGGAAGGGCGCCATGGCCTTGCGGTTGGCTTGCGGTGGTCGTCGGGCCATGGAGGCGTAGCTCAAAGTCGGTTCCTGTGGTGTCGTCGTGTTGATCGGAACTTCAGGTTGGAAGGCTCGGTGAACCTCCTCTCGGACGACCTCGCGAGTGAGTGACAGTGAGGACGGGCGTTTTGCAGCGGGGAGCGTCATGCGAGTTCTTCCCGGACGATTTCACGGATGATGTCACGGATGCCGGGGAGGTCAATACCGAGGTCGGATCTGGATGTCGTCAGTGTATAGTTGCGCCAGGGTGTCACTGGTAGTGCCTGGCGCGTGCTAGTAGGGCTCGTTCCATATTTGTTGCCTCCATGACAAAGTCGTCGATTGTTGTCGTGGGATTGCGAATAAGACCACCGAATATCTCGCTCTTCACACCCCTCTTCAGGTGGCGCAGCTTCTTCTCCTCGGTAGCCTGAGGGTCGGCGCGGGCACTCAGGCGAAGAACATTCTCAACGAAACTGGTGATGCTCTTATTTGGGCCCTGGGTACTGGTAAACATCTTCTTCAGTTCTAGGTTACACACTTCCCACGAAGTTAAAGAAGTCTTGAGGTTCTCCAGCCAGTACATTGCAGTCCCTTCCAGCGAGAAGTAGGTGTTCTGCAAGCACTGGTCAGCTGTTCACCCGTTATGGCCGGCCACATGTTCATAGTGTTGCCGCCAGTTTTCAATGTCCGCGTGGACCTCCCCGTAGAAAGGCGTCGGAGTCCATGGTGCGACGGGAAGGTATACGACGGCGGCGGCGGCCAAGGTCTGCTCCAACTGGTTGTCCATCGTCGGCCTCGTTCACTGCTTGGTCTTGAGTGACAAGGGTTCGAATTCCGGGGTCAGGCCTTGGTCGCGGCGACTTGATCGGGTCTCGGTCTGGTTTTCGTTGAGTCCTCGGGGGCTTGGGGTCGTACTCGCACTGTGTGCCTTTGGAGGGGTGCGCTGCACGGACATGCGTTTCCTCGAACCTCCACCAAAATGTCACGAATGACGAGGTGACGAAACAAATAATAACGGAGGAAACTGAAACGTCTAATGGGGCCAAGTTGTGCCGAAACAAAAAAAAAAGGAAACAGAAGATAATAACAGAGCGTCGCGGGCGTAGAAGTTGGCTTAAAAGCAGGATCGAACGCTGGGGCGAGCTGCCTCCGGCTTGCCACGCGGAGCACCTTTTGTAGCTGCGTAAATCTCTAGAACATTCGGCCTTCAACATTCGTAACTCGATCAGACAAGGAAGTTCTCGAATTTGCGAGAGCGCCAAGTAGAAAGAATAAATAAAAGAACATTCCGCTGCCTGGCATCGAACCCAGACCTTCCGCGCGACAGCCAAGCACGGTAACCATTCGGCACGTACGCGCTCGCTCAGGGACGCGCGTGGCAATACGAGCCAAAACCGAATGGAGGGTTCGGCCACGTCAGCCGAGCGAAGCGTCCGAAACACAAACAAATGATTTGCTGTCCTCATGAATGTAGTTCCCAGGTTTGCCGCTAACAGCTCAACGTTAGTGATTGTCTCCAATAATAATTGAAATAATATAATCCGTTTAACCTTTGGATGAACCTCAATGGACGCAACAATCCATGAGAGCCAATCCAATAAGATTTGACTCTCACGTGACCTTCGGGCGGGACGCAGCGAACATAGAATTATTATAATGTGCGTTAAAGGTTCAGCTGGCGCTAGGGTTTATGTGACTTCCGGGAGGCAAATTGTAGCATATAGCATCCAGTCTACTTTTCCGGTGCTCCTGTGCATTCCTATGGGAAAACGCGCCTGCATTTTGTCTCTTTGCCAAAAAATATTGTAGATAATAACATTTGTGATATGGGTTGTATCAAATAGTCTGTACCTTTTTTAATAATAGAAAAAAAAAAAAAACCTAGAGACAAGGAGCAGATAGGACAGGTACTACGCCGTCTAAAACAAAGTTTGAGACGGTGTTGGCATTGTCCTTTCTGCTTGTTGTCTCTAGGTTTTCATTACTAAAGGGCCCATGAAACAAATTTCGAGCTGGGATAAATGAATTTAGATTGGGATTTTACTAATAGCTTATCGTTTAGTGGGCCAAAAGCAAGAAGGTAGAAAGTCAAAAGTCTGCTTTTCGGTACGAAAGTTTGAATAAAAACAGCGGACTATTTTGTACCTCCTTCCCTTCGAAAGCTCTCTGCCTCTTCACTGTTATACATCTGAGGTGCCCAAAGCGCGTCATTCGGCCAAAAAGCACGTCACAAAACACCTCGACCTCACTTATTCCCTTCACGCCTACGCTGACGGTGCGGTGGAAGCTATTCGTTTGCCGGACCAATGAGCCGCCTCCCTTTAATCACCTGACCTCATTGTATTTGCGTGGGTATTCGCGAGGAAGCGTGATCTTCTGGCAAAAGTGCGGCTGGCCCAACGACCACGTAGCTTCCACAGCACTGTCAGCTTAGGGTGAACGGGGTAGGGAAGCAACTTTTGTCCAAGCTTTGAGCGACGGGCTAATCTTCTAGGAGGTGAATTGCGGTGTCCGGTTACAGAAACGAGAATCCGAGGAAGTGGGGAGTCCCTCCTTTCCGTCGTCTTGAACTGTTTGGTACAATGCGCGATTTGTGAGTTGAGAAGGAAAGCTCAGAAGGAAAAAGTTGAAAAATCGTTTCATGACGCCTTAATGTGCATTAGTTCTCATAAGCTTTTACTCTAATTTCACTTTCGTTAACATTGTAAAAGTATAATTGATTTAGTTACATTTTTTTTTTTTTTGTCAGTGAACGATGCTAAACTGTGCTATATTCCAGCCTTAAAAACACATGTACGACGAAACCGTCCGATCCGACGTGCGGACTGCCGGAATGACCTTGGGGGGCGAGGGTTTTCGTAGCACCGGAGAGCGTTGAAAACCCTCGCCTCCGACCGTCGTATTGCGTGGTCGGACGTCGGATCGGACGGTTTCGTCGCACATGTGTTTCGCGCTTTAAGCCTGCGTTCCACAGAGGCTTGTACAAACACAAGCGACAAATCTGAGCAAAATAAAAATCGAAAGGAATGTAGAGTGTGTTCAAGGTTCTCCGGCATTACGGTGACGCATATATATTGATACTGTGCCATTCCTGTCACATATATGAAAATGACCTTAGCGTGCACCTTTACGAGTGGTTAAAAACATTAAAAACATAAAGAATGAAGTTAGAGGGCTCTGAAAGGTGTCTTTTTTCTTATTTCCTATGCCGGGCAGCTTTTACCAGGCACCTGTTTTCTGGCTTCTTCATATTTTCATAGATTTCGAGCTCGCGGGTAATGTTCTGAAGGCAGAACAAGAATCTTTGCACATATGCACGAGCTGTGTGGATAAAGAAGTAATTACTTATTGCAAATGGGACAATATTAACAATGGCCTTAACTTCATCTTGATCGTCTTCATGCCTAAGGAGTTTCTGATCCAGTGTCACTGCGTAGTTCTTGCAGTCTCTCTTGGTTTTCCGCATGTCCTTCGTTCGCTTGGTGCGTAAGTACCCCATGCAGAAAAGTGCCGACGCCATGCTCGCGCTAATAGCGCCCGGAAGTACACATAAATACATGTGTGAAGCTGTTTTAGCACTGTGTTTAATGACATGAATTTTACAAAAAAACGATGTAACTGACCAAAATTTTCATTTGCCTGGTTGCAACTCTTCCAAACTATTTACTACGTAATTATTATTCATACTATTTCCTCTTATAATCAATCGCAGAAAAAAAATAAAAACGCTCCCGCCATCCCCGCGGACATGCATTACCCGAAGTAAATTGTCGAATGGTTGCTGTCTGCTTCAGTTTGCAACAGCAGACTAGCGCCAGCTGAGCCTCTAGCGCACATTATAGTAACACTATGGAGGCTACGCTATCACCTCTCCAACATTCACTGACAAAAAAAAGGCAAGGCGTATCGAGGCCCTAATATGTTACTATGACTCGGCAAGCAATGAGATGTTGGATTTCGTCGATTAGAACGCCGATGGGCAAGTAAATATTAAACTAATAAGCCGCGCCCTTTGTTTCTTCAGCAGTTGGCAGCGAGTGAGAAGTGCAGGGGGCGCTGTTCTAACAATCATCATCATGGTTTGAGTCGTAGCGGGTGAGAAACACCAAGCGAACGGCGCAGATCCTCGGCGCGTGTCTCTCGTTGTCGCCGCTGATCTCGAGAATGCAGGGCTGAATGGCACACAGCTGCTCTCTGATCCGGGCGCAAGTGAAGCCACCGGAAATGCGACGCTTGTCTTGGATTCCTAGATTCTGAGATTCCTAGTTCGTTCAGTCGATGTTTTGGTCCATGCTTTATTGTGGCTTTGGTGGTGTTTGAATGATCCCATTCTGTAAAAAACTCTGAGAATAAGCCATTTGAACACATATGCACAGTTGATCAACTAAAATCTCAAACTTTTTACATTAAATGGTTTCCCACAATACCTCTCGGGACTGCATGCGCTGTCACTGCACAACAAGCAGGCTCTTTTGAGGTGACAAGAAAACATCCAGCTCCCTTGACCCTTGACGCGTCTCGAACCGGCACTGGAAAGAGTTGCAAAGCCAGTAAAGCGCCCTCACCCAGTAAACCAGCCTTTTTTTTTTTTTTTCGGTGGCTTCATACCTGTTTGTTCAATGCGCTTTCCAGCCCCCTATTGGAGATCGGTGGTCTGCCAGGTTCATGTGTTGCATGGGTATCGCGTCAAAATCTGTGGCACGCGTTGCTTTTAGATGGCGGAGGGATATTTGAGGTACTATGAGCTTGTATCGTAACTTGAAGATGTGACACGCGTAAGAGTTCTCAGCAAACACTTCTTTCGCTGCAGTGATGAAGCGCAGGGATGGTCGCTAACTATTTGCTACCCTCTACTAATGCGCTGGATAATGAAAATATAATATCCAGCGCTTTATCCCAATAGAAGACATAGCACTCTGAACGAGGTGTAATTTTTATTATCTGAACGAGAGGAAACTGGGAAGGAATGGCTCTTCAAGTTAAAAATGAGCAATCCATACTTAAGCACCTCTCGCGTGTGAAGTAAACACTTGAATAGAACAACGTTTTGGCTTTAGCTATTGGTTCCAATGTATTCTTTGAGTGCTGCCCTATTGAAAAAGACTATTTACCGTAGTTTAATTTCTAGTAAACTATTATTTTACTGGATTATGGAACTCTTTTCACTTCCGGTAAAACCAAAATTTATTAGAATGTCACCGGACTTTTTTACCGGAATGTCACCAGTTTTTCACCGGAATTGAATTTCCAGTAAAAAATCTATTTGACTAGATTATGGGACTTTTTTCACTTCCAGTAAAGCCGCAATTCACCGGAACTTGCAGTGTTTTTTTTTTTCTTTCGGACGTCAACAAAAGGCACTTAGGTAGAAGCCTGTGAAACCGTGGGTGGTATGTGTTTACCAGATGCTGGACGATTCGGTAACAAAGTGGTTAGTCCATATAGACCTGAAGGTTCCATGTATTTATTTAACAGGGTCAATACCAGTGAATCAATTTGCACAGAAGTAGACAAATGCAATCAGCATAAATAGGAACAACCGAGTTCTTTGTCGCAAAAAATATCTTTCAAGGTACTCACAATGCCGCTGGGTGAATTCCTAGATGTACGGTAGTTCAACTAATAAAACCGAGCAGGTGCACCACACGAACACACACACATACTGTCAGTAGCACGTTTAGCGAAAACCACGAACGCGCGGAACGAACATCCGCCGCCGTTAAGAAATCACGGGCACAGATCACGATGTCGTCTCTGATGTCGTCGCCGCGGGTGCACCAGGCGGACACATACACACTGTCAGTAGCACGCTTAAAGAAAACCACGAACGCGCGGAACGAACATCAGCCGCCGTTGAGAAATCACGGGCACACTCACGATGTCGTCCCTGATGCCATCGCCGCGGGTGCACCAGGCGGACACATACACACTGTCAGTAGTACGCTTAGCGAAAACCACGAACGCGCGAAACGAACATCCGCCGCCGTTGAGAAATCTTGGGCACAGTCTTTTTCGCTCGCTGGATGCTTCTGAAGCCGGACGGACAAAGAGGCGTAAGAAACAGGTCTCTGAAAAATATTTTCCTTTCATCTGCACACCCAGCTGCTCTGGAAGATACAGGTCGTACACATGAAACGAGAAGCCGAGACTGAGCGTCCGTTCCTGCTTGGCCGTTGCTCATTGACGGACAAAGAAACCGGTTTTCTTCAAAAGAGTCAGCAAAACGACCCTTTCGCATTTTCGCCACGAACCCAATGCAAGGGAGAGAGGGTGCGTGGGGACTCGTCCTTGATGCGTCTATAGGCACCATAATTACAGACCCAGTCCCCGGCTCGTCTCGGCTTCCCCCTCCCCTCGCGTCGCCAGTGGCTGCCGGTGACATTTCAGCGAAATCTGGAAACCCGCTCCCGGTGAAATTCCAGCGAAATCTGCTTGCCGGCAAATAATCTAGCAAAGACAGGTAAGCTACGCTGCTTTCGGATGAAAACGGGTGAAACTGCCCACCTTTTTGGATCGTCAAAAAAGTTCGCTGCACGCACTTCTTGCAGGATTGCAATGTCGTCCCGAGCTAAAACACGCACTCACGAGAATGCCGCTGCATTGGCGGCCGCCATTAGAAACGCAGTTCCCCTGCTCACCTTGGCTTCCTTGCCTTTAGCAGTTTCCCTTGCGTCGGCTTCCAGTGAAGTTCGGTGTCCGGCAAATGAGTGTGGCTTCCGGTAGGATTCCAGCAACGGGTAATCGAAAGTGGTTCTGGTAAAACTTCCAGCGAAGTGGCGGCCGGTAATATTTCCACCAAAGACTGGCAAACTACGCTCGTTTCTGGTGAAAATGAGTGGAAATTAACCCGTTTCCACCGAATGTCACTGGAAGTTTTTGTCGAATTTTAACCGAAAGTGGCTCCGGTAAAACGTCCAGCGAAACCTGGTAACTGAAAGTGGCGGCCGGTAATATTTCCACCAGAAAACTGGTAAACTACACTGGTTTCTGGTGAAAATAAGTGGAAATTAACCCGTTTCCACCGAATGTCACTGGAAGTTTTTGCCAGATTTTCAATAGGGTAAAATTTTGTTACTTTGAAGATGATCCCTTTTTGCCTTTTGAAAACCATTACATAAAGGTTTCCCCGAAACAACTGACTGAAAGGGCGGTGACTGGCGCAGGATTGCTTATTCGCGCGGTCGACGCAAAACGTGTGAAATCACTTTCGTGTTCGAGACCTATGATATCTAGAAAATTGGAGACACTTTCCGAAAATAAGGTACACACCTCTTATAGGTTACGAGAGTTTTTGTGTGCTTACTTTTCTGCCGACTCATAGAATTGTGCGAAATATGTGCTGAACTTTGCAAGAGCTTTTTTTTTTAATTTAAAAAAAAGATATTTTGTGAATATTAAAAAAAAAAAATTAATCAACCACCTTTGTTTGTCGGACCAACCCCAGCAACGTATCAAGTTTCTGGAATTTCAGCATCTCCCTTCTAACAGAAGTCGCAATGTGGCAAACTCCTTAGCCAAACATTCGATGCGGGGAGTGAAAAAGTCGCTGGAAAAGGACAACAGTCATTTAAAATTGGTCCGCACGGTGCCGTACGAATACTAGACGGCAACTGCCCAGTCACACCTGGGGGGTAGCGCCGGTAAGGGCAACGTCCGTTAACCAAAACAAGCGAGCGGCGCCACGAGAAACAACAGCGTGCATGTGCACAACTAAAATAACATACTTGTTAGAGAGCGCGTTGGTAATGATGTAAGTTTAGGAAGAGTTATATGCCAAAAGACAGGGGACGAGACAAAACATCTTTCAACTTTCAACAAACAAAGGATTTATCGCCGGCACGCTTCGCTTTCGGAACTCCTCTGTAGGAGAGGGAAAGTTAAAAGGAGGGGGAAGGGGAAGGAGGGGGGCAAGACAAGGCTCCGGGAGAAAAACGGGGGAAACGTAAACCGCAGAGACAGCGGGAAAGGGAGGAGGGAAGGCGGCATCCCGATTTACCACTCACGTCACTATTTTGACTGCCAAACAATTATATTTTTTTTCTAAAAAAGCCAATACAGATTAAGGGACACTGGCACCCCAAAGATCTTTTTTTTTTATTGTGTAAATCGATGCGAATGGTAGTCACAGACACGCAACGAAAACAAAAATTCCCTGCGCGCAAGCGTGCCTTTTTATTTTTGGTAACCTCCTCCCCCACTCCTCACCTGCTCGCTTCTTTTTTTATTTATTTATTTCACAATACTACTACCCCAAACATAGGGGCATCGTAGGTTACAAAATATATATATATATATATATAAATGAATACATTTCGACATAATGAGCAAGTCGCTTGCTATACGGCGGCCAGCCGGTGCAGGAAGTTTTCAAGTGAATCTGAATTAGTGATGCTGGGGTGAAGGATATTCCAATCGAATATAGTTCGGGAAAAAAAAAGAATTTTTAAAGCAGTTTATGCGGACCTGGAGATTGCTTATGTATGTTAGGTGTGAAGCTTTAGTGTTAGTTCTGGTAGAGAAGCTAAACTTTTTGTCTGTGTTGTAGTGAAGGCTGTCTCTGATGATCTGAAAGAGTTTTCAGCCTGTCAGTCATCGCGCGGTGGGAGAGAGGAGTCAGGTCTGTTTGTTTCATTAATGATGTCGGCGAATCGTACCGCCTATATTTATTAAAAATAAATCTCAGGGCTTTTCTCTGCACCATATGTTTCTATATTGACTACTGTGTAGGGGTCCCTGACGACGCGTGCGTATTCCAGTGTTGGCCTAATTAACGTTTTATATGCTACTAATTTACCTTCAGGGGTTGCGAATTTGAGTGATCGTTTTAGTTGCCAGGGTTTGCTTGTAGCTTTAGAGTTAACAGAAGCAATGTCGGAGTTCCAGGACAAGTTATGTGAAATGGTAATTCCCAAATACTTGTACTCTGAGACGTTTTTAAGTGTATGTCCGTCGACGCTGTAGCTAAAAAGGTAAGGGTGTTTCTTTAGTGTTATGGACATAGTTGCACACTTGGAGGGGTTCAAATTCATTTACCAAGTCCTGCACCAGGAGGCAACTTTAGGAAGACACATGTTTAGTTTGATCTGGTCATCAGGAGAATCAATGATGCTATATATAGAATACAACCATCAGCTTGATTAGTGACGTCAAATATTATAAAAATTAGAAACTTTGTAGGCGACATTACTATAGCATTTAATAACGGCAATCGTAAAACATGTTTTTTTTAACGCAATTGCGAACGCACTACGGCCCTTCTTTTTCAAATACCGAAAATCGGAGTCCGTTGTGAGTTCACCTTCCAGATTTTTATCCTCCCTCGGAAAACATGGCGGCGCTCGACGCATGTAGCAGAGGATGATCGCCGAGTCGGGGAATCGGACGAAGGGGTCTTTTTTAGGTGCCCAACGACCTCTCAGACTTCGAAAAGGAAATCGTCAAGCGGTTAAAACAACTCGGTTTGGTGTCTGTGTATCGTAGTTTCTGTTGTGACTCCGCCAGAGCAGCCTTTCACGAAGAACCAGCGAAACGTCAAGCGTCGTCTGCTCGCAGCGATAGGCGGCACGGCATGCACGGAGGAAATCGGTTGTTCCCGGTACGCCCGGCGGCAACGGCGGTTCGGAGCGGAGGCGTGAAAGAAACTCGACTCGCCGGACAGCTCAATGTTGGACGTCACTGCAAAGGCGCGGATCGCGCGGGAACTTCCAATTTGGCATTTGGAAATTTTTTTTTTTTTACTTCGCAAATACTTAATTTTAAAGTTTCGAATTTTGAGGGTGATGTCAAGGCGTCGTTATCAATTGTCTCGGATAATAAAAAAAAAAAGATTTTGACGTGTCAGTTCCCCCCTTTAACGAACAAGAATCAAAAAATTCGTGACGCACGCCGCGCAAGCTGTCATGTCAAGCTCCAGTTTTGTTTTTGAACGTTCTATAGACTATTCATGTCAAGAAGGACTGCGAGAGGCTCTATTTTAGTAGAAAAAATTCGTAAGAACGTCACACAGTTTGTTGTGATAAAACAGCATATCAATCGGCATACATGCGAAGTAGCATAACCACTCTGTGATTCCTTAACCTGTCGTGTGGTCGAATCACTCTCTACGTCACAGGAGAGCACCCGCACAATCTGACTACAACAAAACATCTCGCCACCAGTAGCAGTGACGATAGCACTACACTGACTATTGTTTGAGCATGCGCCGCGAACCGCGACCAATAACACGGTGGCCTGTAAATACTCCACAGAGAACAACGCGCTGTAATAGGCAATTCTGTTGTGCGTATGTTTCGACGGCGGGCAGTTCGTGAGCCCCAATGGGCCTCTGCACAGTGTGTCCGCTGTAGATGACATATTCAGCCAGTTCAGTACCACCGATTACATGGAGCCTTTAACGAGCATCCCGCAGTAGTAATGCACGCGGTCGCACGCCGATACGATACTCATCCTGATCGAAACAGGCAGGGGTGAGGATTGAAAGCAGGATCCGTTGGTTCTGCAGCGCGAGTTTTTGCTCAGTCCTCCGAGCATGCGGTGCTTTGACACGCTCCGTTCCCCGTAACCAAGCACTCTCTATGCATTGAAGTCCACAGTGACAGTTCACAGTACATCCACGCGCACTTGCAGGCAAGGTAGTGGCGGACAACTTCGTCTGTAGCACCGACCCTGAAACGGCGATCCCACCGAACAGAGTCTGCGACTTTGTCGTCGACTGCGCGAACGGAGCCGACGAGGTGGAGTGCGGAAACTGCGACTTCGCTAACACGACTTGCGGCTGGAGCCTTGGAGATCCCGGGAACAGGAACCCGATACGCTGGCAGTGGATTCGCGTCGGAGAACTCGAGGGAAGCCCCAAGCTCAATTCGCATCGAACCACGGACGGTAAGGAACACCGGCACCAAAGTCACAGCTGTTGAAGTGCAGGACGTGGCGAGTCGCGACTATTGTATTATTATTTCTAATCAGCCCATGTGATTGTGTCATTAATTAGCCGATGACAACACACAAAGGACTCACAAAGCAAACAGAGTGAACATAAAAAGCCACGACATATGTATTTTTTCGTAGTTGGTAAATGTAGTCATGTTTAATTCCCGAGCTTTACGGGGACGCTCTTGTTATGAAACTTAAAAGCTGATCAATCCACAGCAAGACATTTCAATAATTAAAAAACCTAAAAAATAAAAATACTTTCTGTCAGACACAATTAAGATCAGCCAAAGAAGGTAGGAAACTAGAAAAATACAGGAGACAAGACAGATGTCCTGTCCTGTCTCCCTTACTCTCTTATAGTTACCTACCTTTTTCGTTGCTTTTAACCATGTTTAATGTTTACCATCTAGCCCAACTCACCGCTCTTTTACTTTCATCAGTCAAGCGATATGTCGATCACTCTATCAAATAAGTGATCAACCAATCAATCAGCGTCTGTCCTGTCACCTGTACTTTTCTACAGTTTCCTACCCTTTACGCTGATGGTAACCAAGTTTAATGCGTACCAGCTAGCCCAGCTCACCACCCTTCTACTTGCAATCAGTCAATCGACCAATCAGTACCGTGCGATCTTCAAAAATTTATTTAGTATGTTTTATAAACTTGTTCTAACGTAACTATATGCCCTCTTCAGTAACTTTCAATGTCAACCCAATATGTTTTAATGTAACTCACCTGCTCTCGACAGAAACTAGAGTTGCAACTTAGGTTTTCAGACTGTGTTTAATGAACGCACAGCGCGATTAACAAAGTAGGAGTTGGAGTTATTTGCTTAATATATATATATATATATATATATATATATATATATATATATATATATATATATATATATATATATATATTTTTTTTTTTTTTTATTGTTCTGTCAATATGCTCGAATGTGCATATTTATAGCCCATATATTTATCAAGTTTTGTGCGCTTCCGGAAACATTTTTTACCCGAAATATTTATTTAGAACCTACTGTTTCACTTGTACAGCCTTATTTCAAACCAGGGCATCGAAGATTAATCGTGTGAACCAAATTTTCAACAAAGCTGGCTGTGTAAGAATCTTGGCAGTTTTAAACTTTCTTTTATCACCATGACCCTTCCTTGCTTTAAAAACATTTAATTGCATTCTCTTATCAGGGTTTTGGCGATCGTACTCTCACAAACACAAAATATCATACTGGGAGTTTTTTTTTTTTTTTTTTAATCCGAACTTGTTTAATAAAGTTCTAAAGAAAATAATGTTTTACAACCTGTTTTACGCTCATATACTCCTCTAGGATTGGAATAACTTTATTTTCAATATGAAGTAAAATGTTTCAGCTTAATATTTTGCATTAGCATGTTCTAACTGCAATGAACGCTTTAAGATCTTCACATATGCAAAAATGCAATGCAAGCCTCATTTTCAAGGTGATGGTTTGACAAAAAAGTGCTTGGATGAATTTCTGTGTCTGATTTTGCACGAAATTTGCATAGTGCGAAGCTTTCACAAAAAAAAAAAACTCCCGAGAAAGTGTTACATTGAGGTACAACGCTGTTGTATACTACTGGAGTGTAACGCAAAACGTGTAGCACGCTATATTTAGCTGAATTGCGTCACAACAAATCTATCAGAAAGGACGTCCCCCAACCTAAATTTAGTTAGAAAACCCTGATTTGGTTTTGGGTTAAGCACCAATTCAATTTCCTCGATAAAGCTAGCGAGAAAACAGTTCTCGCAGTATTCACTGCCACGAAAGTTCGCTTAATTTACAGCAAAAAATATCCCTCTCAATACAAGAAAAAAAAAACTCGTGAATAAAAACGCAACATTACTCAACAGCTGTACATTCTGTGGCTTTTTACTTTTTATGCGTATAATTTTGTAACACAAGACGTGTTTTTACGTTCATCTCCATGAAAATTCGTTTCTTCCCGACGTTGTATTTCAGCGTTAGATTTTACACAAACTTATATGTTATGTATACGTCCTCAATGATGAATGCGTCCCTATGGACGCATAAAACCAGAGGGACGTCATGGTATCACGGTGTCACCCGACACCGTAATGTCACGCGACAATTCATACACAGAATGTTTTATCAGCCAATTTCAATGACAAAACCGCCATGAAGAACCGTTTGCGACAGTCAACCGTCATGAAGGACTCTGACATAAAGTGACATTATGTCGTCATGGGACACTATAATGTAGCGTGACAGCGTGACTTCACGTGACATTCTAACGCCATCGTAATATGACATCGTGAGGTCATAAGGCCAGGGGTCATCATGACGCTGCGTGACATGATGAAGTTACGTGACTATGTAACGACACTTCACTTCGTAATAGAGTGTGAGACCGTGACGCCATGTGACACCATGACCTCGTGTGACGTCACAGATATGTAACCTCGTGACATGCACTTGACGTCCCACACAGACATAGCATTTGCCCAATACATCCTGTGCTTCCCGGTGTTTGACAGCATGATCAAGATAGTGTAATGTTAGTTGTAACTAACTTTTCTTAAAAAATGTTTGCAGGACACTACATGATTCTTGTCCGAGAAGAAGAATCGAAATACATTGCAGAAAGAGCGGTTGCATCATCCCCTGTCATTCGAAACACAAATTTCCTTTGCGCCATCTGGTTCTATTACAACTACGCCAGTGAGTATGTAACATTTCTCAAAAGCGTCGGGGTAAGAAAAAATATATCTAGACGCTCTTCCACAAGGACGGTCTGAAGTTTTTGTTTTTTTCCCTTAATTTCTAGGACCATATTTGCTCGACGCAAAGCTATCAAAATACCAAATATTTTTTTTTTTTTTAGAACAAACGAGACCGGTTTCATTAAAGTCACACAAAGTACATGTATTGCAATAGGAAAATGTTAGACTCAGATTTACCTTTAGTGAAGGCCATAGCATTTTTTATTAACACAGAATGTGTGTTATCAGATGATTTCCATGTAGGTCAGTAACGTTTGGTTGTACTGCCGGCTGTGGCGGCCGGTTCCCTTCCAGGATTCCTACTCGCCATTGAGCTTGGGAGCCAAGTGCTTTGCTGACTGAGCTATCCAGGGTCGGGAGCTGCAGCATTAAAATACGAACTCATTCGCACTTCGCGCAAACGCGCTGTCGGTCGCTTTCGCACTACCGCGCGCACCAGTCGCTCACATTAACTCCATGACTGGCTGAGCCGGCGATAAGCACGAAGACGTTTTACACATTTAAGTGTGTAAATTGGTTTGTATCAGAGCTATCACCCTTACGGTGTTCAGCAACAATTTTACAAGCAGCAAGCACCACACGCAGTTCTCACATGCACACTGGTACTCGACAATTCAGTCTCATTCGCAAGTGACCATCTCCGCAATAGCAAAGGATGACACGTAAGTCACTTTATTGTCATCAACTATTCACATATAGCATAAGCATAAGCATATATATATATATATATATATATATATATATATATATATATCCGGATTAAGGAACCGGAAATCTATCTGGATTCTATCTGTACTCTATCTGTTTTTTTAGGTTTTCAGAAATTATTCCTTTGTCTGACATCTGGAATTCGGGTTTCCAGAAACAAATTTCCGGTTCCATAATCCGGATAGTGAAAAGTTATACTGGATTTTTTAATAGGATATATATATATATATATATAATGTCTTATGCTATATGTGAATAGTTGATGACAACAAAGTAACTTACGTGTCATCCTTTGCTATTGCGGAGATGGTCACTTTGAAGCGGTATTGGGGTTTTCGAGCATTTAATGTGTCGACGTTTCGGCCTGAGACTGCGCCTTTTTCAAGACTGGTAGCCAAAATCGGTTACAGAGTTGTTTTCGGTTTACACACCTGGCTCACGTCACGTGTCAGATTACGTGTAAAACTGCCTAAGTAAACAACAATGCTATTCTCCGTCTCACCCCACGCCGGGCCGGAGCAGGCGCCACGAGCCATCGGAGCCAACCCAAGGTTGTGTCAGTTTCCCGTGACCTCCAGAAGGAAGGGCCATCCCGTGCGGAAGGCGCAGTCACGTTCACAGAGTTGGATCGGCTCGGATGGCCAGCAGCGCACGCCGCGGCCGGATGTAAGGCGAAACAGCACAGTCGACGAGAAGCCAAAAAAAAAAGGAAGCGCACACAGTAAACCAAGCAAACGCTCGGCGAACGCGCATAAAGAAACCCCCTGCTTTAAAAAAAAAAAGAAAATAACAATAAAAATACGCGTTTAGTTTTAACGGTGTAAACGACAGTCCCAGAACATTCAAAAAGGAGCAACAGGCGCCAAATGCCTGCCGAAGGTCATACCCCGTTGACTCGTCGACATTTAATACGGAAAGGTGTCCGGAAAAAGGCAAGGGTTGTGCTAATGCGGAGGGCAAGTTCGTCTGCTTCTTGCGCAGGGGGTAGCGGTGACGTCAGAACGCCGAGCCCTGATTGGCTGATCGCGGTCCCCTATCTGAGCGTCGTCTGCTTCTTTGCAACGTCGTCTGCTCGCAACGCCGCCTGCGTCTGTCTTACCTTTCCTGCGACTTTCGGAAGTGCAGAGGCCAGATTCACGAAACGATCTTACGCCAAAAATGTGCGTAAGAGAAAACGTAAGAACAAATTCGTATTCACGGAACGAAATTATCCTAAGTTTTGCGCAGGTTACGACGGAATCCTACGACAGCTCCGAAGCTGTCTTACGCACTTCTTACGACCAAATCAGCATGGCCGATCGCGTCGCCCAGTTACTTGGTCGCGACGACCAACGGACGTTTATTTGTGTACGTGCCAGTGACCCCGGAAGTGTATTTTACATGGGGGGGCTAGCGGTCGAAATAAAGTTGCGGCGGCGGGGGGGGGGGGGGGGGGTTAAAAATTAAAATTGAAAAAAAAAATTATTACTACGATTTTACTTTCTATATAGAAGATTTATTATCACTACCTACCGTGTGCCCATACATTGATCCAAAATTCCTGTCACGAAGAAATGGGATGTTGACACATTCTGATCCAATGCATCGACCTACGGTGTAAACTGCACTGGAAAATCGGGCGCCTGCACGTAGAAAGCTCACATTTTCAACGCTCGTGTATTTTAATCGTGGAAGCATTGCTGTGAAATTTCTTGGCGCAGCTTTGTTCCTGTGAAAAGTAATAACAATGCATTCTTGAAAATTTCACAAAAAGTTTACCACCGGTGACGCGGTCGTCCTTCGGTGGTAAACATTCACTGGCGATGCCCTTTTTTATTTCATCATGTTTCCTGCTTTTATGGCCGTCTTTGAAAAGAGGGTAAAACCGTCTGGGTGTATAATAGGGTGCCCGCCTGAACATAGCAGGCTGGCTCACAAAGCACCAAATGGTGTTTCGAAGACCAGACACAGAAATACAGGCGAGAATGCCGCGATTCTTTGATGTCACCGACGACCACCTTGATAGCGGCGCTTCAACACAGAATGCAGTGCGATCTCTCCCCTGGCAACCTGTGTCGCCTGCTAAGGCCTCGTCTTGCCTTGGGAGTTGGGATATTTTATTCCCTCAACATGATACATCTGTAGGCAGTCCTAGCTCGCTCAAGAAGGGTTTTCTTTTCGTGCAGACCATCTCCCCGCCTCGCGCTTCGGCTCTCCCCACGGAAGCAATTACCCGACTTTTGTGGTTGCTTAGACCGCCAAAACAACGACAACAACAATAACAACAAAAAAAAGCGTCGCTGCAAGAAAATAAGGAAAAAAAAGCTGGACGAAATTTTCGTGTGCTTTAGGAAACGTAACCGCTCAAAAAAGAATCAAGACGAAGAAGCCGGCTGGCATGGGTGTACAAAAACAGCGCGCTGCGCGTTTCCCCGCATAGCCAACACGCGAGAACAATATGGGAGTGCCCCAGGAAAATAGGGAGTTTTAGCAGATCGTTTCCGCAACCCTCTAAGCACCAGTTTAGCCCTGCGTAATCCGCCACGAGACCTTGAACTATGCAAAAAAGGCTGGCGGCGCGCATGCTCAGTTGCGGCGCCAATTCTTTGCGGGTACCGTAGCGGAGGAGAAAAACGGTCTGCTAAAACTCGCTAATGACCAAGCAAGGGAAGAGGGGAAATCTCCCTGACCGTGCTATGCAGGCCGCAGGCGTCGGCTTTTTTTTTTTTCCCCCATTTTTATGGCGCGGCCGCGTCGTCCGCGACACTTTGCTTTACTTCGTAATTTTTTTTCTGGAATTTCGTGGGCGAAGGTCATGCCGTGATTTGGTGGGTAACCACCCGTAACAAAAACAGAGCCACGTGCTTGCCCTTAGCCAAGTACGTGGCTTGGGGGAGCGGAGCAAGAACGGCAAAACGTAGGAAGGGGGGGAGGGGTGTAGCCATTGTTCAATGTTCAGTAGGCCTTGAGCCAAGCGCATGGGGGCTCAGCATATTGCCCAGCACAAAAAAAAAACAAAAAAAAAATGAGGGACTTCACCCACCATCCCATAGAAAATGTCAGCGGGTGCTCAAGCCCCCGTTGCCCCCCGGTTCCGTGATCCCTGCCTGCAACCGTGTCGCGCGTATTTTCGACAGCCCAGACACAGCGAGAAGAAAGTTGTTTGAAGGAAAGTTGAAGGAACTGACAGGTGCTTCTCACTGGAAAGTTGGGCTTCAAGTTGGACAGTTCCGCATGTGGGGATCTTTGCCAAATGTTGTCCCCGACATGTGTGACGGCAGATTAAACACCGCTGTTTGCCCATTTTACCGCCAGCATGATCAGCGAGAAGGAGCAGATAACACGAGATACACGGGAAGGGATGAATTGATGACCAACTTTTTGTTTCTTCGACATGTCGGCAGCTATCAATAGACAAGCCGTGAAAGGCACGGGGGAGCGGGGATGAAAGACAGGCGAAAGGGGGGGGGGGGGGGCGAGAAAAGGGGGGGCTGAGCCCCGTAAAGGAAAACTCCGGGGAATCTCGAGCCCCCCCCCTGCCCCCCCCCCCCCCCCCCCCCCCCGGTTCCGGAGTCCCTGGTACGTGCTCTTCTCACGCGTCCCGACTACAAGCAGCAAGAAAAAAAGTAAAAAGTACTTGAAATAAACCACGACGAACCAGAACGCTGGATCCACAAACATCCGGGAAATGCTCCAACGGCCACGATTCCACTGACCCCGTCCAAGCGAGCTAGGCAGATAGGCCTAGCAGGCACTCCGACTCACGCGCAGCGGGGCTCTGACGGTCCTTGGCCAAGATCGTCTGCCCACGACCGGCTGGCGTGGTGAATGGAATATGCCCGCGCGACCCTTGTGAACCCTTCCCGTATTATACTTTGATCGCGGACCTCAATTTTAGGTTAAGAGGTCAATCTCTTCCTCTTGTCATCTCCTTGTTTTCCGAGGCAGCGGTGACTCTCGCCGGTGAAAAAGCGGTGAATCTCCGACAGACGCAGGAAAGGTAACGCAGTCATCGCTTTGACTAGCAGACGTAAAGCAGACGACGTTAACTGCGCCAACCAGCCGACGCCGTTAAAGAGTGAGGAGTCTCGCCGCACACGCAAGGAGGGAAAAAGTATTTGGGAGGGAACTTGCGGACACTCTCGCTTCTTAGCAGACAAACCTCGGTGCCCCGGGACACATCGCCAGTGAGTCCTTTGACTTCGCTTCTTGATGCACGTCTGCTAGTTGTTAGACAAAAACAACGAACCGCTCGAGTTATTTCGTCTGCCCTCTCTGAAAGGCGAAGTCGAGCTCGCTCGTAAAGACCTGCACTTCCGAAAGTCGCAGGAAAGGTAAGACAGACGCAGACGACGTTGCGAGCAGACGACGTTGCAAAGGAGCAGACGACGCTCAGATAGGGGGTCGCGACCAGCCAATCAGGGCTCGGCGTTCTGACGTCACCGCTACCTCCTTTCTCATGCGCAGAAGACGAGAATGAGCCCACTTGCGAGGCGTATTGGATTGAATTAGCTACAGTCACGCGGCTACAGGTGGATCGAGGTTGAGTGCATGCATAGATGACATTATGCCGGAATATTCATTAATCCCGGCACGGATTGAATTAAATCTGTAAATAAGATAGGCTTTTTCTCTGCTCACGATCACGGTTCATTGTGAAATTAGGTTGTAAAAATGTAACCTACAGTTTTTCAAATGTGTATTTTGGTAAAGCCACATGTTTTGAAAAAGGGAGTTTGTGTAATGGTTTCAAACGTGACCTCTGATTGTTAAATCTCAATCGAAAAGGAGTGCTGCTCTGGCCCACGTACTGCTTACAGCAGGTGTCGCATGCCAAGAGGTATATCACATTACTTGTGCCACACTAAGTATCCGTGAATTATGTAGGTGAAATTATAATTCGTACTCTCTACCGAGATTTTAGGTGTCACGTGTTGACCCACCTCGCACTTTGTTCGTCTATAAGGGCGACTGCCAGTGCTTTCATTGTAAGTCGTCTTTCACGTACCTATGGCATTCTTAGGTTTGCGTGAGCGTCTGTAGACTACTCGAGGAACGGAAGGATAATCCATGCGTGGCCTTCACTTTGCTGTAAAATGATAAAATGTTTTCTTAATATGGGCGCTACGTTCGAAGGCTTATCGTTAAAAATTAGTACGAGGTTCGCCCAACGCTCCTCTGTCCCTATTGAAAATCGCTCTGAGGGGGATTTCAAAATGTTTTTAAAGGGCGTGAAGGGGACATCAGGAATTCCTGATATGTTTGAAGTTGGCACCAATATTTCCTGGTGGGTTCGTTGGCCCCGTCAGAGGCTCCCCTGAAATGTCTGAAATGTCCTTTACAATGCCTTGAAATGTCTGAAAGCTTGTCAAGAACTTTTCTAATTTGGTCGGGAAACCTTCAGGCTTCTTGAGATGTCCGTGGGGCCACGGCTTAGGTGAAGAAAACACATTTCGCAGAATTAGAACATAGCTGCTTATTGTTCGCGACGGGAAAAAAAAAATTGGAGAATGCCAATCGTATGTGTGTACGGTCAGATTTTTATTACTGCTCTTCTATCATACACGAGTGGGCTCCTGAACCCGTCTGTGGCTGCCCGGGTGTTCGGTCGCCAAGGAGGCCACTGGGGGCGACAGCCCCATGTGGAGAATTGACGAGCCGCGGGCCGAGTGGTGTTGGCCGAGCGGCGTTTTGAGGCAAACACAATCCTGTCCGCTCGAGGTGAGATCCGTGCAACAAGCTTTGCTTGTTGCACGAATAATAATAAAAAAGGGCAAGCCGAGAGCGACGCCTTGCCCAGAAACAGGGACGCCGGGGAGATGGCGAGGGCGAAGCGGGAACGACTCGTTCCGGGAGCCGGTTCCTCCACGGGGGACGGTCACCATCTCCTTGAATGCGCTGAACACGATGGCGCTCGAGCGGTGCTAAAGGCGACCAACGCCGAACAGGGGTTCACCTGCGGAACCAAGAAAGCAACTGCTCGAATCAAAACAAACCAAGGAGCGAGTCCTCAAAGTCATGCTCACCTTCCTGGAGGAAATTGGTCCGCTCTAGGCATCCGCGGCGGCGACGGCGGCGGTAACAAGCTAACCACCCACGATCCGTGAGAAAATGGCTATACTGGCCTCCCCGGCTTACCACTCTCTCCCGCCTACTACTGGAGAAGGGCTTGGCGGCCCTGCACCCTCTCCCCATCGCCAAGCGGAGAGAAGCGCAGTGTGACTTGCTGTTGGTATTCGTGTTTTCGACAACGAAACTGAGAGGACGTCCAACTCAGGTGAAAAGCAAAATGGTTCTGTTTATTTTCTCCTTTTTGGGGACCGTCCCCGCGGAGGAACCGGTTCCCGGAACGAGTCGCTCCCGCTTAGCTTTCGCCATCTCCCTGGCGTCCCTATTTCTGGTCAACGCGCTGCTCTTGGCTTGCACTGTTTTTATCATTATTCGTGCATATTATTATTCGCCTCGAGCGGACAAGATTGTATTTGCCTCAAAACGTCGCTCGGCCAACACCACTCGGCCCGCGGCTCGTCGATTCTCCACATTGGGCTGTCGCGCCCAGTGGCCTCCTTGGCGAGCGAACACCCGGGCAGTGACAGACGGGTTCAGGAGCCCACTCGTGTATGATAGAAGAGCAGTAATGAAAATCTGACCGTACACACATACGATCGGCATTCTCCAAATATTTATTTTTTCCCGTCGCGAACAATAAGCAGCTATGTTCTATTCCTGCGAAATGTGCTTTCTCCCCCTAAGTCGTGTCCCACAGACATCTCAAAAAGCCTGAAGGTTTTCCCAACCCCATTCAAAAAGTTCTTGACAGGCTTTCAGACATTTCAAGGCATTGTAAAGGGCACTTCAGACATTTCAGGAGAGCCTCTGACGGGGCCAACGAACCCACCAGGAAATATCGGTGCCCCCTTCAAACATCTCAGGAATTCATGAAGTCTCCTTCACACCCTTTAAAACAAATATGAATTTCCCCTCAGAGCGATTTTCAATAGGGTAATCTTAGATTTCGAATAACTATTTGTAAAACAAATAGAGGGGTGCGCTAAATTAAAACTTTTTTAGGAACTCGACAAGCTCTTCTTCTGAATGCGATCGTATCAGGAATACAACCTCAATATACCTTTTATAGAAGAGTGGTTTGAGTGAACGGGATGAACGAAAGTTGGATTCTGAATTTCCTATCAAACTATTAGCGCAGTTAGGTGCCATCCTCGTTCCCATTGGAGTACCGCTACTTTAAAGGTAGAAAATTCCATTGAATTCAAAGCTATTACCCTTATTCGGCATAGTCGTTAAAACAACCTGTATGAAATGGGTGTCAGTGAAGTATACGTAATCAAAATTAAAGGGCGTTATCACCTTACGGTATCAAACGTTTCCGCACGCGTTTTACTCCCTATGAAGACGAAGTCGCGTATCCCATGGGACACCAGCCTATATGTTACAATTAACGAGGGTGTGTTACTCGAAACAAATTTGCTAAGGGTTGTAGCCACGGGTGTCAGTCTCTGGAACGCGCTTTTCACACCCTCTACAGGTGTAAAAGTTATTAAGTTTGTGTTGCAAATGCACAAAGCCGAGCTCTGTGAGATACGTAGTTTGGGCGCTGCTTGGCTGGCTTCATCGGTTTGTGGAGTCGGCTCTGCTCGTACTAGGTGTAAAACAAAGTGTAATTATTTATTTTTCTTGTTTTTTGTCCCTGAAATCAGACGACACAAGCATGGTGGAGCTCGAACTCGAGGTGGAGGGTTACAAGATAATTGTCTGGAGCCTGCTGGCCAAAGAACCCAAGCAGAAGCAGGGAACTTGGATTCCTGAAGGAGTTGTTCTCGGCCGTTATCCAGAAGAGGTTAAAGTAAATCGCTCAAGTTCATTAATTAATTTATTCATTCGTTAGTTTCGTTCATTCTATCATTCATCCCTTTTCTTATTCATTTATTTATTAACTGTTTTTTTCATTAATTCATCCATTCAATTATTTTAAGCATGCATTAATTCATTCAATTGTTTACTTTAGTTGTTTACGTACAGCTGGTGCCTCAGAAATCATGCACAACACCGAAAATTACTGAAGAGTCAACAATCTCTCACATTTAATTAATTTATTTTTAAATTAATTTATTACAACCAGTATTTTCGGGACTTTTCAGCGTGTTTTTTTTTTTTTTATTCGAACAGATATTTTAAGAATAGGGGTTAGTGTAAAACGAGTTCTGGCTTCTCAAGGTATTTATATAGCTCGGCGGACAGTAGGTAAGGGAATAATTACCACAGTATGTTGACTAAATAACAAAAATCTTTTCATTTAAATATAGGTTTTATGAAATGCAATATTGACAGCAAGTACCCTTAGAGGTCGGACGGATTAAAAAAATTATAAGAAGGCACTTGTTTTTTTTAGATAATGATCGATAAACTTTAGCGTTTTTGCCCGTTTTAAAAAATCGACCGCAAAAAGAGCGCATCAAGCCCCGCCCAAAATGACGCTCGGAAGAGTGACAGCATTTTACGTAACCTCGTTACTTGTGTTGTCAGTGCACCCACGTAGAAAACGCTGCCGAGATAGGGACGTCATAATTAAAACGAAGACATCGCCCCTCCAAGCCTCATTGTGGGCAGCGATTGCATGACAATTTCTAGCGCAATATTTCAAAGCGCCCCCCCCCCCGCCCCCCCCCCCCCCCCCAAAAAAAAAAAAAAAAACAACAACATAAAGAATAAAAAAAAGCGCGAAAACGTGTTGATTTATATATTCCAAACCAATACCTCTTTGCAAATTCTTTAAATCGGTCTTGCCTTTAGTAGTAATTGCATTCAATACTGCCAATTCAACATGACCTCCAACTTTGCAAATTAGTCAACTTACAATGGCAATTATCCCCTCATTTAACGTGCCGAGCCTGCTAAATACATGGGGAAGACAGCACTTGTATGACGCTCACTAATTTGTAAAAAAGATAATGTTCTAATTAAAAGAAAACACCCTCCCTGTCTACAAACAAGATGGCGTTGGCCCCCACCAGGTGTGGACAATACGCGTGCGAAGACACCAGATTCTCGTGAAGTGAGGGGTCTTCTGTGCATCCGTCGACAACAGCCCCACCGCAGCGGAATGACGTCAGGGCCTCGTGCTGGTGTATAATACCGAAATAATATATTTTTTATACCCGCGTACTAAATGTGAACACATTTCTAAGAAACGAAATAATTAAATCTTAAAACATACTCCACATAAGCAATCGTAGTTTTTTTTCTTCTTGATTTTTGCATGTTATAAGAAAACAGTATATAAAGTATTAATTGCGAAGTCATTATTACCAAGAAATAATTTCGAGTTATGTTAAGAAATAATTCATTAATTCACAAAAATTATGGCTCGTCAATGAGGCACAAGAATATAATGGATTCATCATGGAGGCACAATAAAAATATTGAAATCGTTATCCTTAGGCTGTCCGCATCCGGTGCGTACTTAACACATTGTGCATACTCCGCACAGAGAAAAAGTTATCATAGGCGGCATACTTTGAGCACTGCCTGCTCTATTACCTCGAAAAAAAAGATTATCATACAAAAATGATTGTTACCGTAATTTGTCATTCACAAAATCAGTCACGTCTCGTCGTAAAGAACAATATTGAAATATTGTTGACAGTCGGCACCGTTAGATGGTTTGCACTCCGTGAAATGTGAACCATGCAGAGTGCCTGAAATGTGTCTCCGATTGGTGTGTTTACCCTCCTCTTTCAAGCCCTTGCATCCAAAGTGGCGCCGGTGTGGCAACGCTTGATGTCACAAAAGCCCGAGTGTCATGCTCTCGAATGTCGCGATCCTGGCGGTTGGTCGTAGAAATGCTGGCGTCTGCCGTCAAATCACGGCGTCCCAACTCCTGGCTGCCCAAGCTTTCGTGGACTGTCACACTGGAGAGCTACTTGCGGCAAAACATGCGTCTGCCACGTCCATCACTGTTGCTGGGACACCGCCAGGATCCTGAGTGGCGACCGGGTGACACTTTTATGACGTGATCAGGCGGAAATCGAGGGACCACATTTTTGGACGCGTGAAACACGCCAGTCGGAAACAACTTTCAGACACCGTTATTTGATTTCACAATCTTGTATAGTCCCCTAATATAGTTCGTAACAAATCTTTTTATTATATATATATATATATATATATATATATATATATATATATATATATATATATATATATATATATATATATATATATTACGTTTATTGTTACTACTAACGAATAAAGTGATACAATTTAGTAATTAGTGCATTGCAGCCTTTTGGGAAACACCAGGCTGGTATTTGTTTTTACGTCTGAGAGTAGGTAGAGTGCTGATAATCTTATTTTCGTGGTGGTGGGGGAGGGGGAAGGTAGAAAAGGCAGCCGCAACACATTTTTTTTTTTCAAGATTCGGTGTTATAAAACAACCCTGTGTCTTTCTAGCAATCAACTCTAGCGCAGAAGATATGTGGGCGACCATAACGCTTTTATTAAATATTCAGACTTCACGTATTGCACTATATAAGAAATGAAAATAAGCCCACATATACTCTATAGTGACCCTGTCTGATGAAAGCATATTTTTAAATAATGTTACTAAAGCTTTTTTCGTTTTTTCTTTTTTTTTTTTTTGCACATACGGTGCCGAATTTAACAATTCAGATGCCTCGCGCATTACTCTGAAAGTTTTGTCATTGTATTGGATGAACGTGTAAAGGGCGATTCACAAACTTGCGCGAGTCTGACCGACTGCGACTGCAACAGCTTGCGAAGTAGGGTATGCCCTGGCAACAGCTGCGTCGGCTCTAATAAAACGGGCTCAAAACCGGTTTTCTTCTAAACGACGCAACTGTTGCCGTAGCAACCCTTACGTCGCAAGCCGTCGCGGTTGCACTCGGCCGGGCTTGACGCAAGTGTGTGAATCGCCCTAAAGGCCCCGTTCACACAGTATCGTCTGCTCACGTTGCGTCGTGTTATCGGAGGTTACGTGTGCTCACACCGTGAGTCACCGGGACATCTGTGCGTCTAAACAAGCGGGGAAGCCGGTTCGAGGCGTGGCTTTGCCTGCGACATACGAACACGGATGTCGCGGTGACTGATGACTATACCCGTTTTCACCTACGAAAAAAGAAAGTAACAAGTTTTGAGTATTTTTACGCGCCGCACCAAATAGTTGTTATATTATCTGGTTGTTGGAGGAAGAAGCAATGTTTTTAGTGGTTGAAACGTGTACGTCTTGATGAGTAAACATGAATCTGATCTAAAATGCACCAACATATATCTTAATTTTCTACATAAAGGTGGACATTGATAATCCTCCGCGGGGTGCCGGAGACTTTTTTTTTTTTTTTACAACAGTTCTTGAGTTGAATACGATTACAGAGTTCCATGTTTCCGGTAAAAATTAACATACCCCAAAAATTAACCCCGGAGTCAGTTTTATCAAAGACGTGGGAAACAGAAAATCCGCGAATCCGAGGTGTTCCCGAATAGTAAAAACATAGGCTTCTGAGGAAGAAACTCTTTCTCAATAGCTTTATTTTGTCTTGACCCAAAAAACAGCCCCAACTGAACCGTCCGCGAAACTACGTATTTCTTTGTACTCACACACGGTACGTCGAGTCTTTTTATTCTATTGCTACGGGGGACGTTTTCGAAGCATTCCGGTCACGCATATGAACTGTGGATGACGGGGAATCCCATGGCCGTGCCCTATATACTCTTCAATCTAATACCCAGATTGTTTCTTCTGCGACCAAATAGTAACACCTGAAAACACCAATAACGTGGGGGAAAAATTAATTAAAAAAAAATATTAGCCCCGAGTTTGAAGCAAAATAAACACCCAAAACATAGAACCCTACTTATAACGCAACGCGAGCAAACGCCCCTGCGTGAGTGGACCTTAACTGTCATGAAATCTTGGGGCACATGGGAATCTGCTGCGATGAATAGCAAGATGGCAAGGTGGTCATGCTCGCGCGACAGCCGCATGTTAACGTTCCCTATTCCTGATTTATTCAAGTCAAGGAAAGAGTTCACAAATATTTGGGTGTTGGCCATCATTTTTGTTTAAACAAAACAGTGTACTCTTTGGATATATTATTTGCTTTCTATACTCCAACTAATACCTCGAACTTTTTAATGTGCAACCCTTTCCTTATTTCAGCGCATTAACTTTTAGGATATTCTTGTTACTCTAGGAAGACGCCTGCAGGAAGTCTGAAAGGCCATTCGCAACACGAGTTATGCGGTGGTCTTTTACTAACTAGAATAATGAAGATGTTTTTTTCAAAACAAAAATTTTCTGATTGCTGTTGTAGAAAATGTTTGTCGCCCCGAAAACGTTTGTCAATATGATCACCTGCGTTTTATTTGGTAAATTGCACGTGATCAGATAACAGCGCAGTGTTTGTGTGTCTTTTAATGGTCCTCGGTTTCGTTTTCTTTTTGTTCGTGCTGCTTTATTTATTTTGCAACATTCAACAAATCACCCCGCAACGTACCTTGCTACTTGGTAATTATCTGCAAACACGCTTAAAATGTTAATTTGCACTAAAACGTTACCTTTGCTTCATTTTGCTCATTGGGTATTTGATATTCTACACATCGTATGGTTAAAGCTGAAGAGTGCGAAGTTCTTGTTAAATTTGCTTCCAAGCTCGCATTCTGAAAGCATAATTTTTGTTTCCAAATATATGTTTTGTCCTAAAAAAAATCATACATTAAACACGCTTACTGAAACTGATTGATTGGGCAATATTTATAAAGTAATAGTTAAGAACATTTCAAAACTGTTCTAAATGAAGCTGGATAATCTGCTTGAATCTTAATTGTCTGCTGCGTCGTTAATACCTCTGCATCTCCCTGATCATAGGCGTTCAATTGGCGAAGAACCTTACGGGCCAGAAAACACGCCCTCTGCGCGAAAAGCTTAACCATGATATTCCTTTAAGAAAAACCACTTCAATTTGAACAAGCCAAATCCCTTTTACACTAAAATAACGTGAACCATTCCACTCAACTTTCTTCCACACCAAAACCTTCATCCTCAAATATTTTCATTTCCCTTCAAGGCAGACGACGACATTTTTTTAGCGCGTCGGGATATGAAAGATCTGAGTGTCGGCGTTCAGCAGACTCGTATGTTGTCACGTAAACAGTCGCCTCCCAACTCTCATGCTGAACTACTATTTAAGCCATGCGATCTAGTTACCTATTTGCTGTTGCACGGCCACGCTCAAAAATGACGTCGCCTGCCAGAAAGGAAAAGATGGAGAGGGGAGTGTGGTCGCCCTTCATGGAGGGAAGGTTCGTCTCACTTCTTCTTCTACAGGAGCTTAAGAACATGCACGAGAATAAAATAAAGCAGTTTTTCTCGAAAACGTTAAAATCAAACAAAAAGGCCCCTATTCTCCCCAATCTTTATATATTTACCGAGAGAACGCTTTTAGAGCGCGCGACCCTAGAGCGCCAACCTTAGAGCGCGCGAAACGAGAGCGCACGATTAGTTGAGCGAACACCGCAAAATGTGTGATGTACCCGCGGCTTTACAGGCAGTATAAAATTTTGCGACTCATCGGATCGGAGCATTGGTGATTTTTTGATTGATTGAATGTGCCTTTAGTAAAAAATAAAACGGGTACGACTCTTTCTAACCAACTGTTTACTGACATCGGAGAGAAAAGGAGGCAGAGGGTGTGTGCAATTGGGTGGAGCAGCGAGTCTAAGGTTTCTTCACGGTGGTGTGATGCGGCTCTCGGATATACTATAAATTGTTTACTTTTTGCTATATTTGGTCTATTCTTGACAGGCGATTTGGCTCCGATCTATTTGGTGGCTATTTAGACGTCCCTCGACTAACTTTAAATAGTATTGTGAGGTCCATCACCAGAATGAAGAAAGCTCACCGGTAGAATAGTATCAATAAAAAACTCATCGAAGAAAAGCTCAACGCAATTTTATCGGATGCAAAGCTTTCCAGCCTTTTGACGGATACCGGAAAACCTCCCCTGCAAGTCTGTGAGATGTAAAATCAAACTACAAATGAAGCTATATAGATCAGCTACAATATATTTTTTTCTGCAAAAATTGACGCTACAGATATTCTTCTTTTTTATTTTCTGCTGTTTGCTTTTTATAACACTTCTTGGTTTGTCACATGAAAAAAATTCATCGACTCATTTGGCAATGTCCTTGCTGAATGCCGCGTCGTGAATCCCCGCCAATTTCACATAAAACGCGCGATGCCCGAACAAGTGGTCGGTCCGGTCGGGCCACTCGCGCTGGACTCTGCGCGCTCTCGTGACGGGCGCTCTAAATGATACGCAAGCTAATGTCACTGCGCTCTCGAGTCGTGCGCGCTATCGTCGCAGCGCTTTAGAGTCGTGCGCTCTAACGTTGTGGCACTCTACTGTCGGCGCTCTAACGTCGGTGCTCTTCTGTCGTGCGCTCTGGTGTTGTACAGCCATATTTACCTCTGTTCCCCCGTTTCTCTGTCTAAGCCTTACACAATCCTTGCTGTCCTTGCTGTACCCGTTTCTAACCTCATATATTTTTTTCAGCTTAACTTTTTGGGAAATCTTAGTGATGCAGGATACTTCGTCATCGACAGTATTGAGTACATCGACTGTCGCCTGCCTCGTAAGTGATGTACTGGGACATTTCGTGTACACCTCTAACTGCCTCCAATCATAACTGCGTTAAATCAGACAACCTAATGAGTCGCCCTGACCCAACCATGGCTGTAGTTCGGACTGTATCTAACGACATTTATATCGAACGACATGTACATCTTACGACATCTAACGACATGCATTGTTAGCGATCACAACGCCATTCTAATTGACTCAACATTTTCTCCCTGCTTGGCGTAATATCGCTAAGAAAACGTTTCTAAACTATTCCAAAGCCGATTCCAGCAAACTGCTTATCTCCTTCAACTCTCTTTCACACGTTTTTTTGGTTCTCTTTGACACGCGATCTGTAGCAGGGGATTGGGCTGTGCTGAAAGATGAAATCTATTCCCTTGTCAAGGCGTTTGGTCCATCAATGCCATGTGACGTGGCCTCCTCTGGCTGCTCTCCGAGCGTTTACCACAGTGGGCTGTTTATAACGAAAACTACGGCCATCAGGCTCAAAATGCAAACGTGCGATTTTCATTCCAGGGATATTGTGGATCATATTCAACGTATATCTGAACACGCCGGGTATATTTCAAATTTCGTTAAAGTATCCCTTTAACGATCTTTTAAACCTAACTTTCCTCGATGTACGTTGCAAACTATCTTGTCTTTCTCGTTTTCATAAGACATATTATAATATGCCATTTTTCATGCTGATGCACTCCAAGCCTTCCTCATACATTTCCCCATGTAACGATCATTCTCTGAAGGTTGAGCCAATATTCGGCGGCACTAATAGATTCAATTTTCACCACTTGCGATTTCTATTACAAACTGTACTCCCTCACTTAAAATATTGTTAATGAGCAAGGTCCTTCTGTATTTCACAAGTCATGATTAATTCTACTGTCCTAATTAATGTACATTAGATTTGCCTTATTATATAAGTATCGATTACCAGTGCTACAAATCCCTGTGTATAGTTTACCTTTGTATGTTTAAATATTGCCTATCTGTACGTGCATTTAATGTTTAATCTATCTAGTATGCTGTTAGTGACGCTACGAATTTATGTTTCCCCCTCATATAATGCATTCCACGAGAATGCCCTTGAGGGCAATGAGCTTGAGCTTGAACTTGAACTGAGCTTTGCATAATTTTAAATACGTCTTTGTCCTCTTTAGAACCGGAGCATTCATGCGAAGACAGTTTTAGGTGCACAAACGGAACCTGCATGCCACGTCGTGACGTGTGTAACTTGGTGGATAACTGCGGGGATGACAGCGACGAGCTCAACTGCGGTAAGAGGCTGTTTATTGTTGGCTACATGTGGTACGTAATCTATTCACTTATTCCTCTATGACTTATATTCAACGTTCACTCTTTCATTTCTCGCACTCAAATAAATCTGGAGCGTCTGCACCTCCCGCATAGCACTGGGGAGACCCAAAAGTATTCACTGGGCGCCATATTTGTGGGTGATGTCTAGAGCGCATGCTCTGAACGAGCCCACATTAATAGGCTGCTAAGACCGGCAATCTTGAGGGTGCGAAATACACGTTACAAAAGAACTGTGGAAGCTCGCCATCAGCATGCGCTCAGCAGTCGTGCACACAGCTATGGCCGCCAGTGAATACTTCCTATTGCTGCAATCCATGGAGGGCCCTCGGCGAATAACGAATAACGAGGCTTAAAATATTAGGAGTGAGCAAATTGTGTTTTGAACCGAATAGCGCTGTGTCCTTCACAGTTTTGACAGTACACCAACTCAACTCTGTCATGTCACGCCGACGTGGTGGTGCGTCAACCGCACTTTCGGTCTGGGGCTGTGGCCGGAAGTCGCCACGCGGGACGAGCATTCTTGTGTTGTTTTGGTAGAAACCAGGCTAAAACATTCCTCCTCTTCTAAGCACCGCGAATTGGGCTGTACCAAAAGTGCTGGGAGAGGTTTGAAGATAAGTTTCCGTGTGTTTTCTGCCTGCTCGGTTCGTCTGAGAACGAGGATAGGGGCCGTTTAAAAGGGAAACAAGGCACCGTCGGACCGCGACGGCTTGTGCGGGAAGCACTTTGGGTTGACTTCACGTGCACTTGTGGTCGTCAGATTTATTTTGTTTGTTCCAACATGAACGCGGGAAAATCTTCAAGTTGTTCGGACCGTCCCCGGACCAGGTTCAATGCGTCTTCACGTACAAATGTATGTGTCGTCGTTCAAAGTGTCGTCTGATCTTTCAAACTCGTTCAAACTTTAGCCTGTTAGTTCGAACGACAGTAGCCAGTCGACCAAACGTTACGATAGAAAGTAAGTGGATGCCTCAAAATACTTCAAAGTTTGAAGGTTGTTTGGGGTAAGTAGGCTCGGTGTAAACAGTATACAAGGTTTTGATCATTAATTGTTACCAGTGTCCATGTCCGCCTTGTTAATGCGTGATTCACTTGGTCGCATTGTGCTTGCGGTTTTCAGTTTCGAAGTCGAGTATCGCAGCTACCATCCATGACTTTGCAGCCCAAGCGACGTCGCGACTGAAAATAGTCAGCAGAATGGCATCATGTGAATGAGGCTTTAGCATCGATTCTGCGGCGTTCACGCAGAATGAATCGCCGCACATGACATTATTTACACAGGGTATTGCGGTGTAAAGAGCATCCGTAACGTCGCTCGGGTCACTAAAGAAGCAAGAGATTGCTATAAAGACCTAGAATTAACAATTCAAAATTACAAAAATAGCGCGGGGACAAAAATAGCGCGGGAGCGACGCCGACATCACATGTCAGTGGTTTGTTTATGCGGGACGCTGGGCTTCTTGCCCGCACTCTCTTACGCATGGGCTGCGCCTCTGTCGTGCCACTAGGGGTTCTCCGGTTTGTTCGTAGACATGAGTCGGTGTATGCACGGGAAAGACATGTGTAACATACCGGCTCTTTTTACCATGTAAAACCTGAAAACGGCACTGCGCTTTTCTATTCGAAGCACTTTTCGCTTAGCCCTACATAATATGTCTGGATTTAAAACAAACCGTATACGCTGTGGCATTGAGAATTATGAAACGCCACGCTCAGTGCCAAAAGCGCAGACTGCAGTTTGAGGCATCAAACATATCTCCAGCATCGTCATTCGCCGACCTCCCTTCGTATGTTGCAACAATTGGCTTTCCTAAGTGCTTTGCGAAAGAAGTACACGTTTTAAATTTCTTAGAGTGTGCCACAGCACTCGCCACTAAGCTACTGATAATTCCACCGCACACCAGCACATTTGACGCACTCTTACACTCACGCTAAAGGAATATGTACACCTCACCATCACTCTGCGCCAATATCTGGGTGTAGGATAGGCACGTGGGGAAACGGCCACTGATAACCGCCGCAGCGGCGTGACCGGATTGTGTCCTGGCGGCTTCCGCTTGGCAGGTACCTCCGCCTTACAATATGTGACGCGGTAGCAAACGGAAGATGATGGAATTGAATTTGTATGGAACTATACGAGGGATCGCACCGTGTCAGCGATTTACATTAACTTAAAGTAATCATGTTTACTAAACCCTGGCGAAATAAAATTATAACACCTTTATCTTTTCTAGATTATCCTTAACTTTAATGCGCTTTCATAAGCAGCGTGAGCAGCTGGCAATGTGAAGTACAGGTTTTCCCGCTAATAGGTGCCAGCTTTTTTATCCCCAGCATCCCTGAATATAATCCAGCTGTTCTCGTATTTAATCCAAGTAGCCCTCAGTTTAATCCAAGCAAAAAACTAATTTAACCAAAGTTGTAACCAGTTTAATCCCAAGGCCATCTATTTTAATACAAGAGTCAATCATTTTTAATCCGTTCATATCCGTGAATTAATATGAATCGCCTGTCAGAACTGTTTTAGACGGCGGAGGAGCTTGAAAGTCATGAATGCATTTTAATGTAATATACGCGTTTAATTGCTGTTATATAATATTCCAAATTACTGCACTTCGCTCTACGCTTGCGCGTGGCGTGGTTTCATTAACAGATGTCGTCTGCTTCTTCTAATCGTCTGCAGAAACTTGGCGGTATGCTTGCGCCGTCTCGCGGAAGCAGACGATAGCACGGCAGTTCTCGTTCGCTTAAATTATTAAGTTCGGGCAACTCTGTCGTGCTAGATACAGTGTGACCGCAGTTCGACGGCGTACCGCAGGCTTCAAATCTCGTTCAACTTAAGTTTATTTTGCTTGCACGCAAACAGCGGAAGCTTGTAAGCTGGATCGGTGATCACATCCGCAGGAGGAGTGCATGGAATCGACATCGCCCACGAAATCACTACAGGACTCAGCTGACTTCTCAAGTTGCCTTATTAATTATTCTAGCTTGCAACGTAAAACTATGGGAAACCATAACTTACATATTAAATTTATCATTAGTTTGCTTATAAACGTCCGTAATTTATGCATAATTTCCGAAATAAATGGCCAGTGGGTCGCGTTACTTGCAAACTTAATGGGGATATTTTGATTTACAGCGGCATGCAGCTGCGAGTGGCCCGTCCCTCGGATTTGCGATGGCGTGAGCGCTAATGAAAGTAAAAGATCCCTCGCAAAATTTGTCGGGAAAATAAATATGACGTGACTTGACGTCCCGGGATCTACGCACGAATTCAGGTTCACCGCAATATTTAGCGGGAACATTTACTTCACGTCACGTACGCAACAATTCAGTTTCCCCGCTAAATCTGGCGGGAAAACACGTCACGACCTCAAAATCGTTTATTCATCAACAACCTATCGACGCCAAGTTCACGCAGCGTCGTTTCAATGTCAGACCCCCGTATGACACACGGTCGGCGCAATGTCAATCGATCGACGTCGTCAGATCGTCGAACAAGCAGCACGGCTGCCGCTGTCGAAACGCATCTCGTCGTGTGATCGTCGCGCAATTTTTTTAGAGTGCAGCTCTTAGGCGCCAGCTTCCGTGTTCCGCGGCGTCGGCGTCGCCGCCGGAATCATTTCAACCGCGATATATTTAGCGAGAAAATTGACATTACGTGACCTCAACAGCCATTCAATTCCCTGCTCAATTTAGAGGGGAAATTCTGTTTTTCCAGAACGTTTAGAGGACAAATTCAGTTTCCGCGCTAGACTTAGGGAGATAATTCCCCGCTAAATTCAGAGAATTTAATTGGTGTTGAGGTCACGTGACGTCAATTTTACCGCTGAATCTAGCAGAGAAATTGAATTTGTTTATGAGTGACAGGATACCAAGTCATGTGACGTAATTTTCCCCACTAAATTTAGCGGGAAAACTGAACTGGTGTTGAGGTCACGAGGCGCGAATTTTTTCGCACAATTTAGCGGGGAACCTGTGGTAGGAGGGGAGAGTACGGAGCAGGAGGATATGAGGGTACGAAGGAGGAGGAGGGGAGAGTACGGAGCAGGAGGAAAGGAGGAGGATAAGGGAGGAGGAGCAGGAAGAAATTAGGAGGATAAGGGGAGGGGAGGAGAAGAAGGGGATGGAGGAAGTGGAGGATTACAGAATGTGTTGGGCTACCATACGGATGAAGTGTATATGTGCACTTGTTCTTCACAGACAGCCCACCCCTTTCACACACAGACAGCACGCGCAACCCACACACTTGATGCGTATGGCAGCTCAACAAATACTCTGCCCTCAGGGCATTGTCAGCGCGTACAAACTATTGTACACTATTAGATTCCTCGTTGTTTTACACACCTAGGACTATAGACAAAAACCAGCCCTCCCGCATTATCCCACATTGCAATGTTATCAAAACATTCCGCCAAAACTTTAAATAGTTTATGGTCTTTTTCTAAAATTACGTGGACATAATCTGATATACAAATAGACTGATTTTGTAACCACGCCCAGCAGCGATCAGTCTTTTATTTTTTACTCTCTTACAAAGATACTGATAATATTGACCATTGTCCAGACTTCTACTGGACCACTGTCCAGACTTCTACGTAATCAATTACTTGTAATCAATTCCATTTTATTGTAACTTTTAACGCCTCATTTACTCTTTTTGTAATCAATTACAAGTAATCGATTTTATGTTTCCCAGAAACCTAAAAGTTTTGAGTTGAGTAATTTTGTGTTAAAAATCTATCTGTCCGCCCGTGCGTCAATCGTAAATGTTTCACCTACGTTGGACACTTTGTTTGACCCCTAACCTACTAAAAATGTGTACCACGATACCAGAATGATTAGAATGGCATCGCGCTCAGAGACGTCTTAACTGTCGAGCTGTCGAGAGTGTCTAGTTTCCTGAGTACCGGTTGTTACGATCCGGGTTGGCAGCGAACGTGTTCTGCACTGACCACCTCTATAGTCCGTTGCAACCTAAGAACGAAGGGCGAGGGTAAGACGGGCCGGGGAGGAGGAAGCTGACGGAACGCTAAAGAGAAAAGGAGATTTCCCCCTCTCTTCTCCAGCGTTCCGTCTGCTTCCTCCGCCCCAGCCCGTCTTACCCTCGCCCTTCGTTCTTAGGTTGCAACGAACTATAGTCGCGACAAAGACTCCCCCCCCCCCCCCCCCCCCTCTTCATTCTTGAAAGAGCTCACCAGCACGTGCTTATATAGGAAACCAGGAAAGGTGGGAAGAGGACTCACGAGAATTTAGAACGACAGCTGCTGTTGAAGCTTAACACGGTGTGAATGACAAAAAGAAACAAAATGTAACTACTTTAAGCATGTGTGTGCTGTTTTGATTTCGTAATAAAAAGGTAAAACAGTAACGTCAAATCTAATCAATTACTTTCTTTGAAATTTTTACTTACTTTTGTGATGCAGTAACTGATTACTGTAATCAGTTAGATTTTTCAATGAAGTAATTGTAATTTTAGTCCGTTACTTTCTTTGAGTAACGCGCACAAAACCGCCATTGTATCGCATATTCTATGGCACTATTATATGCTCTATATAGAAATCTTTGAATACTTGGTTTTAATTGTGCTCGTCGTACTAAAAAACGCATATGCTATAGACATATCATATCTCAAAATAACATACAAAAGACCCACAGGAAAAGATATCTAAAAATCAAGCAGTCTCTCAAGAGTCAAAATCAATTTTGGGGGTTTAACGTGCCAAACCAAAGACGGGTATCTGGCACGCCCCAGCGGAGGACTCAGGAATAATTTCGACCACGTGAGGATCTCTTGACGTGCAACTGAAAGCTCGCTTATACGGCCCCTTCTCGGCATTGCGGGCTCCTCGGCTGGGATTAAAGAACTTATCGGTGCGCTTCACAATTTTTAGTGTCTCAATAATATCTGCCTTATCTTATAAATGTTTCATACTCGTTAGATCCTCAAAATATTGTGGGCGCTCCGCGCACCATTTAATTAATTAAAATATCGTGATAACTTTAAAAAAATTATAATTAAAACCTTTAAAATATATAATTAAAATATCATAACTATTAAAGACAGGTAGGGCTAAACAATGTCATTTATGCACCATCCGGCAGGAAGCATATGGTAGGTAACCTTGTCCATACATCAAAGTGACCGGCACGATGTTCATTAAGAAAATGCATAAAACGTGTCATGTAAGGTTTTTGTATATAATATCATGGGATAAGAGTCGTACGCGTGCATATGCTTTTTTTCTGCAGTGGAGGAACTCTAAACCAGTTTTGCTGATTCATATATGTCGACTTGTTTTTAATTTATTCGCGCTTTCTTTAGGAGACCATAAACTGGGATGCAACTTCGACACCTCGCTCTGCGACTGGCAGCCCGTTGTGCCTTCCAAAAATGACCTCAGTTTTGGGAAGTGGGTTTGGTCGTATCCGGAAAAGGATCTTCGCTATGCCCCCACCAGAGACCATACCACCGGACTCCCCACAGGTAATTCGCTACGATTTATTTTATCTCTACTAATATTCGCGTGCACCGAGGTATGTAAGCGCGCCTCTTTTTATTTGTCGGCCGGGAAGGCCCATTATGAAAAAGGCCCATAACACGCCCCAATATTTCACTACAAGTTGCGAGCCGGGAGGAGGTGGAAGCGTTGATGAAATGCTTTACTGAGGAACACATCTCACTCCGCGAAAATCCCATGGATTTGGCGCCTACAGCCTTAGCCTAGCAAGAACGGCTGGATCCGCGCATCCTCGAGGTTTTCCCCTTTCAGTTGGGACGTGTTCCTGCCGCCGTCTATCGTCATGGACACTATTCCCCTATATTGGTGTGTCAGCCTATATACTGGGCAAGTGGAAAGCGATATGTGATCGTCGGTCTTTAAGCACAGTTCCTTCCTCATACCGTATCAAAATTGGAGTCTCTACCGCAAACAATTTTTTAATCATGTATTTAAACAAGCCCTAGAACAGCATTTTATTAATAAAATTGTCTTCGTATAGCAGTATCGTTTTCTGTATAGTTGCTGTTGTTAAAGTTACTAAATTCGGCTTTCCGCTTTGAATCTTTTATTTTTGTCATGTTATTTGGTCCACTGCATCCATATCTATCTACATTTCTTGTTTCTTTGATAAAAATGTCCAGCTGCTTGGGCCAGGAATCTGGTGTGCAGTATTGTAAGGTAAAAAGCAAATAAATAAATTAAACAGCCTTCCGTGAGTACACTGCTCTATTGGGAGCATCCTCTTAACACTTTTTAGGTCCTAAACGACATACCTCATCGTTTTGCGGACCTTTTGTAGTGTCATCAGCTTGCAGATAATCTCATAATTTTAATTATAGGCATATGATTCGCTCATAATATTTATATACAAAAACAAATATTGTTTGCAGCTCGAGGAAGTTTTTGTGAGATTTATTTCTGGTTTGCAAGCATCTAATACAAAACACAGTAAATCGACATAATCATCTGTTACAATTCAATTTCGTTTTATTTTGCACGTAGTCTGGTAAAAACGACCAGGCATTGAATTACTTCTGAATGTAGGTTTTCGGAGGGTGAACCCTAAAAATGATATGTATTGCTGAAACAAAAGTTTACGTATAGTTAATGTATAGAAAAGCAGTTATCGCATATATTTCCAGGTCGATTTTTGCATTTGCGTGCGGGAGGTGAAAAAGTGGAGTCCGAGATTGCCGGGCCTGTCCTTCAAGTCAATGGATCATGCGCGGTGAGTGCATTTATGAATTCGTGACTCATCACTCCATTTTAAAAAAGTCAAAGACACTCATTTGACCGATATACAACTTTACCATTCAAAAAACCCATATGGAGAAAAAAAAAAAAAAATTCAGTAGTTCTATTGGCGGACTTCACAACTTTAAGATGTTCAAGACAATCTTCCCTATCTTATACACGTATTACACATAAAACCCACAACATATTTTTCGGTGTTGTGAAACACCTCTGTTTAGTTGAAATAGTTGCTGGTTAAAGGTAATTGAAAAAAGTGGAGGAAAACATTCCCACTCATGTGCCGTCTGACAGGCTATGTATGACAGATAACCATGGTTAAACATCAAATTGACCTGCGCACTCTTCATTGCTAAAAATTAAACATTGTATTATTTGTTCTTTCATGTGCATTATGAAATATTGGTCGTATCGGCTCATAAGTTTTTATTCTTTTTTTACTAGTGCAGCTTTTTTTTATACTTCAAATCAAACTCCGACACGCATAGACGTTTCAAGCTCGAATCACTATAGGATAATATTGTATATTACAACTTGTGATTACAGAAGTTTCCGGGCCATGGTCGGGACCCGTCGACCCGTTGCAAAGTCCGGAAAAGCATATTTTGAGTCAAAAATAAATGTTCTTGCTTAGATAGTCCGAACCCGGTTCATAGTTTGAACGTCGTGCATAGTCCTTACTTATTGCCTAGTCCTAACGTAAAAGTTACACACCACACACCTTGACAAATAACTGCGCTATCAGCTCACAAAGAAGCTTGTATCGTGCATAAATCAACATTAATATACTCCGTTATTCATAAAATTCTTCACTTCTTGTCGCAGTGAGTGACCTGGAAAAAAAAGAACAAATCATTGTATTGTCCGAAGGCGCAGATAGTCCTCTTCGGGTGAAATTTAAGCTTTTAAACATGTATACTACGTGGAGCATTGCCCGAAAAATACGGTATTTGAGAGCTGCAGTGGAAATACCATGGTTTAGAGATATATTAGCTCAGCCACTAGCACAAAAAGCCATATTGAAGCTGTTCGAATAGCTCAAATCGCATTGGGCTTCGTGGGGTCAGTACATACGTTACAAACTCCTTCTGTCCTAGTGAGAAAAACTCTATGAATGTGTCCAATAAACGTAAGATAGCACAAAATATTACATAAAAATGCCTATAGCCCTGATATAATTCAGTCAAATTTTTCTATTAAATCAGAAAAATCGCATATAATTTTTTTTTTTCCTTTTCAATTGGGCATTAGTGTTGTGCTGTGTTGCATATACAACTTCCAAATCGGCGATGTTCCTGCTTCGAGTCCCAAAAGTTTTACGGTGCGCTCCAATAAAATAGCTTTCTGGCAGCAGATTTTGATCTTCTTGATTTTTAAGAGGTGAATGATCACGCTCAAGCTAATTTCGTCATGATAATGTGCTCATTCAAAGCACCATTCTAGGCTTTTTTTTTTTTTTACCTTGTGCTCAGTAAAAAAAATTAGGAAATGTGCACCTCTCGTGTTTGTGCTTAGTGTTCAGTTCAGTATATGTGTACTGACTTGCACCTGTGGCGCGTAAGGTACATAGCAACAAACGCATTGCTCTTTTTCTTGCACTATTTGGAGTACCTTTGAAGAAAATTAAACTGATCTGAAGAGTAGCAAAGTTTTTTAATTGTCTTCAGAGAGAAGCTAGGCTTCCAAAACTCTTAGCCAGAGGTAAACTGTTCATCAAGTAGAGTGCGGATATTTCAGTTTTATACACCTTAGAATTGTTTACAAAGATAAACGTATTGGCATTCATTACTCTGCAATAATGATGAAGTCATTGGTAAATTTCAGCGTGAGTTGCTGGAATCAGCATGGTTTGCTTACCAGAACAGACGCTTGGAATAGTTATATTTCCTCCATTGCAAACAAATATGGCGAAATGCGTGTAGCTTACTGTAAACGTTTAGAATTTACAAACTATGATAAAATAAATTGTGTTAAACAAACTTTATAAGAAATGCAGGTAGTGACGAGACCCCAGCATCTCATTAATGCTCCGGAGCCCTAAGGTTTTGCCATTAGGCGATAAGAACACCAAAGGACAAATCACAAAGCAAGATGTGTGAAGGTACTAATCAATTAATAATTTTATTTGCACCAGCTACAAGTCCTGATGCCGGAAGGCTAACAAAACGTCAACGGTTGTTGGCTCGACAGGCCACGTTCTGTATTTTTCAAGGTGTTAGTGCCATTGGATAACGATTGTTCGCCCTCTGAATATTGAAGTTTGCATAATGTTAATTTAATTCATCCTAAAAATGTCGCTAGAATTTATGATTGACTTGGTTGCGCTCGAAAGGTTTGTCGCTCCACAAAAAGCCATTATTAGTTTTGCAGCGTCTATGTGCTCCACTACATTTTTCCACACCA
The DNA here is from genome assembly GCA_013358835.2 of Ixodes persulcatus. Classification (NCBI taxonomy): domain Eukaryota; kingdom Metazoa; phylum Arthropoda; class Arachnida; order Ixodida; family Ixodidae; genus Ixodes; species Ixodes persulcatus. Next base: position 68,702 of record JABSTQ010011293.1, read on the forward strand.
GTGGCCCTAGTTGGGGGTCTTCAATATTCTCAAGTACAAGCGAATTTGTATCCCATCCCTGCTTCTGGGACATATTATATGCCTTATCGAATTGAAATAACTTATGTCTCCCAAAAATTATTGCCCCAAGAAAACAAAATTCACTTACATTGCCTTACATTAAAAACCTATTGCGTTGCTTCATTAATTTGTTTACCCTTTTTCATTCCAACAGATCACATTCTTCTACGTGATGTACAACGGTGCTCCGTCTACGCTCAAACTGGGTGCAAGATATGCTAAAAGTGGAGACTTTATAAAAAATATCTGGGAGGAAAAAAATCACAGTGGCTTATTCCACTTTACGAAGGTCTATGAGATCCTTTCACTCAAAAACCCTTTCCAGGTATGCCAGAAGTGTTTTTTTTTTTTTTTTTGCTCAACCATGGGTTTTTAAAATGTCTCCCTAGAAACCCAGGCTCTTTCCGCCATATATTCTTGTGGGTTTCCCGATTTCCCATATATGTTTGTCCGTTCCTGCCAATACGCAAAGTGCTATCCAGTTCAAGCACTATTTTAGCAGACCAGAATCCTCCCCCTCCCCCATTGATCTGTTACTCTTGACAACTCTTCCTCGTGTTTGCACTACTATTTTGAATCTTTACAATTTTCAGTGCAGCTTTATCGCATCAGCGCCAAAATCTGGAGGGGTTCCTTGGTCACAATTCGAGGGAGATAAGGTTTCTTCGCCATTGAAAGCTTTGATATCCTTTCTGCTAAACTAACACTGAAGTGATCCTCGAAGTTTCATTTCATTGATGTAACACGGAATGAAGTGTTGCCTTACAGTTGTAGAAAATCATTATCGCAAGAATATTTCCTTCGCCACGGAAGAATTGAGCTGACAGTTAATGAATCGGTAGCGCAGCGTACATGGCGGGAAAGAGGTGATCCAAACGCATAAATCGTGGTTCATACGTAGTCGTTTCCGAGGAGTTGGTCTCTGTGGCTTTCAGCCTCTTTTTGTGTTTTTATTCTCAGCAGGTTACGGTTCTGATATTGCTCGTTTCCGCCGTCTTGCGTACAGTATTCTTTTAAGAAAGTTAATTTATTAAAAAACTTGATCCAACACTGAATAGCGTAAGCACAGTCCCTTCTCAATCAAATATATCTTCTTAACAAAAAAGTAATATCATATGTGCTTATTTTGCGTCACTTTTACTGACACGATTTGCACTTCAAAGCAATTTTTATGGCTGATGTGGCTTTGCGGTTGTTATTGGATAAGAACAATTACCCTGGGTCAGTGTGTTAGTTTATATCTAGTTCAACCTCTGAAAGTACATCAATTAATTAACATTGGTATGCTCTTAAAGAAAATAGATGGTTCACATAGCCAACCTTTTTTGACAACGTCACTACCGCCTTCTGCTCTTGTCTTCGACTTTATTTTCGTATTTTGTTTGTATTATGATATTTTATTTTTATCCGCCCCGCATCAAGCTATCTGTTTTTTATTAATCCAAAACACTACTGCTTCTCCGACTAAAGTTTGTAAAATAGCATCTTCTTTTGTGTTTTATAACCTAATAAATCCTCAAACACCTCTGACGAGAAGCCGATTTTATTGCTATAACAATTAGATTCATCATAAGCTAAGTCGCTTCCCAAAACAGCAGAAGCAAGATTCAGGCTTCCAAGAATATTTATATCTTAGTACGTTTAAGCTTCGACGGTCTTCATTTCTACACATCATCATAAACATTACGTATTTATACTTGAGGGCCCATGGGATCGGTATGCAAGGGAGTGGATATATATAAAATAGGAATACTCAGACCATCAGCATTAACACAACAACAAATCACACTGCAACCTTGCTAAGAATGTTAGAAAGGTGTAGGGAGTGCATGCTAAAACTTTATTTATATCATTTACGGAAACAATATGGCCTGGTAGTGCGTTTAAATTGTTTACGGGGAATGTTAAAAAAAAAAAAACGATTAACAATATCACTGGGCGTAATTTAGAAGCATGGTTTAAGAGAGAAAAAAATACGATGAAGAGGTAATAGAAAGATTTTCTGAAATTGCTGTAGTCAGCAATTCGAGAAATATGCGAGAGTCCCGTTCCTCTAAACCGGAAAGAAAGTGTACCTAGCTTTATGACCATTGACGTAGTCGACATGCTAGTATTTGGAGAGTAGTGAAAATAAACAAAACGAAGTACTATTTTTAACTTATTCTATATTGTTAGTAAAAAGAACTGTCCAGGAGCTACGTAAAAGAAGCATCTTCTGCACTTCGTTTGCCATACATTGGCAAAGAGTGAATGTTATGGCCCCCTCGAGACAATGAGAAAAATGGAGCGAAGCCCTTCACAAGTCTTCGCGGAAGAAGCACTAGGACAATTTGTTGTCACGTGCCTTGCTCCCACAATCTTCGTGGATAACAAGGGCCACGGCTTTCGACGTTTGTAATACGGCGAAACAGAGTAGAGTTAGTCCAACCAAGTTTCGTAAGCTAGTCGTTTTACTGAGGCCGTGGCTAGCCTCGGGTTATGGAGGAATAATCTGAGGGTACGGTTAGCATCAGCTTTGACGATGGTTAAACGATTAGTTTATAATAGGTCAGTGGTGCAATGAATTCACAGGTATGCCTTGATAACCAAGTGGTTAATGGGGTGACAGTAAGGTGATGCGAGGGTTGTGTAATATATATATATAATGCGGAAAAAGGATATTTACATTAATTGAGATTAAAATATATTTCTTATTTTTTACGCTACTGAAATGTTAATGCGAGATATTTGTGTGGGTTCCACACGTTATGAATATGTAAGTTTGAAGAAGACCGAATTGTCGCCGAGAACACGCGCACTATAGGAAATGTCTCACTGCGGAGATCATTAATGGCCATTACACATCAAAGGAAGCCAACAACAGTTCCCTGGGGACTGCCTGATAAAGTAATGGTCCTCTAATATATGTATGTTTGCTCGAGTTTGAAGGCCCTAAAATTTACGATATCGGTTTGCTGCTATGAGAGGCAACATACAGCGAGCTGGTTATTCATGTGATCGCACTGAATAAACAGAAGACGATGGGCAGGGTGTTGTGCTTGTACCTCTCAATATTTCCTTCGTATGTGATTTTTAAGTATAGTACTCTTGGTTTTATACCCTCAGGATGTAATTATTCCTTTACAATATACCGCCTCTACAGGTGTTCTTCAAGGGGACTCACGAGGCAACCAAAAATGCCGCCTACATTTCCATCGACGACGTTTATTTTACACCTGGATGCCGTCCATACGAAGGTAGGTGCCACGGTACTTTTTTAACTTAATGAAATCAATCTCGATAATTATGAATATGAAACAATGTTTCTTTCCCCGTCATTTATCACCCATTTGTCCAGCTCGTTATAACATCTATGATATTCCCGTTGACCGATCAGTGAAAGACTGACTCAATTCACTTTTTTTTTTTAGGTATAGGATGCTTTTTGAACTGAAGCACGTAAACCAGAAATTACTCGGCGTCCGTCTGTCCGGGAATGATTTTCCCATAGAATTTAGCAGAAAATGTGAACTTGTGTAATTACACTCCGATTCAGGTAACGTCACGTCAACTCACGTTACGTTATGCGACGAGGTTCTATGACAATTATGTCACACGAGAAGCTTTTTCCCGAGAAATTTAAAGAGAAACTTAAATTGGAGTACAATTTCGTTTTAGGTCGCGTTACGTGACGTGATGTCATGAACCACGTGACTTCGTGGCCTTTCGTCGAGTGACGTCATATCATGTTACATGACCTAAATTGGATCTACACACCAAATAAATTTTCTCCACTTACGTTTTCATCCTCTGTCGTATGGGCGCTGCCATCTTGGGATCCCGTGACAAGGCCGCCATTTCGTAGCGTCAACCCGATGCTCCGCTAAACCCTCCGTGCCTTGGAAGATGCGTTAAATTCGTGTTCTTGTTTTTTGCCTTTCACCGCGGTTTCTTTCCTTACACTCTTAAGTATAGTTCGATAAATATACCGCCTAATTACTATACATCAGAGAGTGTGCGACCGCTGCAGTTGTGCACATTATGTGAACAACTTCGTAGTGTGAGGATGAGGCACAGGAATCAACGTTAGCACTGACCAAAATTAATTATGCAAATGACTAAGACAGCACGAATGTTTAAAGGTCAATGAATTGTGGCAACTGAGGTCTGTTTACTAAGAGTGGCAAAACATTTGCAATTATAAGCGCGCATATTTATGATCGAGCATTTAGGATCGAAATATGTCAAGGATAGTCAGCGTAAAGAGACCATGTCTGTTTTAGGAAAGCATCGTCGTTTGTATTCATAATATATCTGAAACAACTCCTGTTAATTATGTGAAGGAACTCGTGAAGACGATAGGTAACGAATATTTAACTTGTATTTTATATTATGCTAGGAATAATGGTACATCGAAATTGAGTGATTTGTTTGTTAATGATATTACGCCTACATATGTTTGGATTTCTCAATATTCTTTGGAATTTAAGCATTCGCTTGGTCGGTTCTTTTTGTGCATTTTACGAAAGTGTATATTGTGCTTGGCCCCATTTCGGCAGTCTTTCAAGTGATGGGTTCATTATCGTTAGGTAACCAGTTCAATTCACTTAATTTATTTTGCCACAAACGTTGGGACTTTCCGGGTAAGAAACGTTCACAGGGAACTTAACCGAGTTTTAGACGAGCTTACGCATAAGTTTTATATACAAAAAAAAAAAAAGAAATCGTCGTTCAACGCTCAAATTTTAAATGCGGTTCTGGGCTCGGCGCACGCGGAGTAATCACGACAATTTCTTTTCTTATTTTCTTGCTTGCGCGAAACGTTCGCATACGCTCTTCTAATTCTCACAAGTTCCTGCGAAATCCGCACAATTTGACGCAAAAAAAAAAATAATAAATACTGAAGCTTAGCGTTGCCGATGGCGAATAGAGGTTTGTTTTAGTAGCTGGAGCCGCCGAAATTTACAAAGCGCGTCTGTGCAAACAAATAAAGATATGTTTACACAGGTTCATGAAGCGGCGCCTAGCGTTAGACTTCAGTCAAACAATCCCCTGCGACCTTTATTTCTATTTGGTAACTTTCACGGAAGCCAAATGTCACACTCAATTTGACAGGCCTGTCGCTTATACCAAATCTTGTGTAAGCAAAATGTTCAGATTAAAAATTGTTTATTTCTTAGGGCCACTATTCTGGATTGCTGCTTATAGGTACGTTAACGGGGCTGATAATTAAAGAAATTTTCTACACGGCCTAGGTCGCACTGTTGAAATAATTTGAGTACTTAATTTTATTAATGAAACAGGCTAAGACCACATCACTTCTTTTTATAAATTATCTGCATCATTGTGCGAGACATTTGTAGCCTGCGAAATTCACTCAAATTTAGATGTCCACGAAAACAAAACTGTCGGTTGTGAACGCGCGAGTTCATTTGTTTCTCCCGATTCTGCAGATTGCTACTCTAGCTCTTGACCTGCTCCTTCACGTTCTTGTATTATTCTCTTCGTTTGCTTATTTGTCTACTAACTAGTGTCATCGTTTACGGCAGTAGGCGATGGCGATCTTTTCTTGTACATCAGTTCACTAGTTTCGCAGCCGACCATAATCAGATGCATCCAAAAAGTACGTAAAAAAGGCAGCAATTTAGGCTTGAATCCACTTCGTTATCCCCAGAATGGTTCAATACCACTGTTCCATTGGTTGTGTTACAAAGAAAACATTTGTATCGCAGAATTAACCAAAAGGTAAATAAAACAGCAACGCAGCAGCGTGCACGTTGAAAGCGAAATCAACCAAATTCAAGCAACCTACTGGCAGCGAGAACGTCAGCGCCTTCTTTCCGCCGGTTAGGCAGCTACTGAGACGAAAAGAACTATACTTTTTGTGGAGGAACCTGAATTGGTAGTAACTGTCCACAATTCAATATTTTAAAAAAAAATTGCATTGCCTTTTAATCTTAAAAATATGCTACGCATCGCCGAAAGGTGTTCCCGCCCAAATGTAGCGCTAGCGGTCTGAAAGAAATACCGATGTTTCAGTACGAACCGTTGTTTTATACAGATGTTATAAGCGATTTTCGGAACCTTTCCTTGGTAATCTGGTGGCCCCACAAAGCCCCCGAATATCTGGCGATGGATGGCGCAAATTAGAGAGAACAATCCCCATTTTCCCAAAGAAAGTTTAGAAAATCAACAATAACTTTAGAACAAAAAAGACACTTTAGATGTCTTACGTGTTGGAATGTGAAAAAAATCGCATACGTAGCGTATTCCTACAAGCTGCGCGCCGCGCTGAGCTCGGCCGTGCGGCCTCTTTGGAGTCTGCCCAGGCGGGTTCTGCTGGCTCTGCGGCCGGTCGCTCCCTCTTACCGGCGGCCGGGCCGTTGCGCCGCCATGGAGAAGGCTTCTCTGTTGGGTGGCGTTCCTTGGAACTACCCCGCTCGCCAGCCAATGTGGTGGCTGCTACACACTAGAGGTTTCTCTGCATTGGGACAGTGGAATTTAGGTGCCGTTTGGCGCGGCTTCAAAAGCTGATAACGCCGCGGTTCGATCAACGGGACAGTTAATGCTTTCGCATTCAAAAAAGGTTCGTTCTGAAACTCTGGCAGCTGGTTTGAACCTCTAGATCTATATTTGGGCACAAACTGAGCGTTCGGAGATGCATACACTATTTTGAGGTAAAAAGAAACGTAGCATACTGTATATTTTTTTTTAGGGGGGGGGGGGGGGGGGGAGGGGGGGGACGCTGTACTTACTATTGGTCGTGTCGTTGTCATTCTTCCAGGTTTTCTTCCGGAAGCCCATCTAGTAGTACACGGCAGTTAGCTCTCGGTAGACGTCTAATTTAGGAGACTTATTTTTTTTAGGATTCCAAATGAATTTGGTCACAAAAGGCCTCTCCGTGCTGGGACCAAAACACGAGGGACTTAAAAGGGCCTTGCAATCCTATTTAAGCGCGGACTTTTCTTGCGGTTTCCACATATCTAATGGTTCGGGCAACCCAGCGGGCACGGAGAGAGTAACTAAAAATCAGTGCGTCATATTTTAACCGAACGACGCGGAAGCCTCCTCCACCTACAGGGCGCCCCGTGGTAGCGAACGCGCATGGCATGTAACGACATCGTGATGTTGTCAGTCCTGGTCAGCTGCTGCCTTACGACTGGTCGGAGCCGCTAAAAGCTTTTTGAGCGGAGCTCTTAGGAGCCCGTTTCCGGCTTGAGCGGCGTCGGCGTAACCGCAGGGTCATTATGAAAAATGTCCCATAATGCAACGCGCCGGCCTCACTCATCACCCGCGCGGTGCATTACGCGAAACGTCCCAGAATGCACTGCCCGGTTACGCCGAAACGTCCCATAATGCAACGCGCGGGGGGTCTCACTTATCAATCACGCGGTGCGTAATGGGAAACGTCCCATAATGACGTCACGACGGTCCCGCTCGTTGCATTATGGGAAGCGTACCATAATGCACACCATCCTCTTCCGTACCCTCCCCTCCTCCTCCTCAAGAGATGCGCTCTAATTCGGCGTTAAAGGGAGTTGTATACGTCTTTGATTTTTTTAGTCAAAATACAAAATATGAGTGGCGCGAACAGTTTCAAATATTTATGAAAGTAGTTTTTGTTCAGTGTTTTAGATCAGAAAAGAAAGAAATGCAGTTTATAAAGTACTGAAACAAGAAATGACATGTCGACCTACCCGCCACCAAGAGGTGGAAAAGGCGGCGCATACTAGAAAGGGGTAGTGGGATCAGGCGCCGACGAGCGGCGAGCGTAGAAAGGTACCGGATGTACAAGGCGGCGCTGCGATCGTATGGCCTCGAGTATCCGACGGGCTCCGAGCGTTCCGAAGGCCTTTGGCGAGCAGGTTTGGCTTGCGGTTTGGCCGTTTGGCTGTTTGGCAGCGCGAAGTGGCTCCCGTTCTGAACTGATCTTTACTCCGTGTTCGCTGTCGTTTGTGGCCAATGAAGTGTCATGCCGAATTACTGTTTAATCGCGCAGCAAATGCAGTGCGAGCCGCCCTGGCTGCCCGCTTCATACAGCCTATCCAGAACATGCTTTAGTGGCGCCCTCTCGAGCCGTCGACACGGAGTGCGGCAACCGCAAGCCCTCGCTGTGCTCACTACCCCTCCTCTTGTTCACGGCCACCGGCAGGACCAAGAACGTCATGAAGGAGGTTCTTTTTGCTCGTTTTGTAATTTTAATTTGCCTGTAACTTTTAAAATAAAGCGAAATACGAGAAAAGAAAAGTTTTATTTCGTTACTACGCTCAGTGCGCTGAGGTTCGGTGCAAATTAAAAACCAGTGAAAAAGTCGTTACAGGGCCCTTTTAAGAATATGTAGGAGAAAGTCGGCAAAACATACACTTCCCAGATTGCAAGGCCAATGCATCACCTACCGGAAACCAGAGCAGGACTCTGATTGGACCCGAGTTGCTCTGGTAGCATTCGGTCGGGATTCGTGTCCAATCATAGTCCCACACTGACCTACGACCCATCTCGAGGCATTCACTGTGCATGATTCAGGCGGTGATGACGAACGGACAAGAGGCGATGGGCGCCTTGACCATGCACTTTTGGCGCTGCTTGATTGGCTACAGCGGATCATGATGTCAATGCGGTACCCAGATTGGACACGAATCCCGACCGAGGGATTGGCACAGCTACTTGGCTCTTATCAGAGTCCCCTTCATCGCCTCCAGAAGGTGATGCATTGGCCTTGCTATGTAGGTAGTGTATGTTTATTTTTTTCCGATCCTCTCCCACATGCTTTCAAGTACCACGTGTTTTCCTTCCCACCACAATGACGGCCTCATATGGCCGCGCGCGCAGCTTGCCAAGTAGGCAGCGCGCGCGTGGCCGAACGGTTATCGTGCTTGCCTCCCACGCGGAAAAGCCAGGGTTCGATTCCTGGGAGCGACGTGTCTTTTGCTTATCCCTGCAATTTAGCGTTCTAGTAAATTCGAGAATCTTGGTGCTTGTTCGAGGACCGAATGTTCTACACGTCGAACTTTCTACGCCGATTATTCCAGATGCCCACGCGTGTACATGGGGCTTCGCGTAGCAAGCCAGAGTTAGTCTCGCCCCAGCGCTCGATCCTGCGGTTTCGCCGACATCGACGCCCGCGGCGCTCTCCTGTTATCTTTCTTTTTCCTTTTAATTTAGGCACAAGTTCGCCCCATTAAACGTTGAATTTACTTCAGTTTTCGTTGCCTCATCACTTGTCATTCGTGACAAGTGATGAGGCAACGAAAACTGAAGTAAACTAAACGTTTATGGATAGCAGGAGCGAATTCATTTCGAATACTCAAAATAAAAGCCTTCCAAGTTCAACGTCTATCGTGTACTGAGTGCCAAACGACTAAACAGAAAGTACAATGTTGGCCTTAAACTTTCAAAGTGGGTTACCCCCAACCAGGTAGAGAACTTAGAGCGATTAACCGAGGTTCCGGTCTGCACTCGAAAATGACCCCCTACAAGCCGCTGCCACTGTACGCAAATGTGACTACTCGTCACGTGACCAAACCAAATAGGTGACGTCACTTTACTTTCATGGAAGTGTAATTGTAACTGTAATTAGTTACATTTGGCCATGGGTAATTGTAAATGTAATTCCTTACTTTTTTCTAGTAACGTGTACAAGTCTGCCCAGCACCTCCACCAAAATCACGAATGACAAGTGATGAGGCGACGAAAACTGAAGGAAACTAAACGTTTAATGGGGCAAACTTGTGCCCAAACACAAAATAGAAAAAGGCTAGCGTCGCAAGCGCCGATGGTGGCGAAACAGCAGTATCAAACGCTGGAGCGAGACTGGCTCCGGCTCGCCACGCGGAGCCCGTTATGTACACGCGTGGGCTTCTGGAACACTCGGCGTAGAAGGTTTGGCGCGTAGAACATTCTAGCCTAGAATCAGCAACAGAGTTCTCAAATTTATCAAAACATCACATTACAGAGTCAACAAAACTGTGTACCCGCAACCAGGCATCGAACCTTGGCTTTTTGCGTTGAAGGCAAGCGCGATAACCGTTAGGCCACGAGCGGGCTGCCTACTTGGACAGCTGCGCGCGTGGCAATATTCAATAAATTCCCCAGCGATGTGCGAGCCACCCTTCGCTCTCTTTGAGTGATAAGGAAGTAGCATTCCTATACTTCGTCTCACCCTACAATGGACTAAAGGCAAAAGCTACGGACCGCCAGATCCAATCACGAGCGACTTCGAAATTGTGCGGTATGTCGCTTCGATGCACGAATCGGAGCCCGCGTCTCGGATCACTGATGAGGAGACGGGTGGACAGTGGTTCGAATCGAAGAGCACTGAGTGACTCAGCAATTTTACATTGCAAAGAAAGCCACGACATATAGGCTCTTTGCAGCGTCGAAGCTATAAAAATGATGCGGCGCTTTTGGATTCGAGCATTATTCGTCCACTCCAAGTCAATGTTAAACGTGTCATATAATATAGCGTGGAACGTGATTGGACCTGGCGGCCCGTGGCTTTGGCCTTTAGTCCATCGTAGGGTGAGACAGAGTATAGCCAACGTCAACAACGATTGGTTTTGGCCGGCCTAGTAATTGATTATTCTTAATTTTATTTTCTTTAATCATTTCCTTTTTTATTTTTTTCTTCTTGAATTTAATTGGGGTATTGCTTGTGGGTTTTTTTTTCTTTCACTTCCCTTTAATGAACAACTCATGCATCTATCGCTGGTTTTCTCCTTTTTTATGACGCGTGTGTTTCCTCTCTGATGCCTCCTCAGCCTCTTTATTCCACGATACATCAGTTGGTAGTCAGCGCTCTGTGTTCTCTTCCTCGCTGCGTTTGCACTCTTTTAATATTATTAAATGTATTATTTTGAGAAAGGCCGAATAACTCTTGCTAAATGAGAGAATACTATTTTCTACGCACAGGTCAAGAATGAAATCGGCTTCCGAGTATATTGTTTTAATGGTACCGCATGACGTTTTTCCAATCTTAGTAAATTGAAAGTTTTTAATTTTTTTTTTCTCGCATATGCTGAGATTGTTATTTCTTTGTACTCAATTTTATTCATTTATGTTTGTACTTGCAGTGTGACGGCATAGTTCTTTCGATATTCTTCTGTATATTTCTGTGCATATTTCAGTTATATTTCTCTTCATGTATAGATTTTTGCCTTTATCACTTTCCCGCAACGATGCAATCTGGGCACTGGAGATTAAATCAATTAATAAAATACGCCCAGATAAGTGCGTGCTTTATTAAATAATTTAAGAATGAAATAATAGTTTGTTTTATATCACTGGATTGTAAAGTATTTCGGATTCCACATTTATGTCGTTGCTAGATCGCTGCATCACTAAAACACTTTCAACCTTATGAGGATTGTAGAGGGTTTTCTTAATAATTTATTTGTTTAATTTGGTGTTTCTTGTAGTTGCTTCGACTACACCCGATTCTGCAACATCGGCAACGGATGCGACTCCAACAAAAACAGGCAAGTGCTTTAAAAAATGGTTTCCTCAATTTCCAAAAAAAAAAATTATTTAACACTTCTCACGCGGTCTTTAAAACTGGTCAGTTTTACAACTAACTTAAAAAAAAACGCGCAAGTTAATTAGGTTTAACATATGATATTTATTAATGCTTTGCGACGAGCAAATTATCTGTAAGCAGTGATAGAGTGCAGGCGAGCTGGTAATTAATCGACATCTTGGAAACCCTGTTGTGTTATGTTTGTTGTGTTCGTCCGTTTTTTTATCGTTCCCCCATCTCAGGGTTTCCAAGAAGTCGATGTAAATTATCTGGCACATTTTTGGCATCTGACTGTTCAGTAAAACTTTTCTAAGCTGTGTTTTCAAATCCAGGTGCCCTTCTGCTAAGTTGCACGCCATTAATGCATCTCATACATATCTTTATTTTCTAACAAAAATGATGAGCCAAAGGACTCATTTTGAACCTAATAAATTATGTTAAATCGTTCACCAACTACCAAAAAGTGCCGACAGCTTAACGCAGACGACGACGTATAACGGCGAGCGCTTTAACTGATATATTTTGTTTATTACACTAAGCTTACATTCACTACACCGGCAGAAACCGTCGCCGATAGTGATGCCAAAAAACATTACCGGACATTTTTGTTCAGTGAATTGTTCAGTGAATGTATTAAATACTACATCTTCAGCGGCGTAGACTTTCCATTTTCCCGGGGGGGGGGGGGGGGGGGGGGGGGGCAGGCTTAGAAGTTCTCCGGGGGGGGGGGGGGGGGGTGCTTTTCCGCTTGCGCGGAAAAGCACCCTCCCCCCGCGGAAGCACGCTGGGATTCCGTTTCCCATGTATTTTGTCAATAAAGGCAACGTGGGCATTTTTTTGTTTACATGCCACTACTAGAAACTCGTTACATGGCACTTAAACAGCATCTCGGTAAGGATTATGGCCCGGGCCCGGAGGGAGCTCTGCCCCCCCCCCCCCCCCCGCCGGGGATTTCACCACGATGGGCACGAGCCCCGATGCCTCTCCCCCCCCCCCCCGGTAGTGTACGCCTACGCATCTCATATATATTGCAGTTCATCTTTGCTTTCGTGGGCCAGCACGCTTACACATGTATTTTTTCAAAGATAATAAAGATATTATTATTATTACTATTATCTACGTAAAGCGCTGCTACAACAACACACTAAACTTACACACCTCTAAAATAATAATAAAAGTCTATTAAATTTTTTTTATTATTATTAAGATAGTTGCCGAAATGGCTCATGAAAACGTTTTTCCCTTTGAGTCGAAGAAGGCTGAGCCTCATATTGAGCTAATTGAAATGTCCTGTATTGCACAGTCTTATACCGGATGTGCCAACTTTTACGCCATGGAAGACGTACGTTTGTGTCCTTACGACTTGTAGTGTCGTTATGCAGTATATAAACTGATCCAACTACAAAAAAGCTTCCAGAAACCATAGAGTTATTACAATAAACGCTAGAGACTCAGCTGACGCTAGTGTCTACGGTACTTCCGGTTGCAAATTGAAGCAGACAGCATGCAGTCTACTTTTCCAGTCTTCCTGTGTATTCCTATGGGAAAATGCGCGTGAATTTTGTCTCTTCTCGGAATTTAACATGAATAACTTTTGTTATTTCGGTTGTACCGGATAGTATGTACCTTTATTAATATTGTGAAAGTGTAATGGCTTTAGTTACAGCATTTTTTCTTTACCGCTGAACGATGTTAAACTTCCTATATTCCAGGCCCAAGCCTCTGTTCCATGGCAGGTATGTAGAAAGGAGTGACGATTCTAAGCAAAATAACGATCGAAAGGAATGTAGAGTATGTTCAAAGTTCGCCAGTATTCCGTTGGTGCTTATATATTGCTAACATGCCCGTCCTGTCACTATATGAAAATGACCCCGTCGCGTATCTTGGTTAAAAAACAAAACAAAAAAAAACGTTCGAAACGTAAAGAATAAAGTACGTGGGCTACAAAAGGTGTGTTTTCTTATCATTTCCTATGTCTGGCAGTTTTTATCGGGCACTTGTTCTCTGGCTTCTCTTTATTTGCAAAGATTTGGAGCGTGCGCGCAGGTGACGATTTGAACCCAGAACAAGCATCTTCGAACATATTCATGAGCAGAAAGAATAAAGCAGTATTTTGATCGTCTGCAAGCACAAGGAGTTAATTATCCAGTGTTACTGCGTAGTTCTTGCCATCTCTCTCGGTTTTCCACATGTCCTTCGGTCGTTTGGCACGTATATCCCCTATATTGGAAAGCGCCGACGCCGTGTTCGCGCTAACAGTGTCCGACGGTGCACATAAATAGTACATATACGAAGCGGTTTTAGCACCGTTTTTCATGCCACGATTTTTAAAATAAATTGCATTAAAACTTGGGTTTGGGCTAGTTAGTCCATTACTGAATAAAAGGTTAAAAAGCGCGAACAAACGAGGACAAAAAGAAACACGGACGACAGGACAGGCGCTTCACTCTCAACTGGTTTTTATTAAGACCATTGTCACCTATATATACACATCGCCCAAACCACATCAAATTCAATCGCCACAATCAGAGCCAACCTTCCAAAAACACCATCTCACTCTGAAGCAAATACAATGACGGAGCGCTCTAAGAAAGGCAAAGCAAAAAACGGAAAGAGAAATTATAGAGGCATTCTATATAAAAAAGAAAGAAAACAATTGCGTTAGCGCTCCGTCATTGTATTTGCTTCAGAGTGAGATGGTGTTTTTGGAAGGTTGGCTCTGATTGTGGCGATTGAATTTGATGTGGTTTGGGCGATGTGTATATATAGGTGACAATGGTCTTAATAAAAACCAGTTGAGAGTGAAGCGCCTGTCCTGTCGTCCGTGTTTCTTTTTGTCCTCGTTTGTTGGCGCTTTTTAACCTTTTATTCAGTTTTTTTAAATAAAAACGCAGTAACTGACCAATTATTTCATCTGTGTGACTGGGAAATGTTCCAATGTGCCTAGTACGTACGAATTACTTGTGATATTTGCTCTTATAATCGAGCGCAGAGAGGAAATTCACTCGCTTTTTTCCATAGAAATGCATTACCGGAAGTCAATTTCCGACTGCTTGCTGTCTGCTTCAATTTGCAACAGCACACTAGCGCCAGTTGAACCTCTAGCGTACATTATAATAACTCTATGCCAGAAACAGCGTTTAAAATGGCACTCTATACACTGAACTTAGGAAACACCCCCGAAAAATGATTTACCTGGTTATGGACAAACATGTCTCAAAATGAAGGTTCGTCTAAAGATAATTTCTTGCCCAAGATTTATGCAAAATACAAGTTCTTCGATATGCGGGCGAAACCTAAATTGTATCTCTTTGTAATACTGATAGCGTTTGTACCCAACTATATGTGCGCTCTGAGGTCCAGCAAACTCGGAGCGCACACTAGTTGTGCATAAACGCTATCATCATCATGCAACAGCGGTACAATTTCGGTTTCGCTCGCAATTCGAAAAATTTGGGATGTTCCATAAATATAGTGTGCAATTTTGTTTTTCGACGAACATTTATTTTGACACATGCCTCTCCTAACCAGGTATAAAAAATATTCATAACCCCCGTTTTGTCTAAAATTCGCTAAACACACAAACAAACATCGCCGAAATAATAACCCGAATATTGGGCCAAAATAAGTTTTTTTTTCGTCAAGACCTGGAACCTTCAATTTCGGTCCTCATTGTGTTGATAAAAAAAAACGTTCTGGTAGCAATCAAAACGTGACCTCAGGGGAAGGCAGGGGTCACTCTTTGGATTGTAGACTTTGTTCCCAACTGATTAGAAGCAGTTTCATAATGTAAAATGAATGCTACGGAAGCAAGCTCCAGCACCCGTGCAGCAGCAGGAAACAAATTTGAATGTTGGTTATGACATCATTTTTGGCTTGCCATTTTTACAATAACTTTCTGAATTTCGCTATACTAAATAGCATACCGGAAAGTGTAAAGGCTTGTGATACAGAACACATATTGTTAGCTGGGGTAGCTACTAAAATCGCCAAAATACTACTTTAAGCATGTACGGTTCATGCGCAGACGCAGTGCCCGCACCTGATGTGAGCAAACGAGGGCTTGTTTCTGAAAGAAAAAAAAGCTGGTTCGTCTCTCGACCATGTCTGTGATTGTGTGGTTGGTCTATACACCAACCCAACTTTCTGACATTACGCTACTACGGTCGCGTTGCTGTCGTCACTGTGAATGCTCCTTCATCCCCAGGAGAATTCGGCTTCTTCTCAGGCAAGGTGCCCGCATCTAGTGTGGGGACGCATGCTTGTTTGTAAACACCTTGTTGCAATCGTTAGTGGTGACTGCAGCCCAAAAATAAGGAATTGGGGAGAACCTGTATTTCCGTTGAAACTGTTTTAGGGCATGAAATACTCTCTTAGGGTAGACACAAAAGCACTAGGCGTTAAATAAAAAAAAAAAACTTTCCGAAGACTGCAGCCGTTGCAGAGTTGGCCAGATGCCAACTTGATTTCGCATCGCGGTCCGGCTGCTTCGTATCATTGTAGGGCGTGGCTTCGTAAGAAAACAAATTGAGAACGAGACAGGAAGTGGGAGAGGTAAAGTCTCTCAATTAACGCTTTGCTAAGTAGCGACAGTGAATGATGTGCCGACGGGCTCTCCCACAGGTCCGTGCCTGCGTTTCGTTTTGGGGTTACGAAGAACATGGCGGATTTGACTTGACCTCACACTTGAGCAACGGTTTGGTACCTTGGGGTTCGGAAAAACTTATCCGCGCCCAGTGTTGTCACGTGACATGACACGCCGGCAAAAGTCGAAAGACTTCCAACACAGCCATGGGGGGTGAGTTAGGAAGAACACGGCAGACCGTGAGCTACCAGACGACACGAGCGAGAAGAGGAGGGCGGGGGGAGGAGGACTTGTCGCTACCTCGCATAGCGTTCATCTAAGAACGTTAGGAAGAGGATGTCGAGGAAAGGTATTCGCGTCGCGTATCCACACGCTTCTCGCTTTCGCTGCTTCGCCATTGGCGCTTGGAATACTTGCATTCTAGCTTAACGTGAATGTGATGTCTTTAAAAAAAATGTGTTTCTTCCGTTTAAAGTCAATGTCCGATTTTTTTTTTTTTTTTGTATTTCAAATCATTTTGGATTATCTCATAACTCAGCATCTGAACTAGTGTAACTGTCAAGAATTAGCACTGCCAATCGGTAACGGCTTTCATCAACTGACATAGCCCTTACATATGCTATGCAAAGTGTTTTTTTCCAAGACCCCAATAATATTCTGAGTTAGGATTTTTTTCAGCGGAGCTGTTAAGGACTAGTTTCCCCAGGATCATGATCGGTACCAAACAAATGTCGACACCCGTGCTCGACACAACACTCTGGTTGCCGCGTCGCTCATAGAGGGCGGTAGCTGTCCAGAGTGTTGTGTTTGCCGGTTGTCTGCTTGCCGCTGTCGCTCATAGATTGCGGCAACCTTTCCAGGCTCGGCAACCAGACAACTGGTTGTTGCCGTCGCTCATAAATGGCAGCAACATTTCTTCGGAGGAAGAAGAGCGGGAACGGAACGAGCGGCGATGTGCGCAGCAGCGCCAATGGTTCCGCAACCGCCGCGAGGCCGCTATCGTCTGAAGTTCTACTGCGTCGAGCGCTTCAGATTATCTGCAAAATAAGAGCACATCGCTCGCCTGGAAAGTCACAGTCGAGAACAGGAGCTACAGCTCCGCTGCTCTTCCTTCTTCACCAGAGTGGAAAGGCTAATTTTTTTTTTTTTTAACTGGCATATTTCATGGATTTGCAGCCCGTCATGAAACTTGGATATTAGAAAAAAATTATTTTGAATTATTAAATGGCAAGCTGTTGTAGCTGCAGCAGTACGAAAGACTAAGGCGGCGAAGAGCGCAAAACCTCCCAAAAATACCATGGCCCGAGGGCGGTTATTTAGCGAATTTAATAAGTAATCCACGTACTGTTTCTATGTACTGCTGTACCGATGTCGCCGCGGTCGATAACGTTATTCTGCAGGAATATCTTTTTTGTTTATTTCTATTGTCCTTTCACTTTTAAACAATTTCCGTCTTAGAAAAAACAAACATCATACGATTTTTTCAATACTGCCCAAAAGTCGTTTTTGTCATTTCGGGTTTTGTGACGAGCAGCATCCCCACGGTCTGTGTAATTAATGTTGTACTAGTGGAACTATTATAGTGCTTTGAAACCTTAGTCGGTACAAATGAAATGTCTTTAATGCAAGGATCCCTAGTGTTCTTATTTTAGCCCACAGATCTGTTTCGAGAAGGCCCTTAAAGCACTACTGCGGTCTATGCAGGTGAGCTATACAGGCAGGGGGACATAGTATAGGGGGCTAACTTTCATGATAAATTAGGTTACTATGTAAATGTTTTTATTCAACTTCTTAATTAACGAAGCTAAACATATGTTTCCAATAGGAAACTTCTTGAGCGTCATATAAAACCACTCTAAGGCAAGTAATCTTAGAAACATTTGGCGCGCGTGGGAATCGCGGTGATGCGCAAAGTTTCCACTAGTGTAAACGGGGCGTGTTTGGCGATGCGAAAACACGGATGATAAGAAACCGAAAAACCGTGGGGGCGTATTTTTCCTCCTCCAACCTCTCCCCCGCTGGTGACAAGTTTAGCGCACCGCAGCCCTTTCAGAGCAGGCCAACATTTTTTTTTTTTTTTAATTTGCTTACATAGCGGTTTTAGGTAACGCTCAGCAAGTTACTCATTGGAGCCGTGTTTATCTTCAATAATAAAAAAGTAATTGCCAAACTTTTGTTAATTAATCAACTTATTTTGACGATTAGGAGCCTCTCACCCTGGCCGTGTTGCTCACCTGCACGGACTCTCATTAGTGTAGCTTTGATGGCAATTGCTAAACTAATTTTTAAGGCCTAACAAACAGGCAGTACACACAATTTTCAGTCTTAATTCGCACATATCTCTTTTATTATGAGGGTAGAGACGAGCTTTATTTACACAATGTAGCTACTAAACTCGTTGAAATTAAGATGTGTTGACTCTCACGGGAAGTTGACTAATCAACTAAAATATATTAACTACCTTTTTTTTTATTCTCGGTTTTAGGTGTCACCTTGGAATTGCAGCATCTACGGTAATTACTAATAGAAGCTAGAGTGATTTAAAAAAAATATGCAAAAAAATAAAGTCCTTTCTTAGATATCCATCAAGAAATATGCTCTCGGTATGCCTCGCGATTTCAAAATTCTGCACAAAAAAAAAGCGCCGCAAGCCCTGCAGACAATGACGATAGGAGGAGTGATGCGGTCACTTCAATCATTTCGTCAAACTCTCAGCAGCGTGTCCTTGGTGGGTGCGCCTGCGACACAGGTGAACGCGCTGACAAAACTACTACGTCACACTTCCAAGCGTCATTGTGAGCGGGGCTTGATCTGCATTTATACGCAATTTTTGCGTGCTATTTTTTAATCGGGAAAAAAACAAACGGGAAAGCTCATCGTAAATGTTTAAAAACCGTAAGCTTCTCGCAAATTATCTCAACTGATCTGTTTTATAATAGTACTCCCTGACAATACTGCAATTCGAATGGGACCCCTAAAACCAATATTTAAGAAGTTAATTAAAATAGTTAATTAGTGAACTTAGCATGATCCCCTCGCCTAATGCCCCCTTCTTTTTTTTCTTTTTTTAAACAGTTCAAAATGTAGTCGAGTATTTGTCAACGTTGTTTTCCTCTCGTACAGACTGTCCAACTTCTAAGATGACATAAAACAATTTCAGACTGAAGTTTGACTCGCACGTTTGTCCTACTTATATGGCACGAATATGTTTGTATACGTTTACACTCGCACGAAACATATCCGACTCTTCTGTTGTGTAAATGGTTTTAGGCTTTCAAACCGTGACATGTTGGTTTTCTTTCTCCCACTATCTTACGCCAGATCGAAATAAAGGCAACCAAGGCGCCCGGTAACAAACAACATCTTACTATATTGAAATTGTCAAGGAGCTCTTTGGCTAGCTCCGAAAGTCAGCGAAATTCGGGAAGTTTTATCAAAACATAGAAGCAGACCTGAATGCTGCGCTTTCGTGTACCACCTATGCACATATTATGATGGTGATAATGATGAATGTTAATGATGTGTGAATACTTAAAGACAGTGACATTCAAACAAGTATCATGTGATCCAGCTTATAATGTTTTTACTCACATCGCCGCTGTATTGCGGATTGTTTGCGATTTTACAGCAGCGTCAATGAAAACCTGGGATTAGATTAGTTTTATTGATTGAGTGAGCGAGATGTTGATTAATAACGAAGTGATTGAGTGAATAATTAATTAAATATTTTAGTCGGCGTTCACTGTGCAGAACCAACTGCGCCTACAATACGCACACAAGTTTATGGGAATTGGGATATTTCAGAATGCTGTTCAATAGGAACCCTGACAAAAATATGAATTAAAAAGTTCTATCATACACGCAGGGTTGGCTGCCGGGACCAGTGATGTGGTTATTGCTGTGCTGGTGGGCCTGATCGCCTGGTCGCTGTTTTCATCGTCGGGATCGTGTATTTGTACCAGAGGAGATGGTAAGCCCTGCCGTGAGTCTATGTATAAAGCACTATCATATAAAACATTTCTAGAAGCGACGCGTTCATATCAGAACTGATTATACTCTTTTGTTATGAGTCATTTTGCAATCTTGAAACGGCCGCGCTTACACGTTTTGTTTGTTTCTTGGGCGTTGCACTTATGCACCTTAGCATGTTATTTTCGGTTAGCAGATACCTGGTTATGTGGTTCATAGATTATTTCAGGAGAACTTCGTCTCAAAGGCGTGTTTTTGAGCTACCTGGAGATATTTTCGAACCACCCAAAATTTACTCTTCTCGTAATGCTTTTTATTATCTCTAAATTCAAAATCACCGTTGAGAAACTGGCAAAGATGCGTGAGGCAAAGCCATAATTTTGTTCCCGCGCTTTCTAGTGGAGTGGTGTCACATCTTGTATAACATGCAACTCGAGCAGGTTTTCTACAAAACAGTATTTCGCACATTATTTTTATGTTTTTCAGGCGGCGTGAGGCTTCCCAACATACATTTCAGATCATCAAACTTCTTGTAACTTGTTTGGCACGAGCTGTACTACCCCCATAATAAATTTGACGACACGTTTTATTCTTTCCAGTAACATTAAACTGCCTCTCAAACCAAATTTAAGAATTAAATAACTTTATAAAAAAAAAAAAAAAGCATTGTAATTCGTAATTGTGTTTACTAGGTTAGATCTGTTTACCAATGTTTCTAATGGTGTATCCCAGCTGTAAATCTGAAGCGATTTCTACAATCTTCGAGGGAGGAGAAAAATCACTCCGTGACACCCACTCCAAATTCACGACCGGAATATGGAGTCGAATTTTTATTTATTTCTTTATTTAAATACCTTTGGAGCCCCCATAGAGGGTATTACATAAGAGGGGGGGCATACAAACAAACATCAACAAAAGAAATGTACAATGTTACAAAAGCAAAAATGCATGTAATATAAAACCAAAAACCTCAAGAAGATGAATATGCAAACACAAGAACACTCCAATATACCTAGGACGCGATTGCACGCATTAGTTTTTTTTTTTTAATTCTAGTGAGTCATCATTAGTTGCAATGTTCTGAAATAGCCCGTTCCACTCAAAGGCTTTGTGTGAAAAAAAAAAAAAAGTTCTGAAAAGTGGTGGTTCTTGCCTTTGGATACTGTACATCGAGATTGTGACCCTTGCGACGGTTGCGGTGTACAGAAAGAACGAACGATGTATAATAACCGTAGGCACGGGCTGTAAAAAAACAATTGTGAAAAACAATTACCTAGGTAAATGGTGGCGTTTAGAGAGGAGGGGGAGGTTGGCACGGGTCCGAAGAGACGTGCCGCTAGTAAAAGAAGAATAATCTGAGTAAATGAACGTAATGTTAGACGCTGATCTGATTCGATGTTATTGATGAGGTAGGCATTGTGTGAGTCCCAGATAGCAGATGCGTATTCCAGTTTATGGCGGAGAAGGGATGAGTAAGCAAGTTATTTTATGTGAGGAGGGGCAAATTTCAAATTGCGCCTCAAAAAACTTCAAGAGCGATTAGCATAAGTTATGGTGTGACTGATATAAGTGGCCCAGGAAAGATCAGATGTAGGATGAACTCCGAGATACTTGTAGGAGTTAGTTTTTTTTCCAAAGCAACGCTTTTAAGGGAGTAAGATACGATATAGGGTTTAGAGCGACGTGTAAAAGACACAATCTTGCACTTATGGACGTTGAGAGACATCTGCCATGTTTTGCACCATGCTGGGATGCGGTTGAGGTCATCTTGAATAAGTAGGTGATCTGATGGGTTAGTCACTTGGAGATAGATGACACAATCGTCAGCGAAAATTCGAACATGCGATGTTATTGATATAGGCATGTCATTAATGTAAATTAAAAATAGAAGGGGTCCGAGGACCGATCCTTGAGGAACCCCTGAAGTGACTGGAGCAAGAGAAGATGATGACTGGTAAGCGATAACAAGTTGCTGTCTGTTAGCTAAAAAGTGAATGATGCAGTTCAGAATCGAGGAATCTAAGTTGAGTTCATAAAGCTTGTATATGAGTCGTCTATGAAAAACTTTATCAAATGCTTTGGCAAAGTCCAGGAACATAGCGTCCGTTTGAATGTTAGAATCAAGGCTAACATGTATGTCATGAGTAAACGATGCAAGTTGAGCTTCACATGAAAAATCTTTTCGAAAATCGTTCTGGGATGGGTTGATGAAACAGTTGTCTGACAGGAACTGGGTGATGTTGGTGTAAATAAAATGCTCTAATAGTTTGCGTGAGGGGAGAGCGCCTTTAGAGCGCGCGACACTAGAGCGCCGACGTTCGAGCGCGCGACACGAGAGCGCTGCGACAGTAGCGCGCTTGACACTAGAGCGCACGTCACGAGAGCGCACGAACAGTTGAGCGCGCAACACGAGAGTGCACAGTTGAGCGCGCGACACGAGAGCGCACCCCATTTGAGCGAACACCACAAAATGTGTGATGTACCCGCGGCTCCACAGAGAGAACAAAATTGTGCGACTCATTGGATTGAAGCATTGGTGATTTTTGTTTGATTGAATATGCCTTTAATAAAAAATAAAAATAAAACGGGTACGACTCTTTTTAACCATTTGTTTACTCACATCGGAGAGAAAAAGGGGCAGGGGAGTGGGCTGGGGCATATAGGTACCGGGAAAGTTTGCAGTTGAGTGGAGCCTCGAGTCTAAGATTTCTTCACAGTGCTCCGGTGGGCCTCTCGGATATACTATAACTAGTTTACTTTTTGCTATATTTGGTTTATTCTTGACAGGCATTAGGGCTCCGATCTATTTGGTGGCAATTTAGATGTCCCTCGCATAAGTTTAAATGGTATTCTGACGTCCATGTCCGTAATGAAGAAAGCTCACCGCTTAAAAAGTATCAGTAAAAAACTCATCGAAGGAAAGCTCAGCGCAATTTTATCATATGCTCCATCTTTCTAGTCTTTTGACGGATACAGGAAAACCTCCCCTGAAAATCTGTGATATACGAAATCAAAGAACTGATTAAGCTAGGTCAGCTGCAATGTTTTTTCTTCTTTTTTTTTTCAGCTTTTTGTAACACTTTTTGGTTTGTTACACGCAAACATTTCGTCGACTCATTTCGCAATGTCATTGCTGAATTCCGCGGCATAAATCCCTGCCAATTTAACATAAAACACGCGATGCCCGAACAAGTGGTCGGTCCGGTCGGACCACTCGCGCTGGACTGGTTGTGCGGTCTCATGACGGGCGCTCTACTGACACGCGAGCTGTCGGTGCGCTCTTGAGTCGCGCGCACTAACGTTGCCGCGCTCTACTGTCGGCGCTCTTGTGTCGTGCGCTCTAGTGTTGTACAGCCTGCATGAGACGCTTGTTAGGAAAATGGGTCGATATTTAAATGGAAAGTATTTGTTCCCATTTTTGAAAATCGGGACAATCTTTGCCACTTTCCAGTGATCAGACAGAAGACTACTTCAAAGGGATTATGAAAATAGTTTAGCTAATATCACGCTAATTCTTTCATGTTTTTTTTTTAATTTTTGCATTTACGTTATCCATGCCTGCTGATGAAGAGATCATAAGGTTGTCAATGAGTTTAGCGATATCTGCGGGTTCAAATACAAATCCAGACATGGGTGTAGAATAGCGGGAAGAGGAGAAATAAAGGCCTCTGTCCTTGTCTTAAAGCGCAATCATGTTTTTTCACGTACAATACCAACTCGCCCAACAATCAGCACTTGTCAACTCGCTATTCTCTTGCGTAAATATAGAACAAAAAGCATCATTCAGTAATTTGGCACATTCGTCATCCTGAACCAATACGTCACCGTCATTTCTAAGTGTGATTGCACTATCAAATTTAGTGTTTATAACTTTCCAAAACTTTGTAGGGTCATTCTTAAGCATACACGCAAGATCGATGTTATGAAATGATTGTTTTTGATTCTTAAATTCAACTCTATACTGCCTATCGACAGAATAACATTTGTCCCAACTTAAGCTGCACCTAATGGATTCAGCCTTCCGAAAAAGTTTTTTTTTTTTTATTTAGGCGCTTTAAAGGACACTTAAATCAAGGAGCAGACGAGTTTTCACGAAAATTGACAGTAAGAATGAACATGGCAGCAAGTTCCTGCATTTTTAGTTTGAAAAGAGACCAATTTTCAGAAACAGAGCGAACATCAAAGTCAAACTTAAAGGAAAACAAAAAAAAATCTAGTTCAGCATTCATACTTTGGTAATCCCCTTTATCGTATAGTGATACAGTTTTGTGTCGCTTGAATTAGACTGGAGACGCAAAAAAAAAGTACAGTGAATTACTTTAAGGTCACTTATTTCGCGTAAATAGTTGACCTATTTCAAAGTCTCAGGCTTTGGACGAAGAATGAGGTCAAGAATATTAGAAGAATGGGAGGTTGTTCGCGTGAGTTCAGCTATAACACACGAAAGATTGAAGTTAAAACAGAAATTAATGAATTTTGTTGATTCACTCTTATCAAGGAGAGTTGAAACAGCTAGGGCCGACCAGTTTATTGAGGAGTGGTTAAATTCACCAAAAACCATAATGCTGGACAGGGGATGTGCGGGGCACAAAACACCGACTGCGTCATTCAGATTGATAAGAAAGGTTAGATCCTTTTGAGGTGGTCGGTAGCATACACCAATAAGAACGGTAGCATGCGAAGATGAACAGGAGAGCGACAACATTTTGAGTGGCAAGGAAATATCCGCAAGTTTGCGCACGAAACTATCTTTTATTGCGATCAGGACCCCACCCCCTCGGTCATATGTCCTATCCCGGCGAAATGTGTTATAACCAGAGACGTCGGGGGAAATTTCGATATCTATGATAGATGATGATAGCCATGATTCAGTAAGAACTATAACGTCAGAATCAATGGATGCTATGAGGCTGCATATCTCACCTTGTTTTCACATAACACTGCTTATGTTGGCATAGAGAAAGGACAAAGGTCTGTTGGGAAGCTTCACAGTAGAATGGTTATGATGAGGATGTGTTCTGGTTTCAACTTGACGTACACGTGGTGATCGGACAGCGGTGCTCCCGGGTTGCTATCTCTTTAATCCAACAACGCTGTCTGACAACTCATCAAATCTAAAGCACTTTTCATCAATGTACAATTTGTTTACGCGTAGTCTATAACGAGTGTTCTGCGTTCTAGCAATTTCCAACAGTTTACGACGGGCCAACTGCACAGGTCGAGGAAAGTCCTCGCTTACTACAAATCCAATATCTTTAACCGCCGAATTCACAAACCTCACTCAAATTGAGGGGACCCTCCACTTCATCGAGGAATGCGCGAGGGCCGGCGCTGGCCAATCGCGATAACGGATCCGCCGTCGCGATTGGCCAACGCCGGCCCTCACGCCTTCCTCGAGGAAGTGGAGGGGCCCCTCAATTTGAGTGAGGTTTGTGAATTCGGCGGTAAGTGTTATACCTGCAGCTAATATTGCTTATTTTTGCATAAAGAAGCAAAAGTTTGCAATGATCGGCCTGTTTTATTCAGGTTTTAAAATGACTGATACGGTGTGTTTTTTCTATGTTATCAGGGTTGATTTCTATGATTAGTTTACTCGCGCACTAGTTGACCACGAGTGACTCAGATTCAGACCATGTTTCTTTCGCTTTGTCTTGAATTCCAGCCGGAGACAGGGGAAACGTGACGAGCCGAATGAAACCTCCGGCGAGCAATCAATCCCGTTGCAGACCACTAGTCGAAGTACCGACAGAGATCGACCGCCCAACCCTGGGGACCATGCCACAAACGATCCAGCGACGAAGCTGAGATAGCTGGTAAGACATTAATAAACACGCAGAGGTAGCAAACCATCACTTGCACAGTAGTTGCCTAGTCTGTTCTTGCTTTACTGCACAAGAAGACACCGGCGGCATGCAGTGTACAAAGGTAGACAATGACTGGCGCCAAAATGAAGACGCCTAACGTAGCGTCTGTTTCCTTTCTTCAAAATTTCTCGTCGTGCACTTCTCTGTTCTTCCTTTCGGCATTGCAGACGTCAGCGTTTGCGATTTGTCACGCTCCAGGATCGCCCCAGCACGGCCTGAACCACGCGCGGTAGCAGCGTTCAAGACGCTATGCATGCAACGCACGCACTGCCTGTCGCAACCCGCGTAAAGAAACGACCGACTGTACCAGACCGGACATGCTCGGCCCGCGACGCGCATGCTGAGCGGAGCGCTGCTGTCGACTTCGGGAGAGATCTCCCGAAGTTTGACGGCGTGGTCGCGGCGTGGTCAGGAGCGCTCCAAGGAACTTGGGCTGCCACAAATCTGTGAGCGGAAGATGACCAGCTTGAGCCGGATCTGCCACGCGGAAGAGGCGCGCGCTCGAATAGGGGCGCTTTTGGAGCACTCCAAGTCTGCGAGCGGAATTGAACATAATTAATTTTGAGGCAAATTTTTTGATTGTCAAAAATTTGCCGCTTTAAAAAGAGAACTGAACCGCGTGGAGACCTAAATTCGAGAGGTCCGTACATGTGACGAATTATCCACATACCGTGTCGGTCGTGCGTTGCGCACATTAGTTCAAATAGTCTCGTTAAAGAAATAGTGTATATTTTCTTTGTCTTTTTCTTTCGCAGAAGACGAAGCCGCCGTATGACGCATCCTTGAGCGAATCGTGTAAGTACACGTTTCGCGCTTCATCTCCAAAATGTAACACCTCGCTTGCATTCTACTGATATAGTTCTTTTCTTTATTTCAGAAATGGTTTAGAATATTCACTTCGATATGCAGAAAACAGTATTGCCTTCGCAGAATCTATTCAAAGAAATACAAGAGATGGGTAATAGTAATCAACATGCAGTATCAAGCCATTCGTACTCATCAAATCTGCATCTGCAAGCTGAAAGTATTAATAAAATATTAAAGCAAGACAATTAATTTTTTTTTTTCATGGGCAAGGTCAGCACGTTGTTTGACTTTTTAGCATAGGCGGGATAGTGCTCGTAAATGGTTGACCGCAAACGTGTCACCTGCCTCACTTTTTTTTAGAAATTAAACTTCCTTGATTTTCTCGTCAGATTTCTGATCTTTACGTTGGCTGGATGGAAAATCTTGTTCGACACGTGATGTGTTTATGATGTAATAGAACACTAGGCAGTGCCTCGTGCACCAGCATAGCGCGAACTATTCCGGCGATGCCCGTAGCCGCTGGCGCACTGGGGTGTTGCGTGTCGCAGGAGTGCCGCTCGGAGATGGGGGCAGCCAACAAAACAGTTGGTGGTTAGGTCCTTCTGGATTGTTTTATTTTTACACACAATACTTTTTTGTTAAAAGCTTTGTTCGGGGGAGGACCTTCGAGAAGTGTGCCACCGTACGTAAACGATAACTCGTGTGGTGAAGGTTTGTTCTTCCAGAGCGTGCAGGCAGACGGTTCCCTCGGTAAAATCGCTACTGAATTCGCCCATTCTCAACCGTATTTCAGGGCGCAAAGTGAGCTTCACATTGTTTTTGCTGACGTGTGATTAAACAGCAGTACGTTTATGACCGATGAACGCTAACATACCCCGGTTCTGCTGCTACCATATTAATCATGATCACAAACGTGTTTACAGCGATTGACCGAACGCTATTTCATTGAAAGACGTCTTAGAGGACGAACACGTTTTATCGAAGCTCGGTTTAGAGCAAGCGGAGCCTTAGTTTACAGAAATGCCCTTTATAGAAAAGGAGACGCTGCTTAAAAAGAAGGGCTCTCCCAGTGATCACGTGTCGTTCATTTTACGTCGCTTCGCGGCGACAGTCTGCGGATGGCTCATTAAAAAAAATATTAGCCACCTGGCCCACCCGTACATGCCACTTCGCAGTGCCCCGCCGGCGGCCCATGCCCCGCTGTCCCCCATTGCACCTCCGAAAGGTCAATTCCACTAATCTCTATAAAAAATTGCTTAATCGCGCTTCCACGCTCAGCGAGTGCGGCCACCTGACGGCTATCTTACATGTAGAAAATTCGGCCTTTTGGAGCGTTGCAGACGCTGGGTGGCAGCGTGCTGAAGACACGTTTTCTGCTCATGCGCCGTCATTCGCCAATTCTTTTTTTTTTAAACCTTGTGTAAATGGTGCTAATTGCCTGTGAGAACACGCGGACATTTTTATAAAACCACAGCACCACAGGAAAAAGCCACAACTCGTCGGACAGAAGTCTCGCTGGTCTCGCTACGTGATCCTAGTTTCCTCGGCGCCCCTGTGCCCTCGTACGCTTGGATACCGTTCAAGAATCGACGCCGCGGCAAAGGTTTGAAGGTGTGTCGCGCGTAGATCTCTTTGCATCATATAACGGCCGGGTAGTTCTGGATCGTCCAGCTGTTCCGGCGAGTTACTATATATACAGCACCAAGGGGTACCAAGATCGCGAGGGCAACTTTAAGGGTTAAAATCACATCGCCACTTATTTGAACAAATGAACCAGGGGACTTAGAAGTGTTTTGCACTAAAATGAAGGTTTTTGGTTTAATGATTTGATTCCCATAAACGCCTAGTGAACAAGAAAAAAAAAGCGTCGCCACCGCCTTCCCCCCCCCCCCCCCCCACTCCGCATCCTTTTCCGTTGCCACTGTATACTGCACCAAGCCCACCGTTGAACCGTAAGTACGCATGTAACAAATACAGTCGTCAGATCTGCTTCAGAGGCACGTACGTCTTCACGCACCGTCACGCACCAACATACATCTTCACGCAGCTTGAAAATATATTGTTCTTTCAAAAATACGAACAGACATTTGGTAGATTTTTTTTTTGTTGTTGATATACGCCCTGTGCGCTGGTGTTTAAAATAAAACCTGTTGTGCCATCTGGTGGTCAAAATAGGAACTATTCGTACGTTTCCGACCCTCCGTTTCCGCGAACGAGCCAGCGTTTCCCAAGCCTCATTATGTGGTCCATAGCATTGTGGGTAAAGGTGACCGCTGTTTCTTTGGTTGCGTATACGACTGCCCCAACGGCTGAATGAATAAAGTTCACAAGCTCTCCTTTGTGAAATTCTAACAATTTCCGGGCACGCCGTAGGAAGTGGAGCCGGTGGAGTGTCGAAGTAAGAAATCGCGGCAATTGCACGGTGTGACGCGCCGCATAAGCTCCCTTGGCGTCGTCTTTTTTTTTATTTTACCTTGTCCCACGTTGCACATTTGCCTGTAGCTGGCACCGCCACCGTTTTGGTGCGAAGTCCTTCTGGCAGTCAAGGAATGGAGAAGCTAAAACGCTTGAAGCGCCTACTTCGAGTAGAACTAAATGAGCCTCACCACCCTGATTAGATCGCCACAGTTTTTCTAAATATAAAAGAAAAAAGGGTCGACACATTTTTGAAAAACACGGTGACGACGGACCAAGAAGATACAAACACAAAACGTTTCAAAAGTAGCTACTGAACTTAATTGACACAACCGTTTATATTATTATACATAATGTTTCACACAAACGTCTCCCAGAATTTGAAACGGTCTGTGTTACGTTCAACTACGGTACAACTCGTCGTGACGTGAATTCAAAGCAACGACCTCATCTCGTACTCAACACAACACGCACGTCTCCCAGAATTTCCACACGTCATTGTAAAATTCAACCACGGTACATACCTCATCTCGTGCACAACAATGGTACAGGTGACAATTCAAAACAAAACATCTTTCCGAAAGGCCTAACCAAGCTCTCCCTCGTGCATGCATTCACAGGCCACACACTGCCAAAGGAAAAGGCAAACAAAAACCCTATCAACTAAAACTAAGCAAACTAATTACAACACCAAAACCTTCTGGGTCGCTCTAGTGTTATCGATGGTTGACTTATACAATTTCCAGGGACGCAATTCTGATTGTGTATTTCAAGACTATTGTTGCACAATATATTTCCTTACCTAACACCACAGTTTTCCCCAATCGGGCAAAAAAAATATTGCATTCATGCTCATGTTTCACGATCTCAGAATTCGGAAATATAATCTTGACCGCCCTCATGTGCTCAAGAAGCCTATCATTTAGGCACCGTTTCGTCTGTGAAACACACTAGAACCCACAGGCCTTCGGAATATCATACACTACTCCAACGTGGCAATCAACGGCGGCTTCCTTGTGCAATTTTTGACAACCCTGTGCTCCACAAACAAAAGGCATAAGCATATTCAACTTAAAATCACAAGTGAAAACCACCCTGGCCCTGAACCTCCTGGCAACTCCCAACAAGTTGTGTGAAAAGTGAAATGCTCACTACCCAGTCTGTTTTTTCCCTTTCTTTCCTCACCACTCCTCCGATTCGCTCCAAGCAATTCCTTGCGACCCCCTCCGTAACGTTGCTTTTATACCCCGCCTCCTTTAAGCGTGCGAAGTGCCTCCTAAATGTTTCCTGTACTTTGAGCAGACAAGGTTTTAATGGAGCGTTGTATAGCAAAGACATCATTACTCCTCGTTTTACTAAATTCAAAAGACAACGTTTGTATGGCGACAAGGGTATTACCGCGGGCCTGCCATATTCCCAGCACAACCCGCGTAGCGTGTTCAAGCTCAGATCCAAATAATACCGCACACCTTCATCAGGCTTCTCACTCCTAAAGGTCAACTCAAGCGTTGCATGTTCTATGGCCTCTTTGATATTCTGTATTGCCTCTTTCACAACCGAACATATCAAAATGTCATATACGTACCTCCGCTGGTGGCGAGCAACTTATAGATTACCTCAGTTTTTGAAACTGCCGCGGAAAGGAGTACCCCTCCTCACTCACCTCGGTCCACCTCCCGTCGTTTGAAGCGCCATATAGATTTTTGTTTCAAACCTGTGTTCTCCATAGAGTACGGTGGAACACCACGTAGACACTGTGCTTCGAGACGTACGTATTCCATACCTTCTATAGAATACACTGGAGTTACCATAGTTGCCATCTGGCGCGTCGAACGACAGGAGGCGACTCGTGGTTTGTGAGGGGGGGGGGGGGGGGAGGGTAACGTTTGCGCAAGCAGCATTCATGAGCAGTTGCTTAACTGAGCCAATGTAATAACGTTGGTGGCGAGCAAGGGCCATCTGACATCGCTGATGACGTCACTTTCTCTAGTTTTTCTTTACGCTCTCGCGTAAAGACAACAGGGGACTTGTCCCAAGTCCCCTGTTGTCATGTAAGATGTGACAACAAATAAAACTTGATTTGATTTGATTTGATTCTGGCGCTTTCCTACCGTCGGCGCGGCGCCACGCGCGGCTCTACGTCAAAATTCTAATTGGCTATTACTACGCTCAAGATTGAAATAAAACTTAGGACAATTTTTAAGATGCCTACTTTACAACCTTTAATGTTTGTTCGAATTCAAGAACCTCATCAGCTTCCCTTTAGGGAGGCGTGGGGGGCTAAAAATATATTTACATAACTTTATGGAAAAGATGCACATACATATGTATTCCATTTGTAAGGTGCTCCAGGGCAGTCACCAGCACTGCACAGACGGTGCCAGCATCATAAGAAAACGTCTTTATTAAAGAAGAAAAGATGCATCGTGCTTGTTTATTAGTGATGTTAAATGAATACTGAATGCTTACTTTATTGTCAAAATTTCGACTACGTTGTGGCAATACAGAGCAGCATCAATATACCTCGTGTTTTTCTTTAGGCTTTAAAGATGACCCGTGATGTGCGAGTCAGTTATACGGCCAGGGTGACATAGTAGGGGGAGTGGGTAGGGGGGGGGGGGGGGGTTAATCATCCCGAGAAGTCAAATAATGAACTAAACTTTTGTTAAATCATCTTTGAATTAGTGAAATAAGACATGCCTCCAGTTAGAAACTTGCTGAATGTCACTGGAAGCCACTAAATCAGTAATTTTCAGAAAGAGTGAGCGCGAGTGACGTTGCCGCTGTTGCAACAGGCACAAAGCTCGGGTGAAAAGACGCCGATGGTAAAAGACGGAGAAACCGCGCCAGCATGTATACCGCACCGGTAGCCTTGCTCCAGCGGCGTGAGTGTCAAATTTTGCGCTCCATCATGCTTGCCACGTTCTCAAAGTCTTTATGACATTTAAATATTGACTGATTTAGTATTTTTTAATGACGTTCATCAGGTTTCTTATTTGAACCATGTTTATTTTCAAAATTGAAAGTGTTAACCTATTTTTGGTCAATTAGCCGACTTATAGTTACGATTAGCCCCTATTGGCGGCGTGCGCGAACTACAGGGGACGCGTCTCTAACTATCATCCTCGTCGCTTGCGGCGTCACGGGTAAGACAGACTGGAACAGACCGCGCAGATCTTGGATATGTCTGCTCGTCAACTCGCTTCATACGCTGATTGGGCTGTGTAATAGTTTTCACAGCGAAAAAGTTCTGTACAAAAACTACCCTGCAATAATGCCAAAACGGCGTTGCCGTTCTCCATGTAAACAAAAAAAAAACACGCGGCACAGCCGGTTTCACGCAATGTAATTATGAATCTCGTGCGTAAATTCGAGGAGCTGGCGGTCGCATAAAGACCCCCTGCAAAATCCGTACTGGTAGTCGTAAAAAAGGAGTGGTTTTCAAGATGGCACACGACATTGAAATATGTAACATGTTCTAGTAGTTTTGAGACAACACTTGTTAATGAGATAGGACGGTAATTGTTATGTGAGCTTCTGACGCCACTTCTAAAAACCGGAATAATCTTCCCAATCTTCCAATCAAGAGGAAAAGATCCAGTAGATAATCAGTGTTCAAAAAGTAAGTATAGTATACATACGCCTGGTTCGTGAGTAGCCGTCTCGGCGGCTCAAGGTCATCTCTCTGGGAAACTGTAAGTATACATAGTTCCCGCGTGACGTCACTTCCTCAACTTCCGGCCGCCGGCCGCCATTGCTCGGTACTAAGAAGCAGACGCGGATGTTGCTGCTGCCGCATGCGCGCCGCTGAACGACTGGACGACTTCGGTGTGCATGCCCGTGCGGCTCGATGGCGAAAGCCAATGGCCAGGAGTTTTGTACTTCGTACTTCGAGGAGCTTGTGGGCCCTACACGGGCTCGCTATGAGGTGAAGATTCGTATGTGCGACGGCGTCGATCCCTACACACTACGCGTGGGAACGAATACGACATCAGATGCGGACTTGCTTCCAGCCACTACACACGTGGACATTATTAACTATCTGGTCTTATCGACAAGCTACATTTCCTTGCTACAGATGAAGGCCTACAAGTCCTTAGAGGCCCACAATTACTTCACAAGCGGATGGGTGAAGAGCCTCACGGCGATGCGGCTACCATCCAAGCGGATCGTCGTTCTTAGCGAGGTAAGTTGATCATCGTTCCTTAATCTGCCTGCGTATGTGCAACTGTGTTTATTTGTTCGCGACAAATTATAATATTTGTTCCTGGCCGTAAAATTTTGCCGTTAAAGGGTGAACCACATGTAAGCGATTTAGCGAGCGACGAGACGAGCGAAGGTGACAGCAACGAGAGTCAGCGAAGAGCGACGGAGAGTTCTCACGGTCGCTCGTCGCGTCGCTCGGTTCTGGGATTTCTAGAAATCGTCGCTCATCGCCCTGGTCGCTTGCTCTCATCGCTTTCATGCGGTTTGCCTCGTCGCGCGAGTGACCTTCCGACAGCGAAGCGGGTCGTCATCGCTTGTCTCGTCGCTCGCTAAATCGCTTACATGCGGTTCAGCCTTAACGCACCGCCCGGTCCCCGCGAGTTGACGAGATCCATTTACTGTTGCAATTGTGGTCAGATCTGAGTTGCACTTCCGCTTGAGCAAAAGACCGAGCGACGCGACGGGTGACAGTGAGAAATCTCCGTCGCTCGCTAAATCGCTTGCATGCAGTTCAGCCTTTAATTGCAGAAAATGTAATTGTGAACACAAAATGACAAGTAAAGACATAAAACAAAATGTAAATTCAGCATATCAAGATATTACATGTGTATCAAGTTTTTAATCTGTCACTTCATTCTTAGGTCAACCACTCCCAACGGCTGCGAGAGGTACCACTGAAGGTCTGGTTGCTGGCCGACGCCGACGGAAGCGTCATCACAGCGCACTGCACCTGCATGGCAGGGGCAGGCGAAGCCTGCTCGCACATTGGAGCAACACTGTTCGCTGTCGAGACAGCAGTGCGTCTCAGGAATTCAAGAACGTGCACGGAGAAGGAGAACGTCTGGCTTCCTGCACACAGCCCTGGGACGCAGTACAAAAGGCTTCGGGACATTGACTTCTCATCTTCTAAAAGAAAAAAGAAACAAATGGATGGGATTCACGAGAGGCTGAATGCTGAAGTCGTGCCACCATCACGCCCAGTTGTGCCACCTGCTCCAACAGAGGAAGAGCTTAGAATCTTTCATTCCAGACTTTCGGATGCTGGAGCTGTACCTGCACTCTTTATGGTCCACCCGCAGTACAGTGGCAGGTTCGAGCCACCTTGCAGGAGAGAACCAAGAATTCTTCGCAACTTGTTATGTGCAGAAGCACGATCGGAGGACTTGCCAGCTCTCGTTTCCCGTGCCGACAAGGTGCTGGCAGAACTTGTCGTCAGTGAAGAAATGGTAACGAATGTAGAAAAGAGCACACGGGCACAGTCGAAATGTGCAAAGTGGTATTCATATCGTGCAGGTAGGATTACTGCATCAGTAATTAAAAGTGTCTGTTCAACTAGTGTGACCCAGCCCTCAATAAGCCTTTTGAAAAAAATCTGCTATCCTGAACAGAATACCTTCACGAGTGCAGCTACAGCATGGGGTCTCGAGCACGAGGATGATGCAGTTGCCAGCTATGTCGATGTCATGTTAACAAATCACACCGACTTCACTCATCGCAAAACAGGGGTTTATCTGAGCACGCAGCACCCCTACATCGCTGCCAGTCCTGATAGTCTTGTTTGCTGTGCATGCTGCGGCAAGGGAGTTGTTGAAGTTAAATGTCCACATTCCTTAACCATAAACACGATACAGCAGGCAGTAAATGACTCGGACTTCTGCCTAGAGGATGTCGACGGCAACCTGCGCCTAAAAAGGAAGCACCCTTTTTTCTATCAGGTCCAGACACAGATGGCTGTGTGTGGTGTTACTTACGCAATTTTGTAGTGTGGAGTCCACTGTCAAAGCCGCACATTGAAAGAGTGCTGAAGGATGACGCATTCTTCGACAGTGTCATTCCAACCGCGATAGACTTTTTCAGACGTGCAATCTTGCCTGAACTGTTTGCTCAATACTTTACAAGAAGATGTACTCCAAAGTCGAAAGCAAGTGTGAACAGCTTTTGCTACTGTCAGGGACCCGAGGTGGGAAAGATGCTTGCTTGCGATGGCCAACACTGCAAATACGGTTGGTTCCACTACAGTTGCCTAGGCATAAAGCGTGCTCCAAAACAAAGCAAGTGGTTTTGCGCAGATTGCATTGCTGCAAACAACAGTCAACAGTGAATTCCATATTCTGCAGAGTGAACAGCAGCCTTTGTACATTTACTGGAGGACGTTTGGTAAAGTGCAACACTTGAGTGGCCTGGGTGCCCTCTTGTTAATAAAATGTTACAGTATCCACATCCATGACAACATTGTCTTGTTTTTTTTTCAAAAGACAGAATCACCAATTTTAATGTGTCAGATGAAAGCATTTACGAAATGTATTAATGTGACCAAAGACAGTAGAATGCTCCATTGTCTCATAGCAAAACGAGATGAAACACACACACAAAAAAACAGAAAATTGCACGAACCCTCAAACTTGTGCTCGGACATGAACAAACAACCCTGCATCAGCAACAGATGGACAATATGCAAATTGAATGCGAGTGTTTCTGACCGGGAAAGAGTGACAGAATGCTGACCCAAGCTATTACTCAGTTTCGTCTTTTTTTTTTTTATGTTAGCCGCTGCTATCGTGATGTACAAATGAAGGATGCCAACATGAAAACCCCAAACCTTCATGTGGATATTTTGGGGTTTTCAGGAACCACAGACGGACAGAGGTTTGTAAGGGCGCAACAGACTGTCACAATCTTATCGAGAGGCGTAAACGGATCTCCTGGTCTACAAGTGACAAAGTCAATTGGTTGAACAGCTTTCATGATGATGTACTTGTTGCGTACTAGGCCGATAACCCTTTCAACATGAATTCGAACGTTCGCAAGTTTTCGAGTACTTTCAATTTCTAGGGCCGACAGTTGCTTTTTGCCTTTGGTGAAGGCAGGTACATGCAGCTTTGCACAGTACAGGCTCAGAGTATCGGCAATATCAAAGCCCCTGTCGGCGAGAACCACATCCCCTTGGGATAGGAGGTCGAGAAGGCCACAGTTTTCTGTTATGTGTTTATCGCTCGTTCTTCCGCCCCAGCCTTCCGATATGTATGTTATAACACCTTGAGGAGATATTCCAATTAAAAATTTCCCCGTGTTACTGTTTTTGTACTGGGACCATGTCTCGCTTCTTGGAAGTAAAGAGGATGGTCGCTCTATTTTGATCTCGAAGCAGTCAATGATGACTGCCACCTTTTGCCCGAAGGAGTCGAAGAATGCCTGTGGCATCGTGCTCTGTATGTCTCTCCTAGACGGCCACACAATTTGGGACTTCAGTCTCCAGAATGCTGCGTGCAGCCACTTTTCGAAGATTCTGCTTACGGTTGAATCGGAAACGCCAAACCTGTAAGCAAGATCTTGCACAGGGAAGTTCCATTTGAGCTTCATTAAAAACACAAGGAATTCCTGGAATTTCTCCAAGCCATTTTGTGCAGTGTGTTTTACAACAGACTCTACAAACTGAAAGACTGCAAATAGAACTGAAAAGCTACCAAGCCCTGTATAAAAAAGAACTTTTGCATCGTCTTCACGAAGCGATGCCTCAGTCACTTCCAGCTGTTGCTTCTGCTTCGTAAGTGTGCGGAGCTCTGAAGCAAGTCTTCGGTTGTCCATGTCAAATGCTCGGAGGCCCTCTTCTGTCAGGTCCGTTTGCATGGCAGCTTCTGCCACAAAAAGAAAAAAAAGCAGTAATTTAGTGCATCAAATTTTATGCGAAAAGAATGTCATTAAACTAATCATAAATGGTAAAATTATGGCACAAACCTCTGTTCGAGGCTGCTGAATCCACGGAACAGCTTGGAGGGGGAGAACCTCGATCAGGCTCAGGGTCCATGCTGCTGTCTAGAGGCGATGCACGATCTTGAAGAGACTGGCAGGGAGGTGTACTAGTCTCTGACTGGACTGCCTTCTTCTGGCGTTTCTTCGAACGCTGGTACCGAGCCGATATCTCACCCAAAGGCTGCTCGCCGCGTTCGTAACCAAGGTGCTGGGTCGGCGCCCAATCAGGGTTAGCATCGTCCATGAGACTCGATGGTTTGCCTGGAAATGAAGGGACGTGTCTGAACTCTCGGTGACGAACGACGAAATTCGCGGTCGCGTCGCTCGTTTCTAGATTTCCAGAAAACATCGCCCATCGCTGCTGGTCATCGCGACGTGCGTCGTTTGCATGGCTACGACGGGCCGAGCGACAGCGGCTCCTGTCGCGTCGCTAACGTGCGATTTACTGATCCCAGCATCTGAACTAAACTCGGCGAGTCTGCAGCCAAGACCACAAAATTACGGAAAAGCGGCTAGAGATATAATACAAAAGCAGTGGTTGCAACTTGCTCGTCAACTCTAGGGGAGTTTCGATCGTCAAGCATTGGAACGTCAAAACATTGCCTCGGCTGCTGCGCTCAAAGATCGAGCACGATCGTAAGCTTCCGTCAGACCCCATCGAGTGGACTCACGTGTTCCTTACCTTTAATAAAGTGACGACCGCAGACGCGAACATTGTTGAGGTTCCCCAGATCCTTCCGGTTGATGCGAGTGAGCCAGAGGCTCCGGCGCTTCTCGGAGAGCTGCTTTGTCCGCTCACACTGCC
Organism: Ixodes persulcatus; assembly: GCA_013358835.2. NCBI lineage: Eukaryota > Metazoa > Arthropoda > Arachnida > Ixodida > Ixodidae > Ixodes > Ixodes persulcatus. The sequence goes on from JABSTQ010011293.1 coordinate 106,654, forward strand.
ATGTGATTACTTTTGGCAAACAGTGCAGCCCTATTCCTGGTTCCGAGTTAGTGCTTGTGCGGAAGACTTACTTCTGCTTCGGCAACCGAACATCCCGCATATCGGCATGACTGCACCGCACGATCGTAAGAAGAAAACGCGCAAGGAAAGTCGATCAACTGCGTCGCTCACAACCAACACACGGCAGCCCCGGCAGCCATCTGACTGAAACCGGAACTGAAACTTTTTGATACCTGGCAATGGCGCTGGTGTATCCCAGAAGCCCCGGCTATGACGTCCGTGAAAACTATGTATAGCTGAAGAGAAGACACACGTACCAGAGTAAGAACAGAGTCCAAGAGCATTTATTAACATACTCTTCTAAATGAACTACAATGTCCCAATCCAAAATGCCCCCCGCGCCGGCAAGGTAAGAAAAGGTCCTTACCTGCCAGACGCGGGGTTCCGGAGAGCCAAGACCGGGGAAGCATCGGAGAAGTCGCCGACGCACGTCCTATCTCTTTCGCGGTCACCCGGACGAGTCCCCTTCCCGAGAGCGGGAAAAGAAGAGGCGAAACCTCCTCGCCTGCCAGCAGTGATCGCATCCGAGCGGGGGGACGGAAAGAGTTCCCCCCGGGAGAGAGTGAAAGGAGGGCCCCCCAAGCCAGGCGGCCCTCCGCCTCATGAACAGGTCGGAGCTCACGGCGAAGTCGGCCGAGCGTTCCGACCCGCGGCCGTTATAACAGCCATCGGGGAAGGGAGACCACATGAATCCCCACATCCCCCCCTCCTTAAAACGGTAGGTGGGTCTCAATAAAGAATAAAGAAGGCCCACCTGCTCTCATAAAATAATATATCTCTCTGCGCACCCCCAACAAATACACGCGACACCCAGCGCGCGTCTTCACACTGTCCGCCGTCAACAGCTGGCTCGCAGGACCGAAGACCCGGAAAGTTCAAGTTCCAAGCACTTGACAGTCGTCGCCACAGCACCGCAGAACATCACAGGCACCGTGATGACGCCGCTGCACCCAGGTGTCGCAGTACGAGCTGGCTGCAGTGGAGGGGCAGTCAGGCGGTCGTGAAGGCGGAAGCACCAAAAAGACCAACGACCGCCGCCCACCAGCGGGGACCAGCTGGGGATGTCCCAGACACGTCGCCCGGGGGGCTCGGCGCCATCTCGGCCGCAGTGGGCTGGTGAAGGGGGGTGGACGACCTCGGAGCAGACCTGCGAAGTCGTAATGCGCCAGCAGCCAACACGCCCAGAGCCGGCCGTAGACCTCCCCAAAGGGAAGAAAGGGCGCCGCAGACCCCAAACGAGGGGGCGCGCACAACCGTCGCTCGCCTGCCGGGCCGCAAAGGCGGCATAAGCTGGCAGGAGCAAACAACCAAAACCACAAAAAAAAAAGTGGCCAGTTTGTCAACGGTGTGACAGGAACATGCCAGAGTGACCCGCTTCGACACCGGAAGAAGAAGCCATAAAAAAGGGGGCCCCTCGGTTCGAAACGCGTCCACATACCAAGCAAACTAATTGAGTTCGCTTAATGTGGACACCGGGGAGAGAGCTTCTAGGAAAGACGCCGAGTTCTCAATCCTTTGCGTAGGCAGCTAACACAGAGGCTGCCTACAATACCCGGTTTTATAGTTACCGGAAGAGTCCGTTCACTATAAGTGGCCAAAAACAGATAACAGTCTGCAGCTGGCCCGTCTTCGGAAGTCGAGGTAAACGGATACGGAGACTTCGAAGGGGCGGATAGAAAGAAACCGCCATGCATGCGCGTCTGCGAGCGGGGAAGATGCAAGTTCCCGCGCAAAATAGCCGCCATCTTGCTCCCCACGGAGGAAGACAAAAGGGGCCGCAGCTCACACGCTCAAACCTGCTAGCTTCGCCAAATGGTTCAGCTAGCTAGCTTACCGAGGCTAGAAAAACATGTCGTGCACTCGATACTGCTTGATCAAGGACTCACAACGGTGTGGACGCTTCTTTTGAGGCAAGGCCAGGTTTCAGAGCAACGTAACTGCTGAGAGTCTTAGAGTCACTCTTCCACCTGGATCACGCGAGTCTGACAGATATCGCCAAAGGGCGCTCTGGCTACATGGCGCCCGGGTTTCAGAGCAACATAACCTCCGAAAGTCTTAGAGTCACTCGTCCACCCGGATACTGTCACAATGCGCCTCAGACAGCGTAGCGCCACCACCATGAACGCAAAACTAGTGTCGTTCTTGGAAAACAACAACAGGCTGCAGGAGTACGTTGGCATCAAGCAGATACAAATCTTTCCCGAAGAAAACCCTCCGCGCCCACTGCAATACAGCAGTGAATACAGCGCGCGCGTCAACAGTGTGCAAACTGCTTCTCGACGCCGACGGTTACGCGGCCCGGCTCCCGGAGCCCGTCAGTAGCAGTACCAGCTACGTATCGACGTTATTGGCAGGCGTACCGTCCGACTCTAAATGAGTGTCCGCGACTTTCCGAGTCAAGAAAACGCGAACATTTACATTCCCAGATTGCACTGCTGATCCTTCGCTACTCTTTTCTGCCAAGCCTCACTCTCCGCTGGACATAAAAAGTCCACCCGGTACTCGAAAACATCATCAAAAACTTCTATATACATTTTCCCTTCAGGACAAGTTGTCGGTGGCACGCAAGGAACCCAAATACACACAGGTGAAGGGTTCGCCTCAAGCATGGAGAACAAAGGGCCTCCCGCAACAACGAATGTTGCTTGACGCACGCCAATTCAAAACAGGAACACGCGTGCGAATCACACTGCGCTCGCTCAAAGGAGTGGCACTGCGGGTTGCCGACTCGGCATTAATCGCTCAGCCATAAGTGGCGAGATCAGGACGCTCGTGGTACGGGGTGATCAAAGGCAAAGGATGGCCGGCAAATAGGCCGGACAAAAGGACGGAGGCCAGGAGCCACGACCACGATAAAGGAAGCCGCGCCCCACGTTGGGCGCCAGTTTATGTGGGGGTTCTGCATTTAGCTACCAACACAGGTACCGATAGAGTAACCAAAGGGTTGTCTCAACAGCGGCGATAGCTCAAAGGAGACGTCAAACCTAGTAGCGCGGTCCCCACATCTCCACCGCAATATAGACGACGTTTAGGGCTACATTACCGCGGGTCGGTTCGATTAATTACCTCCGTCGGTGCCAATGATCGTCTACCTTCTCTCACTCTCTCGAATATAGCGGAAGAGAAGACACACGTACCAGAGTAAGGACAGAGTCCAAGAGCATTTATTAACATACTCTTCTAAATGAACTACAATGTCCCCATCCAAAATGCCCCCCGCGCCGGCAAGGTAAGAAAAGGTCCTTACCTGCGAGACGCGGGGTTCCGGAGAGCCAAGACCGGGGAAGCATCGGAGAAGTCGCCGACGCACGTCCTATCTCTTTCGCGGTCACCCGGACGAGTCCCCTTCCCGAAAGCGGGAAAAGAAGAGGCGAAACCTCCTCACCTGCCAGCAGTGATCGCATCCGAGCGGGGGGACGGAAAGAGTTCCCCCCGGGAGAGAGTGAAAGGAGGGCCCCCCAAGCCAGGCGGCCCTCCGCCTCACGAACAGGTCGGAGCTCACGGCGAAGTCGGCCGAGCGTTCCGACCCGCGGCCGTTATAACAGCCATCGGGGAAGGGAAACCACATGAATCCCCACAATATGCAGCACTTTATCTCGCTGCAACGTCTACCACGGCTAATACTAATAAAGTGTAGTTTTAATATGATCCGGACAAAATAAAATTTAGAAAGGAATGTCTCATCAGATTGAAAAAAGTAAAGCGAAATTCGAGAACGTCTCGCGTGTATAGTGAACCCCTGTTAAAGCGACTCCGCGTACCCTGCGGAAAGAAAAACGCCAAAACCAAGCACAGAGCAAAGAAGACGACAACACAAGGCGCACACCTAACTGAAGTTTTATTTAGGAGAACACTGTCTTAAATACATCTTGAAACACGCCACGTCATTTTCCACGTGCCCACTCTATATATTTTAGAGAAAGATTGGGCACCTGGGAAAGGGCGTGGCGTGTTTCAAACTGTACTTAAGACCAGAGCCTTTCTAAATAAAAAACAGAAAAAGAAACTTTTAGCCATTCCACTCTGATGAAGAATGAAGAGCGGCGGAGCTGTACTATGTGCCGCCGTCGCTCATAGATGGCGTAGCTATCCAGAGGGTTGTATCGTGATTTATTTGTCCACGCACACGAAACTGGGGAAACTAGCCCTTAACATGTCTCCGTTGTTAAATTCAGTTGCGAGTGCGCCTTATGTTGTCGGCTTCTTTACTCGTTCCCAGGTTTTGGCACTTTTTTTTTCCATACAATGAACCAACTAGCCCAACTTACCATTTTGTTCCGTGTATTATGTTGGTTCCAATGTGAATTGTGAGTGCTGGTATTTTATTAGCTCCTAGTTTATTCCTTTTTGACTTTTGTAAAACAATAAACAAAAATTTCCACAAAATAGCTGATAGGAAGAATCGGTGGCTGGCTTCTGGTGTCATTTCAATTAAATCCCTGCTCATTCACGCTGTCGACACGAAAAGTGCGAGACCCCTCGCGATTCGAGTATTAAATCTAGTAAGTCGGTGACAGTTCAGCGTCCCAAAGTATGAGGTATACACCTGTTACGAGTTACTACCATTTGTATGTTTAATTTTGGGAGCCCAAGTGCGCATAGTGAGTGATACACTACAGCGATCTTAAATTTGTAAACAATTTTTATTAAAAATTTGAGAGAACAAATCAATCAATCGGCTGAATTAGCCTGGCAGTATTCGACAATTTAGGAATATGTGAAAATTTCAGGTTTTGTATCGAGCAGAAAGGTCACCTTGTGACAAACGTCTTTGCCATGAATTCGATGCGGGAGGAAAGCGTCTGTTGGTGACGAACATTTGCTCGTCAACAACAGTCGCGTTACACTTGGATGGAAGCGTCGTTATCGGCAAGATCAATATAGCTAAAACAAGTGTGCGGCGCTTTCCAACACAACTACGCACGCGTGCAGAACTAAGACATCACGTCATTTACACTGGTGAACGCAAAGCCTTTTTCTAGCGCACTTGCAGCGCGGCGTAAGTGTATCTTTGTTTTGTGTGTGTGGACTCGAGTAACCGTTTTGCGGCTGTGCTGTTCCCCGCTATATCATAAGCAACCAACTCGACCGAACCTCAGTGCTAACGTTTTCTAGAGCAGCCTCCACATATCCGAAAATAACAAGAATCAGAGAGGTTGGGAATATCCCTGACACACGCCGCGCAAGCTGTAATGTAAAGCTCCATGCTTGCTCATGAACATTTTAAAGTAGTTTAATATAAGAAGTAACATCTAGAGGCTGTTATTCGTTAGAAAGATTACTCACAGAAATGCCATACACGTTTCTTTTATAAGCAATTTGTATTAAATCAGCATAGATTCCAACGAACATAGCCGCTCTGTGCTTTGACTTAGCGCTTTCTTTGCTTGCATCCTACCAGTTCCGTCACAGGAGGGCGCCGCGAGGTGGCGTCACGAAAACATCTCGTTGCCAAAGTACTACACGAACTCATCTCTGTTACGTCACGGCGCGGTGGTGGCGCGTCGGGCGCACTTCCGGTCTGGGGCTGTGGGCGAAAGGCCCCATGTAAGACATGTATTCCTGCGTTCTTTTAAAAGTAACCTGACAAAAACCTGCCTTCTCGCCAAAACGCCGCGACTGGGGCTGTACCACAAGAGTCAAGAAAGGTAGTTCAGTTTTCATGTGCTCGTTCGTCCGAGAGTGTGGATATGTGCCGTGAAAATGGCAAACCAGACGCCGTCGGACCACGATTCCTTGGGCGGGAAGCACTTTGGGTTGAATCCACGAATACTTGTGGTCATCGGATTTATTTGTTTTGTTCCAACATGAACGCCGGAAAACCGCCAAGTTGTATGGACCACCTGCAGACTACGTTCAGTGCGTTTTCAAGTTCGAACGGCCGCCTGATCGTTCGAACTGTCGTCTGCTCTTTCAAACGCTTCCGCTTGTCGTCTGCTCTTTTAGACGACACCGGCCCGTAGACCAAATGTTGGCCCGGTACTTGCGATAAGAAGTAAGGGCAGGCCTCAAAAGACTTACGATTGAAGGTTGGTAAGCAGGCTCGATGTAAACAGTAGATACAAGGAGATGTTGATCATTGTTACCAGTGGCCATCACCGACTTGTTATGCCTGATTCACTTGGTCCGATTCTGCTTGCGATTTTGAGTATCGACGTCAACCATCTCAGCTACGGTTCACGCTTTTGTGGCCCGAGTGACGTCGCGACTGAAAAGTGCGAGCGAAATCTCATCATGCAAATCAGGCCTTAGCGTACATCCTGCGGCATTCACGTGGAATGAATCGACGCATGTCACATTACTCACGCGAAGTTTTGCGGTGTAACGAGCTTCGGTAATTTCGGTAAGGCCGCTCAAGTAGTCAGGCATTGCCAGGAAGGCGTAGCATCAACAAGTCGAACGCGAAAACGGGCAAGGGGACTCGCACCTACGCCGACAATATCGCATTTCAATGGTTTGTTTATGGGCGACGACGAGCTTCTGGCCCACACCCCCATCGCGCACGCGCGGCGCCGGTGGCGTCCGCTAGGGGCGCTCCGGTTTGTTTGTAGCGCTTCGGGATCTCGGAGGCCATGCCCATAATACTACCTGCAAAACCACAATATTTTAACTTACACGGCTAAGGCGGATTTCCTGTTTTATTTTTTTTTACAAAATTTGTAACGTTTTAAAATTGTCATGTCTACATTAAAACATGCCAATAATACATTAATTAAATGTGCACCTGGTAGACGTTTCTAAATGAAGGGGCGTTCACACAGTTCACACTGGCGACTAGCGAAATGCGACCACCGACGTTCGCACTTCGGGCGATGGGCGAGTCGCTAACGGCACTACCGACTAGTCGCTTCTCGGAAGCTCTCGGGAACCGCCGTTTATTCAGTGCACCCCACCACAGTTGCGGTTTCGCGGCTTTTACCTTTTCAAGTCTCACAGCTACACAAGCGTCGTCGTTACCATAAGAAATATACTCGTTATGCTGATTTTGGTCCTCCGATCCGAACAGTAGAAAGAAGCACACTTGTTACATCGGTGTGCGCTCGCTCAAGCTACCGCGTCGCAGTACGCACCTGTAAAAACAAAAGTGGTACCGATAGAATGCAAGGCTGAGTTATTTTTTGGGCGTTCGTTCAAATCGGGGTGCTGCCCATTTTGAAATAAAATTGCAGTGGCTAGGCTCGGCTGTGCCAGGATATACGTGGCGTGAGCTTAGGTTCAACTGGTTATTCTTAGCTTTTTCTGGTTGTCTTATACGTAGCGTGAGCTTATGTTCAACTGGTTATTCTTAGCTTTTCTGGTTGTCTAGTATTAGCTTGATTATAATGCTTACTGCTGCTTCATTGACACACATAAGATATACGCATTATGTGACTACTTCGGGATCCGATCAATTAAGCTTCTCCGCTCTTCTGCGCCGCTGACCAGCAATTTCGCTCTCCTTCTCCATGGTTATACCACAGTGGCAAACGCCCCGCTATATGTATACCCCCACTGATACCTCTGCGCATGCGCAAAAAATGAGAGGTGCTATCAAGCGGCTCCGGTGCAGCGTCAGACTTGGCTACTGCACAACGGAGGCGCCAGTGCGTCTGCCGCGGCTATGACGTCACTCCTCTGAAATGCGCAGACCGCCGAGACGCGCGCGGCGGCGGCGGCTCCGGCGCGCCAGCTGTGCAGCCGCCTCCGTGGCTCCGAGGCGAAAGCGCTGGACTACGGATCCCCATGCGGCGGGTTCGAATCCCGGCCGAGGTGCCCGCAATCTGACGGAGGCTTATTGCGGAGGAGGGGCCGTGTAACTGAGCTTTCGGTAGCACGTCAAAAGATCCCCAGGTGGTCCAAATTAATCCCCAGTCCTCCGCTGGGGCGTGCCAGGTGCCCGTCGTTGGTTTGGCACGTAAAACCCCCAAATTGAACTTTTTTGCGCCAGCTGTGCGCCGTGTGACGTCACTGCTCCTCGCGCATGCGCAGCACGGCTCTCCAGGAGCTACAGGCATCTGCTCAACCTCGGCCAGTGTAGCTCACGCTACAAAATCACCAAGAAAATCTAACTGGTCAAGCTGGTAATTAAGCTTGTCGAACTGATCCGTGGGATAATTACACTAGTTTAGCTGGCAATCAAGCAAGGTTAAGCTGTGCAAGCTAGACTTTAAGCTGGTCAGTCTGGTTTAAGTAAAAACCTGCATTGTATAACAAGTATCTTGATTAAGATTCAATCTGGTGTAGCTTAGAGCCACTCTGGTCCTAAGTGGTCAAACTGGTCTTCCACGGAGCCAATGTGGTCAAGCTGGGAGACAAGCTGGTGAAGCTGATCAAGCTTCAAATCGTGCTGGTCAAGCTGGTCTTGCTGGAAGCGCGCAGGCGAAGGTGTGCTAGAGCTGGTCAAATCGGCCTTCCTGGGAGTGGGCGCGGAAAGGTCAGCTTGGGCTGGGACGAGGCCACTTCTCTCGCTTTGTTGTCCCATTTTTGGTATGTGACTTTGCGCTGGCGCGCTACAAGCTGCCTTTGTGTGCGAGAAAAAGGGAGAGAGAGTGGTATGGGCGAATAATTTGAGACACGTTTGACTAGCTGGGACAACATTTCGGAGGGACGGCAGTGTGCTCTGTATGGAGACTACTTGGACGGCGGTGCGAGAAAAGTGGGCTTTGGGGAGTCAGCGAGCGGCAGTTCGTTGAACGCGGGAAGACGTCGGACGTCCCGACTGAGGTGTCGCTTCATGTCTTCGAACGTGTGTCTGATCGCGAATGACGGTGGGCCGAGGAGCATCGCCAATGCCATCCAAGCCACATAGATTTCCTCACCTCTGACGACTACGCAAGAGGCCGCTTCGCCCCCATCACTGACGGGACCCACGTTCGTTTCTCTCATCCGTGCAGTAGTTTTCATTGTTATTGCCTGTTTTTGGCGTGTCTATATTATGTTTCGTGTTGAAAGATAAGCAAATAGTTTTAATAGGATTGCTTGTTTTGCACTGAAAACTGCTGTCTGTGCGTTGGTTAGTACAGTGTCAGCGCCAAGGGTGTGCAGCATGTGAGCTCATGAGAACAGGCCGCGAGTACGAAAATAATAAATTGGATGTCTAGTTGGCTTTTCTGAAGAACTTGCCTTATTTTTCCTGTGAATTAATCTAAACTGGTTAAACTGGTGGGGAAGAGCACCAGCTTAACCAGCGTGACCAGTTCAACCAGCATAAACAGTTCTACCAGCATGCCCATCATGCCAACCCGGACATGTAGGGGCAATAACCCAGCTTGAAGAAGGGACCAGATCAACCAGCATAACAAGCATGCCAAATTGGGCATGCTGGGGCAACAACCCAGATTGAAGCTGGGACCAGAGTAAGCTGTTGTTTTCAATAGAGTGCGTTTATAAAGCTTTGGGTATTATTTAATAGCGCTGACCCGAGCCAGCGAAGATACCTCCGTGGCTCTGTATCCACGGCCGCTACCGCGAACAGAGGCCCTGAATGGACATGTTGGTTGCTTCTTCCACAGACGTTCATCATGCCGCATGTAAACAAACGCGAGGTGCACTCACGTCCATTGCGAGGCACCGCTGATTCTTCTAGCCGCAGGGTGACTCGGCGAGAAGTCACAAAAATCGACCTGGACGCGACTGCTGGTCGCTTTCGCGACTGCCGACTCTCGCTTTTGCGACAAACGTTTGCGCGCGACAGCTGCGACTTTCCGGTATGAACCTGCCTTAAGTGTTACTTTGAATGTCGTTGCGTCGATATCCCCTTAAAAGCAGCGCCGCTAGGCGGAAATACGGCGCCAAGTTTCAAGCGTGCGAAACCTGTCATAATTAACCAAAGCGTATCGCTCTCGGGACTAATCAACTCCGGTGTCTAGGGAATAGAAAGGACGACGGTGAAAGGGACCGAGACCAAGAGGGGAAGGAGGATCGAGGTCAGTGTAATTTTGGTGCACAGGAACTTCGCTCCATTCCTGTCGTCTCATTAGTCCTCGGACGTCTTGAACGGCTAGGTGGCAACGCGTTCATGTCACTAAGTGATGAAGCTTATAACCACGCCAGCCATGCTGGCACTGACCTAAATGACGTCATGATTGCTCCGGATTTCATCGCTTCTCCGACAGCTGCTCCTCGAGCGCTTTTCCAGAATCGGCTATGAAGAACGATACATAGTGTCATTGGTTCAAAACATATATTTTTTGACGTAAGTGGTATATTTCTAATTTCATTGCAGTAAACCTTTAAATCTGTCCGTGAGGTCCCGTCTCCTTACAGCCATTGCGTCGTTGGAAATAGCTTGACGGGCACAGCCTCAAAGCCTTTTGAATTGGGTGAGGTGAACCTATCGATGTAAAATTTGGTCTTGCACACGTTACTCGAAAAAGAAATCGATTACAATTACAATTACTCTTGCTTAAAAAGCGTTCAATTATATTATTAGAGACAAAATGTAACTGGCCGTTACTTAACAGAGTAACCGTTGCTTTTACAATTATTTAAAATTTTCAAAATGACAGAGCTTTCTGCCGGTTTGACAACGGACCTTTCGTGCTGTTTGTGATTGGACTGGAATCCCCTAATTATGAACTACTCATCTCCTTAATCTACCAATTTCTGTAAACAACTCTCCTTTTCGAGATACGGTTCGACGATTACCTGTTCGAAAACTTGTAGGAACAAAGGCCAACATTAGAAACGGGTAAGTAAAGAAAAGTAATGGTTACAAGTAATTTTAGTACTTCGAAAGTTAATCAGATTACAGTTGCGATTGCTTCCTAATAATTGCAATCCAATGAGTACGACATTACTCCATAAAGTAATATATTACGAGTAATTTGATGACTTGCAATGAGCGCCGTACACGCCTGTGTGGAAATCGGTCGGAACAGCGGAGACACCCGTCTCGACACATCCGGTATCTCGGTACGTCGGCTGCAGCTCTCTCCCTCGAAGCAGCGCTCGATACGCGTGCTCACTCTCGGACGCGGTTTCCAAAGCGCTCGGAAAGAATTCGGCGCCGAAGTCGCTCCGCCTAACGAAAACGAGGTTCTCGAACTAAGATATTCGGGTTCTGCTTCTTGCGAGGCTTCGTGTAACGCATCAAGTACTTTGTTCAGGGATGGCGAGGACAACTTTGGGGCAAGCAGTAGTCGCGAGTAGGTTCCCGGTCGTCATCAGATGCCATCTCGACCTACACTCTGGGGTTGAGCCACAAAAAATTAAATCAGCATTTATTATATCTAAACAAAGGAAGAGTACACACTTGCCTTTGTTGCTTTAGTGGGTAATATTTTCTCTGAATTGAGCAAACTCTAGTTAAATAACATACCGTCATTTAGACCATTTTGCTATTTCCAGCATGCTTCATATAGGTAGGTAAACAAGTATATTCCTCACAGGGTGTCATTACTTGCATAAACCATAATTAAAGGATACTCTTGACATCCCCAGTATGGTTCCAAAATGTCCTACTAGTGCCACTAAACAAACATCCAACAATGCTCGTAAGTTTTAAGTATTTATTTATTTTCACATACTGCTTGCTACCTTATTTGAGGTAATTGCAGCAGTGGGGATGCAACAACTCACAGTAATGGCGAAACAAATAAACAACAACAAGAGACAAAATGCCTTAGAAATGAATGATAAAAAAATCACAATTAAGACAAAGAAAGATGCATAATTGCTTGAAATAAAATCAGTGTACACAAGCATACGCATAGCCCCCTTGACGTCATCCCATTGGTCAATTGTATATGAAGATAAGACAATCTCAAAACAACTAGTGAGTTTTAATGTCATTTTAACACTGTTAAATTCTTGGTGATTATTTTTAAAATATTTCGCACTGGTAAAGGTGTGACACAACAAGTAGATTCAAAATCTGAGAATATGAAACGGCATTTGATGAGATGATCTGTGGATTCCCATAGGTAGTGTCAAAAGTGCCTCCAGTAAAGCCATATTTTGCCTTAACGAATTAGAGTTGAATTTGCTGTGTTGGTGCCATACGTGAAATAGCTCAATTTCTTGAGCAGCTTAGGCGTCCAAAATTTATCTAAATTATACCATTTTACCCCTTTTAAATACGCATGCCGCCACGCGGTTCTTTTGGAAGACACTGGTCGGGGAGCTGGCAGGAATTTCTTCTAATGGAAAAGTTCTGGTGGATAAAAAAGAACAAAGAGTTCAATTAGTATGAATGCACCTTGAGCAGTCATGAGAAAATTTCGGAGCGAGCCTTAGATTAAATATATTAAAAACAAATATTCTTAACTTATTTTCGAGGCTATTTTGTACCTGGAGTATACTTTTCAAAAACAGAGCTCGGTTCTTAGATAGTCCACACGTCGCACATAGTTTGAACATATAAAATGCTCCTACAAAGAAACGCCTTGACAAATAACTGTTTAGTATATGACAAACAAGATTATATCATACGTAAATCCTCATTACCATACTCTGCTTTTCACCAAAAAAATGCCACGTCGCATCAAAATGAATGACCTAGGAAAAAACAAACAAATCTTTTTATTGTTTACAAACGTGAAATTCAAACTCGTAGGCGTGTATAGTCTAAAGACTATAGTTCGGAAAATACGTTAAATCTCATTAGCCCCGCTGCTAGAGATGAATGAAGAGTGATGGGTAATGCGTTCGACTGCACACTTAAAATATCAGCCTACGAGAAGCATTTTGATGAAACAACTTGTCACCACGAATTTCGTCCACCTCATCGAGACTGGAGAGGCCAGGGAGAAATTCTGTTGGTGTGTGGCCCTAGAGACCTGCATGCGCCACGACTAATCTAACGCACGGTGCCTAGCTGAGCCCCTATCTATCCTTCATATTATCTCGAAATCAACCACAGAGACCGCTACGAGCCATCGTAGCCAGTTCAATGCCGTGAGACAATCATGTGACCTTCGAGAAGGGCACGGCAACATGCGGGGTGCCTAGTCACCTGCTGCGCTCACAGCGCTAGATTGGCTAGGATGGCTGGTGGCACCCACTGCTGTCCATCGTAAAGAGAAACAGTGTATGTTGTTCCGAAGTCTCTATGAATAATAATTTTTCTTATTATTATTGCGACACATGTCCTAAATTTCAAGCAGTCCGATATACGAAAATAACGTGTCTAATCAAGTTTCCGTGTAGAGGGTGTTTCGCCATTGACCAAGAATTATTAAAAAAATTAAAGACGTTTACTATGCTCTGTAATGCCGAATTACAGTGCAGTTCTTGAGGAGAACGAGGAGAGGGTGTGCAACACCTTCCCCTCCGTACCAACACCACCTAGAGCACAGGCCGCAGCGCTCGGAGTTGTGACGTCACAAATTCACGACGAGTGGGCCGACCTGAGAGGAAGGCTTCTCCGCAACACATGCTCTCTTTTTGTTTTCTTATATGTGTTTTCCCAGAGACGCCAAGCGGCGCATGCTCCGACCTTTTTTTGTGCTTGTTTTTAGCTTTCTCCGAGCCCAGGGTCTCCCGGGGCTTGCGCAATGGACAATTTTTGCCTCCTTCGCGCACGGCGGCGTGCAGAAGTGTCGCGGCGGGAGCAAGCGAACTGCTGTAACCCTCTCTTTTGTCTTTTGTGTTTGGTGTGCGTGGCGGTTTACGCGTGGTGGTTGTCAAATTACGGGCGGCTTTCGGGCTAGCCCTGTCTCATTAATGCTGTGTCCCTGCGTGCCATGGGAACTATGAAACGTCGTCGAAGAAAGTGTCTGAGTTTAAGCTCCCGGAGTATGAAGAACTGAAAAGTATGGGTGCGGGCGATTCCTCGAAAAAAACCTGGTTCTATCGACGCATACCAGGGTGAGAACTCTCATATCTTTTCACGTTTTTTTTTTAATTATTGAATTTTACGCTGACGTGGCAGCGAAGGCGACAAGCACAAGCTAGCTCTCGCTTTTATTTTTAGAAATGTATCTTTGTAGTGCAAGCTCCCGTTTTCAAAACCACGGTCGGGAGCCTGTAGCCTTCGCCCTATGTCCCCTTCTTGTTCCTACAACTGTGGCTCATATTATTAAAAGAATCAATGAAATCGTCGAGGTCTCGGAATCTGAAGGAAATTTTACCATGGACGCCGAACAAAGGAACGCGACTCAGAGACGACTTTCAAGAACCAGTGACTTCTGCAGAGGACGATCCCAATGTGCATTTTTTGTGCAGTCTTTCTGACTGGCAGGACGCCTGGCTTGACGTATGGGAGAGCGAGAACCTTACCAGTGGCACGCTAACCAAGGAGACTCACGGAGCACTTCGTCAAACAACCCGTGCACTTGTACAGATCACCGAATGCTGCTTCACTGAACTCGGGCTGAACTAGCTATGTCCTGCTGAGAAAGATTCAGACTGATAGCTTGGAAGACCGTTTCGGGAAATACAGGCAGCTGGCTGGCTCGCAATATCACATATCTATAAGGCAGCTTTATGAAGGTGAAAATAAGCTGCGACTGCAGAGTACGTTGCCGACAATCCGGTGTAAAGACGAGCGGTGAGAGCAGCTTAAAAAAAAAGTAGTCACGCCACGGCCCAGCTGCAACATATAGTTACAGGAGAGACAATGTCACAAGCGATGAACTAGACCCTCCCAGTCCTAGTCTCCGTGGCAGGGGCCAGGGTACACAGTTTTTGCCGCTTTGAAAAAGCCGAAATGTCAGAAATCCAGGGCGGCGCTTACCGAAGAAGATAAGACGTCAGCATTTTCACTTGCACAGAACTACTCTCTTGTCAAGTAATTGGATCAAGGGGGACTCCTCTACCCAACGTTGTTCGCCGTTAATGCCATAAAACACAATTACGTTGTTGCTCAAGAACTGTCCAAGCAGACAGAGTTTATGAAGGTTCCGATCCAGCGTCAGTTCGTCACCGAGCTTACAATGGAACTGCTGTCTACCAACAAGACTTCTGACTTCGACGCATGTGAAGAAGGACACACAAGTGAGCTCGTGCTGAAGAACTTGTTCTGGTGCAGCACGAACATTGTGCTGAAAAACTATTGTGGAAAGGTGAACGAAAAGCTTATGATGCTAATCCCAAGTCAAAGAAAAGAAAATGTGAAACCCTAAAATCTAAATAATTATTTTATATTCAGTGCAACAGTTGTCATAGCATTATTATTATTTTTTATTTTTACATTGCCGTACGTGTGCTGTGTCGAGAAAGAGAGCGGCATCTAAGTTGCTTGTGTTTGAATTGTGTCAAGATGGATACAAGAAGAAAGTATGGATACACGAGAATATGCAATTCGAAGCTTTCAAAGGTAAGAGAACTTATATTCACAGCATCTATTCGTAGTGTGAATGAACGCGGGTAGATTTGTGCATGAAGCTCTCACAGCTGCATGTGTCCCTTACTGAAAATTATGCTTTAAGTTTGCTAAGTTTCCCTGCACTCGGTTAAATCAAAACGTGTGTGCTTTGATCTAGGCGGCGTCTTTGCCTCTTTTTTGTGTCTTTTTTGCGCTTAACTTTTCGTCTTCGTGTCTCAGTTTCGGATTAATTACTTTTGAAAAACATTCCCCAGTTCGCCTGCAGTTTTGTTTTTATTATCACATGTTTACTGCTGGTGAAAAATACATTTAAACACACTACATTTTTTCGTGCTCCAAAAATTCACATTTTTTAAAATAATCTTCTTTTCATTAGCTTCACATACGAATTCAGTAACCGCACATGTCATCACCAACTTGATTGCTGCTGTTGTGCATTTGGGTGGGTCCCATCACTTACAATAACGTTTCAGGGCATTTACTTTTTGTTTGTTTTTGTCTTCAAACTCCTAGAGATAATTACAGCACCCAAGATTCGGATGCCTAAAACGAAAACCCATCTCTCTCAAAATGTTCACCTTGTTCTTTCATATCATAACTATAATTCTACGACCTAATATGCTGCCCGTGTAAGAATATGTGTTTCCCAGTCATACAGATATTTATAAATCATTTTTACCAATTAACAAGCGTTCGGGCCAATAAAAAATGCCATTCTACGTCGATAAATCTATGCGCGACGCCTTCAGTGCAGCGCTTTTCCGCGGCGCTCGCCAGCCGACTCGTGTGACGTCACCGGAGGAGCGCTACGGCCTTCAGCTCTAGGTGGTGTTGTCCCTACCCTCCCCTCCTCCTCTCCTGCTCCCCTCCAATTTAGCGGGAAATGTTTGCTACATTTTATGCTAAATTTAGCGGGAAAACTTAACACGCTAAGGTTAGCGGAAAAATCTTTCCGTTAAATTTAGCCGAAAAATTTCCTCCTAAATTTAGCGGAAATATATCCCCGCCAAATTTAGCGGGAAAACGTTCCCACGAATATCCCCGCTAACTTTAGCAGGGAAACGTCCCATGATGCAACAAGCGGTTACGCCGACGCCGACGCCGACTGCGATGGCGATGGCGACGGAGCTCAACCCGGAAACGGGCAACTAAGAGCTGCGCTTTGAAAAGAGAAGCTTGAAATAAATAAAGGATGTAAGGGTACGAATGAACAGAAATAACTAGTAATAAATATTCGTTTTGGTTGGCACATTCAGATTAGAGATTTGCTGCCAGTCGTCCAAATATGCAATGGAAGCTGTTGGAAGTAAGGAAACAAAATTCTTTTCCGTGCTACATTTAGCCGGACTAAAATCTGGAATCCAAATATAAAATAAAATAAAGTGCCGAAAGCTGAGCACCCGATGAGACATCAGAGCGACATATTTTCTATGATGTGTCGTTCTCAGATCGGTTAACAATGATTCGATCACAATTCGCGCCACAAAATGTTACTTCAATCTCTCTTTTCGCATTAGCATCTCAGTGATTCAGTCTCATCACAATTTCAATTTAGCAGAGAATAATGCAGATCAGAATTTAGTCGAGTAAGTTATAGCAACATCCATGACATAATTGGGCGATGGTCAAAATATCTCTAATAAAATGTGCCAGATAAGGCGAATTTTTCGAGAGTTAATAAGTGAAGTGTAGGTAAATAATTCGCTAACCATCACTTTATACTGGTTACTTGACATTCCTGTGGTCGATCATGTTATCCCAAAGAAATATTTGTTCATTCGACGTGCTTTTGCTTATTAAATAACTCTCGGTAGTGGGTGAAACACCCTTTGCGGACATATACCGTGCCTTACTTGCTTCTCCCGTGTTCGCATCGTAGGTAGGATTGTGGATACCCATTGGCACATCCCTGCAATTGAACCGACGTGAGATTTAGAAACGGAGGGAGTGCACCGAAGAGGCGTGCTGCACATAGCCGGAACATGTTAGTGACGGTCGCTTTGTACGTCAGACACCCTCCGGAACATTGCCGAAACACGGTGCGGTGAAAAGGGCTCTGTAAAACAAAATCCCAACGCGTAGCCTCTGCCGTGATGTTTCTTGGAGTGCCTGCTGTATGGCACAAGCAGTATTACTGCAACCTTAGACATGTTAAGGCATGTTATTGAATGAGATTAATTTTTTTAACTGATTTGAGTGCCAAAAAAAGAAGCATTCACTTGGAATTGCTTGTTGTAAACATACTGGGTACACAGAGACACATCATTTCTCTCAGGAAAAGTGATATACTTGTACAGGTAGGTACAATTTAAACTGAGTTATAAAATGATTACTACTCAATCTAAACACGTAAGTACCCACATTGCGAAAAAAAAACTATTTGACATGCCAGTTTCTCTTTGGTTTCGAAAGATTATTTTTCTTGGGAATTAGATTTAATTTTCAATCTCTCGAGCAACGCAGAAGCCATGCTTTTCAATTCTCAAACGCCAAGAAATATTATTCCCAGAAATAATGGTAATTCGTGAGCAGGGTCTTCGACAGGCAAACTGCTATTTCAGGAGCGGAAACTTTTAGAATCTAAATGAATGGGGCAATATGAGGCTAAAATATTCCAAGATCATAACACGTTTTCTTACTGGTGCGACATTTTCCAGCACATGACTAATGCATCGTATAACACAAACCTTTAACAAATTGTGAATTAAAGAAACAATCTGTTGCCGAAGATGCATATTATGCAAGGCAAACATTTAGGAAGTACCTTATGAATTCCGAGTTACTTTGCACTGCAGACATAACTCAGCAAATCACTAACAAGCATCAAGGCCTTTGTCACATAAAACGGCAGGGATAGTATACGGAGGTCCGGGAGGGACACTGTCGACGTGAGCGGCCGCCTGGCTTCCCGGAGTATTCGCCTATCTAGGAATGCACCGACGCCGTAAAGGAAACGTTTTTCGGCACCTCGCTCGGTGGTTCCCTTCCCCTCACCCTACCCGCCCGGCCTCAGTGGGGGAACGCGTGTAGCCCCCGGTTCTTGACTGCCTTGCCGGAGGCTCGGGTTACTCCCGAAGCCATGGTCCGCAGACGGCCGCATTTGTGGCTGCCACAGGCATAAATATTACAAGGCACGCTTTCTCGTGACTCTACCCAAAAAGAAACCAAACACAAAAATACACCATGAGGTCTTTGAACCTGTCACGTTAAACGGCGGGGAATGTTTTGGGTTTAGAGGGTCGACTGTTTTCAGGGACAAAGGGCAGATCCCCAGGGCAGTGACCGTCTAGGAGAGGGGAATTTTCACGCTTGATGTGCCAATCTGGGTTTGAGCGCGAAGAACAAAGGGCAGTGCGAGAAGACACTTTGAGGCGAGCGGACGCATCGCGTCTTCGAGTGGGGCGACGAGCGCACTGTCGACGGTCCCACGCCAAGTACAGGACGGATTTCCACTGTGTGTGTGCGTTTCAGCTGCAGAAGTGGGTGCGAGGCCAAGGGGCCCCGCCCATAGTGAGCCAGCTGACCGCCGGAACTCCTCCACCTTGGACGGACCGCGCAGGGAGACGTCAACCATCGACTCGCCAGATGAGACCTTCCGCACTCGCTGTTACTTCTTGAATTAGCATCTTTTGATTCGATTAATCGTAGCATCTTCATTAGTGACTGTATAAGCCTCCGTAATCCTAGATTTCTAAACCCTGTTATCGTAAGCGTTCTACCCAAAATTACAGAAGCTATTTGTACAGAGTGTATCTATCGCATGTAGTTTTCTGACTACCACTAAATAAAGTTTCTTTGTGTTCCCGAGGTCCGTCACTGTCTCTCTTCATTGGTCAGACCCTCTAGCAGAGCGTGGACCTATCGCTCGGTGAATGGTCCACCCTTTTCCAACGTCACACCCGGAGAACTCTCTCTTGATTTTGTTTTCTTTTTTTGGTGGTTGTGACAGCCTTTCATTCCTTGCCGACTAACCAGGTGTTTCGGACAACAGTCACGTAAACCGGTATTGTGAAGTACTTTAAGTACATTCTACTTAAAGTAAGTACTTCAAGTAGGCTTAGAAAACTATCACATTACGTGAAGTAGATTCTCCGAGCATGCACTTGTACTTTACTTAAATATTTTTTTTCTAGAAGTTTCAGGGGAAAGTAGTACTCCGGACTTCAAAGTATGCTCCAAAAAGTTTGATCTTTGTTTCCCTTGTACCCGAATATTATGCATTGTGGCAGCAAAAAGCGAGCTTCCATAAAAGATCTTATTTTTGTTTTGTGCTCAGAAGGCAAGGACTATGCTCCATGCATCGTGTAAAGCGATGGAAAGGTATGGGGACGAGCGCGTTGTTCTGGTCAGTGCCTTCATGCGGCTCGGTGAAATTAAGCAGTTTATCATATCCTTGGCTTCACGACTACTATATATAACCTCTGAAGTTAACTAAAAGTGTTGACCAAACTCTAACAAAAAAGTGGCGTATAGTCATGTGAAAGCGCGCTATTGACTTCCGACACGTCATCTGGTCATTTCTTTAGGTGAAGTAATGGCGGCAATAGGACCGATACAAATAAGTGCCTTACAAGTTGGTTATGTTAAATATTTTGGTATCGAGAGTAAACCAACTACTATGGGGCCACTTAACGTTGTCCAATATTCGCCGCCATTTTTGAAAATAACTGATGCGCCCCCGATTACCCTTGAGACAATGCATACCAGTTTATCAAAAAATGGCTGCATGCGTGGTCATTTTG
Organism: Ixodes persulcatus; assembly: GCA_013358835.2. Classification (NCBI taxonomy): domain Eukaryota; kingdom Metazoa; phylum Arthropoda; class Arachnida; order Ixodida; family Ixodidae; genus Ixodes; species Ixodes persulcatus. The sequence continues at coordinate 126,703 of JABSTQ010011293.1, forward strand.
TTAAATGCGTTCAAAAGCAGTACTTTATAGAGTGAGTGGTGCTCTTAGTTCGGGTGGTGCCTAGGGCATGATGACCCTTATTTTTTCAGTGCCTGGTTTGTGTGATGCTCTTAGTTCAGCTGGCACCTAGGGCAGGAGTTTCTATGATTACGTTAGACCATTGTCTTCATGTGACGCTGCGAGCACTTTCCTTCAGCACCACCCAGATATAGTCTTTGCGCTAAAATTTCTGGGTCACCAAGAGAAGGGAAGTGAACTTTCCTGCCCTTTCCACCCCTCGTTCAGCTCACCCTTTCCACACCACCTTTATTTATTTATTTGACAATACTATCAGCCCCACAGCGCGGACTCTTATATGTGTGAACACTTAAAAAATATGCAAGAAAATCAACATTCAAATTCTAACACGCAGACGCAGACACCATAAAATGTTTTTACATACCGCTATAGATATACAGTTATTCTAATCATTCCAATGCATTTTGAAGCTAGACGGGACAAAAATGCTGGTGAGGTATACAACAGTGATCATCTATCTATTTCTTACATATTTAGACTTCCTGCAAACTTCGATAGAGTATATGCCACAAAAGTGCTCTCTGGCAACGCATTCCAATACCATATTGTTCTGCAGAAGAAAGAATTCTTAAAACATCCTTTCTTGAATTTGTATTCCTCAATTGTTCGTGTGTGTTTATTTCGTGTGAATCGGGAAATATGAGGTCGAATAAATTTGTATTTATCCATTAGAAGTGTTTTGTCTTAAACAATGTAAAGCGCTTTCAATCGTTTGTTCCTGCACCTGTTTGTCAGCGTAGTGCTACCTGCGTTGGTATAAATTTATGTGCGGGATTCAAGCATTCGATTCTAAGAGAAAAAATGAAACAAAGTGCAAGCCTCTGTATCCTTCTAGTTTCAGTACTGATATTTTGTGTAAGGTTTCTACACTTCACTGACATATTCTAGCGTCCAGCTTACTAAGTTTGCTCCTCTCCTGGCCCTTTCTACACCTCCGCTCCACACACTTTCTCACACCACCTGCTTCTGTTCCTCTTGTTCCTGCATGCAAGGTCCGCAGCTCAATCAGCTGCGCACTCGGCTTTCATGCTCGTGACGGAGGTTCAATTCCCGGCACCGGTTGCAATTTTTTTTTTTTAATATCGCCTAGCGGTTAGCGACTGACAAATCTACATATTTCGTGCTTACATGACTTCCAAAGGTAGTTGGCCGAATAAAGCTACAGCTTTAAAAAGCACTTTATAAGGGAATCGAAGCGGATCATGAAAAAGTGTGTTAAAAATTACTTCTACTTTGCTTTTAAAGTACATTGCATTTCTAATACTTTACCTCAAGTGTATTATGCCCGGCGCACTTACTACTTCACTGAAGGACATAATCTATCATCCACTTTCTACTTCACTTCAAGTATCCTTGGATGTTCTTTACCCCACACTGACATAAACCATTCACATTGTTCAATGCTGAACTTTGAAAAAGTAACAATGTACGACAAGCATACACAGGACCATTTTCTCTAATACTTAAAGATATAAGGCATTGAAAAAGCATGCCTTGCATGTGGCTTTTGTGTGCCTTATACACACAAGAGGCATATATATTTTTTGCCTTTTAATTGCCGTACATAAGAGAAGGCATCCACACTCACGATAGTTCTGCTTTCTGCCTTATCCGGACCACATAGAAAGCGATTGCAGCAATCAATGCAAGTGAGTATTAACACCACTGGAATAGCCACGGCCCAGCCATTGACACCTGCAGAGAGGACAAAGAGAGAAGAGATGACAGCATTTTCACATTGGCAAAGAGCATAAAGTAACATCAGGTGACACTTGGAGCACACCGGCTAAAATAAAGAAGTATCTTTTGGGCTGCTCATTTTTACGGCACTTCCGAGTTTGATGAACCTCCTTATACAATGGTGCATGGAGACGCATCTCTGACTTGCGTGTCTAGCATCACATCCCACCCATGCATCAAAAGTGGTACCAAAGTGGCAACAATGATGTCGCACAAGCCGGCTCGTCGTGCCATCGGATGTCGCAATCCTGGCTGTTGGGGCTAGAAGTCCCAGCAAAAAGTGTGAGCAAATCTCGAGTGTAGCTGTCGTCACGGCGTTAAAACTTCTGGCTGCCAAAGCTTCCGTCGATTGTCAAGCTAGACAGACAGACATCGAAAGAGGGGAGGAGAGATGATGACAGTGCAGGGGGACGTGAAAGCGTCTTGCTCTGGTTGTAATGACTGGTGGTATACAGTGACCTAGAAAGTAAGAACGGCAGGGCGCGCCTTTCGACCACCCTGCCTTCAGCACGCGTTCAGTGCCTCCTGCCGCGCTTTGGCTGTGCACGTACGTTCGAGCTGCACTAGACGCCGAAGCTTTGTGGAAGGTGGGCGCTCGTGCTAGAAGCGGGGCTACTGAAGTTTCATTCTCTCGTTATGATCTTGTCAGTGACTACTCGCTGTAAAAAGTTCTGAAGTCTCCGGTGGCCTCTGACGTCGCAGCGCCCAGCGAGCTGCGCTCGTGATCGAACTTGCGCACGTCGTTTTTTGTGTTGGCGGAATTTTTCACTGAAGTTCCTTGTCTCGCCGATGAAGGCGGCTGGGCAGTCTGCACAACGGATCTTATAAACCACGCCTTGCGGGTTTTTTTTGGGGGGGAGGGGGGATTGTTTTGATAGGGCTGAGCCATTCAAGTGTGGAGATCGGTTCGTAGGCCACGTTTATTCCATCTTTGGCTAGCACGCGTGACAGCACCTCGCTTCTTCCTTTGATGTAGGGTATCCAGATGCGCGAGGTTGAGCGGGGATGCATACATACTTGTGGCTGCCGGTGTCGGTAATCTCGAGCTTGACGACGGGCAACGTGGCGAATAAAGTTGCTCGTGTGCCCGTTATTTTTGAGATCAGCATATACGGGTTGTTCTTCCTTTCCTATATCCGCTTCAGACGAGCATACACTCTTCGCCCTGGACTACGGTGTCCCAACCACCGAGGCTTTGTGACAGCCCAGATGATTGAAATTAAATTACAGATACCGTCCGGTATGCGCTTGGATTTTCTGTACACAAAAATGATTACGTCTTCATGTTCCCTTTTTGTAAGCGCATCGAGTAAAGGTAATGTATCGTCCTTTTCACGTTCCACGGCGAACTGGATGGTCGGTTCGACGGAGTTCAAGAGCGAGGCTATTCTGTTCTGTCCACTTCGGACTTCCGAAGGATGCAAGGACAGTCATCTACATACCGCAAAAAGACTTCGTGTGTCGCGGCGAATAATGGCAGGGCCTCGTTCTCAATGGCCTTCATGAACAGGTTGGTTGTGACGGCAGAGATGGACGCGCCCATCGCGGTTCCACTGGCTCGCTTGAAGAACACTCCCTTGACGCTTTAGTACATGCTGCTGAGGCAGAATCGCAGTTAGGTGGCTCAATTCGTTCACTCGAAGGGCAATCATGGCGTTCAGTCTTTGTCTTTTTTCAAAGGCCTCCTTGGCAGTGGCGGCTGCCAGGGGAACAGGCACACTCGTGCAAAGCCAGATGTCGTTTGATGACACTAGGCTTTCCTCAGCGCTCGTCGTCACTTTCGAGGCACGCTCCAGGAAGCCGGTGGAGTTGCTCGCATAAGTCGCCGTAATTACACCTCCATAGACTTTTCATTGAAACCTGGAACATTCAAACGACGCCAGAAAAGAGAAATAGGCGTCATGGCGCTTTGCCGTTCGTATATGGGAAAGGGCTCCGCCATATCGCTGAAAGAACATCGAAAATACCGCTCCTTGTCAGTCATCACCTTAGGCACCCCGAAGGGGTGAGTAAGCATCCAAACTTAGTGTCTTATATTGTTTTGCGATTTGTTTTGTTGTCTTTTATCTAAATATATATGGAAATAAATCTAGGCTATTTATTGTTAATTATACTTAACTTTCTTACCTGAAAAATCCGAATTCCATAATATTTTAAACCCGATTTCTTCCTGATTAACAAATTGGAACAAAGCACCTGATTTTTACACCCCGATTTTAAAAAAAAAATATAAATCCGAACCCAAACTGAATATTTTTTTATTGTGTATACAAGGCATTATTGAGTGCAAGGTAAAAGGTATTATAAACAAGCTATGTATGTAAGCTTCTGCACTGCTTTATTGTATCGACGCTGAGAGTGGGAGTGGTTCCTCAGATTCCCTTTGATGCTAATGGTGTTTCCTCGAGATTAAATAGTTTGGGAACCCCCTTGTAAAAAGGCAGTCCCCTTTCTAGAAAATGCCAATTGCAAGAATATTGACAGTCAAGATGTCGCCTTAGGGGAAAAACTGGACTGCTTTTATCCGTAATAACGCAACACAGCTTTATGAGCTCGTGTCGCACCGGCTTCGGTGGCGTGCCAAAAAAAGCTGGCGTGACGCGAAAATTCTAGTTGGTCGATAGGATTACCAGGTCACAGCCACAAGACCTCGAGCGAGAATTCAAAACAGCCCACAGCGCTCACGTAAAACGGGACGAGATTCAAACCCACGACCCCTCTGTTGCGAGCCAGACACGCTACCGACTAGGGCCACGCAGACACTATTTTGTTCTTTATTGTAGGCCAAGCAGACACGCGTGCATGGCTTGGAACGCGCGGGGATTTATATGTGTCGCTATAGTGTTCCACTTTTAAAGGCGAACCTTAAACGTTCTTCTATAATTTGATGACCAAACATACTGAAATTGCACCAACATGTTAAGTATTTTGTGCTAATTTCTGATATCTGATAATGTTCTCAGCTTGTAGATTAGTCTCGACCCTCTCTGTTTTGAGGAACATTAGCAAGACGAATACTCAACACAGTATTGTTTTTAACACACGGCTAGATACTAAGAAGTATAAAGGGTACATTGTTGGGAGTACTTACAAGATGAAACGATTATTACAAATTTTCCCACACATTGAAGTTTAGTGCTCATTCTGTGGCTACCAAGCAATAAAAAAATATTCCTGAAAACGTTCCTCCACCTACATTAAAAATCTTGCCCTTGGCGTTATGGTTCACATATTTAGCTTATGCTGTAAAAAAAAGTTATGTTTTTATTTGCCCTAGATTCTGAAATACACCTCCTGCAAATTTGTAAGGAGTCCAAAATTTGTGCCTGTAAAAGAGACATCTTGAGTAAAATTCAACGCACATTAAGCCTGTATAGATATTATAAATTGATTCATAACTAAAATATTCACCCCACAAATTAAGAAACCTAATAGGATCAGAAGAATAACAGCAGTCAATGTCAAAATTGCAATTTTGACAATTGAAGGAATTTTCGGCGCCAAAGACTCATGTGCCCCTTTTTAGGCGAACATAATCGCCGTAGCAGGTTATTGATAACTTCGTGACAAAGAATCGTTCTACTGCTTTTCCAGGAGAATTCTGAGGCACCTTATGTGACAACAGTCATTTGAAAGTACTAAGGTAGTAAGAAAGTATTAAGGTAGTATAGTACTAAGTAAAATACTAAGATATATTTGAAGCTAGCCATGCCATACCTGCACTCGCCACATTAACTTGATGGCTGGCTGACGTGATGACATTGCAGCGCTTGCCCGAAGTGTCCGGCTGACACGTGCATTTGGGGTAGCCATTTTCCGGCTCGGGCGCGACGTTGCAGCTTCCACCATTCTTGCAGTAGTCCGTCGGACAATCTGGAAAGTCGTCACACGTACACGAGTTGCGCTAGTTAAAGTTAAATGTAGAAACAAGAGCTCTCGAACTGCGCATGCTCGCCTTTCCTGAGGGATCTCAGATGTAATAACATCTCGTCTCTGTGAGACTCAACGGTTGCATTACCGACTATGAGCTGCACCCAGGGATACAGTCCACAAAAAGCAAATTATGTTTGAAAATAAAAATGGACTGTATTAGTCTTCACTTGGTGCCCAACACGCACCTGGTGACTGAGCGCAAACAAAAATATTCCTTCGCAGCATTCCTTAACAAAACCCCCTGCTTTATCAGCTCACACAGCTCTTATCACGCAGAAATCATATTTAAGATACTCTGTCACTCGCAAGTTTTGTCATGTCCCGTTGTAATGAACATTCTATACCCGTTTTCACCTCAAGAAAAAACCAAGTTTTGCGCATTGTTCATACGCGGCGTGAAATAGTTCTTACGAGATTTGGTTGTCTGTGGAAAAAGCGATGCTTTCGGCGTTTGGAACATGTACGTCTTGATAAGATAACATACATTTAATCTAAATTGCACCTGCATATATCTTAATTATCAACATGACGGGGAAAGTTAGTAATGCTCCGCTAGAAACTGGACTTTTTTTAACTATGGCTCTTGGGGTTAAAGCGGGTATAGAGGAACAAGTCTAAGAGTACTCCCCGCCTGTAGATTCTCCGCGCCACCTAATACTTCAACCTTAAAAAGCGTATATCGTGCATTGTTTCTCCATTCTCGGGTCAGCTCTTGTAGGGTTCAAGAAATAGATAGCGAGAGCAGGCCTGCTCACGAGATGTCTGACCGGCGATATTCATGCAGGGAAGAATTCCTAAATCCCAAATGTTTGGGACTCGGGAAAAGTTCCTAACATTTTCAAAACATTTAAAATATTTGAGAGTTGAAAAAAGTAACAAATGTTTTCATATGTAATTAAGCCATCACAAATTCTGTAAGAAGGAAAACTCTCGGCATGCATAAATATTCCATCGGTGTCCCTTTAGCACAAGAACGCATTACTCATTGAATTTCTATGGTATGTTCAGTACTGGTTAAAGAGGGAAGCACTTACAGCCGCACAGTGATTCATCCGAGCCGTCACTGCAGTCATTGTGCCCATCGCAGAGGAACGCTTTGGGCAGGCACCACTCTGGTGATCCGGTCCGGCACAATATCTGATCTGCCCCACACTGGTTACGATCGCCTGCGAAGACATAATAATGAAAAACCTTGTAAAAAACATTAAATGTCGAGTATTTTTTTAATTCAAAATGTTGGGAAAGTTACATTACCAAAATCTGGCAGTGACGTCTATCTACGAAGAACTATAATTAAGGCTTTATGTATCCGGGAAAATCTGATAAAACCCGAAGTCCCGAGTCCCGACTTATCCTAGTCAGGACGGCGTTATGTCCCGGGCTGGGAAATTAGGACCCAGTAAAATACTTTATGTGACTCGCGGGCACTATACACGAACTTCGAACAGGTAAAGAAGGTCGAGAGAGCGACGTCGGCGAGGCAGTGAAGTGAAACAGAGATTAATTATAATTGCAACGGCTAGCGGTGGCTGGCTGGCGGCGTGGAGCTTTACCCGTGGCCGCCTTAGCATGCAAACCATGGTAATCCCATGACGAGTCTGGGTACTTGCGTGTCTTCCACTAGCGCTGACGAGGCCTTAGCCTCCCGATGGAGAGTGTCTGATACCATGTTAGTATTCTCATCATTATATGATAACCCAACAAAACGTTATTAATACGCTAGCTGGACGTCACTTACCCCCCCCCCCCCCCCCCCTTTCCCCGTCCCCACTGTCTTCATTCAAGAGTTGATTAACCACAAAAAGAAGCACTTGCTGCAAAAAAGTTGTTAATAGGGATTCATAAAAAAAAAAAGTCCGCATTTCAAGGTTAAAACGACAGAAAAAATTTTTTTATACAAGCTTGATCATGCTGACAGACTGATAAGCACGAAATATGCGATAGGCCTTCAAGTTATCGGCGTTCGTCTGTGAAGTCCTTCTTGACGGCTCTTCCTGCTGCGTCTACCATTTCTTACGTCCTAGATAAACTCGCCTCTCTCTTCTTACACCATGGACACGGCTTCTTCGCAGCCATGGTCACAGTGGAAGAGCAGCACCACCTCGCTACAAAGCAAGTGTGTCGAAGACTCGCTCCCGTTTGCGAAAAACGCCCTGAAATGGCGCAACTTGACATGCCCGCACGCTTTCTAGTCGCGAGGCACACGACCGCGCCTGAGCGCGCGCCCTTCGAACATCGCGCGAAAGGGTCTCTCTTCGCGTCGGAAGCAAGCGCTGCCCCTCGCTAGCTGTTGGTGAAGCACTTGACTCACAATTTTAAGGGGGCGAGTTCAAATCCTGCCAGGGACTGAAGTCTTCTTATATGGTTCCCCAAGAACGTAACGTTACTTGGTGTCGGTTTTTCCTTACTCCAAAAACGTTACAAATCTCCATAAAAATTGCACGATAAAACAGTTCTGTGTTACAAGAGAGACGGCAAGTTTGGACAGTGTACGGAGCCAGTGGTGGCGGTGATGGGCAGTCTTGGTTTCCTTTGAAATTGGCGGCTATTGGCTGAAGGGGAGTTGCCGTAGATCTCGCCAAGGTTTGTTCAGGGCAACGGGTCATTGCACTTCTGGGGCACGGCGAATGCCACTTTTTTGGTTTACAGTTTGATTCATATTACACATGCTTCCTAGAGGAAGAGGAACAATGTTTTTATAACCAAATAAATAAACCCCTAAATATCATAGGAGGCGACAGGGAAGCTGAAGCTTCTACGCTTCCGAGCGACTACGTCCAGGCAGTGGCGTCACTAGGCTAAACGGCGCCCGGGGCGGCGGCTGCGGCAACACCTCCCCCACCTCTCCCCCCCCCCCCCCCCAACGTCTCGTGGCTCTCCACTCGCCGCCCACCGCAGCACCCCCTCCCCCTCTTTCGCCGCCCGCTGCGACACCCCTTCCGCCTATCGTGGCACTACCCGGAGCGCCCCACCCGGGGAAATCGCCCCTCCCCCCCCCTTGTCACGCCGCTGCGTCCAGGTGCTTACTAGTGGTTTTAAAGCATGGACGTGCATTCAAGCAACACTTGGTTGCAGGTTTTCTTTTGGGGCATTTAGTATTTCCAATGGCAAAGGCATCAGTGCCAAGTCCAGCTAAACGAAATTCGTCGGATACTGGTGAATTTGGAAAGTGTTTGTGTTCAAATATTTTTTTATTTTTTTAAAACGAAACATTTTAGATAATGAACAATGTAGCAAAAATGAGCTCCAAGAAACCTCGAATGTCTGTCGAAGAACAGATTCCAAAGAACACCCTCAAAATTTATCGAAATATGAACTAAAAATTGCGGAGCAACACTCATAATGGAGGAAGTACTTAAACATCTATGATTCACTCGAGGCTTTATTACTGTTTATTGGTGTAGGGGACAACGACAGTAAATAATATTAACCACTTATTTACATTACAAAAGCGCGCGGTTCGGCTAATTGATAATTTGCCCCCATTTCAATCGACTTCCTATAATTTCAATAAACATATAATATTTACGGTAGTACCTTTTTTGTCTGAAAGTGGCTATTTCAATTCATACACAAATTAACACTGATCTTGACATCTTTTACGAGACGTACCTACCCAAGCAAACAAATTACAACCTGAGGCACCAGCAGTTTCCAAAACCAAAAATTAGAACTAATTATGGTACTCAAAAATTATCCTACCAGATTACAGATATCCTAAACAAACATTATTGCGTGTATGAGATGGCCGAGGAAATTACTTCCATTTTTCATTTAAAAAAATACCTAAGGAAATATTTTAATGTTGCTTGTGTACATAGCTAGTGAGCAGTGTTATTAATCAGGGTTTTTATTATTTTTTTTAAGCTCGAGAGTTTTTAGTTGGATAAAATAATTTATTTATTCACTTGTGGTGCGAGCTGGTGTATTCATTTTATTTCTCTATCTCGATTTGTGCCCTGCTGTTGAGTGTTGTTACAGGTATTGGGACCCAGTCAGGTGACTATTCGCCTTTTGTCCCAACCCCATTGGCAATTGTGGCAAAAATAAAATAAACAAACAAACAAACTTAAGGGGAAGCATACCCACTTAAAAAAACGAACTAGAGGTAAATTTTTGAGTAGTTTTATTCGTGAATCTGGATATCATGTTCTTTTTCTCTCAAGATTTAACTAAACGCGAGAAAAGACACAAAACCTCCGACCAGTCATGACGTCATAGTAGAATCTTTGGGTCGCCAATCCCGTGTCGCTCGTGTGGGCAGCGCGTGCAGTTGCAAGCTTGCCAGGTATATTCCCCGCACAGACACCACTCGTGACATCTCTTTCTGACCTTTTTGAAAATAGCAAGAGTGCGCGTGCATAACTTTGGTAGGCGCTTAATATGCTCGAGAGCTGAGATTCCGAAAACTCCTAATATGACGTAATGACCCGGGAAGGAGGGGCTTCAGCGGTAGATTCCAAATTTATTTCTGCAGCCTCCGTGCCCCAAATTGAAAAATAATCTCGATATTCGTGACCCTGGATGCCAAATAAAGATGATTTAAGTGTTTTTCCTCGAATAGAGAACCGCATCAGTTTCTCTTTAAGTAGCAATAATTTAAAACTGTTTTGAATAGATTAAACAGTCCTGTTGAAGAGTAAAAACTTATTTACTAATTGGCATTCCGTGACGCTAAGAAATGACGTCAAGTTGTGGTGCCAGGTGACAAAATAAAATACGTAAAATTTCCGAAAAATTTAAATAACTTGACTATAAAAATAATAATAATATAGACGTTTGGGTTAACGAGTTATTTGTTTTCAACATACACTCAATTGGGACAACTATTCAATCATTCAATTAACTGAATCGACAACCAAAACCCTGTGGAAATTACATTAAATTAATTGCATTAAATTAAATGTTTGGTTACCAGCCTGTTGAGTAGTGGCGTCTGGACTCAGGTCAGTTTCTCTTAATTGGTGCACGACTAAAGACGATGTGCGATTGGGGGGGGAGGGGGTGACATGCCTTTCTAAAGTGCTTTCTAGATCAATATGTAACAGTAAAAATCCAACGCTCAGCGATAGCAAACACTCTTCTAGTCATACTAATTAAATCAAGACGCACGGCTCATTCATAAGGATCTAATATCTTTCACTTATCCATCAGCACCAGCATTGATTGAGTTTTATCGCGGTAGATTTATGTCAGTTGAAGTTCCGAGCATTTCCTAATTTTATCCGTGGGATTTTCAATTTTATTCACCGATACAATATGTATCTATATTTCCACGTGCATATGCGCATGGTTAGTTTATTGCATTTTAGTCTAATTGCTTTGCCTAAGCAGGATGGCGTTACAATCCTTTAACTAAACAAAGGTAGGAGCAAATATTCTTGTTTGATTATATTCGTACACACCCAAACAACCTCTAAAATTTCGAGTGTATTTATTATTATTTGATAAATGAATTATAATAGCACAGTTTAGGTGATTAAACGGTTTACCATCCCTACCAGCAAAATACACAAGCTATTACATTGTATTATTACGTACAATTTGTGAAAGCAAATTAGAAATCTTAGTTGGCAATGCAAAGGCCAAACAATTAAGCCGCCATGACACAATGCTGACTTCTTTTTCCGCGGGATTACGGAGCAGCACACATATTCATCTCAGCACTATTGTCAGAGAGTTACTAAACGCTTAGACAGATAAAGCCAGTCATGTTCAAGAAGTTTTCCACCCCTAAGCGTTATGTCTATGTGTCATTAGAAGACTGCAACACTACCTCAAAGATATGTAGCTTGCAGGGCATATCATAATCGGTTACAAAATGCTCCAGAATTCTCAGTGTAGGCGGCTTAACATTGGTGTTAAAACAAATTGTAAACATTTACACTTCTCTATAATGCAAAATTAGAGCGCAGCACTTGAGGTGTATATATAAATATGTACACCGTAAAAACCGGGGCAGCGCTCAATTCATTTTCACTGAAAACTGGGTTAATTTAGCGCTTAACGTAGAATATTAAGAATTCCCAAGTTTGGAAAATGTTAAGAGCGGGCGCTTCAACGAAGTGGGCGCTTCCGTGGTATTTGATGGTATTATTTATATAGCCAACAAATGCGAGAAAAAAAGCACCTAAGAGCTGAGCTCTAGAAATAATCAATTGCCACCATTTTAATGTATAAAGCTCCACGACCTTCAGCTAAACGATAATTTTGGAATAAGATACACAAGCGACTTCCATTTGAAACCGCATGAAAGGAGCACGAAAATTTGATCGGGCACTGCATTCAAAACCAATTCTTTAGATACATTCAAAATGAGGCACAAGTATTAAAATAATAAGAGGTCCAAGCTTTCTTAATACTCCCGCAAGCACAATATTTTGCAACAAATATACAATGGTAACTATTTTGTTGGCGGCAAAAGAAGAAGCGAGAAATGGAACCGCTGCGCGCAGGAAAGAGGTGGACGACGGACAGAACAAAGGTGTATGTCACATACTGCGACTGGGCTAATTCGTTGTCACTTCAATTTCTTTACTGTACAAAAACAGTTGCCTGAAGTGTTACTTTAAAGGGTCCCTAGACTCCCCCCTCCCCCCCTCCCAAAAAAAAAAACAAAAACAAAAACAGTTTAAGTTCCGAATTAGGGCGTGGCTGATATAATATGAACTTTTCTTCGATCAGAGAAAGTATTCACGTCCTAATTACGTCTGGATATTTATTGAGAATTAGTAGTGATTCGAAAATGTGCTTCCGTTTTTAACCGCATTTCTTAAAATAGAATGTTTTTTTTTTCGGGGAATGTTTATTTTTCTGCATACACGTCCTACTCAGGGACTTAAAGGAGCAGTGCAACGATTTTAGCGTTGAAAGAATTGGCATCTTCTACTTTTGACATTGTTCATCTTGTCACAAAGGACAGAAAACACACCTCCTTCCTTCGAAATGTTGCGATTCCGCCGCGTAATCGCGAGGAAAATATTAGAATATTCCCCGAACTGCAGCCGCGAGCGGCGGCCTTGAGAACCACGCGGCATGACGTCAATGGGGGTCTCTTAGAAAGATAGCAAGATGCGCGAATACGTGCTCGATAAAAGGTAACTTTTCGATAAATATTGTCGTTCCAACATAAATATAAATGCGTCAAAAACCTGGTATCATCGACAAAACATTTATTATAGGGAGCTTTAGTGGCGCCATCTATCCTAGGTACACAAAACCGTCAGCTCAATCTGCCACCGCGCACAGCCGCCAGAAGCCGGAAGGGAAAGGGGGCAGAGCGGGACGGTGGTGGCCGGACCCGGATGAGACTTTCCTCCTTTCACCATATTGTTCGAGCTGCGCCAGCATGTGGGCGCGCGGTCGCGAGCGGATGAGTTCTCGCTGCTCACTGATGGCTCTAGAGAGAGAGCTTCACCGGAACCCCGCGCAAACCCCATTGACGTCACAGCGCACGTGACTCGGAAGATGTGAAGGAGTCGAGAGGTGCCAAAAACCTCAATCTTTGTCCATTTTAAAATAAAAACGAGGACATGCCGGCAAACGCGATTTTTTTGTTCTTTTCTTCAGAAAGGTCGAGACACCAGCTTTCAAATTATTTAAGCAAAGCACTAAAATTGTTGCACAGCTCCTCTAAAACAAAATTGTTTTGCGAGAGTTCAGTGTCCAAAGCACCCAGTCGTGTTCGTAGCAGGGAAGTTAACTCACCACACATCTCGTCGATACCGTTGGGGCAATCGTGCACGCCGTCGCAGACAAGCGCCAGGGGAATGCACTTCGCGTTGTCGCGGCAATTGAACTGCCCCGGACCACAGGTCAGCACCTTGGGAGCCCACGTAGTCCAGACAGGCTCCGGAGAATTCGTCCGCGTAGTTCCGGCGCTGGGCGCTGAGGTGCTGGTGGGTTCTGAGAGGGAGCGATTATAGTGCATTATTTATTTACTTCGAGCAGTAGGTACTACTTTGCCGCGGAAGCTGCCCTAGAACATTGTTTTCGACACAGAATGAGAAACTAAAAAAATATAGATTTTCATTATCGCAAAGGAACCAAACAAGTGCAACAAAAGCATTAAATTTATGAGAATGGCTTCGTCACACTATTATGTTTACGATATGTATGCAACATTTTGTGTGCCATAGTTTTTGATAGAGGTATTGTAAACAAAAAAAAACATAACAAACCAATTGGCTTGTAAGTGTCAGAGAAAATGTATCACACGAACGGTGGGGAAAAACTCAATTTCCTGCCCCAGCCACAACAGTCAATAATGTATGTTACAAAAAACAAAGCAAAAATCAGCCAAACTTGCAATTTGTGCCCCATCTCTCTTTAAAACTCCACGAGAACATCTTTTTTTAAAGATTTATTCCTAAAAGGGCAACTCCGCTCAATTCCTCTCAATTCAATATTGAATTATTTCACATTAAAAACACCACTAAAATACACTACGTCATTTGCTTCGCAAAAAAATGGGATATATATTGTCAAATCTTACTTTAAACACGAGCAAAAATCGAAACCGAAATTTCGGCTCCGTCTGGGAACATTGGCTTCAGGCCACCAAAAACATGGCTATCACTTGGCACGAGACGTGACATGATCCTTTACGCAGTGACGGGCGGGATTAGGGCGGACGTGTGCCAGGTGCAAGTGTCGTGTGCACTGCACTCTTCACCATGTTTCTGTGTCAACGACATTCGATGACGTCTGCACAACTGCGGCATCAGTCTGCGCACTTAAGTTAGTGTGAACGCAACTCCAAAAGATAATAATCACACATGGTGTGACGGCGGCGACGGCTGTGACGTGGGTGACGGCGGTAACAGCGGGACGTCCGAGTGGCTTTCAAGAAGCGCTCTGCGGAGACGCGTTACGCCAATCACTTTGACACCGCTGAGCGCTGAGAGGAAACGTTGTTGACGCCACCCGCTACGCTTGCCCGGAGAAGTAAAAAAAAAGGGGGCAATGGTGATGATGTTTAGCTCAATGTTGGCTATGCCAACGCCGGAGCCTTGACTGTGCTGTTGATTGCGCCTCAATTCGCCCGTTATGGTCAGCCGATTTCGGCAACTTGGCGACTTGCAAAGTTTGCCAGACCTTTTAAGGAACATTTATAAAAGAACTTGGTCGTATTATTAGGCATGTAGTATTCCTAGCTCAGGGGTTCTCAAACTGGGTTCCACGAGCTGGTCTCATAGGCCCCAAATTGCAGCGCACCCCCCACCTCCTCCCGCACCACACACCCTAGTTTAACCTAACACGAACTGATCTATGAATTGAGTTGGTGTTGAGAACAAAGCAACCTCACCCTTCGCACTAATATGTATATATATTTTACATTGTGCCCCATGTTAACCTTTCTGCCTTCTTATTCGGTCAGTAGTCCTCCATTTTGTCTTCTTCTGTCAGTGCAATAAACACTTGTTTATTATCTAACGCCTTTATTGCCCAGCATGATCGGTTGGCAACAGGAGGGGGTTATTGGAACTTTCTGAGGCTTGCAGGGGTTCCCTGGGATGCAACAATTTGAGAAACCCTGTCCTAGCCTCACTTAAAAAGAGTATGAATCTTTATAAGAACTAATATGAAATATCCAAAAACTGATATGCAACATATGAAACTGATATGAATTATCCAAACACCGATATGTGTCATATGAAACTGATATGAAATACCCAAAAAACTGTTATGCGGCATATGAAAACTGATATGCTATATATGTCAACTGATCTGCACCATACAAGTTCATATGTGATTGAAATTATAACTTATATGACTCTCATATCAGAATATGCAATGTGTCCAATAAACATACCAGAAATACATTCTTTTTTTTTTTTTTCAGTATACGACGTGCCGCGCGGGCAAGCAAACACGTGTCGTGGAACCGCAGTGGAGCGGCTTGATTTATTGGCTTTCAAATAATTACGTCATGAGCGTTTACTTTTTACTAAGAGATTCATTCCCTGAGCCGTTCAAAATACTCTCAGAGGTATGACATTACTGAAAATAAATCAACATGTTGGGAATATTATTTATTGCTTAGGTGGTCACCGAGTAAATCTGTACCTTCAAAACGACCAGTATAAAAGGCGGAAACGCAGAGCTCAGAAGTAGTTGTCGGGTGTGCTTTGTATTCATGAACAAAAAAAAAAGTCCTTTGTATTCATGTTTGTTGTGCTGTGTATGTGTATTGCTCAATGTATATGTTCAGCTGATGCTAGTAGTATGCGTAATGTATCTACATAGTGTCCTGAGCAAATAAAAATATTTTTGTAGCACATGAATTGGGCGGTACCTAGTGCCACTTAACCTAGCTGAAACTGATATGAGACATGAAACTGATTTAAAATAATAAGTTCTGATATGAAAAAAGTGTCTAATAAACATATCACAAATAAATTCATATAATTTATTTTCAGTAAGGAGGTGATACTGAAAAGGGCAGCATTGTTTCTTCAAAACAAAATTGTAGCAGAGTTGCCCTTTCATACACTGCCCAAGGTCGGATTAAACCACCCGTACACAGTACAGCTGAAGCAAGAGAGGCTGGTATTGAATAACTCGGCCCAGCACATGCTTGCAACGTCTTACCTGGTCGTGGTTTCGGTTGCGCTGTGGTGATGACTACAGGTCTCTGTGTGGGTCTTGGGACTGGAGAGGTGACTGTGAAATAAAGTTGCAATTTAATTGTCGCTTAATTCCTTCACTGAAGCTATAAAAAGAAACGAAAATAGTCACAATTGCTGCATTTGTCGTCTAAAGGCAAGCATGCATTGCGATAGTAATGATTCTAACTTAATTCGTTTTCATTACTAAATTTCTGAACTCTAGTTTCATTCAAGTCAGGCACAAGGGCAGAAATTATATAAAAACCAATTTCATACCCCGTTTCATCTTAATCTGGTGAATTCGAAGGATTTTATGTTAAGCTCCAGAAGTTCGGTACCTCAGGAATCCAAAAAAGCCTCGCAATTATGTTGGCCAAGTTTAATAAGGCAACCATGGTAATAATACTAGTGAAAAAGGTGCTTGGAAATAACAAACCGGCTGCAGCCTTTTCCACTGATGTTAACAAAATTAAGAAGAAAGCAGTATAATCGCGATTGGAATAACAGTGGCTATTACTCGAGGGTTGTTAATGTATTTGTGTACCACACGTGAAGAGTATACAGTTTCGTATTTTATTAGAATTATCACCCTTTCCTATTTACATATCCAATTAATTCACTATTAATTAGGCAATTAAATATAGCGGTTAATAATGATTGAGAGTAGACGATAAATAGTCTGAGCTAAACAGTGCTGTGTTACTCTCAATGTTTGAAGTGACACAGGACACACCATTGCGTTGCTTTGCAATGGGAAATATGGAAACCCTATGATGGCAGATCATTCGAAGCAAACCAATACTATATGAGGTGTTTTTTTTTGGAATACTTTCGAAAATTCATGGAAAGAGGGTGTTGAAAAAGAAAGAAACACATTTCTGGAACAAACTGCCAGTTACGACGGACGTCAGAAATGGCACAAAAACACACTAATTAAAAAAATTACATGAATGCTAAAATACACAAAGTTTTTAACTTTAGGAAATAGACATTTGCCTCCGATTGGAAACTTGCAGACGGACTTCAAAAACACCTAAGTCCGTCGAGTATAGGAAGACTTAAAGCACATGTGAAGCATGAGGGTATGCTTAAGTTTACCATCCGTGGCGCTGGTGGTAGCCTTGCGATGCAAAAACCCGTGTGATTTTCCTATCATTCATGTTTTTATTAGGGATTATCTCAAGTATTAGCAGGAACCCCTGGTATATGCGCACATATATGGCAATACCGCTGGACTTTAGAAACAACAGAAACCAACAAAGCAAAAGCTGACTCTTGCACAAATCTTAATTGCTTAGGCTCGACAAATATAACAGAAAGCCATTCATATTAAAATAGCTCAAAAAAGACGGGACAAAAAGACGAAGACGCACACAGGACAAGTGCTAACTGGCAACTAAAGTTTGTTGAATGCTTCCAATTCTGCTATCGCCGTGCACGCGCTTTGTCTCGTCGCAACAAAAACACGGCGTACCGCCAAATCAGCAGATAGAGCCCGCCCACCGCCTGTTCCAAAAAGTCAGCAAAAAAGCTACATCACCCCGCTGCACAATCCGAACGAGAAAAGGAATAGAAAAAACGCCGCGTTATTCCTTTCCTCGTTCGGATTGTGCAGCGGGGTGATGTAGCACCACACACCGCACCACACACCCTAGTTTAACCTAACACGAACTGATCTATGAATTGAGTTGGTGTTGAGAACAAAGCAACCTCACCCTTCGCACTAATATGTATATATATTTTACATTGTGCCCCATGTTAACATTTCTGCCTTCTTATTCGGTCAGTAGTCCTCCATTTTGTCTTCTTCTGTCAGTGCAATAAACACTTGTTTATTATCTAACGCCTTTATTGCCCAGCATGATCGGTTGGCAACAGGAGGGGGTTATTGGAACTTTCTGAAGCTTGCAGGGGTTCCCTGGGATGCAACAATTTGAGAAACCCTGTCCTAGCCTCACTTAAAAAGAGTATGAATCTATATAAGAACTAATATGAAATATCCAAAAACTGATATGCAACATATGAAACTGATATGAATTATCCAAAAACCGATATGTGTCATATGAAACTGATATGAAATACCCAAAAAACTGTTATGCGGCATATGAAAACTGATATGCTATATATGTCAACTGATCTGCACCATACAAGTTCATATGTGATTGAAATGATAACTTATATGACTCTCATATCAGAATATGCAATGTGTCCAATAAACATACCAGAAATACATTCTTTTTTTTTCAGTATACGACGTGTCGCGCGGGCAAGCAAACACGTGTCGTGGAACCGCAGTGGAGCGGCTTGATTTATTGGCTTTCAAATAATTACGTCATGAGCGTTTACTTTTTACTAAGAGATTCATTCCCTGAGCCGTTCAAAATACTCTCAGAGGTATAACATTACTGAAAATAAATCAACATGTTGGGAATATTATTTATTGCTTAGGTGGTCACCGAGTAAATCTGTACCTTCAAAACGACCAGTATAAAAGGCGGAAACGCAGAGCTCAGATGTAGTTGTCGGGTGTGCTTTGTATTCATGAACAAAAAAAAAGTGCTTTGTATTCATGTTTGTTGTGCTGTGTATGTGTATTGCTCAATGTATATGTTCAGCTGATGCTAGTAGTATGCGTAATGTATCTACATAGTGTCCTGAGCAAATAAAAATATTTTTGTAGCACATGAATTGGGCGGTACCTAGTGCCACTTAACCTAGCTGAAACTGATATGAGACATGAAACTGATTTAAAATAATAAGTTCTGATATGAAAAAGGTGTCCAATAAACATATCACAAATAAATTCATATAATTTATTTTCAGTAAGGAGGTGATACTGAAAATGGCAGCATTGTTTCTTCAAAACAAAATTGTAGCAGAGTTGCCCTTTCATACACTGCCCAAGGTCGGATTAAACCACCCGTACACAGTGCAGCTGAAGCAAGAGAGGCTGGTATTGAATAACTCGGCCCAGCACATGCTTGCAACGTCTTACCTGGTCGTGGTTTCGGTTGCGCTGTGGTGATGACTACAGGTCTCTGTGTGGGTCGTGGGACTGGAGAGGTGACTGTGAAATAAAGTTGCAATTTAATTGTCGCTTAATTCCTTCACTGAAGCTATAAAAAGAAACGAAAATAGTCACAATTGCTGCATTTGTCGTCTAAAGGCAAGCATGCATTGCGATAGTAATGATTCTAACTTAATTCGTTTTCATTACTAAATTTCTGAACTCTAGTTTCATTCAAGTCAGGCACAAGGGCAGAAATTATATAAAAACCAGTTTCATACCCCGTTTCATCTTAATCTGGTGAATTCGAAGGATTTTATGTTAAGCTCCAGAAGTTCGGTACCTCAGGAATCCAAAAAAAGCCTCGCAATTATGTTGGCCAAGTTTAATAAGGCAACCATGGTAATAATACTAGTGAAAAAGGTGCTTGGAAATAACAAACCGGCTGCAGCCTTTTCCACTGATGTTAACAAACTTAAGAAGAATGCAGTATAATCGCGATTGGAATAACAGTGGCTATTACTCGAGGGTTGTTAATGTATTTTTGTACCACACGTGAAGAGTATAGAGTTTCGTATTTTATTAGAATTATATCCCTTTCCTATTTACATATCCAATTAATTCACTATTAATTAGGCAATTAAATATAGCGGTTAATAATGATCGAGAGTAGACGATAAATAGTCTGAGCTAAACAGTGCTTTGTTACTCTCAATGTTTGAAGTGACACAGGACACACCATTGCGTTGCTTTGCAATGGGAAATATGGAAACCCTATGATGGCAGGTCATTCGAAGCAAACCAATACTATATGAGGTGTTTTTTTTCGAATAATTTCGAAAATTCATAGAAAGAGGGTGGTGAAAAAGAAAGAAACACATTTCTGGAACAAACTGCCAGTTACGACGGACGTCAGAAATGGCACAAAAACACACTAATTAAAAAAATTACATGAATGCTAAAATACACAAAGTTTTTAACTTTAGGAAATAGACATTTGCCTCCGATTGGAAACTTGCAGACGGCCTTCAAAAACACCTAAGTCTGTCGAGTATAGGAAGACTTAAAGCACATGTGAAGCATGAGGGTATGCTTAAGCTTACCATCCGTGGCGCTGGTGGTAGCCTTGCGATGCAAAAACGCGGGTGATTTTCCTATCATTCGTGTTTTTATTAGGGATTGTCTCAAGTATTAGCAGGAACCCCTGGTATATGCGCACATATATGGCAATACCGCTGGACTTTAGAAACAACAGAAACCAACAAAGCAAAAGCTGACTCTTGCACAAATCTTAATTGCATAGGCTCGACAAATATAACAGAAAGCCATTCATATTAAAATAGCGCAAAAAAGACGGGACAAAAAGACGAAGACGCACACAGGACAAGCGCTAACTGGCAACTAAAGTTTATTGAATGCTTCCAATTCTGCTATCGCCGTGCACGCGCTTTGTCTCGTCGCAACAAAAACACGGCGTACCGCCAAATCAGCAGATAGAGCCCGCCCACCGCCTGTTCCAAAAAGTCAGCAAAAAAGCTACATCACCCCGCTGCACAATCCGAACGAGGAAAGGAATAACGCGGCGTTTTTTCTATTCCTTTTCTCGTTCGGATTGTGCAGCGGGGTGATGTAGCTTTTTTGCTGACTTTTTGGAACAGGCGGTGGGCGGGCTCTATCTGCTGATTTGGCGGTACGCCGTGTTTTTGTTGCGACGAGACAAAGCGCGTGCACGGCGATAGCAGAATTGGAAGCATTCAATAAACTTTAGTTGCCAGTTAGCGCTTGTCCTGTGTGCGTCTTCGTCTTTTTGTCCCGTCTTTTTTGCGCTACTTTAATATGAAGGTCCATTACCAACTTGCCCAGCAGACCAAGCTTTTATAACAGAAAGCCCCACAGGCGCCAGTCAGCTAAGCGTTCTACGGTAGACATCTTTATGCGTACCGATCGGTTCTGGCTCTTTGGGACAAGGACCGGTCTTCAAAGCAATGTCGTCAATCGCAATGTCACTTCTTGTTAATACTCCTGGAAAACCAGTGATCCGGACCTGCAATAGTGAAAAAATTATAAGCAGCAATTGGGTAATTAATTTAGAGCATCAAGATACACACTGTATTTGATGCTACAGCAAAAAAGAAGACCTGAATGATTATGTTAATTGCAGAGGGACTTGAAATTGGCTACTAGCGTCATTAAAGTTTAATAATAAGCACCTTCAGCCCAAATTAACTTAGTGGTACATCAGGAGTTTCAAACGCGTGGCCCGCGGCCCGCAGGCAACCAATTACGAGTTCCAGTTCTCAAGTCTCGAGCCCTAGAAATGGCTTGTGTCATTTGTAGCGCTCGACCACTCATTTCTCATCTCGTCGATTCATTTTCGCTCGAAAAGTAGGTATGCTCTTTTAACATATTCACATAGCTTATACATCTCTGTGTTAATTGTACCTTTGTTTCGTTTAGTTTTTTGCTTAACAGCTTTTTGTAATATACAACAATTCCGCTATTAGGCTGCAAGCGCGAGCTCTTCTTTGAAGGATGCATCTCGGCTGCGCGAGCATTCAATCACCAGGAGCAACCGCAAAAGATAAAGCACTACGAACTCGTGATTCTCGTCTTAAAACAAATGTCGCCATTAAATGACAAGTATTTGCTCACAGCGTTGCAATACAAATCGCCAGGAAAGCATAAAATGTCAAAGTTACTGATTTTTTAGAGACATGTTGAGCTTGGTTAATTCCTGAGTGAATTGAGCAACGGAAAGACAGTGAACTCGCTCTCTTCTTCTAATAAAAATGTACGCGCGTTGGCGGGGCGGTGTAATTTTACTTCTATTGTTATAACATCATGTCAGGGCTCAAAGTAGTCATATAAGCAAATCAAATCTAAATATGTCATTGGAAAAACTGTTTATTTATTTTTAATTGGTTTAAACCTGTTATACCTTTTGGTGGTGTAGGTAGAGAGACACATTTTATTTTTATTCATTTTAGCTCTCAAACAAATCTAAAATTTCAAAACTGTAAGTTCAAGAAAAGGATACAACACGAGGTATCTTCTCTTTAAAAACTTTTGAACACCCCTCCCCCCTCCATCTTACGTTGGCTCTCAACCTTTCCGGTCTTATCTATCTGGCCCCCAAATTCAAATGAGTTTGAGACCACTGTGGTACATCAAAACTTTTTTGTTCAAGAACATTAGCCATGCACAAATGGCGCTTTTTTGGTTCAAAGCGAATTCCAGGCAAACAGTGATTTGAGGAATATGATAAATTTATATTTATTACTAAAACTTACTACCGCCATTACAATAATTATCTTGCATTACAACCCTAAAATTTAACCCCAAATTCGGCAAAGCAACCAACACAAAGTGTGCTGTCTCAATTTTCGAACATATCTGTGGAAGCGTGGCCGCAGCATTGCATGCTCCTGTTTTGTTGTCAAATGCCAAGTTATTTTTTTGGCTCAACTGGGTGTCTCAAGTAGCGGCCAGGCTCTTTACATCGACCGGAAAAATTGGTTTCTTAACTTATCACTCTAAAGTTTTGTGCAGCGTTGCCCCGATATGGTGCATTTTTGCTATAGAATTTACGAAGACGGAACTTATCTAGAAAAAAGTAAAAAGAAAAAGGCTGAACTCCTATGGAAACG
Source organism: Ixodes persulcatus (assembly GCA_013358835.2). Taxonomy (NCBI): domain Eukaryota; kingdom Metazoa; phylum Arthropoda; class Arachnida; order Ixodida; family Ixodidae; genus Ixodes; species Ixodes persulcatus. Next base: position 149,718 of record JABSTQ010011293.1, read on the forward strand.
CAGCGAAGCCACCGGTCTTCAAACAATAGGGCGCCCTATTGTTTGAAGACTAGTGGCTTCGCTGCATTTCCATAGGAGTTAAGACTTTTTTCAATTTTTACTCTTTCCCCAGGTACGTTCGCTTGTTGCGAATTTTATAGAAAAAATGCACCGACTCTGGGCAACGCTACACAGAATCGTAGCACAATAGGTTAAGAAACCGATCTCTGCGGTTGATTTAAAGAGCATGGCCGCTATTGGAAAAGTATAGTTCTATGTCACTATCAACTCGTGTTTCTCTTATTGTTAAAAAGGATAAAAGCTTACTCTTTAGAACAGTTCATTTTATTTTTCCTCGTATTTCCGAATGTAAGATTTCGTTTAGCATTGAAACTATGTTCTCGCGAAAAAATAAGTGCCGCAACTAGCGCATCTTACACACAACTCATCTCGGCTTATGTATACGTTTCTTTGTTTTCCGATTTTATTTTTATTTTCAAGTGATATCAGTTCCTGAACAGGAGATTCTTTTTTTTTTTCATTTTCACGTCACTCTACTAAAGATATACATTTTTAATTGTTTCGGACTACGACCTTAAACAGAAAAGCACACAAACGGAAATCAAGGTTAAGTCGGATGGCCCCAGCAGGTAAATGGGCAAAACCCTTGGGAACTTTGGGAGCTTTGATCCCCTGAACTGAGGGGTGCAAAAGAGAAGGAAAACGCTAAACGAGGACACACGGAGAACATTAGGGACACAACCTTGGGAACAAGATAAGACTTAGACCGGGTTTTGCTTTGTTCCGATGGTCGTATCCCCATTGTACTCCGTGTGTCCTTGTTTAGGATTGCCCTCCCTCTATTGCCTTAGCTCATCAGACTGACCCCGTAATTCCCGAAACTAAGTTAGCGCAGTTTTTGGGCAGACGCTAATTCTCCTTGGGTCCTCGTGCAAAAAATGTAATAAAATTGTATTGTATTGTATTGTCTTAGGCTGCAAGAAATACATTTTCTTGCTGCTCTCGCGTAGGGTCTGCCTGAATAAATATTGCTTCTAACTATAATTCCCGTCACTTTGTGGTAGTGGTGCTACCGTGTCGTCAAGACCCCTTTTGCTTTAACTTTCTCAGCATAAAGTGGTTTCCCTCCAAATGCATACTTACGGTGAACGGGCCCTGGATGTTCTTTACTTCGTACGAAAACTTGGTCCAACCATTAGAAAGGGGAGGTGGAACTTTCTGAATCCCGAGCAGCGAATTGCTTGCGTCCACAAATGTGACGGAAAGCTTGTTGTCGCCTGTAACCGTTCAAAAAGAAACCAATATATTTTGCTTGACGTCTAGAAGCCCTTGTGCGTGTTTCTCAAAAACGGTACCTAGAGTATTACAAAAAAAACACACATCAGAAAAAAGTGCAAATATGTTAAAAAATGTTCAAGTATCGACATATGTGCTATTAGTTTCAAATTGAAGAAAGGCTTCAAAAATGTCCTAAATGTCTAAAACATGTTTTTTATTGTTATAGACAGGTTCTTTTAGCTTCGAGATTGCTTCCCCCACAGCTAGAGTGCAAAGCGGCAATACTCTCAGTGTCAGTTTGGGTTGTTTTCATGCAGCCTGGTTATATCTATCAGTAGATATCATTGCTGACTAGCAATGAGACTTGTGTCTTTAGAACAATGAGTGGTGTCTCCAACATTTCTAAGCTCAATGAGTTTAGAAACGTTGTGGGCTGCAATATTTCTAGATGTGCAAGTGATTGAAAGAATGCCACAAGTTCCGAATAATTGTTCACCCTTCAAAACCACACACGGTTTGTTCAATGCATCAAAATTTAGAATATCAATAAACAATCATTCAGATGTTACTTCAATTGGTGCTACTCCTTTCCACGTGGAGACAGTAACTATCATCATTTACTTCATGGAGTACACAATAAAACTGCGTTTACAGCAAATTATACATCCAGTTCTTGTAAACTATGTCCACACTTTTCAAGGTGAATATTACATTAAGGTAAATGTGGCACCAGCACCTGTGTGCAATGAAGTCCTCAATTTAAAAGTTTTAGATAGCATTATAATTTGCTTAGCTCCAGCAATCATTAGCAAAGCATTCACAAAAGTTGCTCTGAGAAAGCCGATACTACCAAGGAAATAAAAGAAGCCTAGATCTGAGTAAATAAAATAAACGTACAAATAAGTTAGTCACATACCTTTCATGGCCATGTGATAGAAAAACTCGAAGCAGACTGGAGAAGTATAATGGAGAAGCTCGCTTTCCAGAACACCTCCATTTTTCGCCGAGCTATCCTCTGCGTCCAATACCAAGTATTTTCCTGAAAAATATGAGGAGTTCACATTAGGTCACCTTTCTATTGCCCATAAAATGCCCCATAATCTTGTTTCGTTATGTTCCACGTGCACTCTATAAAAACTGTACTTTTCAATTTAAATGGCTTTACACTTCAAGCATGATAAGTAACGCTCAAGATTGTAGGGCTTCTTTGTACGTCTGTGCAACAGTGTATCTCACAATAATAGTTAACACATTGTAATTAACTCGCGAAAATTCAGAAGTTAAATTACTGCAGAATACGAAAAGAGTCCGTTGAAATTATAAAAAGGTAAAACAGTTTCGATCAAAGCGTTTATACTGTAATTCTTCTACGAGATGCTAAGCGCTAAAAATAATACTGATGTTGCCCGGAAAGGCTGCTACTTATTATTTCTTGGGCTCCCTCCGCTGACCTCGGCTAAACCCTCGAGATCTATGTACGGAAAAGGGCACAAACCCTGGGACCATCGTTAACCTTTCCCAACTTAGATGCTCAGGATACGCACTAGGACTGCCCAGTTTCCGGGCATTTTTTTATTTATTCATTTAGAGTGTCCACCAACAGCCAGAGGCCTAGAAGGGTGATGCACGAAATGTCCAATTCACAGGAATATGCTGTAGGAGCGTGAGCTACAGCCCGCCTTCACACAGTTTTGTTCGAGTGTAATCAACGTTTTTAGAAACCCCTCATGACTACATATCGTGGGCTTGGAATAATTCCGGCAACGTTATAAGCGACCACTTCTTATAGAGGGCGCATAGATTAGATCTCACAAATACTGCAAAACCTTCAGCCCAGATTTAAGCAGACAGAAAGTGTTCCAGGGTTGCGAGAGTCCACCGCACACAAACGCAAACGTGTAAACCACCCTTCATCGAGTCGTTCCTTCATCGAGTCGTGAAAGCGTTCAGCTGGCAGTGTGTGCCCCGAAGTTTTGTATCGGCCGGTAAACCTGCCTTCCTTGGTGTCCTTCGTGTGGTCCCTGAGGACAGTGCTGTTCCACGCGGAGGTGCGGCCGCTGTTCTGGTACCAGTGCATCATGTCCGGGTTTGGGTTGGCGTTCCTCCAGTTGCAGAGGTCTTCTTCGAAGTCGCAGCTCCCCGGGGGAGGACAGGCACCGTCCCTGACGACGACGTCGTCCACGGCGACCACGGCGGATGGACCGTCAGATCTCGAACCCGCAAAGGTCACCTGCGTCACCATGCAGAAAAGTATATTAGATGCGTTCTTTATATGACACAAAAGAGTCTAAGGGGCTAAGAAAAAAAAAAGGCTGTCAAATTTTGACAAGGCCGGCCAACACCTGCTACGGCACTCTGCAGAAAAAAAGAGAAAAAAAAACAAAACAACACCGATAATAACTCACAGCTATCAACGGGACACATTCTGGATAATGCAGGAAGGCCAACAACTGGTAGCACCAACTGCAGTTCAGGATACATTGATAATATATCGTTGAACATTATTTTTAAGTGTGCGGAATAGTAGTTTCAATCAAGTCAGCAATGATGGAGTGTCTGTTTAGTAGGTTGGGGAGGAGATATGGAACTTGGTGCGAAACCCGGTTTGTGCGAACTTTTGTCTTTACATAGTGACATCCATCCTAAATTGTAGTTCCCTGGGGTTGTTGCTTATATATGTTAGAAAAAAAGTCAATGCATTATGTGCCAATAGCCTATGCAGACCACTCTATAGCTGTAGAAGAGTTGGAGACTGGACCAGTTGGTACTGATTAATTATGGAACAGAGTGCACAAAACAAAAACTACAAAACAAGACTGATATGAATGCTTACCCTGACTTGTATTTCACGGCATCATTTTAGCCCGAGCTTGTTAAATATATTTTTTGTGTTCTGTTATGCTTTGTTACATTTTGTTCTCAATTTACCAACTAATCTTATCCAACTACAATCCGGTGTCATTGTTTATGTTTTGTTTCCTTTCTTACAGTTTAATTTATTGATATTTGTAATATTTCTTTTAATCCTTCTCGTGTCATGCATTTTCCAGATGCCCCTAAAATAAATAATATAAAATTTAATAAATTGTTTTACCATTTTTCAACTTAGCAGATGTTCCTGTGTTGGAACATTCGAGTTTTTCATTGCATGTCTGTCAATGGCACAGGGATTGGGTAGGTGGCAAATAAAATCCTCTGCATGAAGCCCTCTAGCATGAAATTAAATGCACCTAAAAGCATTTTAGAATATATGTTTATTATTAAGATATGAAGAGAGTTGCATGGAAAAACTTTGGGATAACTGTACATCTGATTAGTAACTCAACTAGAAAAAAATGTTGTTATTAAAGTCCATCTAAATACTAAACCACTGTTATGCAATTCCAACGTTTGATTTAAAAGTTTAATTTGACTATACAGTAGACTCCAGTTAAGCATGTTTGCATGTGTCTATAAAGTACTACTGATTGTAGAAAAAGCAGGAAGGCACCTGCCAAAGTTTCAAGCCTCCACTTCAACACCATCAAACCATAATTGAATCACGCAAAATGTAGGGAGCAAAGCTCAAATCAAATACACCGATACTAGAATCCACAATGAAGTTTTTTAAATGTTTATATTTTGCTATGTTTTAATTGATACAGCCGAAGCTCGTTAATTCGACTCTGACGGTTCCTCGAAAATAGATCGAATTATCGAAGAGTCGAATTATCGAATATCGATCAAAAACGAGTAACGACGTACGTCACGAGAAGCGGCGAAAAGCCAACCGTGACGACGGAGTTTTTTTTCGAAAAAAACGCCGATATTTTCTGCTGCCGCATTCGCGTCAGACGCTTCGCAAAAACAAATTTCCGCATATCCTCAATGTGCGGCCACATCGTCCCGTCGGTGTCTTCAAACGTTGCGAAGTTCGCAAGTACATCGAGCGCAGCGGATGCTTCGGCAGGAGATGGGCGTGGCGGCGGCTCTTCGGCGTCACTCTCGCAGCTGTCGTCCTCCTGACCCTCGGGACGCTGAACCGATGCAATGATTTCGTCGTCAGTCAATTGACCGCACACAAGCACTCCATCATCTATCGCAACGTAATCATCGAAACTAACGTTTTCGGGTAGAGCGGACATTAGAGCACTGCACTCTTCGTCAAAGTTTTCATCTTCAATTGTTGTTGCCGATGTTGTAGCCGATGCAGTTGCCGATGTAGTAGCCGATGCAGTTGCCGATGTAGACGTAGTAGCCGATGCAGTCGTCGAACTCGCGGTATTTCCATCACACGAGAAACCACAGTGACGAAAGCACTGTGGTTGACATGTCCGTCCAAGCTTTAACAAGCATATGAATCGCCGCCAACAGAGTGACTTCATAGCGCTTACCCTGGTCCAGACAAAGCAATGTTCTTGCCATGAGATGCTTGCGGTACAAGCCTTTCAGGTGTTTGATTATTCCTTGATCCATTGGTTGCAAGAGTGAGGTGGTTGCGGGTGGAAGGAAAATCAGGCGGATCATCGACAGCTCCGGCATTTTTGTGTGCGCACTGCAGTTGTCCGCTACTAACACGACCTTGCGCCCCTTGGACGCGAACTGGCGGTTCACTTTTTGAAGCCAATCTTGAAAGATCTCACGTGTCATCCACGCTTTTTTGTTGAAACGGTAGTCCGTTGGAAGCCGCGGGATGTTCCGAAAGCATCGTGGCGTCTTGGATTTCCCGATCACCAAAAGAGGCAGACGTTCCGTGCCTGTCATGTTGGCTGCCACGAGCACGGTCACCCGCTCTTTACTGCGTTTTCCCCCAGTGCAAGGATTCCCTTTGAACGTTATCGTTTTGTCGGGGAGAGCTTTGAAAAACAACGCCGTTTCGTCGCAATTGAATATGTCCTCGGGCGCATACTCCGCAAGAATACGTGCGAGCTCCGTCGTCTTCCAGTTTTCACACAAATCTTCATCCACATCGGCTCTTTCACCACACACGTGCTTAAAAATAAGAGAGTGCCTCTCCCTGAATCGTGCGAGCCATCCCTCGGAAGCACGGAATCTCTCGATGCCCAAACGTTCGCTGAACTGTTGAGCCTTTGCGCGAATCATGTCTCCAGTCATCGGAAGGTTGTGCGTTCTTACTTCTGTCACCCATTTGTAAACGGCTTCTTCGAGTTCTGGATGGGCTGCACTGCGAAGGCGTTTTCTTGAATTCACAAATTGCTCTTCTTCAAAAGCTTTCACGATTGCTGCTTCATTTCTAATGTAGGTAGCAAGCGTGCTTTTCTTGAGGTCATACTTTTCGGCAATTTCTTTTCTGGACAATTTTCCCTCCCTAACTTCGTTGAGTATGTGAACTTTTGTTTTTAAATCATTCGAAGAGTACTTTCCTCGCTTTTCCTTCGACATTTTCCGGTATGAGCGTTAAACGCCGCGCACTCCAAAGAACTGAAACCAGAAACCGCGTGACAGCACGGTCCCTCTTCATCGCTCGCTCATTTTTCTCCAGTCTCCTTCTCCATCCTCCCGACGTTCTTTCTCACTTCATCGCTCACTCATTTCCCTCTCGTTGCTCCCGTCTCCTTCCGCGCGCCTCCCCACGTGATCGGGCCGGTGCGCTCTGACTGGGTCTTATCTCGACTAATCAAATCGGCCCTTTCTCTGGCGCGAGGTGCCGGCGAAAGGGCGCCTGTCTGCGCGGGCGCTCTTTCGCGGAGCGCGCCCCAGCTCGAGGCGCCGGGGGCGCCGACGGGCATCGCGTGTCTGTGGAGGTGTCGCAATCAGGTGTGGGCTCGCTGCAACGGCTGTTTGCCAATATGGGTAGGGACGCGTGTTATGTTCTGAGGCGCCGTTTTAACCTTTAAACTTATAGTGTTAGCTTAAAAAATATTTCCCGGTTACGAAGATGCTGGCTCCCGGGACGAATTATCGGGTTGGGGATATTTATCAGATCGAAATACCGGGGTTTTCTGCCTATTGAAGCCTGTACATTTCTGACGGTGCTAAACGGAAGGATCGAATTAACGCGATGATCGAAATAACGGGAGTCGAATTAACGAGCTTCGACTGTAAAAGCCACAAGAACGCCTGGAACAGCTTAAAACTTAGCCATAAACACAAAAAAAAAATCAATAATTAAATCCAGTAGAATTGTAGGATTCAAAGGTCAACTCAAATACACCGATATTCGGTTCCAATTCTCTAGAACTTTCTTTTGCAAAAGAGAAAACCACAAAAGCGCACGCTTAAAAGACACAACTAAGTCAAACAAAATCAAGGTGAGCCTTACGATGATATTATTCGGTGACTTGTCCAGGGTGACTGACGCTGAGAGCCAGCGGCTTTGGGGCACCTGCGAAGCGTCAATCCTCCAGAGTGTGCCTGGTTTCGTAGAAGCAGACTGGGTGTTCCTAATCTCGAGTTGTTCCGTGCTTGTTCCCGAGAGGTAGTGCCAGAACTTCAGGCATCTGGGCTGGGTCATTTCGAGGCTAGGGCTAGAAAAATCCCCGTCAGAACTCCGGAGAAGCGCAAATGACCCTGGAATTATGAAAAATATGTCAGTGTCAGCTTAGTCACAAAAACGTTGACACTTAGGTTTGACAGCCCTTGGCACTTCAATAAAAAAAGCTAAAAACAATAGCCTGGCATAGACATTCTGCCAAGTTCAATGGGGGTGCCCAAGAATTTGAGGAGGTTTTTAACAAAATGCACTTCTTGTAGAACAGCATGCCACGTGACATGTGAACTTCATAAGGACGTCTCAGCCCACTTGCCAGCGCCAAAGGCAGATATGTTTGAAAGACGACTGAGTTGACGATTAATGTAACTTGCGATGTCATTTTTTGATAAGTGCAGTGAGCAGACGACGCACTCTCTTGTCTGCTCACCGTGCCTGTTGGGAGATGGCAGCACAAGTTTCGTTCATTGCTAAATCGGTCATCTGCAAACGCATCCACCGTTGGCTCTGACTAGTTTGTTGGTCTCATTTTTCCCAGAAAGGCGACTATGCCTTGAAATTTACACAGGTAGAATCCATCACCTCAACTGCACAGTCGGTGAAAGCGTGAGCTTCCTATATACAGGCGCCGATTTTTCCGGTTTCTTTTACAGTGACGACTGCAATGTGGCCATTGTATACCCACTATGCAGACAAAATTGTTGGGAGTGTCCTGGGTACACGCTTGCATTTTCGTCTGTGTGTTATGGACGACTCACATTATACATGACGCTTTGGGGGAAAGAAGGTACATCACTGTAAGAAGAGTGGTTGTTTGGGCGAGTTGGTTTGACATCTTATACAATCTTGTGCGCAGCAAGGACGAGGACAAAAGGAGAGAACAGGACACAACAAGGCGCAACTTTCAACTAAATTTTATTGAAAAAGTGTTCCGGTATTTATAGTCTCAACCATCGTCACAATGACAACACACAAAACGACAAAAGCAAAAGAAAACGAAAAACGACCATCACAGAGCATAATTGGAAAATAACACTATCTCGTTCGCAGGAAAAAACAATTCCTTCTCCGATAATGCAATCGACGGCATAGCAACACACGTGTCTCCCAAATAATCAATGTGCTCGGCTTCTACGATTTCGCGTGTTAACGCTGACTTGCATTTTCCAATTTTTACGCATCCATCCAGCAGTGGGGTACAACCGCATGTCCTGCAATGCAAGTCAAGAAAGCCACCGTTTTTTTATTGCACGTTGTTATTGTGGTCGCGGAGCCGATCATTTAGGCTGCGCCCCGTCTGCCCGACGTAGTACTTGCCACAGGACAACGGAATGCGGTAAACCACACCATCTATGCAGTCGACAAATTTCGTTCTGTGTTTCTTTTCAGATCCGTGTTTTTGGCACGCACGCCAGGCTTTGATAGTTTGCACAGGTCCATGAGCTTATTGGGCGCAGAAAACTATACCTTTACATTTGATCGCGTTGCTACTTTCTTTAAATTGTGCAACACTGGGTGTATGTACAGTATTACAACAACTTTTCTTTTTTCTCTTGTCGGCTGACTCCTATCGTTTTCCACGAGACAGCGCTTTCTTAGAAGGCCCTCCGCGACCGCAACATGAATGTGTTTAGGGTACCCAGCTGCGAGCAAGCGCAAAACTTGCTGATCGAAACCACTGGAGATCAAATGCTCACAGGACTTTTTTAGTGCATTGGTGAAACACAGGTTAACAATACTTCTTTTGACTAGCTTGGAGTGAGCTGAATGAAACGGAAGTAACGGCTTATTCGCACGTGGCTCATAACACCAACAGATGTGGTCGTCGAGAAATACAAATCTGATGTCAAGGAAGCGAATAGTGTTGTCCACGGGTATCTCATGCGTGACCTCGAGCGTGCCAAAACATTCCTTAAAAGTTGTCAGGGTTTTGACAGTCTCTGCTTCAAAAGCGTTCGTGTCACATGCGATGAAAATTAAAAAATCATCTACGTATCTAAAAACTTTTTTTACCTTCGATCCCTGAAGCCGGGCGTTAAGAGTACTATCAAGTTGAGCTAAATATAAATCGCTTAGAACAGGCGCGATACACGAGCCGATGCATATGCCCTGTTTTTGCAAGTAAGGCTTGCCTCCCCACTGAATAAAAGTTGTTGAGTTGGTTGGTTGAGACTATAAATACCGGAACACGTTTTCAACAAAATTTAGTTGAAAGTTGCGCCTTGTTGTGTCCTGTTCTCTCCTTTTGTCCTCGTCCTTGCTGCGCACAAGATTGTATAAGATACATCACTGTATAACTTGCGCATTCCACGGAACTAGTTTGAATGTCGAGGTGATCTTACCGACGCCAGCGCCCGTTGTGTGGTCTCGGTGAGGTTGGGTGGCGCTCTTGCCGTTGGTGACTTCCCAGCCTGATATTTTCCATCTCCTGTCCATGCCAGACTCAAAGTCCATCCTCAAAGGGTCTGAGCACAAAAAAGTAAGAATTAGAAAGGTGAAGACGACGACGGGATAGTGGCGCGCACGACCATCTCGCGCCGGGCCCTACGTGCTGGTCTGGCCTACATATATCGTGTCTCTTCTATCTTTGTGTCCTTTCTTTCTGCTGCCGACAGAATCACCTTAACAGCACTGCGGTTGATCTCGAGAGAGCGAGCACCCGTGATACGGTTTAGTGTCCTTTTTACAGGGCCAGATTAATGATCGGATTGAGGGTGTTGCGATCGTTCATGATTCCGAATCACCCCTTTATGGTCATCTTCTTCGGTTCCTCTTCTTCCTCACAATATGTAGTACCATATACTAGCTAGATTTATGATATACATTCAAGTTGTGAATGATGAGTGTGCTGCTTCATAATGTTCCCCTACTGAAATGTTTTACACCATTAAAAGTATATTTCAGCCCAATTATGTCCAACAAATGTGTCTCGTAAAAACTACTAGGGTGTATCAAGGAGTGGCCAGGCTCTTTAAATCGACCGCGAAATTCGGTTTCTTAACCTATCGCGCTACGACATTGTGCAGTGTTGCCCACAGATGGTGCATTTTTTTTTGTAAATTTTGCAAAGAGCGAACTTACCTGAGGAAAAAGTAAAGAAAGAAAAAGGTTTAGCTCCTATGGAAATGTGGCGAAGCCAAAGGTCTTCACACAATACGGCGCCGTTTCGCACTGGAGACAAAAGATGGCGCGAGCGGTCGCGACGCCAACTGCACCAACAAACGAGCATACGGCGCCGAAAGCCGACGTCTTTAGCAGACAATCTTTTCGACTCAAAAGCGCGCGAGCTTTTCTGATATCAGTTGCCAATGCATTATTTTATCATCCTTCCTGATAAAACATATTGAATGGACACATAATCGATTAGAAAATTGGTTTGTTGGGATATTTTGACTGTTTTTTTCGGGGTACCGATGCCGTCTGCTTTGCAGTTCCTTGTTACCGCGCCTGTTTATGTTTTTGCGACTGTCACCACCTGCGGAACGCGCTCCGCTTTTTAGTCGAAAAGATTGTCTGCTAAAGAAGCCGGCCTTCGGCGCCGTATCTCGTTCGTTGGCGCAGTTGGCATCGCGACCGCTTACGCCATCTCTTCTCTCCCGTGCGAAACGGCGCCGTATTGTTTGAAGAAGTTTGGCTTTGCCGCATTTCTATAGGAGCTAAGCCTTTTTCTTTCTTTACTTTTTCCTCAGGTAAAATCGCTCTTTGCAAATTTTACAAAAAAAAAAAAAAAATGCACCATCTGTGGGCAACGCTGCACAAAGTCGTGGCGCGATAGGTTAAGAAACTGAATTTTGCGGTCGATTTAAAGGGCCTGGCCGCTCCTTGATACACCCAGTAGAAATATGCGAATATTGAAATTCTCGAATGCGACTAATACGAATATAAAAATGACTTCGAATATCTAGTTTCTTTGAATTTGGTGAGTACCATTAACAAATAATAAAAGAAAATATTCAAATACTTTGCTTATCGCCTTCAAAAACGAAAATTATAATAACAAATTCAAGTAAATGAAACTACCTGACTAGGCAGCATATAAGCAATGCAACTGCTAACACAGTTATTGGACCTTGAATAGTAATCACTTGTCAACTGTGCATAAAAGCAGGCAAAAGGTGCAACTGATAAGTTATACAAATTGACAAACTAGAGAGTGTACAAAACTGCATATGTCTAGATAGCGTGCAAAAATGAAACCTGTAATGTTGTTAAACAACTGGTAGTAACATTTTTAAAGAAATAATTAAAATTGCCCTTGCCTAGCCAGGAAGTAAGATATTAGATTCTAATGCAATTACTGCAAATTATCATGCCATAAAATCAATCGTTCCAGGTGTTCAGCACATGAGCACTTCTTTTCGCAGTGACAACTGCTCCAGCAGCATAAACTACCCTTGCTCCTGCAGCATAAAAGATAAGGTCGGCTAGAAAAGTGCCTCACAATCCAAGCTTGGCGAAACGAAAACCAAAACTGCCCCTTTGTCGTGAGCGAATAGATCCGTTTTGCAAGATTATAACACGCACTTTTTTCGCCAAAACCGTTGCCCAAAAATACATAAACTTTACAATCGAAAAAAAAAAAAAACCAGCAATACTCGGTATATGCATGGTGGCTAGCCCCATCGCCATCTTGACCGTTTGTTTACATGCGCCATTTTGGTATCTGCATCACGCGCAGTCTCTCGCGCCTACGGATTTGTGTTTGCCGTTTTAAGATGAAAAAAAAAACAAAAGAAAAACACTCGGAGGCTTTAATTAAACGAAAGGCCATCACGCTGGCGGAAAAAGATAACAACGGTACAGCATTGTGCCGTCTTGCAATGCCAGCGATCCGACGAGCTCGCAGTGTTTTTTTGGAAGACGACCCTCCCAGAGACGACGGTCGCTCACTCGTACAAGCACAGAAAGCACGGCCCTCTAAACTGCTTTAGACGAAACCAAGGATTACCTCTGGCGACCATCGCCAAACTCCGACAACGGCGACTAGTGCACGGAATTTACGTTAGTGCTTGCGTGCGTTTCATAAAATCTCTTCTGTGAAATATGCGTTCAACCTTCATTCTTTTACCTGCACGGTAGAATCGGCAGCAATTTATTTTTTGAATATCCGGAAGCTAAATCTGCCTCAGTGTTAGAGTTGGGAGCGCGTTAGAATCGTGCAAAAACGGTAGTTCAAAGAGTAAATGGCACAAATGGATCGGTTCGTTATCACGATTTTGATAGGTTTGTATTAGAAATACAGTAGGTGTTCTGATATGGTGCCTGGAGTCTGCTATTGAAGTGTATGTGATTGTTTTTTTTACTCTTTTTTTTTCTTTTTTTAAAACTATATTGCATTTTTTACGGCTTTTTAAGTTTTGTTCCGTAGGGTGTGTACATCTTTAATCGTTGGCCTTTTTGAATGTATATGTATGTTTTCTTTTCACTCCTGCGATGACCTCATCCAGGTCGCAGTATTTTGAAAGAAAGAGATAAATAATGACCGTAAAACGGTAGGGATTTATACGAAAAGGATACAATACCCGCACTTTTAGACGACTAAATGTTCAGGGCATATCCCGCGCGCGGATTGTTCGCTATTTGATCAACTATTCGTACATAGCCCGAATATTTACATAAAACCGAATATTCGATAATTTCTGAATATGCAATTCTGGTATCGAATACGAATCGAATAAGAAAAATATTGGATTTGTATTCAAATCTCGAATTTTCACACACCCCCAGTAAAAACACAAGTGGCCAAAGAAAGCTGAATGCCGTATTCTCCGCCGTAGTTCCAGTTTGTTTCCGAAAGTTTTGTCGATGCGCCTTTGCGAGGTATGGGCATTTGTTTTTGTAAGTATAAACCCTGACTGCGAAATGTTTCCACAAGGGGTTATATATTTCTTACTCGATTCGTTGACGAGAATATTGGAACTTGCCCTCAAATGAACGGGAACATTCGACAGGGTTCTGTTAGGTTTGTTGGAATAATTAAAAAAAGACGTTCATACAAGCCCTAATTGAAAACCCAACATTTCGCGGCCTTCTCTTCGGGGGTGACTGTGGCGAAGGCCGTTGAGGAGCATAATTTTCGGGTTCATCTCCTTTTACCGGTGGTTCATTTTTTTTTTTATTGAGCTGGTGATGCCTCGAAGCCAACGAAAGTAGGTGGATGGCAAAGCACCGATATACGTATTTATGTTTTCCGGCGTAGATTATAAGTTCCTATTATTTCGAGGATCGTCTCGTCATGGTTAACTTCAACATTGTGAATGCGGTTGTTGTTAAAGTCAATACGGCGGTCCTTGGCGTCGCAGTGTTCAGCAAACAAGCTGCGCTCGTGTTGGAAGTTGCGAACGATTTAGCACCAGGTTGGGTGTTTTTTTTAATTTTTTTGCATATTTTGTGGTCAAAATACATATAAGCAAGCTTTTCAATGCGGTTTCTCCGTTCATACAATACTAAAGATATGACTTATTGTGCCACTCTATTTCTGAAAACAGACATTTCTTATAGGAGGGTGTGACCTACTATATTATGGTGCTACTTATAGACAAAAAATAATGGTATACGATGAAATTGTTTTATTGTTGGTATTTACTGAACTTAAGATATTGGAAGGTTTAAATCACTTATCCTTTTTTTGCTTTTTTTTCCCCCGAGTAGGTAATAATTAGTGTACCAAAGCACATGGTGCTTCAGCAGATTTGTGGTACTGTGTGCATTTTATTGTTGCGCGGCACACAATGTTTGTGAGATTAAACGTTTAGAGTGTCAGTTAGGAGTGACCGCATTCTTGGGGAAATTCAAAAACGTAGTAGGGTTGTGAAAACATGAAGCTGCTACGAAAAGGATGAAGAACAGAAAGGTTTAAAACAGAGCAAGCAGACGTTCTGAAAATAACCACAGATCTACCAATAGTGATCAATAACGAGTTCGTTGACAGAGAAAAGTATGTGAGGGGGCAAATAAGGCTACTGCGAAATCTCGTAATGGCGCCCACCTAAAATCAAGAGATACATTCTGATAAACATGAGGTGGGCTATACAGGATGAGTAAAAAATAAAAACTTCATGAAAAATTAATGGAAAACACAGGGGCACCCAGTACAAACCATGTGACACGGACACTGATACCGCGGATCTCCGAGACGTCAAATGCGTATTCCACAACGCGATAAACAAGCGGGAATGCGCTACTAACTCATGTGTCACGGGAAAGGATTCAGCAGACTGCGGATGCCGCAGATTCGTGTTTCACAATGCGATAAACACGCTGAAACCGGCTACAAATTTGTGTGCCATGGGAGCCGATATCGCGCGTGCAAATTGCAAAACCTGTTTTTTTGTAAAATAATTGAAAATTGCAACAAAAAAATTCAAAATGGCTATCAAAAGTTTTTTTTTTTTATTTCTTCATAAATAAAAGCATATTGTAACCAAATGTTGATAGTCGCATTTTAAATGTTCTAATATATATATATGACAAATTTGGCGGCAATAGGATAAACCTAAGAAGAAATATTCCTCTACGCAAAGTGGGAATATGCCCAGAATTACATAAACAGAAAAATTTGTTCGAATGTTACCATAGCCGCGTAGCGATACTGCTTCGCGGTAAGAAAAATAATTTTGTGTTAATACCTTCCCGAGCGAAATAAGGCCACAAAAGACTGCGATGGCGAGAAGACAAAATATATGCCGTTCTGGGTTGCCAGGAGATCTTCGAATACGTAATTAACTAAGTTTGCGATCGTAACCGGTCCCTATCATTTTTTACACAAAATACAAGGATTCAACAATAATCAGCTTTCTAAAAAAATATTGCCATTTTTGACCCCCACGTTCCCTTGATATAATCAACATAATATTTTTATCATATTATGCAATTCAAAATAATGGATTACTCTTTAGTTCAAAAGACATTATTTAAATAATGCGATGATTTCAAATCGTATTAATTTTAATTCCACAAATTCAGTTTGTCCTACAAACCCGATTCCCAGCAACAATTAAGCGTCCTCACATACCTTTTACGACTTTACATGTCTCGAAAAGGAACTGGTTGAGGGCAATGACGCCAGGGTTGCCGCCTGGCAGGACGGCCTCAAACACCAGCTGCAAATAACAATAGAGAACCGATTTTATTACCAGGTTCATGGAAAACAATATGGTATCAGTGCTGGTGCGCCGAAGAAGCAATCAAGCACTAATTAACAAGTACAGGTGAGAGTAACAACTGGCTAATAATTTTGAGGGACGTGCTTGGCTGGTATGCCCTTCATTGTATGTCCCTGGCACTCTTATTAGGTGACACGTTGGCCTTTAGCACCAAGGAATCTTTCAGTAGATTACAATTTTCGGGGGAAAGAAATCAACAGACTAATTGAATATTTAATTGACTGATTAACGATTCAGTTAAGTATTGGGTTGACTAATAATTGTGTTGGGTATTTGCTTCAACAGCGGGGAGATAATCAGCCCCGATGGGCATACGGTGCCTCTGCTGCAGTGAGAAATCTTGGCAGGGCAGTGCGTCTGCTATTATGGGATCATCAACGTATATTATGCAGTAATGGCACATGACCGCACGCTGGTACAATGCTCATCCTTATCTAAACGGGCAGCGGTGATCAACGAACATAGGGTCCCTGAAGTATGGGTTCTTCGCTGGTCACCGTGCGCCGTCCGGCTTGCCAGGTCCGGATGGGGTGACGAACTTTACTGTGGAAAGCTGGGTAGTTCTTGTCGAAGGTGAAGTAGCTTCCTTTCGCCGTCGACGACTAACTCAGCTGGACTTGGGAGTTACTTTTCAATAAGCTATTTAATATTTTTTTAGCGAATGAAAATACAGAAGTGAAACAATACTGCAAAAAGGTAACTTCCCCTGTACGGGGTTGGGAAGGAGGTGCTCGGGTGTTAGCTCATTCATAGGCTGGGGTTGGCTGGCTCGTGGGATTACGTCCCCTTTACGGGGACAAAGGTCCCTCGGAATCCCATGACCTGACTCGATTCCGGAGCGTTAGCTCTCCAACTCCAGCACAAACTGAACTCACTTGTTGCATTTTCACCCAAAGTCACTCGTCGGTCCATCCCCTTTCAGTAAACCGGCAAATCCTCTACGCGTCGTCAGACACACGTTTCCCACTGGCTCCTCCCCCGAAAGGCCGCAACCAATCAGATCACTTTCTCACCATGGGGTAATTGCTTACATTCCCGCGTGAGACACCGCGGACTGCGTATATCACACAGCCAAAGGTCATGCGGGATCGGATGCAAGCAAACTGCATCTATAACTCGCAAGGCGAGTCAGACAACCAACCCCGGTGTGGATGGCGCCGACTGAGCCATTCCGTCATTCATCCCGCCAGACGCTGTCCGACATTGCCGTTCTACCGTGCCCCCTAACACGCGGGCGAGAGAGGCTCTAGCGATATAAACGGTGCCAGCCATCACGTTCCCTCGGCCCGAAACACACATTCCGATTCTCTGGGCGAAAAACGCGCCTTCAGAACCTGGCGTCATAAAGTACACCTGTCTCTCGAGGTCGCCCAGCACGGGGATTGGTTACGCGAACGCTTTTCTGCCAGCCAAGTTCCTCTGGTACTAACGGCCCACCCGCGGAGCCCTCGTCAATGCTTACACCTGGGTTCTGCAGCGCGAGCTCTCAATATACGTGTTTTGGGGTGCCATGCGTCAAGGCATTTGGACACCGATCATTGACTAGCTAACCGAGTCACTGAATATTTGTTTAAGTGAAAGACTAATTTATTAATTGGACGATTAACTAATCGAATGATTAACTGATTACATGTTTGACTAAATCACTGCTTAAGGAGGTTCACTACCCAGAAAAAATTATTTATGAAAAAAATGTTGATTTGGAAACAATGCCGTATCCACCAACCTCTAGAAAGCATTTGGAGACATTTTCATAAGTTTACACTGGTGCAATGTATAAATTATTTTCGGTGCAGCAATGCTAAATAAAATGTAGAGCTTGAAGATCTTTGAACGCATTTTTCCCCCTTCCAATTCTTGGCATACGTTTCACTTTATTAAAACTTTCGTTTCAATATGAAACTATCAAAAAACTTTATATTTGCGGGTTATATGTCGAACTTTTATTGAGCCGTTTACGATTAACTTAGACTTTGCATCTGCATGTTCCTTTATTATAAAAAAATTGTAATTTTCAAAACTTGGTAAGTGTAAAAAAAAAAAAAAAAATGATAATTTTGTTTTATCTGAAAAATGCATATTTTCTTTAATGTCTTTTCATAGTAGCCGGCAACAGGTATTCCACTTTGCTTTCCACCAGAAAAATATGTGGTTATCAACACCGTTTCTCAAGGATATATTCATTGAGCAGATTCCATGCAAAGCTATGCTTTACTTCGTTCTGGGGGTATAGTACCTCATAAAATTGGTTCACAGGGCTGAAACTTTGAATGCCCGGTATATAGCTACAAGCAAATCCCCTTAAGGGTGCCCACCCAAAACCGAAAAGATAAATAATGAAACACAGGATGTGGTCTATCTTTGGGGGTGAGGCAGCGAAACCTGATACAAAATTAACGACAAACAAAGTTTCCCGCTACAGACCACGTGACACGGGAACTGACATCGTGGACATGGCAAATTCGCGATCCACAAGGCTGTGCCTACTCGCGCTCCAAGTGCGGATAGTGGTAGATCCTAATTCACACTTCGAGTGAGAATAATGTTGGATTCTTGTCCGCACTCCGAATGCGGATTTTGTTGGATTCTTTTCCGCGCTGCGAGTCTGTGAGTGCGCATTGCGTGCTGGAAAGTACAGTACTGGAGGTAACAAGACGTTGGTACGAAGCGTACGAATTGTGTTGGATTTTCCTTTTCAGCGCTCCGCGTGTAGCGTGATTTTGTCTCGGGAAACTTTGAACAGAGTGGCTTAGTAGTTCTCAACTTTGTGTTGTGACACTGGCGTGTTGGCAACCTTCACGAGTCTACAAAAATATTAGTGGTTCTGGTTCCGAAATTAGAATAATTTCAAACAAATGTTTTTGTTTTGTTTTTCAAATAAATTAGCATTGGGAGTCGCACTCAAGTTTAAACGGTACTCGCGCCTCGGGAATCGGACAGAGGCAATCAATCTGTGTGTGTGTGTGTGTGTGTGTGTGTGTGTGTGTGTGTGTGTGTGTGTGTGTGTGTGTGTGTGGCGGGGAAGGGGGGGGGGGGGGGGGTGTTCGACCCCTTTACCGATCTTTTACCCACTCCAAACGTCGGGGAATTAAAGCAGGTGTAGGTTTTTTTAACGCGTATTGTCTTGTGCTTAGATGACGGACTGAGTGGCGTAGGAACAGGAAGGGGTGCAGGAAAATCAGTCATCTCGCGTAAACAATAAATATAACCCCCCCCCCCCCCCTCCTGCCCGTCTCAACCCGCCTAATCTTCTGAACACTTTCAACATTACTAGATGGGGGATGCCTGAAAAATTCCCGAGCATTGTGTTGTTACTCTATCTTTTGCTTTAATAAAATGAATTGCGCGTTTGCATGTAGACGTCAATAGGTGTGATGGCTGTTAAAAAGGTTTTTGTGCGGTTGTGTGATGGAAGATGTTAGACATGCCGAGGGTACCAAACATTCTGAGCCTGCGGGTTTCTGGCAAGCCAGCAGCGGAAGTTTCGAACGTCTGTGTGAGTGTGTGTGTGTGTGGGGGGGGGGGGGGGGGAGCTAGGTTATTTGTGTCTTGAAAGCTGTTTGCTAGCCGTCCCCCGTTCCCACATTACTGCCCCCATCAGCTAAGCACCTCGTAATGTTAATGTGCTGGCATTGGCAAAGGCTAATCATGAGTAAAAAAAACTTAAACAAACTTCCGTTCTTGGTTCTTATATTTTTTTGGAAATAATAATATTTTGTTTAACAAAAAAAAAACGATACTAAACAAAAAAAGTTAACCATTGCGCCCTGCTTTGATGCCTTTCCTCCAGCCCCCGAGGCCCGAGAACATTTCAATTTGTACCCAAATGCGCCACCTAATGCTAATAAATTAAAAAAAAGAAAGGTAATTAAGCATTTGTTTGAAATTGAATGAATTCCAAAACACAGGTATTTGCCCATTTAAACACCGCACAACCACTACTATTTCTATAGACTCGATGCTGCCAACACGCCAATGTCACACCACAAACATCTTAAGTCATTGTGTTAAATGTGTGCCGCGCGTCCAAGTCACGCCACACGCGGAGTGCGGATCCGGAAAATGTTGCGCACGCACTTGGAGTGCGTATAACAATCCAACACAATCCGCAATCGGAGTGCGGATAAGAACCCAAAATTATCGGCACTCTGAATGCGGATTAGAATCAACCACGTGCCGCACTATCCGCGAATAGGGACAGCCTTTCACGGCGCAATAAACACGCGGGAATATGCTAGAAACTCAAGTGTCACAGGATAGGGTACCGCACGCTGCGGATGCTGCAGATTGTTCTTTCACGGTGCGGTAAACACGCGGAAAACGGCTACACACTTCCGTGCCACGGGAGCAGATATCGCGCGCACAGACCGCAGACAAAAACAAATGCAGGAACTCGCATGTCACGGGAACCGAAATTGGACGCGCATATAGATAACTAATTGATTGAACAATTGATTGGCTGACTAACTGATGCATTGATCGATTGATTGGTTAGAAAAACATCCAACCTGGTAGGCAAGGTCAGACTTGACCACGACGCTTCCACTGCGCCAAGCCTTGCCCTGGGTTCCCGACCGAGTCCAGATGAGTTCAGTGGAGTTGTCTACCGCACGGAGGATGAGGTTGAGGGTGCCGCTGTTGGGGTGCCACATGTTGTACCAGAAGGTGAAGCAGTAGCCGCTCTCGTTCTCCGTGGCAGGGATGCGCATGGACACCAGGTGTGCTCGTTTCTGGCCGTCAGTTTTGCTGGTCGCGGCCATGTACGCTCCTGATATTGAGAAACATTGCATATTGCAAAGGCTCTGCATTTTCGAGGCTGTTTCTTTTTTCTTTGAGTTCCGGGTCCGGTTTTTTTCTGAGTTAATTTATCCCACAAAATTTTGTGTTTTTCTGGTGCTTATGTTCGACCCTATCCTAACACCTGAGTCTGTGGTGTGAGAAAATGAAACTTTCAAGTGAAAGGAAAAGACAACTGTATGAGAATGTATGAAACGCAGCAGATTTCATTTCTTTTTCTTGCTCCTACAAATACCCCACGCTTACGTCACCGACCTGTTCACGGCGGGTCCGTGCACGACCAAGCAATTTGTGCAGCGCGTCTGTGAGAACGTGTTTGGTACATTCTCATGGCCAGTCAATCACGAGGCAACATAATTAAAATGTCGCACCAGCTGACGCAGTTCATTCGCATCACCTTGCATGATTGTCCGCGCAATTCGTTTTACTGCTGCTGGCTGTTCCAGGAAGCTACATACTACTAGACCAAACCACGCGTTCCGAGTGAGTAGGGTTCTATTCTCCATTTCAAAGCTTTAAAGTAAGTCAGCACGCAATTTTAGTTTCTTTTCATCTACCCTTTTGGCATTCGAATCGTCCATTGCTCTCCTCCACCGGCTCGTAGGGTCCCACATCACTTCCACGGGTTCAAAAGGGGTCCCAGAATATGAGTGGTTGAGAACCACTGGTCTCAAATTTAAGGCACCCACCTTCGCCGAGCTTCGGAGGGTGCCAGCGCTGTGGATTATTTCCGTCGTCGTACATAACCCAGTCAGTGTCGTCCTTCACATTCTCCGGAAACCAGCCACACTTCGAGTCGTCCGCGAAGTCGCAGCTCACACCGAGAATGGCCTCAGCTGTGGAGAGATTGAAACGTAGGACAGAAACTGTGACACTACCATGCAGTGCCATGAGAGCGCCGGTATAATTTAAAGATAGAACTCTCGTTAACCATCTCTATATGCAAGAAACAATCTCTAGTTGATACTAAGACATTTGTAGCTGTATTGCTATCTATTGCTCAAACGGTCATGAGCAAAGTTATGTTTATTGAAAAATGCGGCAGACGCTCGCGCCAGTCTCAGCCCTCCAGGCACGCAACACCATGTCTACTGAAACCATGTCCGGCTTTTGTACACTTCCTTTTTTTCTATTCATGTTGTTGTTTTCGAAGCTTTCACAACTGGAGAAATCTCCTCAAAGTGTCTCGTAGTCTTTGTTTTCTTTTCCTACCCTTCTTGCCGTTTTTGTTTTCTTTCACACCTGTGTTGCGTGGCCGACGGGTGCAGATATTTCACTGCCGGCCATCTTTCTTTGACCGCGGCCACCATGGTACGCTACACTAATCAAGGCTAAACCAAAGCTAGGTTTCATAATAATGTACGTATTCATTAAGAGTAGTATTATCCGTCAAATTTGTGCCGATTATGCGGGACTCTAGATGCCGACATTCAATCTCGATTTTCTGTGAGGCCAAAGCTCATCTGGATTCCTCCCCTCCAAAGTGAGGGGCATGGCGTAACGCATATCGTGTTTTCAAGAGGGCGCCCGCCTCCCTGGCTGCATGCTTGTGGTAAAATTCGGGGGAGTAAAGTTTCCTCCTGACCTCCGTTTGCCGTTCTGACCAATATATGGTACTTCGTCACCCTCTAGAGGTGGCTGGGAGAAACCAAATTGCCGATTGGTCGTAAGAGATGACGCACCGGGGGTGCGAATCTTCTCTCCCCCTGAACGCCGGAGTAAGACTTGGGTGAAGTGCAAGGTCGCGCGGGTATTGTGTTCTCATGGCCGACGTCGCAAGTATGACAGCTGTCAACCCGTGGGTCAGGCGCTGGAAAATTATCCCGCTCACGTAGTTAGCAACCGCGTTATCGATAGACATAGGTGGCCTTGTCTTTATTGAGTGTTCAAAAAACAGTAGTGGAACTTCGCTCCTCGGTTGTTCTATGCATTTAGTATATGTGTTTTATGTTTTAAAAACGTAGTCTACGAACGGGCCTGGTCCGGTATCCGCTCTGCTTTGTCGCTGACCACGTGTGAACCGGCTTAACGGTTGGTGTACTTAGGATTTCCGAGAAACGGTGGAGGGAAAAAAGAGCTCAAGAGGAAGACAGACCTCCTCGATCATGCTCTTTGATGGGATGGAAGACTATCACAGCTTCGAGAGGACGAATGATGAAGGGAAGGATAAGCTATAATATAAATGGAATGCATGAAAAAATTACCGGTTTGGTTGGAGCTATTTTGTAAATTAAATTATTTCCTTTGCTTAGTGATTTTTTCAGTCCAAAAAAAAACTGTAAAAATTTGTGCACAGGTGATTCATCTTTCTATACCGCAGCAGAGATAATAAATGATGACGTGGGAACTTTCCTAATTCATTTACCTTTTGCACACTCACCCAGCGATCAAGAAGTCAAAATAAAGTTATTAATATTATTTGTAGTAGTAGTAGCAGCTGTAGTATTTGCTCCTTCAGCATTGTTTTATTTCTCTCGAAGTTAAATCAGCTACGACCACATATGCAGCGAAGACACAAATCTACTCGAAGGGAAGTTATCGCTTCATACAGATCTCGTAGCACGAATATTGCAGCAGAGCTGTTAAGGGCTAGTTTCCCCAGTGTCGTGTCCGTGGACAAAGAAATCTCGGCACAACGCTCTGGATAGCTACCGCCATCTATGTGCGACGGCGACAACCAGACAACCGGCTTGCCGGTTTTCTGGTTTCCACCGTCGCTCATAGATGGCGGCATATAGTACGGCTCCGCTGCTCTTCCATCTTCACCAGAGTGGAAAGGCTGAACGTTTTTTAATGCAGCGACTCAGTTGACGCAGTTCCAAACGTTATGTTACGGCCTCTTATTGTTGCTTTTCGGTTAAAGCACATTGTTTCAATTTTTCTATTCTGAAGAAAGTTTGGAGCACGACGTTTCTAGTGTAAAATTTCACGTCTGAAAAACAAAACCCTAGCGCCACACATTAATACGTTGAAGTTATAGGAGCAAAGCTCGAGAAACTATCGATCTCAGATCAACACTATAGACCTTTTTTGCTTACTCTCACCCCCCATCCACCTGGTATGCATATCCGGTATGGACGACGAAAACGTAATAAAACAATTCAACCTGAAAATAGTAAAAAAAAAAATAACGGGGTGACAAAACGAGAATGGGCGACGGTTACGCTGACATCCTTAATGCATTTTATTTTTGAGGTGACGGCAAAACAATGCTTTCGTCCATACTGGAAGTTATGATATTTCAAGATGGCGACGCCCTTGTAAAATAGGTCCATATTCACTGAGACGGTGAGAATGGCGGGGAGAAGCTTCTGTTGTCCCTCCTGCAGCGCGAGCATCTTGTCTTCGATAACGCTTCAACGTTTCGTGCCAGAGCCTCATATATACTGATAAAGCCTGGCAGACCGCCACGAGAAGCGGCCGCCGAAATGGAAAAGGGGGAGCGGCAGACAACGGCTGGACGAGAGAGCCTCGTGACTGGCGCTTCGCTGCGGCGAGACGCCGAAACACACTTCTACCGAGCGAACAAGTGTGTTGCGGGTCCTCGCCGCTGCAAAAGCTGTGCGCTCACGTCCAAATTACCCAAGAAATGGCTCTTGATGCTCTGGGCTACCCGATCCTCGCGCTCCAAATCTGCGACCGGGCACTCTATGGCTCCGTGGTCAAACTGCCAGGCTTTGTGAACATAGATGAGGCTATGTTCCTGGACATCGAGCGCGTGTGCGTGTGCAAGGCAAGGAGCACGTGCTGTAAGCCAGGTGTTCGAAAGACGCGCGTTATACCGGTAACTATAACACCGCGGCCATGAAACCTATGGGCTCTTTCAAAGCGCGTGAGTCCCACAAACCTTCGCTGCTCTGCCGATCCGGGTGGCAGTTGGTGTACGTGATGTCGTCGATGCTGGCAGACTCCACGTTAGTTTCGAAAATGAACTGAAATGAAACATAGCAGACATTAATTTAAGCCAAAACGCAAATCACGTAGGTAGTGGGAGTTGGTGGAAAGAACTCGTTAACGAGGGAAACACCTCACGAGCAAACGCTTTACTAAATTACTTTTTCGGGGTGCTAGGTCATCATTGATCCGGAGTTAAATAGCTTACACGTTTTCATGTTTTTTTTTTTTCGGTTCCTAATAATATCGTACGGCTTCGCCACAGAATCGACAGTCCCGAGCAGCTGTCTCATTCCAGCAGAATAAATAACAAATCTAGATTTGCTGAGTGTGTATCGGGTGTTGTTTTTAGTTTAGTTTTAGTTTAGCTCATTGTACCTCAAGGGCATTTCAAATGAAATGCATTACGTGAGGGCGGATTAAATGACATATTATGCAGATAGCAGAACAGTGACGAGAAGGTAAAACAATAGGAAAACAAAAAGCTACGAACGAATTGGACAAATATCAAAGCGTAAGGTGTAGAAAAAGTATTAACAAATAATCATGTTAAAGATCAACACTTTTCAGGTGTGCCTTGCAGAGTTCACGGAAAGTCTTCGGGTTAGATTTACGTACCATTGTTTCAGGAAGGGAATTCCAGTTAGTAATAGCGAGAGAAAGTGGGGAATTTTTGAATTAATTAGTTCTCTCGAATAGAGTTTTAACTTTTAGACTGTGGTCATGACGAATGGAGATGTGAGGTGGCGGGTGACAGTTTTTTAATTCCATAATCAGAAGAGGAATAGTAAATTTTGTTAAAAAGGAAAAGACGAGCAAGTTGAGTTTTTTCAGATAGAGGGCATATGTCAAGGTTTGATTTTAGTGTATTTACGTTTGACGCCCGCGAGTAGTCATGTGCTATAAAACGTCATGCGTTGTTTTGCACCGATTTGAGTTTACTAATGGGACACGATTGATGAGGCCACCCAATAAAGTTGGCGTAGTTCAATTCTGTTTATGAGATACCCCTGTCTTGCGGCGCTGTGTACATTGACCAGACGGGCAGATGCGTGAAGGACCGTGCACGCGGGAATGCGACTGCCACGCGATCTGTCCCTCCTGGTTGTCTGACCATTCACTGCAGTACATGCTCGTGTAAGGCTGTGTTCCACGACATTACGATTCTAGCCATGTACAAGAACAAAAGAAGCAGATAAGGTTTTGAGAGATACCAAATTCGAGATAAAGGAGTAGGTTGCATAAGCGAGGAATCAATTGCCCTATAAAAAACTTGAAGGACGTTTAAGCTTTGACTTCAAGAGTGGAACGCGATGGCGTTAACAAGTCACGTTCACAAAGCCTTCTCATATAAACCCGTGCTAGTTCCCAAGCCGTGCAACCGTCTGTGCGTGGCCTAGTCGTTAGCGTCATTTGTCCGTGTGACGGCACGTGTCACGGTGACAGCAGGCAGGCACGTGCCGCGACCGTGACGTCATGTGATGTCACGTGTCAAGAGTGACGTCACACGTGTGACGCCGTACGTAAACGTTGTGGGCTGTTTGGGATTCCTGCGAGAGGTCATGTGGCGTGACGTCACCTGCGTGACGTCACGTGTAATGTCACACAGGACGTCGCACGTGGCTGCGACGTCATGACCCTATCGACCCGCCTAAGTTTGTCGAGAAAATTTCCCGCTAAATTTAACAGAAAGGTTTCCCGCCAAGGTTTCCTGCTACGTTTGGCGGGAAAATTTTCCGCCATATTTTCCTGTCAAATGTTCCCAATTTGGATGGGAAATGTTTAACTAAACTTAGTGGAGAATGTTCCGCTAAATTTAGCGAAAAATGTTCTCGCCAAATTTAGTGGGTCGACAGGGGCATGACATCACATCCCCGTGTGACGTCACACACGTGACGTTACGTATGACGCCACACGTGACGTCACGCGTGTCTGTGATGTCATGACCCTATTGGCCAATCAGGATTTTCCGGTTATGCCGACGACACATTTTCTGCGACACGAGGTCCCTAACGTTATCGCGTTAAAGTGTGATTTTATCAAACCAACTTTGCACCGACATGCTGATAACTAGACAAGCTGATGGGGCCTATATAATATGTGTTCTTTCCGAATGAACATCAGTTGCGAGGGCAACTTGTGCTTTTTTACTCCTTCATCATTGTTGTTTTTGGCGCTTTTATTTGTTATAAACTATGAACGAACTATACCAATTAACAGATTTACTAAGATAGACACCTTCAGTAGATGATCTAGGTAGTCACGCACTGAGGCCTTGTTATCCAGAAGGTGTTGGCCAAGCAGAGTGAGAGTGGGTCCGCCAAAAAGAGTGTGAGGGGGAAGACATAACCGACACCCTCACTCTCTCATATTCAGCGTAAACGACTGATAAACTGGTTCCTAGAAGAAACTGAACCATAATTTTGCTACAGTAAAGGTCCTTCAAAAAATAAGTTTTTCCTTAAAATGTTAACATGCAACAGTACAAAAAAAAAATTTGGCACAGAGTCCCAGAACCCTCCAAGTTCAACAGAGAAAAAAATTGCTTTGTATTCGTCAGTTGTGTAACAAAGACAATCACAACGACGACTTCTGTCACATTCCTGAACATGATCGCAGTCTCCCGAAACTAAAGAATAAATAAATAAATGTACGCATTCTTCGATGCAATTCCGGATTCCTCTAAATCACCCTTTTCGTTGCGACTGCCTGATCAGCTTCTATTTGCTTTCAATTGAATGGGCATCAGCAGACTCGTGATCATAACTGGATGACCACTCATAGAATAAGAACTTTACGAAACCCTTGCTCGTCTCTGCACCTGGCAGTTAGTGATCTAATCAAGCTCGGTGGTCAATTTCACGATGCCAGAAAGGCAGATGGCTCTTTTCATCAAATCAGAGTCTGGAGAGCCGGGGTTAAGACTCCCACAATACAAACTAGACCACTATGAGAGCTACAATTCAGTATTGTTTTGATTCAACAGTGTATTTTAATTTAGAAATGTGCGAATATAGTTCAACTTGAAAGAGAAGAGAATGCGAAGTGAAGAGTGATTTTAGTTGAATATTTTCAAATAGAATTTAGTAGTGTCTTTAAGACTTTCACTATTTCTTCATGCCCAATTTGAATAAAAACTCTAGGTAAACTCAAAAAGGTTGTACCCAAGCTTCCACTTGTTCATATCTAAAGCAAGATAATTTTAATCTATCTATACTTATGAACTGCAGCCCCAGAAAGTCCAATGCCTACATTGCGATAGAAAGAAAATTATGCATTTAACATAAAATTAAACTTATAAGGGTGCCCATGACTATACCTAATGGAACAGATTTATAAATCGTCTCGCTGTATGCAAATAATATTAAGTCTAGAAGTTGAAGAGATAAAAGACAATTGTTAATGAATAATGCCGGTTGTCAAGACACCTCTGTCCAAGATATATTCTTGCATATTAACCACAGTAAAATCCTACTGTATTGTAGGTATCAACATTCACAAAATTCCCTTTTATGTTTAAATACACCAGGCACGCACGTGCACCACCGGCTTTGAAAGTGTGCTTTCCTCCTGAGCATGCGAATCCAATTTTGTACTTCAATTGATGATCTAGCGCAGTGGGATTAGTCCCGTTGAGCGCGCTTCTTATCGAGCACCGGTGTACTGCGGAAAAGCAACACCCGTAGGAAGAGAGCTGCGGGGGTGTTGTTCCGCAGTGCACCGGTGCTCGGTAAGACGGGGGCTCAAAGGGCTTGACCCACCACGACGAACACTTCGGAAAAGACGAATATCGCAGTTCATCTTCAAGCAAATATCCAATTGCGTATTATCCGAACCTAGTAGTATTCAAAAGTTCTAATATTTGCACATCCCTAGTATTGTATGATTCGAGTATCGTCTCATTTAAGTGTCATATAATTCAATTATCGCTTGATTCAAGTGCTCTCTGTTTCAAATATTGTTTACTTTAAACATCAACTGACTCAAGTCTTAAGAAGAAACATGGGTCGTTTATGCCTAAAAATCCCTAGAACAAACATTTTCTTGAAAATTCCAAAGTAGAAATTTACAATTTATCTTTTCACCTGCCAAACGTCTTTTAATTTTGTGGGTCAGAATTCGAGCCATAGTAAAAGGTAATATTATCTACTATGTGGGCTGAAATTACACAGAGGTTGGTGCTGAAACAGCATTTTCACAAAACTAAAATTGTTTTATCTTTTTGCTTTTGCGAATTTACAGCGTCTAGGGCAGATCATAAATACCCTTTTGCAACATGTAGCTAAATGTGTGAAGCATACAAGCGCCGAGAGCGGATGTTTCGCTATAGGTATAAGAATTTTTTTATTGTTTTATTACTTGGTAGTCACACACCGAACACTGGTTCAATATTTGTTAAACATATAAAAAAGTGCATATAAAGAGAGACACGTAGTAAACAGGACAAGCGCTTGTCCTGCTTATTTCATGTTCCTGTCTTTTTTGAGCTAGTTTATATGTTAAGCTAAGATGAACCAAATAGCCCAGAAACGTACGTTTTTGAGAAAATGCGATGCAAAATTACTAATTATGGTTAAATCGCAAAGAACTTCCTCCATTGTATTCTTTATGCTTTATGGTATCCAGTCATGTGTTAAACATAATCTTTTGCTGTGCAGTTTTTTGTCCCTTGTCTGGATTATCTTTAAATAATCTATTGATTGAACAAAATGACCACACATTTGAAATCAGCATAAAACGATGAAAAAACTCGTTTAGAGCGAGTTTATTCGGCCAACAATTCAAGCGGGACACTGAGCCGTGTCTCATAAAAACAACTCTATTTTTTTTAATTAGCTACAACACAAAGGATGAAAGAGCGGATGAAGAAAGACACAAAAACGGGCGCTGCTGTGCTTGTGTTTTTGAAGATTTACAGCAGTCTTTGTCCTTAAGCATTTTTGTGAAACTTCAATTTATTTTCAGATAATAATATGAAAGAAGAGTAACATTAATCTGTTATTTTTTTCTTGTAATTTTAAAATAAACTTTTTACACTTCGCTAATTCATGGAAGTCATATTCGTACATGTATGTTACTAATTTTCTCAGTTTTTGTTTTTCTGGTAGAAATATAGCTGTGGTATCTAATAAGGCTTCTAACTATGTTAAATATGATGGTAATACTTAAAAGGTACACTACCCAGGAAAGCAAATATTTTGCAAAAAATTCGATTTTGACAACTGACATATTTACGTCTGCAAACACCTGAAAGTATTCCCAGAATGTTTCATCTGTTTACACTTCATGGATAGTTTCTTTATTAAGCATTTTCAGTCCACCAGTCAAAAGAAAAGGTAGAAGTTTGAGCACTTTGAACGCGTTTTTCTCCGCTCAATGTTTCGCATAAATATTACTTCATAAATCTATCATTTCAGTATGAACCTATCAAGACATAACTTTTGCGGCTTTTATACCAAAATCTTAAGGAGCCGGTTACTCTAAAGTGTGATTTTGCACTTGCATGTTTCTTTATTATGAAAAATTTTTATTTTGGAAAAAGTATAGTAAGTGTAAAAAAATATACATTGTCTTATTTCCTGTTAATTGGAAAAAGCATATTTTGAGAAATTCTTTCTATAGTAACCGGCAAAATGTATTCCAGTGTGCATTCCACCAGAAAAATATGCGGTTATCAACACCATTCCTCACTGGTAGATTCATAAGTGAGCAATTCAAAAGTTGGCATTCCCAGGTTGTGTTCTCCTTGACATTTCGTGCAAAAATTAGTTCTAAATAGAAAAAAAACCTAAAGTGTTATGAATAACTGAATAATCATCGTAGAGTTTTCGTATGTACCCATTGAATTCTGTGTAATTCTTAGTTTACTAAGTTATATTTATTTGCTGACTTCAATATATGAATTTGTCTTAACTCTGCCCATATTATATGCAAACCAAATTTTTATTAGGATCCAAAGTTATTTCGCAACATCAAGACAAAGCACATATTGGCAACCAGAATGTAAAGGCATATATTATCTGACTATTACACTTCAAATGGACTACTAATAGAAAGATAGCTCTAGAAGAAGTGTTCATCTAAAGGGGCACTAAACCACTTTCTGCGATTGTTTAAATATGGTCATAATTCAATCTATGGGCTTTAAGCACCCTAAAAAACAAAACATAGTACATTCATGCGTGACCGATATCTTTACTAAATTGGTATCATTAGATACACACAATATGGCGCTATCGGACAAGGAGTGCAGAGCCCTTCCCTTCCTCCTACGATGGCGGCCATCTGGTGCCAGTGATATGTCCGACGAAATAGATTTTTGATACCCATCTAAATAAAGAAATATGCCACGCAGGAATGTAATATTTTTATCAGCTTAGAGCCCACATATTGAGGTATGATCATAAATGAATTATCGCAGAAAGTGGTTTAGTGCACCTTTAAAAGCTGAGATACTAGCGGCTGCAACATTCAGAACCTCACCCTGTAGCCTGGATTCCAGTTTCCGACCTTGACTGCGGCACGAGTCCATGCGTTGTGCCCTTCGACTTCGGCAAAGGTCTTGTGTAAACCGGGGATCATCAATGATGTATCGTTCTGCTCCACTCCAAACCTAAGTGTCATCATCCCTTGAAAAAGGCAGGTCATGAGTAACGATGCAGTGCACAGCACTATGTCGATAAGAAGGAAGATCCCAATGAATGGAGAGCTCACTACTGATTGCGTAAGTCGGTCAATGCCTAGACACATTTCTCGCAACCTGCAGCACAGGCTTCAGTATATCACTAGGAATCGCCGTTCTCGGCATTTATGATAAATGTGGTAGCATTTAATACCCCCCCCCCCCCCTATTTCATGAATGAAGACGGAGGATCGAAGTACCGCATCCTCTTGTGTCTCTCATTGCGCCATCTGTCGGCAGCAGATACAAGTCGGCAAGCACCGTCCTGGCACGGTAGTAGATTACCTGAAACGTTCTCCTTTTTACCTCCTTTAAACGAGGTAATCTCGTTCGTTGATGTTTTCAATCAGAACTTCCCCCACCCAGCTACATCTCCGTAATAAGTCGGAACACAATACGTAACAAGCACATGTTTTGCGTGCCGTTTTGAAGTGAGTTCAAATGCATTGGTTTACACGGTGTAGAGTAAAATAATGTTACAAAAGAGGCTTCTAGAACACAAAAAACGGGTCAGTCGGGCTTTTAGATTCACTGATATCGGCTATATTAATGCCGGGAAAAAATATATAAAACCACGTGCGCGAACTTTAGACAGCTGGTAAATTATAGGAAGTGCGAAGGAGATACACTTCTTGATTTTTTTAGGACTTCCTACGCCAAGTATGCTCTAATTAGAGATCCGTGTTTTCGGTAAAATTTATACAAGCTTGATGATGCTGACAAAGACTGGTAAGCACAGAATGTGCGATAGGACTTCCAGGGAAAAAGAGAAGGGCGTCTGAATGGCGCTGCCTACCGATGACCTGTTCTCATTTCTCACGCACGCCGAGAGGTGGCGCAACGTGACAGGAGAGGCCGCAAAGTTCGCGACCGCGCCTTTACGTAACGAGCTCCCTTTTGCGTGCTCCGACCACCGGCCCTGAATAACTCGGGTCGGCAAAGAACCTGACTAGCAATCTTACGGTGCCGAGTTCAAATCATGCCGTGGGACTGAAGTTTTTCTGTACTGTTCCCTATGGGAAAAGCGCCTTTGGGTGTCGGTATTACGTAACAGCTCAAACTTTGGCTGATAACATATATTCTGTGTTAATATCGACAAATATTTGCAGTGTAACCCCGAAGTTCGTTTTATCGAAAATTGGAAGATACCCAAAGGAATCTTTATCTATAGCTTTACATCGTGCTAAACTGGAGCACAGCCCTCACTTTGCTGTCTGCTGGGCTGTCTTGCTCCGAGAAGTACGGCCTTTGTCGCAATTCCTTCCCTTATATGTACGGGGACGTTTTTATAAGTATTTCGGTCATAATCATGTTCCAAGGGGGTTTTGGAATCCCACTCCCGTGTCCTTCTTTCTTCAACATGAGCAACGCAAAATGCGGACTTTCACCTGACATCATCGAAAATTAATGCCAAAAAGCACAGTATCTGCGAGACACCTACACCTCGGAAACGCAAAATCCTAGCTCACATTCAAGTACGCGACAGAAAATTCCAGCCATGTTTTTATAACGGCGAGCTGTCTCTCCCAGCTGTGTAGTCTTTATTTGATTCGATGCCAAAGGGCCTCCATTTTGAAGCCATCTATTTTGAAGCTTCGACGCAGTTCATAAACAAAGCCTGATAATTCTGGTGCTCTGAAAACAATTGGGAACTATGCAATATCGTCAAGCATATAGAAAAACTACACTTACAATTCGGCTTCATGAAGGAATAGAAGGATACAGTGCACGAGTGGGCGATACGTCCGAGGACTGGAGTGAGTAAGTCATTCCTACGGTATGGAACATCTGCGAAGGAGAAATAAATAAATCATAATCACTTGAAGGCACTAATATATTTCTGGAAAAAAAGGTGACTTTTAATTCACATACCACAAATCAGGTGTTTTATAACCCCTGAATACACGAGCACTGCACAGCCAACTTATTCCAACCTTCGGCAATAACAAACTTCCAGAAAAACAAACCTTGATATAACAAGCTTCTGCGATAATAAACTCCTGCCATAACAAGTTTCTACTAACAAACGTCTCCTATATCAAATCTCTAGTATAAAAATCTGTTAACAAACACCCAGAATAACAAACTTGTGCTATAACAAACTTTGCAATACCAAGTTCCTGCTGAAACAAAACCCCTGCCATAACAAATTTCTCCTATAGCAAACTTCTAGTAGAAAACACTTAGTTGCTAAAAGAAAATTCTAGAAGAACACAACTCTGCTATAACAAACTTTTGATATAATAAAATTTTGCTTTTTTAAAAGGTTCTGCTATAACATACTTCTAATATAAGGAACTTCTGTTGTAGAAACATTCCTAAAACAAGCTTCTGCTATAATAAACTGCAACCAGAACAAACTTCTACTATAATACATTTCTGCTAGAGTAAGCTTATACTGTAATAAACTTGTGCTATAACAAACTTTGCTATAATAAGCTTTTTTATTATAAACTCCTGCTATAACAAACTTCTGCTACAGCAAACTTATACTTCTATAGCAAACTTCCACTATAACAAACTTCTGCTATAACAATCTTCAAGTATGATAAATTTAAGTATGGCCAACCACCAGTATGACAAACTTCTGCTATAACAAACTACACAATAACAAGCTTCTAACATGACACTCTTGCCATAACAAATTTCTGCTGTAAAAACCTCTTACGCTATAGTGACTCCTGTAACAAACCCCTGCTAGAATAAACTTCTAGCTGTAACAAACTCATGGCATAACAAACTTATCTAGCGTAACAAGCTTCTAGTATAATCAGCTTCAAATATAACAAAGTTCCAGTATAACAAACTTACAGTGTAACAAACTTCTGCTATACGATATGCCTTGTATAACAAACCCATTTCCCAAAATTTCAACGTTAGTTCGAAATGGATACTAGCTGTGGTACATTGTTCACACCCACCTTTGTTTGTGTCAGTGTAGGCCACGTAAAAGCCTTGTGGATTGTTGTTGCGGTCCTTTGTCGGCAACTCCTTGTTGGGTACTTTGGCCACGTCTTGGGTGGAAATCCGGTTCCAGATGTACTGGCTGTTGGGATCTCGACTGGTCAAGCCACACATGTCTTGCGTGAAGTCACAGGCCCCTGTAACAAGGCTCGTATCAACATTCTCTCGCTTTAGTTATTAAATACGAGAAAATTTGTTTTTGGCAGCCTTTCCCACACCCTTTATTTCCGGGAAAGTTATGCTATGTAACACGAAACAAATGCGGGCGCCAAAATTAGTGATAAATAGATATATTTTAAAGAAAGAAGTAAAATTCCGAACATCTCTTCATGGGAATTGAGCCTAGAACTCCAAAACTGTGAGCCCCACACTAAGCCGACAGTGAACGAATTGTTATACAAGAGGTATCTCTAAACACTTTACCGAGATTTTACACACCAAAATAAACTATGTATCGTCGAACGTTCACTCTCCGCCCAAAAGTAGCCCTAGAGGCCCGATTCAGATGCCGAATTTCAGAACTAACCCTTATCTCATTCCGGAGTTACAAGTGATTTTCTGAAATTTTCATGGTAAAATGGCGTTAGACAGGGCTCTCAAATACATAGAACTGAAAGGCACCAGTTATAGAAAACAGGTAAAAGTGGACCCCATTCTCCCACTTGAATTTAAAAAACAAATCACATGTAACTATTGAATGAAATAGCGGTTAGTTCTCAAACTTTGAACAAGTGTTCGGACCGCTAGCACTTCGTTTTGGGTGGGATTTGATCGCTCGGGGATGCATAGTTTATTTTTATTATCAAAAAAGAAGCAAAAACCTTGTAACTTTCTTTTTTGACACGCCGTGTTTCATAGAGCCATCGAGGCCTTGTCAGACTATTTGGTCTTTTGTTTTGACGCTGCAGACAATATCTATTGTTTAAACGAATTGAAAAAAGCTGCCTCAAGTGGAAGACTTGTGAAACTACGGTTATTAAAACTAACATTCATTTCGCCAACTGACTGTGCAGAACGTCCAAATAGCACCACCGGGTACTTTTGATTTTTGGTCCAGGCTGCGTGAGGGCTGTGTGGCCGATGAGCAATCGAACGAGAGGGGCTCGTGCTCGCGTTCGCCATTGTGCAGGGATATCGGAGCTTCCCACAGAAGGCACGCTTCCTAAGCAGGTCTACGATAAAAGCCCAACGATTGCTGGAAGAGCTCAGGTTGTCTTCACAACCTGTTTCGCAAGAGAAAGAAGTAAAGAGGACATGGCTAAAGAGAAGCGGCAGCCCACTGAGGTTCAGCGTAGTCAACGTGCCAATGAGACAGTAGTAAAAAGAAAGCAGCGTTTGGCCAGAGACATACGTAAGGTTGACTCGTTCTTCTACGACCGAGGGCCGAGTGTGGGAACGAGGTTCGTCTTAATTTAGGGCGCGGCCGTAAGGACCAGGACATTCGGCACGCAGTACAAAATTCAAATCCCAAACGTGCATGCCTGAAA
This sequence comes from Ixodes persulcatus, assembly GCA_013358835.2. Classification (NCBI taxonomy): domain Eukaryota; kingdom Metazoa; phylum Arthropoda; class Arachnida; order Ixodida; family Ixodidae; genus Ixodes; species Ixodes persulcatus. The sequence goes on from JABSTQ010011293.1 coordinate 185,415, forward strand.
CTGGGCTTGCGAACGTCGTTTCTTGAGAAGTGTTATGTCTGCTTTTCTTAGTTCAACTCGGAGGCGGTGTAAATCTTTGTAATGCGAAAATAGAGCGTAGCTCTTGAGGAGGAGGAGGGCAGGGGACGAACCGGAGGGTACGCCCCTCCTTCTCCTCCATACCCTACTCGTAATCCTCTTCTCCTCCTCCTCTTCCCTCCTTCTCCTGCCAATAAATGTGTTTAGGGGTGACATGACACGAAGTCGTGACGTAATTTTCCCCGCTAAATTGAGCGGCGAAAATGAATTGGTGCTGAGGTAACGTGACGTCAATTTCCCGGCTAAATTTAGCGGAACAATTTTCCCGCTAAATTTACGCCCCATAATGCAACGCGCGCGGTTACGCCGACGCCGACGGCGACGCCGCTCAACCCGGAAACGGGCGCCTAAGAGCTGCGCTCAAAAACAGTGGGCATGTGTTTTTTGTGTCCTAAACCAGCTTGTTTGTCGTCTGCTCAGTGGTTTTCGTGTTCGTTCCTACGTGGCTTTCTGAAAACCAAGCGCTGAGAACGTTTAGAAGAGGCTGGCGACGAGCAGTATTATTGCGATAACTAATACTTTTAACGCAATATATAAACAATGACCACCTGAGAGCAGGCTTGCAAACCACTGATGCAAATGACGAACATCTGGTAAAGGGCTCAGAAAATGCATGGCCGCCAATTTTGCTCTATTTCATTTTTATGTTTGACCACCTCTGCCTTGAGCTCCAAGAACAATATACATAAAACTTCTTCCGAAACTACGTGTTCATGCCCAATTTCTGGTATGTACATTCAGAATTCGGATTCATAAGGCGTGCGAAATATGCTGGTCCTTACGGCCGCAACACGTACACCCAGACACGGGGTGCAATCATGGTCATAGCCAACATTCCTCTTCCGACCTCCAAAGGAGACTCACCGCACTGTGCCTCGTCCGACCCGTCTGAACACTGCTTTTTGAAGTCGCACACCTGGCTCTGGGGAATGCACTCCTCGGTTCCGCCACCACAACCGAACGTGCCCTCTGGACATACTGGGGCAGAGGTGGTGACTGGAGGGGGAGGGGCAGCTGGAAGGGTTCCTGTGCACGGCGGATTCATCACAGTCTCTTCTTTTTATCGTAACTTTATTTGAGATTTCGTTCTACATTTCGTCTTGTCTCATCTTTTACCTGAAGCAAGCTTTTATTTTTGTTAACTTAATTTGAAACTTATTTATGCTCTTTTTTTACCTCACCTTATATACATCTTACGCTTTATCTTATCCCAATGTTTTATCTCATTTAGACTTTTACTCACCTTGCCTTCTATGTTGTATCATGCTTTCTACGCTTAATCATGTTACGTTTTATTGCATTTCATTTTATTTACATTCACTTACATTTTACATTTTTTTACATTTTTAAGTTACAGTTTGACATTCGTCTATTTTCATCGTATCCGTGACTATAGCATTCAATTCGATCCCATGGGTCAGCATAAACGTCTTAAAAGACACCACGAAACAGGCATCACGTCTCTAAGGGTGGAGCGTGTCGAAAGAGAAGGGTACGAACCGTTATAATACCGACAGGACTTCAGGAAGGAGACATCGTCGATCACGATGTAGTCAGAAAAGCCCTGGAATGGCCCAATCGTTCCTCTGAAGAACACCTGCAGAAGTGTGTTTAACAGTGCACTCAGCATTCTCATTGGTCATCGCTCAACGTTTGCTCCTTGCTTCCACTCCATGAACTAGTAAATAGAGGTGTATGAACATAAAATTTACGACTCTAAATCGAATTCCCATACTTCCGTTTTATAAGATATACCCCCCCCCCACCCCCCCCCAAATGAAGAGCCATTTTGCGAGGAAGCTTCTATATTGTATCGAATACAGATATTTTTTTTTTTAAAAAGCCATAAAAGCAACACAAATTCGGTCTGTGCAAGTGAGTTTTACAGCGAGGCGGACGTAATGTTTAAGCGAGAATGCAACTAAACGGTGACGAATTAACAAAAATGCACTAATTACTTTTTAATTAGATATTTTAGGGCACATGTCTATGTTAAAGAAATGAGGCCGATCAATGTTGAAGGCCAGCCCAGATTTTAAAAATGTAAATTCGAGCACGCAGTTGGAGTTGTCCATTGCCTGATTTTGTTCTGGAAATCTGTCGATACCTAAACCAAAAGCACGATGCCCGCCGGAAGAACAACCCTCGTTTGATGTCAGAGAGCAACGTGTTAATGACGAAATTCGAGTCGCTATTTTCCGTCACAGCGTGCCGGGGCTGATTGCAGTTGGTGCTCCGTGGTTGGCAAACTAAAGTTAGGTACCTTGCGTGTCATGGCCTCTAAGATGGCTTATCGCTTTAGTTTGCCAGCCACGGAACACAGACGCCAATCAGCTCCGGCGCGCTGTGACGCTTAAATAGTGACTCAAATTTTTCCATTAACACGTGACCGTCCGGCGTCAAACGAGGGTTGTCCTTCCGGCGGGCGTCGCACGTTTAATTTCGGCATCGACAGATTTCGAGAACGAAATCTGGCAATGAACAGCTCCAACTGCGTTCTCGATCTAGGAGTTTTAGAAACTGGGCTGGCCTTTAACACTGATTGCCTTATTTCTTCAATATAAACATGTGCACTAAAACATCAAATGAAAAAAAAATGTAATTAGTGATTTTTTGTTAATTAGACGTCTCTTAGTTGCATTTTCTTGTGAGCATAATGTCCACCTGTACTATTATGCTCACTTGCGCAGACTGCATTTCTATAGCTGTCACAGTTTTTATTTAGAAAAAAAGCTGTATTCGATTAAAAACACCCTGAATAAGTCGGACAATCGTATAAGTCAGTCGTATGTTCGTCAACGTAACGGAAGTGTGGCGGACGTACGTCGCCATGCTTTAGATTGTTTCGTGGTTAAGGTTCATGCATATTAATAAGATACATAATTTAGTACAAATACCCTGCCCCGAGAGATCGCCGATTGCAATTTTCTGGATAAATATTGATAGGCTAAAATTTTCAGAGCATCGCCCATGCCACATTCTCGTCGGACATCAGGCAATATCCGATGGAAATCGCACAAGCCTCAAGATCTGAGGTATCGATTCCCGTGACATGCGAGTTCATAGCAAGTTCTCGCAGTATACTGCACATTTAACGCACCGTGGGACGCAAATTTTCAGTCTCCGCAATCTGCGGCATCAGTTACCGTGTCACGTGTTCGAAAGTGCATGTCCCAGTGTTCATCGATCATTTTAGGTGCTTTTGATATCTCATCCCGAAATATGGCACACGCAATATTTTTGACGGTTTATCGCTTCACCAAGGATGGGCATTCATACAGGAATTCACGATAAGTAGCACCGTTGTAAAAAATGTACCAAGAAACATGTTAAAAAGATCTCGACTTATACAGCGGAAAATACAGTAGAATATTGTTAAATACAATTATTAATGCAATAGCGTTAAGGAGCTCGTGTCGCAGAAAATCGGTGGCGTCGCAGAAAAGCCGGCGTTAGTGGTTTACCGCAAAAATCCTGATTGGTAGACAGGGTCATGACGTTAAAGCCTTATGACTTCACGCGGAACTTTGAACACCCACAACGCTCACGTAAAACCTGAAGTCACGCGTGAAATGAAAGTCATTAAAACATGACATATAATTCAAACTAAGGGTGGCCGCCGGTCTTAAATGATTTCACTGTGTAAGGTAATTCATTTGCCTTCAATATACGAGAGGCGTTCATAAAGTTTGTATTATCGGCACAAAAAATTTAAAAAAGCGGAACGAAACAGGCATCAACATGAGCGCTCGTCCCTCTAGTTTCCGCACAGTGTACACATTGCGTGCTATAGTAGCGCGGAACGCCGCTAGAGAGTCGAAACCAAAATGGCACCACCCGTCAGTGCCAAGCACATGCAGTGATCCGTTTTTTTCCATTTGAAGGGAAGCAATGCCAAGGATATTCATTCCAATCTGGGAGCGTTGTTCTGGGACAATGCCCAAGTTTATGAGACTTTGGTTAAATGGCGCTGACGCTTCCAATGTGGCCAAATAAGAGGAAAGCATTTTAAGGACGACGACCAAGTGATCGTTGAAGTGGAGTGATTCCTGAACACGAAAAACGAGGAGTTGTAAAACAATGGCCTCCGGCATGAAGTCCATTGCTGGCAAAAATGGATAACGTTTGGTGGCGAACATGTAGAAAAAGTCTCAACTCCTACTCGAGTTTGATTGCTGAATCTCTATTCCTTCGTGACAATGATACAAACTTTATGAACGCCCCTCGTAAATAATTCTACGCTGGCTTCGAAGCCACGATCCTTCAATGCGAGCCAGACACGCTTCTCATTTGGCCACGCAAGGCACGCTTGCACGACTTGGGAAGGAGAAGGAGATTATACGTTTATATGTTTCACTACTATGTTTCATTCTTAAAGGCGAAGCTTAAGCGTTCTCCAAGGTGTTTACACTTACTGAAAATTTAACATAAATTCTTTAACAAATCAAGGCTGGAGACTTTTACTCGAAAGCATACCCATTAAAAAGGACACATTAATATGTAACAACACTTTCGCTAAAATTATAGTTAAAAAGACAGTCATAAGATGAGTTTGGCAGAACAATATAACATGTCGAGAGAGGCAACGATTATTTTATTCTTATCTCTATATACCGCCATGTATTTTTTCCCGATACTGCCCTTTAAAATCAAGGATAGAACTTTAATTATTGCCAAAGAAGTACAGGAATGCAAAACAGTGAAGGCTGACGCAGACATGCCCTTGCGAAGCGGGAAGGCTTCGTGACTCGGAGCAGTGCGAGGCACTGAAGCTCGGCGCGAGGAAAGCCTAACTCTGAAGGTATTAGTCATTTTCCAATATTCTGGAAAACACTTAGAACTATAAAAGTGCATTGCGAATTGAATCAACAAGCAAACACTATTTGTTAATTATTTAAAGTTTCAAAATATTTGCACGCCTCTTCTGATAAGGTATTTAAGCTTATAACTAAAGTGCAGTTATCTAGGTTATCTAGTACAGTCTAATGAAGAAAAAGAATATACCTGCTTTTCCTATATTAAAATTTATTGCAATCCATAAAATGTATTAAAATTGCAATCCATGATGGACATAAATTCTACTATTGTTGGTATGGCAAGCAGCTACAATTTTTTTCTCACCTATAATCAATGAAATTAAGCATAAAAGATCACAAAATTGCAAGGCTAATAAAAAGAGAGTGCAGTAGCACCAGGTGTACTAATCAGCATCTAGACACTGAGTTTCAAAAACAATGGCCTTCGCATAAAAATTAGTCATTAAAGGGCAACTCCCCTTCATTTTTGACATTTAGAAAACTATGCAGCCCTCTTCAGTATCATATAAAAAGACCCCACGTCAAATATTACGATCTAATTCTGTCTATATATTTAATAAACTGGCCAGCAAACTTTCAAATGAGCCAATTCGCCGAAATCTGCCAACTCTAGTGTGCGACGCGAGGCGCAATCGTCAGCGCAGTCAATGCGACGGAGTTGGAGCGGCCAACATTGAGCCACTGCGTCAGAGGCATGTCTACATCATTCTCACGCTTTGTTTGTTTTTACTTCTCAGAGCTAAATTGAACGATGACGTCATTAGTTTCTCCTCCCGGTGTTGGCTCAGCGGCGTCCACGTGATCACCGTAACGCGGATGCGCTAGTTTGCGCTGCCCTGCGGGCTTATCGGTCTGTTTCTCCGCTCCCCCTCTCCTCTTTCGGCTTCTTCCCTTCCCCCTCTCCCCCGGGCCATCACCGTCCACGCCATGCGAATAGAGCCGTCCGTGTCGCGTGTCCTGTACCTCGCCCCCACAAGCGTCACAAGACCACGTGGTTCGACGTGACGTCGCCATGCCTCTGACGACATGAGACCAATGTTGCCTGACGCAACCGAAGTTTCGGTTTCAGTATCAGCTGATGTTTAAATTAAGATTACACAAACAATATTCCACATTTCGCGAATCCGAAGACGTAGAGCTGTTTAGTAATGCTTTGTGAAACGGAATCACATGTAAGCCTAAACTTTTCGGAATTGAGCGAAGTTGCCCTTTAAGATAAGCTCTGAACACAACCATTGTCTCGCCATGAGAAAAAAAAAGCAGGTATTTGGGTTCAAACAAGGACTGCCTTGATACCTTTCGTTTTGACATAACATTTCCTCGACAATACTCTTAAATTTTAATTTCGATATCTTTATTTAGTTTATAATCTAAAAAAATGTAGCTCGATGCACGTGCACCAGTGTGATGCGGTGAAGCTTGACACATGAACACCGGTGTGAGGCGGGGAAGCCCAATGCACACGCACGTCGAGAAGCAGTGAATCTTGATGCAAATGGTGCAGCGCATACCACCCTGTTTAGGCACACGGTGTACATGGCGACTACGTCTTATGAAGAGTAGGAGACTCTGGCTCTCTCGTATCACAAAAGCTGACATGCCACCACATTGCAAAGAGTATGTTGACTTCTCAGCTCAAGAATTACATCGCCATTGTCTCCAAAAGCAGATCCTCTTACACGGCCAGTGCAGACAACAATCGAGGCTTAGCACAATAAGGGTGATTAATTACACTGTCCAATAAGTTCTCATGTGAGCTTTGATTCCTTACACTTACCTGAACATAAAAATTGACCTAGGTTCCATATGCTAGTATTATTCTTACTGAATGTCCAGTTTTTCTTGTTTTTCCTCTAAAACTTTAAGCTCACATGGCAGGCACAAAAGTACTACCACTAAGAAGTAATAAAAATTAATAGAAATCGACCTTACATTTACGTATACTCCGCTTTTGGGCAAATGCAATGATAACTAAAAAAGCGGTCTATGCCTCACCTGGAAAGGTTTCTGCTCTCCGAACAAGAAATCGTGTTTCACAAAGTGAAAAAAGTCAGTCTGTTTTTCCGCCCTCCAGACTTCTTTCAGGGTCCCGTTGGCAGTGGACCTCACATTCAGTGTGAGGGACAACGGCAAGTTGCCATAGATCATGTAGAAGAACGTTATCTGTTCCGGATCAAAAAGAAAAGTGCAAAAAATGTAGTGTAGTATCAGCCTACAAGAAAAGGTAGCGCCACATGCCGGAAAAAATAGGCTTACGGCGTGAAACTGGACAAGTCGTTATTTCAAAGCTAAGAGAAAAACCTGAATCCAGTCTAGAACCAAAAAAAAACCTATGCTTCAAAGTAACGACACATCAGCAATCTTAGTGCGTAAAATAATTATTTCCAGTTATCTGAAGATATATCTGAAATCACAAGAAAGTGTTTTCCATCCGGAAGGAACATTAAGACAGTCTAAAAGAAACCGAAGAAATTTCACCTGACCTTCCTTACACTGCATCTAATGAACGGGAAGCCTCATTTTCGGACCGTAACTATAGACCTTTCCAAAAACGAGCTTGTGGCTGGTGCCATTTTGAGCGTTCGTGCGTATGGCGCGTGCTTTGCTCGCTTTCCGAAGCGACGAACACGCACGTGCTGGGCTGTGAAGATCGCACGCTGGACTGTGATTTTGTAAACATTAGAAAGGTCTATAGTCAATCGTACCTGCTTTACATTAGGCACCAGGATGGCGCTACCAATAAACAAATCGGGGGAAGGTGGAAGGGGACCGGGGGGGGGGGGGGGGGGGGGGTGAACTGCTGAAAATCTTGGTGTAGCTAATTTAGTGGCCCTCTTAGCATCTGGTTAGACAAAAAATCGGTAATGCCGATCCAACAAAAAAAAAAGAAAAGACGGCCTGCCGTACGCTCGTTATTACGGCCAGTTGGACTTACGGTGTGATGCATTTTAGTTCGCTGGGCATTTCTAAACTGCAATAAGACCGTTATGAGAAAGTATGTGCTATAATTCTCAGTGAGTTGTTAGAGTTTGAAACGTGTACAACTTACCCAGAAATATAAAATTATGTACTGGAAAATTTTTGTTTCACATTAATGTTTTTCCAAAAGGTTTAAAATAAAACATTAAGGTCAATACGGCACATACCTTGACTAAAGTATGAGACAATGAAAGCACCAAGGTTCAGATTATTCACTCTTTCATCGAAAGCTACCAAAGTTGTTACTCTATAAAAACAATATATTAGGGTTGGTATGTGGTTCATTCTAAAAACTTAAATTAGTTTCTAGAAAAGAGTCGAAATTTGCCTGAATTACCGAAGACATCAAAAGATTTTTGATAAAATCTTTTTTTTTTTCAAAATCACGTCGGATAGATTAGAACATGAGTGTAAAGGTATCATTTGGCACCTATGAATAAAATATGACTCAAATGTCACTTGCACAATTTTGTGTAGGGTGTGGCCGGCTGTATTTCTATTTTGTCTATTATGTATACAAAGGCTCCATAAAAGGTATGGAAGAGTATGTGTATGCATGACCAATCGATTTGAGGTACGAATATGGTTTGGTTGATTTAATTATAAACGGTAAATAAGGTATCCTTCGATAACAAAAAAATGCAAAATCAGTCTGGCATCTTCCGTTCTAAAAGATATCCAATAAAAGTACACTAATATTCAGAGGCCCGATTCACGAAACAATCTCGCCACAAAAAGAAGTGTGTACGACAAATCACACAGCAACATTATTATAAGTTTTGCGTAGGTTACGATAGAATCCTACGACAGCTCCAGAGGTGCATAAACACTTTTTACGATTAAATTCACATAGGCGACAACATCGCTTGCCTACGTCGTCGTGACGACCAACTAACATTTATTTTTCTATATGTTATTCGCGCACCTCTTGACTTCCAGCAGTAAGAGAAAACAAAACAAGTACTCGAAACTGAACACCGCGGAGATCAAAAACTGACTATGGATACCTGGAAAAAGCTACAGCGGTAACGATCCATCTGACCACGCGACAGCCAAGGGGGGTCCATATCACATGAGCGAATGGCGTTTTAGCGAATAACAGGGGCGCGCGTTAACCCATCACCCGCGCTGCGCTTACGGCGCTTCGCGGCGACAGTCTGCGGCGGCTCATTACAAAAATGTGGACCCTCTTGGCCCACCCCAAAAAGCCGCTTCGCGGCGTCCGACTATTCGCTAAAGTGTCATTCGGTGAACGTGGGCGTTCGCTAAAACGTCATTCGATCAAGTGAGTGCCTCCCCTGGCAAGCGTTAGCTAGGAATACTTGGCACCGCAAGGTAGTTCGACAAAACTGCTCCGACATCCCTGGCCAAGACCGTCGGCCCTTGACCGGCTAGCTTGCTGAATGGAGTATGCCCGCGCAACCTTTATGAACCCTTCGCGTATGAATAGTTTGAACTCTGACCCATAATTTTCGGGAATGAGAGCCGGTCTGTTCCCCTCGTCACCCTCGTTTTTAGATGCGGCAGTGGCAAACGCTCTCGTCGGAAAGAGAAACTCTCCTCAATTCTATCTCCTTTTTTGTGTTACGGGAATTAAATAAACGCCGAACGGAATTCATTTTCAACATCGGTAAATACATTTTTTCAGTTTGTCCCTTGTATTCCGTCATGACTGTACGCCAACCCATGCCATCTAGAGCACTTTTTGCGAGCTATGAAATGCCGGTTCAACCTTCCTCTGCCGAGCGTCACGTCAGAATAGAGTTGCGATTGTCTCTTTGCCCCGCAATTCATAGAACGGCTTGTATAAGATTGTTACCGGGGCGGTTACATAGACGCAGTCTAATAATGCGGTGCCAGCGCGGTTCCGCTTCGAACGTGAACAGGTATTTGCGGGCTCTTGTTGACACTCTTGTAGTTCAAACGTACCTACCCGGACTTCGGCTCTCTCCCGCATCCCCGAGGCCACGCAAAACGCCGAGGAGATTTGTTTTCATGTGCGCCGCTTTGCTCAGCCGTGCGAGCGATATAATTTTAGCAACGATGAGAGCTGTTTTGACTTCCTAGCGATCGAGTTCGTAGCGGTCGACAAAGGCGGTTTTCCTGTCGTCGATAGAGCTGGACATTCGGGGCTGTTTAAATCAGCATTTCATAGTGCCGACATTACATTTCAAGGGTACGATTCCCAAACAAATGTTGCACGATGTGCCGCTTACATTTGTTATCATTCAAAATTCACATGCTGCAATCATGCCAAGCTCTTCATTTGGCTGTTCGTGTTGCTGAAGTCATTGTCACCATAGCAACAGCACGCTGTTGCAGGGATTGGGAGCTCGAGGGAGACCCGAAGTTCATGTTTTCCCGTACGAGAACGCCGGGTTTCTGCTCTCTCTTGAGAAAGCATTCCTGAATACCAATTTCTCCACGTCTTACGATGTGCGGGACTTATTAAGTTAGCTAAGTTGTCGTAACCTAAGAAGTACTTCGTCAATATGGCCTCAGGTAATGAAGCCTCTCTATAATGTAGAATCTAGGTTACAGTGCATCACAATACAGCGGCCTAATCAGTAACTCTTATTTTCAATGGAGGATGCATTTTTGGTTAATTCTTCTTTTTTGTATTAGCAATTCTTTAGGAGGCTAAGTACTTCACGTTATTATGTTTAGACTATATACAAGCTCTTGCTAGACAGGTTTGCATGCATTTTGTGAAATCAGACGCTTTCGCAACAAGTAAATTCTGATTCAAAAAAGGGAAACCCAAAATCGATTATAATTATAAAAATGAGTCTTATTATTTTTTTATATTTTTTTATAGTTGGCCATAACATCTTTCAGAGTCCAACCTCAGAGCATGTCGTGGTACTAGCATAAGGTTTGCAAATTTTTTGTCATAGTTTTGAAAATAATGCTCCATTGAGTTTTTGCACTGCACAGGGACGGTCAGTGTCCAGTTGCTTTTGTTCATCACACTCACCCCACAAGCATAGCTGGAATCAAGTATAGGTCCAGCCATCAACGCATCGAGTCGCTGTTGGTATTTTGCAGAAAGTTTCAAAAACCTCCCTAAAAAGCAAAATTAATGGTGTTTAAAAAAACGATTCGTAGTGCTGGCTTCATAGCGCCAGATGAACCTATATTATTCAAGGTTTATATCGGCTGTAGCAAAGTAATGCGGACTATAAAGAATTTTTTTTTTTAGATTCTCCACTATGTTGAGATGTGATGGAGTCTGTGAATGGCAGAGTATGCTAATGAGGATTTCAGTATAGTAAAAAGCTTCACTGTGCACTAGAACAGGCATTCGTGAAGGTGTGCTTTTAGTCTGGACATTATGAACCATGTAGTCTGGAATGTCTACATAGTCTGGATGGTTTGGACTATGTGGTTCAGTATGTCTACATTGTCAAGATAGTCTGGACTCTATAGACCGGAATGTCTACATAGTGCGGAATGTCTACATGACTACATAGACCGAAATGTCTACATGTCTACATAGTTTGCATAGCGTTGGCCGCAGGTGGTGCATTTTTTCTATAAAATTCGCAATGAGCGAACGTACCTGAGAAAAAAGTAAAAAAAGAAAATGGCTTAGCTCTTATGGAAACGCAGCGAAGCCACTGGTCTTCAAACCATAGGGCGCCCTATGGTTTGAAGACCGGTGGCTCCGCTGCCTTTTCCATAGGAACGAAGCCTTTTTCTTTTTTTACTTTTTTCTCAGGTACGTTCGCTCTTTGCGAATTTATAGAAAAAATGCACCACCTGTGGCCAACGCAATACAAAATCGGAAAGCGATAGGTTAAGAAACCGAATTTTGCGGTAGATTTAAAGAGCCTGGCCGCCCCTTGATACACCCAGTATGTAGACATTTTGGACTACATAGTCCGGAATGCATTTTAATGAAATTTAAACAATCACTTCTTAAATACTACTTCATGCAATAGAAAAATTCAGAGATGAAAGTCACTGCAATTATTGTTAATGTTATAGCACAAAATACAGGGAAACCACCCATTCCACAATTGCACACAGCACTAAATTTTGCAACATTAGTAAAATATACAAGGGCCATATACCTCCATAATCTTGATCGAACAAGCGCCCATTTTTCGATTTTACATGACTTACCTCCAAATTTTGCGTGGGCGCCTTCTCGACATTTTGCGGTAAAATATTATGATGTTAGTCACCTTCTGGGAGACCCGTCGTGTGGTCTCTCGTGGGACCGCTGGTCGGGTACAGGTAAGGTGATGCCCTCTGCCAGAATCCTCTGAAGTCTCCCCTCGGCACGAGGGGCACCCAGTCGCAAAAAGATGTGTCGAAGTTGCAGCCGAGGTTGTGGTCCGCTGAAAGGAGACATCCAGCAGCTGTTGCGCATCTCAACGAAGAAAGTGTCATTTGGCTTTAGATTCACCATTCACGCCAACTAAACAAAAGCTTTCATGGTGTTTTAACAAAATGATGACTGGAAATAAGCCACAAATTAAACTGCCCAATGCACCCAGTTCAAACGAAGTAATAACAGAGTTTAGACAAACAGGCGAACAGTCAAAAGAGTAGAGTGGTTCTCAGTTGCTTTTTTCGGGACCCCTTTCAACCACCAGAAGTGTACTAGACATAGACCAATATACAACCAAGCAAATATGTAAAGTTCAAACTAAGCGATAACTGGACATAGACGACAAATAAAGTGCCAAATTTGCCCAGTTTAAACGAAGAAATAAACGAGTTTAGACAACCAGGCGAACGGTCAAGAGTCCAGTGGTTATCAAACGCTTTTGGGGACCCGCTTTGAGCTTCCAGAAGCGTACTGGATACAGGCCATTAACCAAACAATTAAATGCCTTCAGTTGAAATGAAGTGATAACCAGACGTTGACCACTACACAAGCTGTCAAATGTCGCCAGTGTTTGTTAAACATAAATAATTAGGAAACCCCTTTTGAATCACTCATAGTGTTGGGAGATCTAAGGGGCAGGGGGGATAGATGGTATTTAGCAATTATGATGAAGAAAGGATATATTAAGACAACTAACAGCTAGTGTGAAAATCGAACTAGTTTCTTTGCCGAACAAAGCTACAAAAATTCTGCACAACAGGGTTTCACGGATTTAGAACGGTCTTCCAGGGACCACATTTCCGAACAGTCCGGTGCAGCCAATAGTGTGCAACCCGATCTCAATAAAAGCAAGCCCAATCTGTCTTTGCCTTCCGTCGAATTCACCACGTGACAAAACTAGAACCATAACCTCCTGTAAAATTATTTTTAAAGAAATACTTCTGACAAGCATTTGAACACTTGAAGCTGTTCATCAACCTGGCAGATGCGGCTTGCCGCAAGAGAAAAAAACGTTCCGTGAAACCGCCCCACACGCGAACTATAGCTGTTCTCTGTTCTTGCAAGAGCGATCCTGTTCTAACCTAAGTAGGGGTGTGCGAATATTCGAAATTTCGAATACGAATCGAATATTTCCCTTATTCGAAACGTATTCGATTCAAAAATCGCATATTTGGAAGTTCCCGAATATTCGGCCAAAGCCGAATATTCGTGAAAAGCAGCGAATATTCGCACAAACTTCGAATATTCGAGCAAGTAACGAATAATCTGCCTGCCACGCATTCCCATATGAATGTTTATTCACTGAGAAAGGCGCATGATGCGTGCGTTATCGGTCTGCTCCGTTTCTATCTGTCCGATGGCAGCAAGAGAGGATCAGTTTTGGTTTCTTTTTCATCAAGCCCTTTGTTTTATGGCACTTTTATAGCAATATGAGATTTAATTGCGCGTTCTATAAATTGATTCAATAAAATAAACCTTGGAAGTGAAATATAAATATAAAATAAATCTCGAGAGTGTTACCTAATATAAATGTTTCAAAATTAAAAAAAGAAAAAGCTAAATGCGAACAGAACATTGCATCGCCATCGACAAACACTCCTGCCACTCCCGCGCAATCAAAACTAGGGATGTCGCGAACCTGCCCAGATTCGAGTGCGACCAGGTTCGACTTTTTCGAACTTTCAACGTGATGTTCGACAAAGGTTTGACTGAAGCTCGATGTTAGTGCGCATGCGCGAAAATTAAAAAAAAAAGAACTAGTTTACTTAACTTGGCGGCAGAAACATGCACTATTTGTTGGGTTTATTGGCCATCACTGGTTCACAATAATAACTAATGAAAGCGTTAGAGGCGCATATTTTTGCTTTTATATGGTGTAAACATTGGTAACCATTTTATAAAATATAAATTCAACTACTTTCTAAATTATTTGTTTCCCAAAATTCGAAATATTTGTGTAGCAGCCGGGCAACACTATTCATAAGTCGAACTTCTTCGAACTTTAGTGAACTTTTGCAGGTTTCCCGAGTGAAAGGGTCTTTCTGCTGGCGGAAATGTTGTCACGGCGCGTAGGGAGCACTTACTTTCTGTACAATTTGAGCAGTTAACTTTTCTACACGATAATTTGTTGTGAGTGCATTACTATAGAAGTATCTTTAGCCTGCTGCAGCCCAGTAAAATGCAGTTGCATTGATTTATTTTAAAAAAGGCAATAATGCCTGCTGTTACCTCTTGTTTTGTAATTTTTGTTTACTAGACACATATTCAATATTCGATTCGATATTCGAAGCCCGTTTTCCGTCTTATTCATATTCGATTCGTATTCGAAAAATTCAATATTCGCACACCCCTAAACCTAAGCCCTCCCAGGTGTCTGTTGCCTGGCCGTGTTCAGGCACTGCACCTCGGAACGCAGACTCACCGCAATTGGTCTCGTCGCTGCCGTCGCCGCAGTTGTCTACGTAGTTGCAGACGTCGCGCTCATCGATGCACACTCCGTTGCCACAGCTGAACTCTCCCTTCGAACACTCGGTTCGCTGTCGTACTGAAACAGCCGCACGCAATACAGCACCAACATTCAACACTGAACTTCAATGTAAAAATATATTGCTTTGGTTTTTATTTACTCAAAAAAAAACATTTACAAAAAAGACCACGGAGCGACAATATTCTTTGCATTTCTGTGCTTACCGCCTGCCGTCTTGCATCCCTATATCGGTTTGTAGCCAATGAAGTGGATGGCATCCTGAATCTGTTTATGCCTACTTAAACTATGCATACATAGGATAATGTTCCCAAAGAATGGGATTTTATTAGTCATGTGCAAATTGTGGATTTTAAGTTCGAAGCGAATTCCATACAAATAGTGGTTTTGACAAAATATTTTCGAAGTGTTCATTGAACAGCTTCTCAAAGCTTTCTCTACTACCGTGCACCATGCTTAACTGTGACAGTTAAGTGTTTTTCCCAAAAATATGTTTTAGTGGTCAGGTTTTGTTTAGAGGAATAGAATAAGTTAGTAAACAATGCACAGGTTTTTTCTTAATTGTCTAGCGGGAGGACGTATGGTGTTTCCAAGCGGTTCGTTTTCAGAAGCATCAAATGGAAATATTGAAGGTGAAAAGGTGCCACCTTTCCTTCACTCGGTTTTATATTGGCACGTCTGCTTTCGCGACATTCCGGGAGTCTCTTATCTCGAACCGGATTTACATTACAGAGCTTCTCCATCGGGTGATGAGCTCTCATCCCTTGAATTAAATTCTGAGAAGCGTTAAAAGTTTGAGTCGGAAGAGCTGGCCTCTACAGCCAGAGTAGCCACATGGAACGCGACCATCTCGTGTGCATTACGTCCACGGAGTATTTAATTTTAAAACTATACATAGACCCAGCAAAGCGAAATGCCACGCAAATATTACGTTCATAATTTGCCAAGGACGCAACAAGTAGCAACGCCTTTTGTGGTGTGCGTGGTTTCGCATTTAGGCGGGCACTTTCAAATGTCTAATCGCCGCCGTACAGATATGGCGACAATCGTCAAAGCGTTAAACAAACATTTGGCTGCACTCGTGAAGGTCATTTCTAACCTTCCACTTGTCCACCTCTAAGCTCAGTTAGAGAAATAAATACAGCACAAAAATTAAAATAAAGACAAGTAGAAGACAGACGCAAACACAGCGCTGTGCCTCCTATTTGTACATGTGTTAATTTTTGCTCTGTTTTTATTTAGCTGATCATGCACCGACTCGTCCGTTTTTACACTTTACTGAGCTCAGTTAATTTTAATATCGCTATATTTATTTACTGCGCCATGTAAATGACACAATTGCCGCAGCAATCCTATTTGATGGGACTTATAGGTCTCCTAAATATATGTAAATATTTTTTTTCAATTTCATATTTGTTAAGAAAGCAACAACAAAACAAATTAAAGGCGTTAACAATTCTGTCGAATGCCGAACTAGAACGCCGCTCTTTAGGAGGAGCAGGGGAGGGTAAAGAGGGGTAGGTATTCTTTCCTCCCCTCCGTAGCCTCCCCTCCTCCTCTCCTGCTCCCCTCCCATTTAGCGAGAAATTTATCAACATTTTCCAGCTAAATTTAGCGCAAATTTCACCGCTAAATTTCGGAGGGAAACTGAATTGTCGTTGAGGACACGTGACGTCAAATTCCCAGCTAAATTTAGCGGAAAAACTTGTCCGATTACAGTCAAACCCGTTTATAACGAACAGCAGGAAACGCTGCAATCAGTTCGATATAGCAAGTAATTCAATATAGCAAAAAACATTTACAACAAACTTCCACAATGCGTTTGTTGTAAGGCGAGAGCTTCTTTTTCTTTCTCATCTCTTCGTTTCCGCCTTGTAACAACGCGCTGGAAAGATTTTTTTTTTTTTTTTGCATGCGTCCAGAGTTTTTTTTTTAGCTTATCTCTTCTGAATCGCTTCTCTTCATGGGCAACCGTTTTGGGATGAAAAGCTTTTTTTTTTCTGTGCGTGCGTGCAGAGTGTATTTTTTTAGCTTTCTTCCCTTCTGAATCGCTTCTCTTTGTTCAATTATGTTCGCAACTTGAGCTTTTGGAATTTTCTTTCTTCCCTACTTTTTTGGAGGGGAAGGGACAGGCTAGAAGACGATTATTTGCGCGTTTTCGGAAACCTTCCCGGGGGTAAAAAGTTCGATATATCCAATAAGTTGTTCGTTATACAAATTACGTTTTACATTCATTTTTATTTAAATTTCCCGTGAGTTCGATATCGACAATAATTCGCTATACGTGGGTTCGTTCTAAACGGGCTTCACTGTAATTCAGCGGAAAGTTTTTCCGCTAAATTTTACGTGACGTCACATACAATAATGTGACGTCCGATGTGACGTCGCGTGTTACGTCACGTGAGTGAATGGGACGTCACTTGAAATTTAGCGGAAAAGCTTAACTGCTAAATTTAACGAAAAATCAAAAACGTACAAGCAGCAAGAAAATAGAAGACTGCAAGGATCGTGTTAAAACTGAAACTGAGACCTTTCCTCTACCATTTTCATTATTTTTAGGGCCTAAATAAAATGGCACAATGTTACTTGTCCGTCATTAAAGTGGGTTTACAAAGCAAAAGGGAAAATAAATATTATAATTTTCTTCCTTTTGAGCGCACCTTCTGGACAGAATGTCAGTGTCACGGACTTTCAAGAAGACGTAATCTTTCCAGCAATGCGAAGTGTCACTGGAAGGATGATAACTCATTTTATAAATACAATGAAACAGAATACGATAAAAGTACTTTCACCGTATTCTGATACAAAGAGTTCGTTCCACAAAGGCGAGCAGACAACTTATAGATTGCCATCCAGATTGCTTTTTATACTTAAGGGGGGACATGGGCCTTTGGAGCCAAAAAACTTCCTAAAACTGCATTCTTTTGAAAATGGCGATGGCTGTTGTTCTTCTGAATCTACCAGGCTCATAATTTCGTGAATGAATATTTGAGGTATAAATCAATTTACAATACCTATGCGGGCTGAATGTGCATTGAAGTTGACTCTAAAACATTGTTTTCACAAAACACAATTTTTGGACTCGTTGAAAATTTGCAGAAGGGATATCTCAGCATCTAGAGCAGATAGAAATATAACCGTTCCTGAAATGTGTAGCTGAATGTGTGAAGCATACAATGTTAAGAGCAAATTTTTTTAATATAAGTCTAGAAAAATTTCTATTTGATCTTTTGCTATAATACTTGTTAGCCATGCATTGAGCACTGAACTTCAATGTGTGGTAAAATCACTAATAATGAGTTTATCTTAAAAGTGCTTCCAACATTGTATTCTCTACACTTCGTAGTATCTAGCCATGTGTTAAAAAGAATATTTTGTTGAGCAGTTCTTTTTCCAACGTTTTTCCAAACAAAGGCTGGCAAGTTTGTATTATTTTGAGGACAATTCTATTGACTGAGAAAATGACCAGATATATGAAATCAGCACAAAAAGTGGAAAAAGATTCTACAGTTTCATTAGGTTTGGTCATAAAATAAGAAAACAATCTTCAAGTCCAGTGTTCCCCCTTAATAATATGGTTTAAAATAAATGCGCAGACTGAAGTTGGGATGCGGTTCCAAATTTTACGGATGCGGTTCGGATGCCGATACAAAGTATACAGATCCGGATTGGATGTGGATGATCAAACCTTTATCTCTTCAGGGCTCTAGATGTATTACCATAGCTCCTGAACGGGAAATACAGTCACCGAGGGTCTTATGCTTATGCACATATTATCTTTACACCAAAGAAGTAACAGAGGAACATTTGAATTGTAGCAATGCTATAACAAATGTCACTGGTTGGTAGCACGAGGTCCGTCCGCAGGAAGTAGACAGTGACAGTACGTCAGAAAATTAATTGATATGTTTTAAGTGTGATAAACCTCTTTGTGCATGTCAACGAAATATATTCCCAATATTTCTATTGAAATTTCTTACAGTTTAACTAAAAAACGCTGTGCGATAAGAGATGGTGCAAAATGCAATAAAATTTCGACAACACTCTGCTGTGGTTTCGGCAACAATTTTTTCTAGCGGCACTTGCTGGCATGCGCTTAGAGAAAACATTATTTCTACACATTTTTATTGTTCACCATGCAATTGGAATATGGGAAGTGAACCCGAATTTGTCAAATATCACATCTTCAAATAGTTTATGTAGATATGTCGACTTTTTTTGCTGCTAGCTTACAACATTCGAGCCACCTGCAAATTAAAAAAATACTTTCTTATAGGCAATACTGTAATATATATTTAATTCTAAGTTATGCTATTATGTACAATTCCAACTTAAAATGTGATGAACTGAATTTCCCATTTATGTTTCTATGACCAATAATTTGCCAACCAGTGTTCCATAAAAAAAAGAGGATAATATTTACAACAAACTTGCGATAAAAATAAGTGGTATCACCACTCAAACATTCTCTTCAGGAAACAAGCATCATGGCTTCTCAATTTGGGGTGTTGCGAGCATTCAAAATGGACACAAATAAAATATTTTTAATATTTGATTTTAGGATTATCTGTTTGGCACTTCAATGTGATCAGTAGTACCCGTTCACATGTCACGTTGCTTGTGGTGGGTGCCCGTGTCTTTATCACTCATCTACTATAACATTCTGCTGTTGCACCCCAATGGTCGCCAACGTTATATTTTTTATAATTTATGTCTTCATTTTGAGAGGACATTCTTGCTGGAGTTAACATGCACGAAAAGAAAATAAAGACCGGTCACTTACTTGGCAGAACGCATCCTTCGTATTTGATGTTGTCAATCGCCATGTAGCTCGAGTCGCTTTGCATGTTAAGTCCGGTTAGATGGAGCTGTGCGAGAAACGTTTGCAATTCTGATTCTAATCCTTTTTTGAAGTTTGAAAACTGGAGAAGATACCACCATATGTATATTGCCAGAGCGACGAGGAAAGCTATTCTTACAAGGACCCTAGATAATTTTAGCCGATTATTCAGAATAGGCTCAGAACCATATTTATACCAACATAGCAACAGGTTGGTTCGCACTTGTGTTTGGTTGCAGCTGACTCCGTTATCTTATGAAAAGAAACTCAGGCGCCACCTATAGAGTAGCCCTGGAGTACTGGAGATTTCTGTATATTTCCTACCTTTCTTGGACATCGTGCCTTCTGCGATTAGGCTTGAAAAACCTTTTAAAACATTATAAACGGGAATTTCTCCTACATAGTACGTACATTTTATCTTACAAAACGTGAAAGACCGTCACTGATGTGATACAGTTCCAGGGCCACCTCATAGATGGAGCCAGGATGTTTTCTCGTTTTAAGATATCGCAAGAAAGTACAGGGTTTCACAGCACACCGAATTACAACCAAACACAAATATGTGAATCAGCCTTAAATTTTATAGGCACGTTGAAATTTAAAAAAAAAAAAAACAGGTCAGGGCGCCTACGTTACTGGTGAACGTTCCAGCCGTCAGTGGCGGGGCTCAAGTCTTATTGCTACAAATGAGAAGGGGCACAGAATGCCCATAGTGCAAGGGAAGCAATGACTTCCACAAAAGACGAAAAGCTGGAAGCGATGTACAGTAATCCTCGCTATAACTATGTCAACTGGACGGCAAAACAATTCGATATAAGTGGTAATTCGTTAAAAGCGATAGAGCCAAAAGAAGACAGTTCCAGCAGCCTTGAATGTAGACCGGAAACATATGGTACACTCTGACGGTATATTTAACCAAACAAACCTTGGTTATGAACATCTCTCGTCAGCTTTTCTGAGTAAAAAAAATAATTAAGTGCAATTTTTCGATAATTTTATACGGGCGGCAGTTCTCCTCGAACTACTCTAGGCATGGCAAGAACAAAGTCACCACCGCTGCACACCACTTTGTTCCGAAGCAGCCGTAGGGTGTTTCACGTCTCCGCAACGAAGACGCATGGCGCTCCGGTGCCATGCGTCTTCGTTGAGGGTACCTTGGAATGTGCTCCATATTATGGGGTGAACCTCCTGGGCTTGCTGGAGTTGGAAATTCCGTTGGAGACGCAGTGCGTTCCACCGGTGGACTTCTGCTGACCGGAAACAGGAGGCCTTCGGAAGCGTCGGATGTGACTCTGTTCTTTAGGTGGTCAGCATGCACACGGCGAACTTTGAAGTTCTCATCCAGGACCTCGAAAATCACGCTGCCTACCCTTCCTTGAATCACACCCTTAATCCAGTGCTGTTTTCTCCGAGGGTGCTTGATCCAGACTTTTTGGTGAATTGCGAACGAGCGCGAGTTCAAGTGGCAGATATGTGGAGACCTGGACGGTTTGGCCGAGGGTTTTACCAAATCAAGCACCGTCCTATAGTGTCTCTGGTTCAAAAGTTCGCATGGGGCCTTCCCAGTGGATATATGAGGGGTAATGCGGTATCGCATCAAGAAGTCTTGCAGGCTCTTCCGGCTGTCCTTTCCCTTTGCGCGACGAAGAGCGGTCTTGAACGTCTTCACGAAGTTCTCGGCTTGACCATTTGATTTCGGATGATACGGTGGCGTGAGAAGGTGGTCAATGCCGTTTTGAATCAGAAACGACTCGAATTCGGAACTAATGAACTGAGGTCCATTGTCCGTTACCAACTGTTGTGGAAGACCATGGTGCTGAAATATTTCTTTAAAGGCATCCATGGTCGCTGATGCTTTCGTAGATGTCATTGGTATGACTTCCGGCCATTTGCTAAAAGCATCAATGACGATGAGGTAGTGCTTTTGGTCCATTCTGCAAAGTCTGCATGAAGGCGATGCCAGGGTGTTCCTGGATCTTCCCAACGATGCAGAGGGACTTGCGGTCGAGTGTCCGATATTGACGCGCACTGTTCGCACTGTTGAGTTTGTTTTTCGATTGCATGGTCCATTTTTGGCCACCAAACATAAGATCGCGCGAGCATCTTCATCTTCGTTTGGCCAGTGTGACCCTCATGAAGCAGATCGAGGATATATGGCCTGAACTTGCTAGGAATTACCGTTCGAGCATTCCACAGAATGCAACCGTCGAGCTCGGCAAGTTCTGCTCTTTGCTTGTGGAACGGTTGAATACTTGGGTCAACGATCTTCGTTGGTCATCCTTCCAAGATGTGTGTGCGAACCTGGGAGAGCGTTTTATCCTTGGCTGTCTCCTTGGCGATGTCAGCTGCCCTGATGGGGAGCTTTGCCAGACTTTCGTTGTGGAGTGCGAAGACATCTTCAGACTGCAAGTGAATGGAAAACACGCCTTGTGACATCTCTTGGTCAAAGGCTTGATCAGGGCCTTCAGCAAACCGGGACAGACCATCAGCGTTCCCAAACTTTTCGGTTGGAACATACTCGATGGTGTAGGCGTAATTCATTAAAATTAGCACCCAACGTTGAAGTCTGTTAGCTGAAGTGACTGGAATACCCTTGGTTGGTCCAAAAATGGTGGTCAAAGGTCGATGATCTGTGTACAAGACAAACTTGCGTCCCCAGAGATACTGGTGGAACTTACGTACACCAAAGATGATTGCCAGTGCCTCTTTCTCAATTTGGGCATACTTCCGCTCCGTCTTCGTAAGTGTCTTTGAGGCGTGAGCGATGGGACATTCCCTTCCATTGATTTTATGGTAGATCACTGCTCCAACTCCCTCTGATGAAGCATCTGCCGCAAGGTAGATCGTCTTGTCAGGGTCGAAGTGGGCAAGAGCTTCGGTTGCTGATAGATGCTGTTTGATCCTGTCAAAAGCGTCCACACAATCGGAGGTCCAGTTCCATGCAGTGTCCTTTCGTAGAAGGGCGTTTAGTGGTGCGGATATCTCGGCCAAGCTTGGCAGGAACTTACTGTAGTGTTGGATCATCCCCAGAAGAGATCTCAGCTGGCTGACATTTTTGGGCTCAGGCATGTTGAGAATAGCAGAAATCTTCCTAAGGGACGGACTGAACCCTTCACCGTGAACCACTTGTCCGAGATATTCTACTTGCTCTTGAAGAAAACTGCACTTGCTTTTCTTCAGAGTGAACCCATATTCTTCGAGGCGCTCGAGGACTCGTTCCAGATTCCGAAGATGATCGGAAGTGTCCTTCCCGGTTACAATGATGTCGTCTAGATAACAAGCCACGCCATCAAGACCTGCAGTGACCTGGTCCATTGTTCGTTGGAACACGGCTGGTGCCGACGCAATTCCAAAAGGCATTCGATGGAATTGAAACAGTCCTTTATGGGTGTTGATTACAAGGGCTTGCTTGGCTGACCCAAGATCCCAAGGTATGTTTTCTGATCTTAGGTATTTAAAAAACTAGCACGTTTGATAGTGTAAAGGATGAACATAGTAACCCGGACAAACAGATAGGTTTAGAGCACATTCTGCCAGAAATGTACCAACATCAGTAAAAAAATAACGAAGCTAATCAAATAAAGGTAGACGGTGGTTTCTAGACAATTTCAGATATTAGCAAGAAAGCATAAATAAATTAAACACAACGAAAACTAGAGCAGCGCTTATTGGCTAGTGGCTACCATCGCTCTAACACACAACAGGAGGTAGAAATCACTTTAAGTTCTGGTTTAATCTCAACAAAAACATTTGTATGAAGAATTTGCAATGAGGCCATTATTGATGGTGCAATCGCTGGAACCAAAATTTGTAGATTTTTGCTACATCACAAGACGTGGTCACAACACGTGAATCTCAAGGCGGCAGCGTCACTTCCATGTTGCTTTTTTGTGTTAGTCTTTTCACATACCCATTTCTAATAAGTTATCTAAGGTTAAAATTAGAGGTGTGAGAATATTCAAACATTTGAACAATTTAGAAATAGTGTTCGCTATTCGATTTGATCTCCGGTGCAAAATTGTTAAAAAAAACTCATGTTTTCTGAGTAAGGTGAAATTTAGGAGTATGTTTTCAATATTTTTGTAGTTATCAAGTAAAGCTTCACCACTTTGCACCAGTAACCTTGCTTCATGCTTCACCTCTCGTTTCCAACGTGCATGGGTGAAGCTTCACTGCTCTGTACCAACACCCTTGCTTCAAACTTCATCGCTCCACTCAGTGCGCATGCATGAAGCTTCACTGTGTTGCACCAGCATCCTTGCTTTAACATTCACCTATCGACTCCGTCACGCACGCGTGAAGCTTCACTGCTCTGCACCTTCACATTCACTTCAAGCTTCTCTACTTTGCACCAACAGCCTCGCTTAAGCTTCACCGCTCAACTCTGACACGTTAGCATGACGCTGCACTGCTTTGCCTCATTGTGCTTGAAAAAAGAGCTAACGTGGTAGAGCACCTATGGAAGGTCAACCTTCTTTGATCGTAAATTCCAGCGTTGATTTAAATACCATAATATTTCAATCAGAAGCCCATTCAAAAGTTAGAAATGTTACCGACTAAATGGAGCTGAGCGCTTGTTAGGTTCAAGAGCAGAAAAGCAGGAAGAGCACCTGGTAAGGGTGGCTCTTGTTAGATAGAAACAATGGCGTAAGAGTAGTACAGGAGTCTGACAGAACCTGAAGGTTTGAATGCAGAACGTCTCGCAAAGCCTGCTTTGCGAAAGTGCGCTCACATAAAACGTTACCGTTTTGCACCGAAACACACGTGGAAGGCTTCACCGGTTTCCCCCAGCTTCTCAGATGCAGTTGGCGTGGAGGAGTACCTCGGTCAGCTTGGTGGGCTTAAAAGTCCACTGGGGTGGGTGCATAGTAGTCTTGTGCGAATAGTGGATTTTGAGTTCGAAGCGAATTCGAAGCGAATAGTCGTTTTGGCCGAATATTTTCGATTCGAATATCGAATAGTTTTTCCACGCCTTTTACTACCATAGCATAATGCTTAGACGAAAACTCAGCTAAACTTGTGAAGGTTGTTCCACTTGTTCATTTATAAGCTAAGTTTAATCGATCTATATTTATGAACTGTGAACTAAGAAGGTCTGATGTCTTGGGATGGCAAGTAAACGACGGATTTGACATAAAATGAATTTTATAGAGATGGCCAACTATACCCCATTGAGTGAATTTACAAGTCTTGCTATATAAAATATTCTTTCTTTAATCTCGAGTTCAAAAAGAAAGAATCGCGCATGATGAACGCAGGTTGTAAGGGCATCTCTGCCTAACATAGTATACTCTTGCATAACAGCTAGACAGTTTAATTTTGAAACTTTTACTACAATGTAGATATACACATTCGCAAATTTTCCATTTATTTGGAAATACGGCCGGCACGCGTGCACCATCCCGCTTTGAATGTATGCTTTTCTTCCAAGCACTCAATTGCGATATTTATACTTTTCCAAGTGTTTAACGCGGCGGGTTACCCCGTTGAGTGCGCTTCTTACCGAGCACCGATGTGATGCAGAGAAGCAACACCCGCGGAGCTCCCTTCCGCGGGTATTGCTTCTCCGCAGTGCACCGGTGCTCGGTAAGAAGCGCACTCAACGGAGCTAACCCGCCGAAATCAAGACTTCGAAAAACGCGAATAGCGCAGTCCTTCTCGAAGCGAATACCGAATAGTGTATTATTCGAAACTACTATTCGAAATTTCGAATATTCGCACAACCCTAGTGCATAGCCTTAGGGCAATCAAGTTTGGTGTGATACATCGCGCCATCTAGCTTAAAATATTTGCAACACTGGGAAGGCCCTTCAGCACCTTCTTGCTCGTAGGGCTGTTCAATGCATCGCTTTGAAGGTGATGATTTGAGAGTTTTTCTTTTGTTTGGTGGGAACAGCGCAAAAAAGACGTAGGTCTTTTATTACTACCATTGCTATCAGCTGCCGCAGAGGAGCAAACATGGAAGCTGTAGGGATTGTTGCGTACCAGACTGTCGCAACACCCAAAGTTTAGAAGGCGTGAAGCTCCGCAGGTACGCGTCGAGGCCGAGAGAATGACAACACCGTCTGACATGACTAAATGCCGTAAAATGTGTATAATATGCAATCAGTTCACATTACAAGACTCGAGAAAGATTTATATATGTGCTATATGACTCCATATTTAGAATTAATATGCTCGAATGGCGGCGTTGTCTAGTGGGATCAGTCCGTACATATTTTCACTGCTCTCTGCTCCGCGGGCGGAGCTTGATTGAATGACGTTTTGCACACATTTGCGGAGTTTGAGAGGAGTTACCAGAGTGAGTATTTTGTCCACTTCGCCGCTTGAAGAGCAGACTACCATTTGCGCATTTAGCATGACCGTGTACCTGCCCAAGATGATTGCTCTATTTCGATTTGTGTCCAAGTGATTCTACCTTCATCCCCGCTGTGAGAAAATAGTCGACTCAATAAAGAGGAAAAGGTATGTACCCCACGAGAAAAGCTAATCGATGCGGTGCTTACTTCTGTTTTATGTAAAGAACAGCATATTCAATCGACGAGAACGAGCATCACCTTGCGACAAGCAATTGCGTATGGCACCGTCTAAACTATAGCCAGAGTGCACAAAGAGTTTATTCTTCGGACACCCCAGTCGTCTTCAACAGGACCAGGCGACGGGAAACAAGCTGGACAAAACGGCGGCTTGGGCGAGTTGGTTATCTATGTCTAAAACTGATAACGCAAGTATGGAGTTACAAGCAAACCCAAGTCACCAATCGCCACAAAAGCAATCACACAGTGACACAGTCAGAGCAGACAAAACACACACACAGCGCTGTGTGAGTGTTTTGTCTGCTGTGATTGTGTCACTTTGAGTGATTGCTTTTGTGGCCATTGGTGACTTATGTTTGTGTGTAACTCCATACTTGCGCTGTGATTTTGAGACATGGGAAACAATCTGATTCCCAAAATGAGCTCATCAATTCATACGGGAAGAGTTGAGTCCGAAAAAAAAGTAAAACCGTTGAGGGTGAGGGGGGGGGGGGGTGCGCTTTGTTTTCCTCTTTTCAGGGGGGGGGGGGGAAGCTTGACGAAGTCTTCTCTTTTGTGGTGATTGTGAGGCACGCAGAAACGTAGAGAGAAAACTGCCCTTGTCTACTTCGTTTCACTAAAATTTGGCCGTAATATTTAGACGTCGAATTCCGTTCTGCTAGTCACTGTCTTGGGTTGCCTCAACCTATCCTGGAATGCACCTATAAAACCTCTTTAATGATAGAATCAGAGACGCATGCGCATTAATATATTTAACGCTTGATATATTTTGAGAACAGTAGTTAGTGTAGTACGCGACAACTAAAAGCTTGGAGTTGGGAGCGCGAGTTCACCTAGGGCACTGCCGATTTAATCCTTCCCAGTGTTGCCTCATTTGACCACGGTGATGCTGATGATCAGCCAACGGTGGCGTGATCTGGAACCATGCCTGGTGCTTATATACAGTTTTTTTTTTTTAAGCTTAACAGATTTGCTTAAAAAAAGCCGTGAAAGTTACACTTATGCCGCTTGTGGAGGTGAGTTATATGGCCAGGGGGACATATTATAGGGGGCTAATCGTAATGATCAGTCGGATAATTAATCAAAATTCGTTAATTAACTTTTTAATTAATGAAAATAGACATATGGTTCCAATTAGAAACTTGCTCAGCGTCATCGAAAACCCCTAAATCAGTTGTTTTCAGAAAGACTTTGAGCGCGTGAGAAGCGTAGTAGTGCACCAAAGTTACCACTCGTGGAGCAGGTACAAGGCTGGGGCTAGATAAGAGACGGAAAAATCGCGCGGGCGCCTTATCGCAACCTCTAGCTTTGTACCTGCTCCACGAGCGGTAACTTCAGTGCACTACTACGCTTCTCACGCGCTCAAAGTCTTTCTGAAAATGTCTGATCTAGGGGTTTTCGACGACGCTGAGCAAGTTTCTAATTGGAACCATATGTCTATTTTCATTAATTAAAAAGTTAATTAACGAATTTTAATTAATTAGCCAACTGATCATTACGATTAGCCCACTATAATATGTCCCCCTGGCCGTATAACGCACCTCCACAAGCGGCATAAGTGTAACTTCCACGGCTTTTTTTAAACAAATCTGTTAAGCTTAAAAAAAAACACCCTGTATGTCGTTTGCCTATATTTCAAATGTTGGTGGGGCGACTTGTTGAGTTATAGAGTTATAGTATGGAGTAATGCTCGGTATTGTACGGTACGAACTTACGCTATTTCGCAGAAAAGGTAAAATATTTGTCTTCAAAATATTCTATTCGATTCGCCATCAGTTTTGAAAATGCATACTTGATTCAGAGTCAAACGTTTGATATTCACACACCTCTAGTTAGATTACAGTATAATATATGAGAAGACTGATTTAAAACATAGAGATAATGAATTAAACAACAAGGTTCACCTGAACACTGCTATTGTAGCGGCCAATCAAGATATTGGCATTTGTCCATACTCTCATGGCTGGCGTTGGTGCGATCGAGGACAACGACCAGATGACTATGTGGTACCCGGATACAATCATTTGCAGACCTGAGGACATCGTCCTATCTGCATTTCAGAAAAAAAAGGTGAGTTCTCAAAAATGCTGTTGAGAATATCATGGGTAAGGTATGTTCACATGCGATTCACTGAAATTATGTTTCTGTTGCCTATTATATCTTCTGCAGAAAAAAAATTAATCTGGAGAACACAATGTGGGCCCACCACATTGCAAAGTTTTAATGATTAACGAAAACACAGTGAGGGTACAGGCGACCTGGTGCAAGTTTAGCATTTTGTTAAAACACTTGAGTCTGGGTGAAAAAATCTTAAAAATACCAAAAGTATAAGAGACAGGGAAATACGTCAGTCAAACTACGTCTCAACTTGGTTGCTCTCTTTGCTGTAGACGTGTTTTGAGAAGTCATGCTTTAAAGCAGGGGTATTCAAACTTTCCAGTATCGAGATACGTCTATTTTTATTTACTAACAGTTAAGGAACTCTTTTTGTTCATAGTGATGATGCAATAAAGCGGAGCAGAAGCCAGAGACCTTGTAAACAATAATGCACGTACAAGATAGTACCCATTAGGCTCAGCCAAGCATCAGTGGATGGCTCGGATCTTCTAAAAAGTGGAAAAACTGAAAGAGCACTTTACCTAGTAGAAGGAATAAAAAAGGGAATTTGGGAACGCGGAGAACCCCTCGAATACTTTGAAAAGCCTAGTCTGAAAACCCATACCACAGTATCTAATGCCTGGCTTCTAAAATTGAATTTTCCTAGAACATAGAGTGGTGCCCAGGCAAACAAATACAACCTCAATCACAAAATACTACAGAGTAAAGGCTTTTCAGTTGATTAGTCTAAGCCTAGACGGTGGTGTACTAGATGTATCGATGAGATCCCTCCTCTTTCCTATCCTTCTGTGTGCGTGCAGATGAATAAAAACAGGTTTACAATCATGTGAACTCTTCTGCACAATATTTTCCTGGCTGCCTCTAAGTTTGACTAAGGGATTCTGAATTGCCAAATGATCCCATTCAGTTTGTTGTTACACAAAGAGGTCAGACTATGAGACCTATGCTTTCCTTTAGTCACCAGAATCACAACTTGGACGTGGATTTCGAAGAGCGCTTCAATTACGGTTCTCGCAACGAACATCGTTTCAATGCGTTTGCCGCTTTTCAGAAAGTGGTCTCTCGATTTCCCTATTACGACGTCACGAAGGTGTCGTGACGTCGTCGGTCGGGATCACGGTCGTGTCACGGCAGCGGCGCTGTACGCGGCACTCGCACGTTACGCTGCAGGTTGCTCTTTAGCTCGGCATACCACGGAAGCCTCGACAGCCGGGACTGCTGCGCAAGGACAACGACACTCGCAATCGCTCGTACATTTTGCCGGGTCTTCTTCCGCCAATTATCGGAATTGTGACATTCGAAAGCACAACTGACCGGCTTCTGTGACGTCATTTGTGTCCAAGTCGGGACCACCGTGGTTTTGATCAAAAAATGTTATGTCACTAGTAGATTTCACAAAAAAAAAAAAGACAAGACGTTGGTGGTTACCCTTCCATTGTAAAGGCCGCGAAAGTCACAGTCCAGTACAGTTATACTACGTTTGTTCTTTCGGTAGACTGCAGAGCACGGTAGAGCCATCTCAGACAACCTAACACTCTTGAGCGCATTGCGGATCAGGTGACACCCCCCGCCCGCATACTGCTGCGCCCAAAAGAAGGTCACAGAAGACGCACTGCATTAGATTAGCTCCGATTTTCGAGCATTTGCCGCTGTCCATCGTAAGATGAAACGGAGTATAGCACTTTTCTGGCTCTTTTCCACAACCTCTGTTTCCAACTTGAAGGTAAATATTTATTTTAGCTTGATCATGTTGACAAGCATCTGGAGCAAAAAGTTTGCTGACCGCAAAAAGCAGCTCTCAAGTTTTTCATATTT
The DNA here is from genome assembly GCA_013358835.2 of Ixodes persulcatus. Lineage (NCBI taxonomy): Eukaryota > Metazoa > Arthropoda > Arachnida > Ixodida > Ixodidae > Ixodes > Ixodes persulcatus. The sequence goes on from JABSTQ010011293.1 coordinate 215,422, forward strand.
TTTGTAATCTACCTTTTACTTTTTTTTCAGTTTTTCGGTGAAGTAAATTGAGACACATTGGGCTCGCTGTCTCCCTGCTGTTGCCTCTGCTGCTTCTAACGCTAATGGTACGCTTGTACGTGCACGACGGTATGCTCTCTGAGAGTTACAGTGATGCATAAAAGTGAGCCGACTCTGAACGTGTAAGTAGCTCGCTTCCTCTTAATGACGGTCGTGTGATATGTGATGAAGATTGACGTCAGATAAAACGATACATGACCTTAAAAGATGTGTATATTGAATATAATTCAACTGTTTGCTTTCCCCACGCGCATGTCTTTCTTAGCCCAGTCAGTATAGTATCAGGCTGGGAACCACTTGGTCCCAGGTTCAATCCTCGTCGGGAGTACCGTGTTTGCTCAAGTAATAGCCCCGCTTCTTATGAACAAGGCGCTCAAGTCTATGTTTTCCGCAACACACACAGCCAATCATCCTGTTCTGCATAAAAATTCAACAAATAACGTGGACGAAAGTACGACTCTACAAAAAGATCGATCTCAGCAGTAAGAATTTTCCTGTGAAGACGTTATCTTGTGGCGAATTCGCGTGGCTCTTTCTGCGGGCTTTCGAGCGCTCTTTCCAGAGTGCGCGAGTGCGGGTGGTGGAAAGGGAGAGCAGTGGCCTCATCGACTGGTTCTTTCCGAGGGCGCCATTCCATCTCGGATTGCTCCCTAGAACTCCGTCTCTAGCCGTCGGAATGTGGAGCGGTGCAGGCGTCAAGTGGTACGTGGCCGGCTATCACGTGGCTTTGTCGAAGACGGGCGGTGGCAGTCTGCGGTGGTGTGTGGGGTCCGGCATGACGGCGATGGATATATGGTTCTAAAAAGTGCTTGTGCATTCGACAGTGCGAGGATTACAACGTACGGGATGGCATTCGCTTGTGACCGTGACAGGGAAAATCGACGTGGGAAGTATTCCCAGAGTTTTCAGGACAGCCGTCATCTATCAACAGTGAACCCGCTCAGCCTAAGCGATTACGACAGAGCTCGCACAACTCGCCGCTGTTTTACCTGGTTTTCTGGACGCTTCAAGGAATTTCCAGGTTTGATAAACGTGCGTTCAAAGGTTCGCGTTGTACAATAAAGAGAGAGCCGACTATAATTAACTGTGATTCGTGTCACATGGTGATACGGGCTACATTTTGTCGGTGATGCTTGCATCATATTTCGCTGTGAGAAAATGTGGCTTACTAAACATTTGATCTGCCGTACGCATGACCAATATCGCAGTGCGTTCACACTCGAAAACGCGATGAGTTGAATACGCATTCCTAAAATTGACTATTTTTCCGTTCTACAAAAATCAATTCGCATGCTGTTGACTTTTTTTTATCTGCCGATGCGTAGAACAGTTTATAGTCCATCACAGTCATTATTTCGCAATGTTGCGAGCGTACATTTTCCTCAATCATTCATTGTACGCTGTAAACTCTTTTTTATACATTGCCAATGTCAAGAAGCTTCCCAGGCGAAGATCAGTCCACTTCCAGCTGGATCATGGAACTGGAAATGAGGCAGTCCAGCTGGATTCCAGCTAGAATCTGACTGGACCCAGCTGGAATCCAGCTGGACTGCCTCATTTTCAGTTCCATAATCCAGCTGGAAGTGGACTGATTTTCGCCTGGGTTTACTTCCGTGACTAGTGCGAAAATGTCAGAGCTCTCTGAACCCTGCAGTTGTGATCTGCTGAAAAGGATTTCGAGTAGCCCTGGCGGCGAGGAGGGGGCGCTCTGTTGAATCAAGTTCAGAGGAGGGAGGCGACCACCCGAATTCACTATCCGTCTTATAAGTCGCTGCCGTTTTTCTGCCGATTACGGTGATTCGCCATTTCCGTGCTCCGTGGGAAAGCAGGCCCACAGGGTTTGTTCATATACAGCACGGTTATTATTTGAGCAAATGCGGTACTCTTGTATTCATGCTTTAAAATGGCCCCCGTGGGGCCTAGATGCTTAATATCACTTTAACCTATGCGTAACGGTTGAATGCGAGGGTCCAACGTGATACCTGAGAATTATTATGCTTGCATAGAAAATTATGCCTACGAACGTGTTCTGTCTTAGAAAGACACTCTTTTGACACTCACTTTCGGAGGCGTAGTTGTACCAGAACTGGAGCACACACATGTAGTTGGTGTTCCTGATGGTTGGTGCCACTGCAACGGCCTCTCCTCTATGACCAGGAAGAATCTGACCGGCATGGTTTAGCAGGTAGTACCCTGTGGTAAGGAGATTCCCCTGATCACACCGTCATCCCTGCCACTATCAGATCAAAGCACCAACTAGAGCACAAAAACTAAACAATAATCCGTGTCGCAAGTTATGTGCGAAAGCATCGACGCCATGAGTCGTGTCATCGCTTTTTGCGGTGTTGATGTCTGCCACATCACTTGCCCGTTCACATAGGTAGTTTATTCTTGTTCACTCGTTCAGCCAGAGCTTAATCTATTTATTTCTTTATCTATCTAGGGCAGTACATAGGGGAGAATTCATATAAAAATATCCGTAGCAAAGAAATATTAATTCTTTTCCAAAAACTCAATGAATAAAACATATGAAGATCACAAATCAATGTTGACATTAAAAAAGAAAAATAATAAAAATAAAAACACATAGTTTGCAGTAGAAATCTGGCGTGGCTAAAACGATATAAAATTTGTCTATATTTTTTAGAAAGAAAATCAAGCTATCTTGAAAGTTTTGGAGATCTAGCTACGACATAGCAATATCATACGGCAAGGTATTACACTCACTGATAGCGAAAGTGGACGAATGAAAACGTCCTATAGTTGGCATCAACATTTATATTCAGCGTGCGTTTATAGTGCTCAAAGCACAAAATGTTGGTCAAGCAAAACTGTCCTTTTCGCCACTCCTTCCCTCTGCCGAAGTTGAAAAAATGACATGTGAAACCTCTCGGGAATTTCAGCCCTCTCTCTGCAGCAGTTTGGGGTCACATCACTGCAAATGCTCCATTTATTTTGAATGTTCCAGTCGAAAAACGCTGACGTGAAGTACAATAGCTCTTAGTAACTGTCAGTTGCAATACTAACAGATTCCAGCAAGGACCCGGGCAAATATTTATGAAGGCTTTATGAAGTCGGAGATCGCTCAATGACACGCCATTGAGAAAGGTTTATAATTGTTTTAACGATGTAGGAGATTGCTCGGTAACAGTGCCGTTAAAAATGGTTAAGACGTCTTTATGAAGTAAACAATTTCTCAATGACAAGTTATAAAACACTTATGGCTTCTACATTAAGGGGGAAGTTTGCTTGACGACGTGTTGTTATGAAATGCTTATGATGTCTTTATGAAATTTGAGATTGCTCAATAAGTTACCACTCCAAAATATTTATGAGGCCTCTATAAAGCTGGAGATCTCTTTATGACATGTCGTTGTATAATGTTTCTGATGCCTTCATGAAATGAGAGATTGCTCAATCACACACTGTTGCAAAATATCTATGAGATGTTTAATGAAGTAAGAGATTTTTCGATGACATGTCGTTATCATATATTTGTGACAGCTTTATGAAGCGGGAGTTTGATGAATGACGCAGCCTTGCGAAATGTTAATGCCATATTTGTGGAGTGGGAGGTCTCACAACGACATACCTTTGCAAAATGTTCATGATGCCTCTACGAAGTTGGACTTTGCTCAATGACATACCTTTGGACGAGCCTCTCCAGTCCACCGGAGGGGATTCCTCGACTTCGCCAGCTCTTTTCCGTTGCCAGGAAAGGTGCCCTTTGTTCAGGCCGCTCTCGACGTTCCAACCACAAGTGTCCGTGGCGAAGTCGCAAGTTCCACAGTTCTGCTCGTCAGCTCCATTCGGACAGTCCCGCACAAAGTCGCACACACGGTCCACGGGAACGGACCGCTTTTCCGCGTCTCCACAGTTGAACACTTCCGTGGACTGGGCTGTTTGGGGTAGCAATAATTTTAATTATTAATAACATGCTTATTAGGTGTACATTATCTACCTAATTTGCAAATTTCCTTTTACGAATATTTTCAGTATAGCTAAACTGGAAACCCAATTAAAATCATTTATTTAAAATTACTCAAGGCTGCTCAGGGGCCCAAGCAGGATGGTTTGGACATAATATCAAGTAAAAAATACATATTCTTAATGAGGAAGTAGCAAAACACCAAGTGCACAAAAGCATGTTAGTCTTATGTAATATTTTACAATATCATTAACACCGTTCAAAAAACACGGACGTGAAGTACAATACCTGCGAGTAAGTGTCAGTCGCTATATTCACAACTTCCAGCAAGGACACGGGCAAATATTTCTTGAAATGCCCCAACTATAAGCTAGACTATATTTTCTTAGTCCTTGGCCTTTACCTTTTCCAGTATAGAAATGATTATTGCGAAATGAAGAATATTTATTGTGAAATTGACAAATAAAAATCAAGCCAAGACGACATTCAAATATACCCGTGCAATTCAGTGTCGTGAGTTCAGTGGCAGGCAGGCTTGCAGGTCGAGCAGGCGGTTTTAAAAATAGAATATGCCAATCATTCGTTCTGTGCTGCTGTGCCGGTGCTGGCGCGAGCTTCCAAGGCATTCTTTGACACCAAGCAACCGCTTGAAATCAATAGGAAACAAATTCTAAAGTTTAAAGAGCGAACCCATGCCTGCCACCTGCGTCACTTTTTTATTGCTGCCAGTAGAAACTTTAAGTTTGAAAAACAGGGTGAAGACCAAAATTGTAAATGTATTAACTTTGCGAGAAACAAAAATTAGTCTGGCCTAATATTTGGTTTCCTGTTCCACCAATGCTTTTCTATGTAGCGCATTTTTCAGGCAAATCGGTGACTTTGAAGAAAACGCCGGAGTACCCCTTTAACAGTAAACAAAAATGTATGGAAGAAACTTTCTGCTCTAATTTTACAACGTTAAAAATTAATATCCTAGGCTAAAAAAGTAGCAGCTACTTCACGATACCAACTGATCATGAGACTAGGAATTGACTGCATCTACCGACTCTAGACTTACCGAGCTGCCAACATTCTTTCTCGTCTACCATCAAATCGTCGATGGCGGCAAAGGCCTCCTTGTCACGTCCACAGTTCACATGAATGCCCACCTGAGTTGAAGAAGATTTTAAGAAGCTTGTAAACATTTTATTTGTCTGACAAGCCATAGAACTTGTAATAAACTATTTAGAGTTGTAAACTATAAAACATATATCAAGCATTTGTTTGAATGCACATAATTATAAAAGAATGCACCGATATGAACCATCTATATACTTCCGTCCCAATTACTGCATGTATTGAATCTAAGGACATGGGTGTGTTGAACGGACATTCATTATAAAATACATTCATGTATGATGCCCATTCATGAGTAATACACCTTGCATGTCTTTGAGTACGCTGTGACCTCAAAGCAATGTCAGTCATTAATTCTCATAAAAGAAATGCAACAGAAATAATATATTTCATCTCAAAATTAAAATTTATTATTGCATGCAATCTGGATATGTGCCTTTTTATGTTTTGTCAAAATTAGGTGTGAAATTGAACTGATGCAAGTTACTCTTACATCGACAAGTTGATATTCCAAACCAGGCTGCAACTATCACAATGACATGAAAGAAGTATTAGAGCAGAATTTTTTTATCAATAAAGACTGAAAACTGAAAGGTCGATAGTTTATAATTCTGTAGTGTGCAAAACAAAAACATATTCACGGAAGTTTTTCAATCCCTCCGGTGAGCCCATTTTAACAATTTTATCTCAAAACAAAAGAAAAGCGTAATGCGCCCACTTTATGTAATTTGCAGGATGTGTAAAACAATATAAGGATGAGTTTCCTTTTTTTTTCCACAGCAAGAATAAATTATGTATTGCTAAAATTTCACTCTATCAGAATAAAAAGAATCAGAATGCAAAGTTTTAAAACTCACACTCATAGGACATTACCTAAATCAAAGTCCGAAGCGATTTTTTTTTTAATTCTCTACAAAACAAAATGGAGCTCGTCGCGGGCGCCACACCCTATTGCATCCTTGGGCGGCATTCGCCACAGCACCTTACAAAAAATTTCAAAAAAATATATTAATTTTGTTTTAAATAACACCATGGTGTTGTCAAAATTTTCGATCTGGCGGTACCCCCCTCCCCCCTGCGCTCGCAGAAGGCCAAGGAACCACTCCTGATCTGATCATTGATGCATTAAAACCTTGCAGAAGTCTACAGATTGCTGAAATTATAATAACACATGCTGAGGAGTACTTGGCTCAGAGTTATGTATCAACGCGTGGCACGAATCCGGTAAAACATGCCGAAAACTAAAAAAAAAACTTATTTAGGTCAAGAAAACTTAAGAAAATTCGGGAGCCTGAAGAACTCACGAGAGTACTCTGGGAAAACCCTTGCGTTTCTAGGAACCCAGTTTACGAACCCATAACCTAAGGAATGCTTATTTCCGGTTTAAGCACAGTCTTAGCAGATCCGAGCCACCTATTCGTGCATGTATATGTTCCAGATTCTACTATTTATCTGCATTCTTGCTTACAATGTCCGTAAGCTTGTGCTTGCCAATTTATATTGCACCCATGCCAGAACCGGGAAGGGCCACTCAGCTGCCATTCGAGGAAGACGAGGGTTCACCGAGATCGAAAAGTTTGAGGACCCCTGACCAAACGTACGAGCCCGCAGCATACCGGAATGGGGCCCTGTTTCAGGCCGAACTGCAAACGCGTCCAGAGCTTGGTGGCATTCGTGCGTTGTTCGATCCCGGCCCGAATTATGCATCCCGTGTCGCTCTTGGAGAGGAAGTACCAGAGGAAGGCGCACCGATAGCGCTGGTCCCGCAGCATCAAGGAAGCTCTGTCTGCTTTGTCTCCCGTGCTCTTGAACAGCAGGTAATAACCTGGCAAGACAAAGAAGATAATAAAAGTTTTAACTTGAAACATCGGCCAGGTCTTCGGCATTTTGTGAAGCATAAAAGTGAAGCCTGGCAAAAAGCGTGGCGGCGAGACTCGGCACTGCTTGGTTGACGAATGGGAGAAGAGGTGTGAGGTGCTCGACAATGATTTGATAAAAGGGAGGTCATGTGACAAGGATTGGAGTGAAAAGAGGTAGCCGAGGAGGCGAGGTAGGAGGGGAGGACTGGCTTAGGAGGTTTTTGAAGATCAGCAGGTTTATCATTTTAAGTCTACGAATGCTGCGCGTTAAATTATATGATGAAGAGCGCCGCAAACATAGCCATCTGGCTGAACAGGCTAGACGGGCCGTTAAACGATTATATGAACGTTTGTAATCCTAGAATGTTTCACGTACGCAACACAATTTCCTATCAATTCGCAATACATTTTAAGTCATAAAGTAACCTCACTCTCAGAACCTTCCCCCACTCTGAAAACAATTTTAGGTGCTTCATCTCTATATATAGTAAAATGTGGCAGGGTCCGGTGTTGGGGAGACGGTACATGTTGAGAATAAATAAAGCAGTGCAAAATGGACACAGGGCACAAACTGGAAAACACACACAAACTACGCACTAACAATTTATTGTAGTTCCTAGCAAAATATATGAAAGAAGCAACAAATGTACCAAGAGAGGGCATCCCTCCGTCAACTCATACCTTGAAACACCGCCAAGAAAACGTGCCAGACTGATCAGTAGGTGCTAACTCACCATCGGAAAGAGTTGACAATTCAAAGCTGATGCAAAGAGGACAGTAATTATAAAAGCGCTTTATGAACTTCTCTATTTTTTTCATTTCTATATCTGAATAATATTTAACCGCGGAGAACAGCTATATTCATTACGGTGCACTGCCAAGTGACTGTTTTCAGGACACTTAGCATTGAATGACACGTAAAAATTGAAAAAAATGCATACGCAGATTGGAAGTGTTGGAGTGCTACATGGTATATGGTGCCAGTGTCTTCTCTCGTTAGCAGTTACAAGCAAGTAAAGCGTACTCAAGAACACTCAAACGCATGCGAACTAGCCTTAGGGTCTAGCAACCTTGGGAGTTAAGTTGTAATATAACGTGACGTCACGCCACAAGTAATAGCGTCACGCAATGTCATACAACACAGTGACACCTCATGACGTAGTCACATGACGTAAAGTCAAGCGACATCGTGCCACCAAGCGACGTTATGACGCTCGTATTTGCATAGAGATACCTCATGCACTCCGTGTACACGACAATTGGGTGGTAGATCAAAGGAATGTCTTAACCTTTTTCCAGACTACCATTCCGACAAGCATCCTGCCTAAATTTGAAGACGCTGGGTATATTAGGTTATTACAACACATTCAATTTAGCGGTTTTACGCTCCAAATGAACGAAGGGCATCTGGCATACCCCAGCGGAGGACTGAGGATTAATTTCGACCTCCTGGGCATATTTCGACGTCAAACCAACATCTCGGTTACAGGGCGCCTTCTTTACAATAAGCCTCCTCCAGATACGGGCACCTCGGCCGGAATTCGAAGTTGCCAGTTAAGCATCAGAGAAAAAAATGAGATAAAATATAAAAATGAGCATGTAGAATGCTTCAAAACTCACCTTCCTTGCTGTGCAAGGTGTGGTCGTTAGGAAGTTTGTCAAAAAGCTCTGCACGCTGAAGCTGGAAGCCGTCGTTCTGCGTGCTCGCATTTACTGCAGAAAACAAATTTTTGTTTACGCTAAGATATTTAATACAAAAACAATAATCATTACACATGTCAACTCTTTTCTAACGAGCTATTTTGTGTGGTTTTTATGGTGTATTCACAATTTAGGAATCACTGAAATGTGTCTTAAGCGTCCAAACCAAGCGTGTTAAATTTAGTTTAAAGTAAAAAATATATATGCTAAAATAACTTTACCAAAATTTACAACACATTTTTTAATATAACACCTCGAGAATAAAGTTCAGAAAAATTTCATAAGAATGCAAAATGTTCAGTCTCCTAAACAAGTGTTTTATAACTTATAGCCATGGGCGAATAGTGGATTTTGAGTCTGAAGCTAATTTGAAGCGAATAGTAGTTATGGCTGATTATTTTTAATGGAATATTGTATAGGTTCTCCAAGCATTTTATTACTGTCGCACCCTGCTTAAACAAAAACACAGCTGAATTCATGGATCGATTTTTATCAAAGCTACCACTTCTCCACTTCTAAGCTAAGTTTATTTACTGCTGTCTTAGAAAGTCCCATGCCCACATCAGAACAGCAAATAAACGACGAATTTGACAAAATGTCAAATCCGTCGTCATTACAGGCACCAGGGACGAGCACGCACTGCAGAGATGCCCAGCTGTATTTAATCGAGGGGAGTTATAATCTTCTTGCAATCCATAAGTACACTTTCTTCAATCTCGAAATTTAAGAAAAAGACGTAACCACGAATAATTAATGCAAGGTTCTCAGAACTTCTCTGTCTAACATTTAAGCCACAGCTTATTTCTTTAATTACTCCAATAGAAATATTACCATTCACAGCTTTCACTTCTTAGATGCACCAGGCATGAGCGTGCACCATCCCACTTCGAAAGTGTGATTTTCTCCGTAGCATGAATGCAATATCTGTACATTTCAAAACGTTTATCGCAGCAAGTCTGCGCCGTTGAGCGCACTTCTTGTCGAGCAACGGTGCACAGCGGAAAAGCAGCACAAGTGGAATTCGCTTCCACAGGGGTTGCTTCTCCGCAGTACACGGGAGCTTGGTAAGAAGTGCGCTCCACAGCTCAGCTGGACAAACTAACCGCGATCACCGCTTAGAAGAGTCGGCACATTGCGGTTCATCTGGAAGCGATTCTAAATACAGTAACGTATTATTCGAAACTATTACTCAACAATTTTAATATTTGCACAATCCAAATATGTCACGATCTGAATACCTCACAATTCTAACACCTTCTCGTGTAAAAAAAAACAACAACATAACATTATGATACAGGTATACCATATGAAATTTCAATTGAAAATTCCTGACAGAGACTAGTTGGAATACCAATAGACCTTATTCATTATTAGCGCCATCTCTCGGCCACCGCGCGAACTATCGAGCCTCCATGCCATCTTTGAGGTTCCTCCACCGTCCCCACTCTGTCTGCATAGCATAATTCGCGCTTGTTCATACGATGTTGTTTTTGCTGAGTTTGGAAGAGAAGTTAGCTACTTCAAAATAAATTATATTAGCAAGCCAGGTTCAAAAAATTGAGTTGGTTTTATTCGGAATGATCGAAACGACACCAAGTATCTAGTCACCGTGAAAACCGTTTTCCGCACACAACGTAACATCTAATGCAAGAACCAGCCTCGTAAAAGAACTATGAGCCACAGTTTTCCGGTGCCTTTAATGTTGCTGTCGTTTTAGTTGCTGGGAATGCAACCGGCACAAATATGGGAAGCAAGTTTTGCCAGCCATTAATACAGTAATGGGGAGCTACATATATCGAGAGTATAACAAAGCCCGCAGTAGAAGAGGACGGCGCTGGGCATTTCATTTTGGCACTCGGGTGGTCCCAGTAAAAAGCTAGAATAAGTCCAATATTCATTGCAAAAACTTCAATTTGAAAAGAAAAACAAACGTAATCATATTTACTTTCATTGGCTTTTTATTTCTTTGTTGATTGCGCAGCGAGACACATCAGTAGTGCGGCATCGCTTTCCCATAGCAGCACTCTGCCCGTCACCTCAAACATGGTTTGCCTTGTTTCAGGCTACGGAAGTATGTTTGTGCAACGTTCGACGAGACGCGCAAACCTGAACACAGTCTATTGGTAATAAACTGGGCCAAACATGGAATCAATGTGGACCAGGGGGGGTTCATATGGGACCAATTGAACGTTCAACCGGAAGTCGCCATTCCCAACTGTGGGACAATGGTCTCATCGTTTCTAGTTGGGGAACAAGTTGGGACCAGTTAATTAAGAAAGGTTCCCAGCCAGGATGCCATAACAATGTTTCTGCGAAGAATCATAAATGCAATAAAAAAAATTTTTAACTTCAAACACTCATATTTTCTTCTTCATTTTCATAACAACATTAAATATCCGAAAGCTGCTTCATAGAATTAAATATCGAGAATTCTTTGTGTTCTTTTTTTGGCAAAAAGTAGTGCTGCAAGTCATTTGACGGTAATGCAAATGATTCTGCAACGTGCCAAACACACCATATTTCCCAACAAAAAAAAAACAAAAAAAAAAACCCACATAATTTGTTGTGATGCTGGCAAGCTGAAAATTGTCCCAAATGTGTATTCTAATGACGCAGTACTAACACCAACATTTCAAAGCCTCCTATTATTTTTTTTAGGTGTAATCAAAGCCGACAAATAAAACTCCTGCATTCTTTGGAAACCCATTGTACTACAGCGTGAGCACTGACGCTTCCATCCCAATTTGGGCAGTCCGCGAAAATCGGTTTCTTAGCGTATCGTGCTTAAATTTACTGCAGAGGTGCGGCTAGGTGGTGCACGGATGGAGTTCAAATATGAACGAATAAACGAACAACCCTTCTGGGCAATCTACAGCGCCATTTCAAGGGCGTCGGTGCTCGTTGACACGGAGACGATGCCGACAGATGGTGTATGCGTCGAAGGCCTGATTTGGGCTTCGAAAGCAAACGATCCAGAGAACGTTTTTCGATGTCCAAAGTTGGATTGAAGCATTAGTGTACACACATACATTAAAGTGCGGTACCAACTTAGCACACTTACCCAACACTGTTGCCCATGGTTTGCAGACATCTTCTTCAAAAGTGCACAGCTCTGAAACAAAAAGAGGAATCAAGCTGGGGAGGTGGCTTTTTCGTTAAAGACAACATTTCCTGGACTTTTCCAAATTGTTCTGACATGGGAAATTGTAATACTTTTATGTGTCCTGACAAAATTATCCTTCCTAGGAACCTCGCGGTCGTGATAAGCATTATTTAAAAAAAAGTTCCAATTTTCGCTAACACTAGATAATGATTTTAAGAAAATGTTAAAACTAGCCAATGTTGGATGTACTATCCCACATTAACTAGGATGTACTGTCCAATGTACTATCCAGCATAAGCTAAAATGCACTATCCAATGCACACATAGGATAGTTCTAACTTTTAAATTGGAGTTCATTAAGCAAGCTAAACCAAGCTGCTTGAATTTTTCATGTCTTTCTCACAAAGTAATATTTTATTATCACTGCCCCTTTCCAACAAAAAACTCAACATGCGAACAATAACGTTTGACTGCAATTATAAGCATCGCAAATGCAATCAAAATGCATGCAACTACAGTTAACTGCATTTGCAAGCTATATCTTGGAGGTACCGGCCGAGGAAAGAAGTGGGGCATCATTTATTAATGCAGTGTTGCCAGAAGAGGAGAGTTTAATGAGGAATATAGTTATCTGCAAACAAATATTTGAAATATAAAAAACAAATAAAAACGAACACAAGTTAAAAAGTTGAGGTATACGACTATGCAATTGTCACTGAAAAGTATTTTTAAAATATTCAAATTTGATCACTAAATGTTAACCGAGCATATATGCTTTAAGAAACCAGAGTCAGACATCTCCGAAGGTGGGATTGACGAGTTGCTCAGCCCTTCGAGATGCTTTCAAAAGGTGGAGTTGCGCAAGTGGTTAGAAATAGGAGTTAATGTATCGCTTTCTCTACCAAGTGCCACTCATGCTTAAATTGCATTGGGTATCATAAAGGTATTTTTCTTCTTCACCAAAGACACAGTTTGCATAGCATAGTTACTATGGCATATCTCCATCAGCAAAAGCAAACAAAAATCTCGTCTGAGTGAGTAGTGAACAAAAAAAAAGCATGATCTTTTTTTATTTCCTTTTGTTGGTTTTGTGAGTTATTGATTTATTGAGAATCGACTATGTATTCAGTTTTAGAATACTAAAAAGCTCAAATACTCTAAACAGTAAAAGCATGATGTGAACCCAATGAAATAGCAAACACCATTTCCAAAATATAATATTCGCACACCACTAAAATAACAAATCAAACTTAACCATACAAATTTCTGGAAAGGGTTTATGTTTTCAGCAGTACTGTGCCTCTATAAATCAATTTCTATTCATCAAATGTCTACATCTTTGTAATTTTGATGGTTATTCTCATCTTGTAGAAGCCCCAATATTCTGCTATCACCTTTTCAAAAATGACCCCTGCAGGTTTCAGGATCCAATTTACAAGAACAGGTGTAGTACTAGATGCAAGATACATTTTGTAAGGAACATAATTTTCACACTGCTATACTAACTTTGTATCCAGTTTTTTCCTTAGCGATGCAGTGACAAATTAATACTGTCAACTTCAGAGAACATATCTACTTAGTGTTGCTAGAGTGCAGGCAGCTGCTGCAGAAACGACTTAATCAAAGTTTAGTTATATCATGTTAGAAGCATTAAAATATATCAACTATGAATCAACTTCAAGTTGCCAGGTGCCACAAGCTACCACCCGATGCTAAGGATATATTCAGTAACATCCATCCACCCATGCTTACTGTCTGGCAGGCACGCTCCGGAGGTGATCTCGATGTCATCCAGCATGATTCCAGATTGTTGTCTGACCATCTCAGCTGAGACTGCTTCAAACACAGGCTGCCAAAAAAAAAATGTATCGAACAGACATGTCCTTGGTGAAGAAAGGACAATATCCCATGTGTCATTCTTAAAAACATGCTAAACACGTTGTAGCTACCTTTGCCGGCTGTTTTGAAAGTCAATTGCCCCCATTCGAACCCAGCTATAAATTAGGCTGATGCTTATGATCCAGAACTGCTTACTGCGACCTTCAGACCTGTCAGCGATCCTACTGCAAGATTGTGATTTGGAGCGATTTTCGGAGCGCCTGAAAATGAATTTCGGAGAACTTTGGATAACATACACCTGAAATTCAGAGCCCTCTTGAGGACCTAAATATCACTTTCCAAGTTACTTTGGAGCATGCAGTTATAAAATATTATGATCACCTAAATTTTCTAAAGAGCAATTTAAGGTTTAAAATCTCCTACCAAGTTTTTCATTTTTTGTAGAGAGTAAATCTATTTCATAATAGTGGTCTCCAAGGCTTCTTCTCTACGTAAAAATTATATTTCACGGAAATTCAATGTCAGTGATTACTAAACATGTATTTCCCATATAAAAAAAGTTGACACAACTGCTGATGCAACTTTCAGTATAAAGTTTATTTTGAACACAAATAACCTATCAAAGGCCCGTCCCTTAAGCCTGCCAGCTTTGTTGTGCTTTCGGAAAGCCTTGCGTTTGCCTCTGGAAGGAGGAGCTGCCCTGTTTCACAGCACAGGCGTTAGGTGTCCTTCACTCTGCCGCGGCTCAGGTTGCATGTGGCTAGGATAGGCGGCGCAAGTCGCCACCTAGTTTGGCCAGTCGTGTAATTTGGCGCAATATGACGGATTTTTATCAGAATGGCGCAGAAAATTGCCTCTGGCGCAAAATGGTGCATTTGGTGCAGGAATAGAATCAATGATATGTGAATGTGATAAATCTCCAGGCACCGATGTAATCACGAATGACTTTAAATGAAGATTAGATCATCGGAAATTTGTAATTATTAAAAACGTCTACATCCAGTTCGATTGTTCAAGAGCTTAAAACTTTACACTGAAGCCTCATAAGAGATGAAGCTAAACTTTGATAAAAAGGGTATGAATAATGGAAATAATTACTTACACAAATACAAAGTCACTGGCTAGGATTTCATGATGGAATATCTTAAAGGTAGATGGCAGAAAAGTCACAGACCTCAATGTAAAAACAAAATAGCAATGACGATAATGATGAGCATGTCGGTAATAATAATAATAATAATAATAATATAACAGTAATAATATTTATTAAGAATAATAACTTTAATTATATCAATAGTAATAGTAATAATGATAATAATAATAACTTAACCCAGGAAGTTTGTGGTCCCACAGCAGGCAATACTGGTTCGTACTGAGCGAAGGAAGCTAACAGTAGTCACTATATATCAGCACAGTAACGTAGAAAGTTGAGCTAGCTGGTACTTTGATGACATACCTAAAACAGCGCACACGCAAAGGAGGACGAGAATAGAAGACCGGAAAGAGCGCACACGCAAAAAGAAGAAAAGAAGTTGAAGACAGGAAAGAAGACAGCGCTCGTTCCTGTCTTCTATTCTCTTCCTCCTTTGCGTGTGCGCAGTTTTAGGTATGTCTTCATATATATCAGCACAATTAGCAACCTAGTCTTGTGACACCTAATTAAATGCAGATTTATACTGACTCAATGGAGACGTCTTTAAAAAGACAGTGCCCACTGTCCAAATGCAGTAAACTACAAAGTTATCAAACTCGCCGCGACTTCAAGGGAAAGATAACCATCTTTCCGTTGTGCGGTACCGCGCTTCGCATAAAATCTGAGCTCTCACTGCATAAAAGCATAAACTCTGAGCTTCGCATAAAATCTGAGCAACTGAGCTTTCAGCCGTGCCCCGCGCGGCTGAAAACTCAGTAGTGTTGGCAGTCCCCGGAGCAAAGACGAAGAATAGCGCGAATCCATGTGCTGTGCCGGTTGTTTGACGGGTCTCTTTCGGGGACTCGTCTGTCCGCCATTGTGCGCCTTAGCAGAAGGTCAGGACAACCTGAGCTTCTTAACAGCAGGACCACTTGACACAGCGAATATCTTGTGCATGAAGCCACATTAGAGACTTCCTGTCCACGCCGTTGTCTGCTCACAGCCCTCTACCAACGTCGCGCGAGGAATCCCGGGAAGTTTGTTGAGTATTTGCGCCTCAAGTGTCATAGGGCGTGAAGACATAATCCTGACTTTCAAGCATCCGTCCCTTTCACCTTCCACTCCACAATCATACCCATCATCATCACATCAGTTTTACACTGGGGTGGGTTTCTTCCGATTTACAGCGTACACGGTGTCAGTCTAGCAGGCGCTCTAATGTAAGGGATTTTACCCATAAGCTTTGCGTGGCACGCTGCCATGAGTGCACCTGTTTTGTGGCAATAAATCACATAATCACTTAGCCATCTCCATCGATTACCTAATTATAAAAAAAGTTGTTGATATACTGGTTTGAGGTGGCACATTGAAATCTTAGACTTCAAGGTAATCACTATTAGAGCACGTACTTAGCTCCATAATAAGCAAGAAGACATGATTTTCGGTAAATATCAAAGGACCCCTAAAAAATAATAACGAGCCTGTTTTATTGAAGTCGAGGAAAACCGAAAAACGCCAGATTAAAGCTGTCGTTGAATTAAAAAACGAAAGTTTCAAGTAAGTAATTCGACATCAATGGCACTTGCTTTATTGTAGGAACAACTGTGAAGTGTACACATTGTACGCGTTAAACTATCTGACGAAGGCCGCACCGGCGGAGGCCGCGGATCATGTTCCAGTGGCTGTGGGAGCCAGCTGTAGGTGTCCCGAGCGCGCCAGATGTTTACGCACAGACGTAGACGCAGATTCGGGTGAACCCCTCGGGATGATCCCCGTATTCTTTGAATCCGGTTTAATTTTTTGCTGTGCTTGTGTTCGCGAAACCCATGTGTGTTGCGTCTGGCAAGTTCTCCGTTTATCTAACGGTTTTAACGTACCCAATGCTCACACTCCGACGGACGGTTATCCCCACGAGGCACGTCCATGCGATTCTCGCTAGAATTAGTGGAGTCAGTTTATATTCTGCGACCATAAACAAACAAGACGTTGTGTCCCAATCTTTGGGCTCTAGCCGTGGGACCTGCCCTTGGGAGCTGACCGTATGGCCTCCTAACGAGGGTGGTTTTGACCGTCCAATTGATTCAGAGTGCATGTGTGTCTGTAGGCGTTGCACGAAGATTCTAGGGGGAAAAGTGAGAGCCAATCGTGCACGCGCACAGGGCACATTCGTCACTGCCTCTGAGACAGTGCGTCGGGGCCTGTACCCGCTGGGATTCTTACTAGACACTGATTGGACGGGACAAGTCTCGGTGCGCCGTCATAACCCCCAACCGGACGGAGAATCGTCGAGTTTGAACGGGACTAGGTGGTCGAGTGATCCTCTCCCGCGTTTCGCCGCGTTACTTCTGTCGTGCGCGACAGCCCCTGCTCTGCTGCTTTTCCACCGTCCTCACCGTGCGCGGAAGGACAGATGACGCCGAGGCGTCCGTTTTTTAACTGCTTAACTATTTATGCCGTGCGCGGAAGTTAATTGCAGTGTGTCAATTTCTTTTGTGTAGCACTCTCTTTCTGCTGATCTTTTTTTTAAATTTAAAAATACTTTGCTTTTAAGTACGTTAACTCTCCGCCGTTGTCCACAACGAGAAGTCTTCAACTCCCACCACCATCTGGACCACATCTTCCGCGATTTGCACCCCAGTTCCCGATGGTAGCTCAAGGTGCTCCATCGAGGTCCGGAATCAAAACAACCTCACATTTCCACTCTAGGCGTCCGGCGTCTGGAAACTATAAGTACAGCTAAGCGTTTATGATGCTGAAACGTGTTTAAATATGCAACACGGTTGCCTAGCAAACATCTATACATTTGTTTTTCGTTAGAAAGGTGACAACTGCCTCGTTTCTTTTTATAACTGTACTGGAACATTTTAAACGTATTCAGTTTAAGGGACATATTCCCTGGAGGTTGAGGAGTATCACACCCGCGTCCTAGTTTCTTCGGCATAATAAACACCCATAAACACTGTTTTTTTTTCTGATGCCGCAGATCGACACCAAAAATACTGAATCTGTGGAAACAAAACTGAAAAAACACCCCCGATTTTGAAAAGAAAAAAAGAACCAAAACACAGAACAATATTTAAAACTAGGTTTCACAGGAGGTGCAATCACGCTTTAAATATATTATTTCTGACACAATTTGCTTCTTATTTTGTAAAACCTGATTTGCCCCTAAGGAAGTCTCAAATGTAATAATGCAAGACCTAGCCTTATCTGCACAGAGCTAACATCCCTTATCTATTTTCAACTTTTTTTTTAAACTGCTGATTAAAACACACATTTTTGGTTGCACAATTAAAATTTGTTTCGCTAATGAATCGTGAGCTGCTGGTATTTCCTGGTTTGGGAAAACGTTTATACCCCCCAAATCAATACGAATACCAATCAAAAACTATTTTTTCCTCTTAAAAATGCGGTAAGCAGCACCGGCAGGCCGATATCCAATTATTTTGCGCAATCACTTCCTTTAACTCAGTTTCCCCTTAAGTCACAACGCAGCCGACGCCACGAGCCGACTGGACCGATCTTACGGTGACAAAAGCCCGAGTCGCCGGGCCTTTCCGAACGTGATTGGTTCTGCGACGATAGAAGGAGCACGCAGAGACACGACGAACAGGGTGTTGGTGCACTTCTGACGACTTACAATTGGTCCCCTCAACACGCAGCGTCGGCTGCCTTCAGACTCCGGGTGGAACTAAGTACAGGGAGCCCGCAACGCCACTCACCATCCAATTGTTGCGGGAGGAGACGGTGACCGAACGAACGTTCCACCACGAGGACGGCTCCGTGCGCACCGACGCAATGGGGTCGCGCAAGACAGTTTCCGCTGTGTATCTGTAACACGAGCAAGCGCAGACCAATGTTACGCTTTTGGAGGTGCCGGTTCGCACGTCATCTGCATTTGTACTGCTTGTGACTGCTTGCGGCAAAAGAGCACACTGGCGCCACCTCTTGGGTACACTTCCAACCTGCGCATAATGCTTTTGCAGCATTTGCAAAAACAAACTTATGCACTACCTATGAAAGAAAAGAGAAAATTCAATCGTGTTCCAGGGCTAACCACCTGATGATGACAGTGCGACAGCTTGTAAACAGTCACAATCGGTTGCAATGCAGTCAGCCGTACTCAAACGCAAAGGCAGAAACCAATCCTAGGGAGCAACTCCGCTTCATTTTTTTTTTTAAGCAAAGCAATCCGGTTCAGTATCATCTAAGTAGGCCGAACATCAAATATTACAACTTAGTTCCGTCAAAATCTTTCTTAAAGGGTCCAGCAACGTTTGAAACTCGAGAAGAGGTCGCCGTCGTGCCTTGTTGACGCGGATCCGGCGTGACGGCGACCTTGCTGCTTCAGCAATCGCCTCGACGACATGAATTATGACGCTACCCGCGGCAGCGAAAGCACCTCAGACAGCTGCAGTGACTGCAGCGATGTGTCTATTAAAACTTGAGGTATGGTTATATACAGCAGCGGGTATTAAGCGCGAATATACGGTAGCGGGGAAATAGATATCCGTGACCCGACGTCATGGGGTCAAGTCGTGGTGTAATGTAACACCGTGACATCGTGCGACTTCACGTCATGTAACTTCGGTTTCCCCACTAACCTGAGCAAGAAAATGCACAGAAGTACCGACAAGACTCTGGAATCAGTCGGTCCAATTAAAAAATGTCCCATGCTTTAAAAGTGGTTTGAAACAAGTTTACCCTTACTTGTAGACATTGAGGTCGCTTGCCTCGCCAAAGCCTTTCCACCAGAAGGTGAGGCACGATGCAGTGGTGGGTCGACGGCTCTCCAAGCTTACCCTAGATGCAGCGTGAACCGATCCTCCCATAAGCATCGTGGTGTTCAAATACAGCACACGTCCTGCGTAGTAACATCAAAATGCAAGTCGGCATGCCTTCCTACAGAAACAACTCCAGGGTCACCATACCCGTAATCTACTAGTAGATTGCTCGTGATTTTCATGGATGTCTACCAGTAACAATTACGCTTCTTAATGAAATTTACCCATGAGAGGAATATCTATAAGGGTCACAGCTTACTTACAGGTAAATTGCCTTATGTCGTACCTATAAAAGAATCATATTATTGGGCTGTAGATTACTTCAAAATGTTTATAACTTGGTGGGTTATTCTGAAGTGATCTTATGCACTCAAGCACCCTTATGACAAACTAATCAAGGCTAAGAAAAGGTTTTTGTGGAAGGAGACGCATCTTATTTCTAGTTTTTTGTGAGACATCAAACATGCGGAGCCCGTAGTGGTTCACTTGCGCGAGCTACAAGCTTAGTCTCGATAACGATCGAATTACATACATGCATACAGTTCATTCTGGACAACAACGCTGTCTTGCGGGATGTGGCTATAGACGATAAAAGCCCGACGGGGCCGCGCTACCTTTTCAACTACAGCACAACCACAATACACACAAGGGAGCTCAAATACACCGTAAAACAGACGCCAACAACACCAAAACAGGAGAGAGTTCAAAGCAATATATAATTCCCAAGTTCCGAAATTCAAACCCAAATGCACATAGTAGTATTTTATACAATAGTAAAAGGCAGTTATTTTCTTTTCCAAGGGAAATAATATATCTTTCATTATTTTTTTTCTAGCGGGATGTCACTGTAAACGTGTCTAAATGTGCGGTCCCCATAGCTTGATTCGAAAGTACGACTTTCTGAGCTCTATTTATGACTTCAAGAAATCAGGCGATAACAACTTTGTTGTACTGACTCCGTTCCTGGAGGACGATACAAGCCTGTTTTTTTTTTCTAGATTTCGGAGCTTAGGATAACGGGCAACGGCTCAAGTGCCGTGAAACTCTAAAATAGACTAGTTAGTGGCTGAAATCGAGACCATACGTACCCTTCTGAGACTGAAGTGTGTGGTCCGTGGTCCCCAGTCGAGAAGCTTCCGTAACGTGCCATTCCCTGGCGCCGCGGCCAGTTGATACCAGGGTGCACGGGCTGAATGGCTCGAAAGAGCACTTTTCTGCGAAAACAAAGGGGCCAAAAATTGCTGCTTCCGCCACCCTGTTTTTCGAAGAAAAGCGTTAGCGTTTCGCGTAGCGGTCATATATAAGAAAGTATGGCGAGTGCAGCCTCTTTGCACTTTTCCGCGGGATGAACACTCCGAAACCCCTCTCCTCCATGATGCAAGCTCATCATGTCAAATAGCATTGTGTGTATGTTTATACAGCCTGAAGTTAGTCTGTCGCGACGCGCGACTTGTCTCCCAGCATTTGATGAGAAATTTAGCCAGTGCACTATACAACCGCTAGGCTGGGGTCTTTAACGTGCACCACGCAGTAGTGATACACGACCGCACGCCGGTACGATGCTCATCCAAATCGGAACGGGCAGGGGTATGGGGACAGAGCCCCGGATCCCAGGAGCCTTGAGCACGAGCTTTCGCTCCACGTGCTCCAAGCTCGTGTGCGCTAGCTTGCTCGGTCACCGATCCCCCTGCAAGCGGTTAACGTGTGCATAAAGGACGGCAGCCACACAGGATTGGCTGGTTATAGAGAGCCACGACGTGACTAACACCTAGCAACCGATGTGCGTCGGGGGACGGCGGGGCTAGGGAGTACTTGGGCCTCCGGCAAGTCGCCGCGAGGCGGCGTGTACGGGTGGCACAAGGTGGGTTGGTATTTTGTAACGAGCCATCCGCACACTGTCACCGCGAAGCGACGTGATCGGGGGAGGGGAGGGGGGAGGGGGAGCGTGGTGGGTTTACACGCGCCCCAGTGACACACCCGCCGTCCACCAGTGCGCGGCGCCGAAATCGGCAAAGGGGGACGTCGCCGGTGATCTTCGGTTGCTAGGTGCCACGCCATGGCGTCGCTTCCTATAACAAGCCAATCCAGCGAGGCCTCCGTCGTTATGCGTAATATTGCCAAGCCTTTCGGAATATGTACCCCGCCGCCATTTGTCGGAGCTTGAAGGATATATTTGCTAGCCAGTTCCCAGAGCCAATGGGGCTGTGGCACCATCTTTTAGCGACGTTGCGACTCTGTATATGTGTACTCCAAATCAGTCCAAGGTCAGCGCATGTACTGAGGCACTAATGCTGACGCATTAATGAAACAAATATGGGCATGGGCAAATTTTACTTCATATTGAAAAACAGAGCGAAAACCACACGGACAAAGAGAAGAGAACACACAGGCCAACTAGCCCAACTTTCCATTCCAGTAAATTTTACTTTGCATTCACCGAGGGTCATTGATCGATGCACAACACACTTGTCCCTTAACCGCTTTCCTTAACTGTTCCTCGGTCTCTTCAAACAAAGTAAAGCCGAAAATAGCTATATCCATAAAGGATCAGAACAATCTTTTTCAGTTCTCAACAAAATATTAGGGGTGCATTTTTAGTCATTCTGAGTGAACCCTATGCACTTTTGCGTCTTTGGCTTGGTACGCACTCAATGAGCCAGGCTGCATGAATCTGGTATACACCTACTTCAATTATGCATAAAAGTGGCAATGCAACCAGTGAATGTGATATGATATTTTAGCTTCTGAATGTCAAATACGGTTACCAAGAGCTACTGAAATAAGGGTTACTGCGCAGGCCACCTTGTGAACGATGATAGGGACAAAAAATTTGAGACTAGGGACAAAAAGGGGGCAACATGACACCGTTGCCGGTTTAGAGCGCAGCTCTTAGGCGCCTGTTTAATTGCAGTTATTTACATTATGTACAAGGGTCAGGGACCGAGAAAAGCGGAATATGGCTGCGATCCGTGGCGAACATGGCGCTGGCTCAAACCAGACTGCGCGAGCTGATCTGCTTGCGGTGCACTGCCTGCATTGGTCTCGCGCTCTCTTGGCATCACTTGAGACGACGACGAAGTCGGTCCGGAACAGCGCCTGTTACCGGCTTGAGCGGCGTCGCCGTCGCCGTCGGCGTAACCGCGCGGTGAATTATAGGAAATGTCACATAATGCACCGCGCGGGACCCTCGTGACGCCACTCGTGACATCACGTGTGACGTCACAAGGGTCCCATGCGGTGCATTATGGGACATTTCCCATGATGCAAAGCGCGAGGACGAGGAGGAGGGGAGAGGGAGGAGGACGAGGGGGAAAAGGAGGGGAGGGGGAGGGGGAGGGAGGTAGGATGGGAAGAGGCAGGAGGAGGGGGAGGACGGAGGAGTCGGTGGAAGAGGAGCGGGGAAGAGGAGGGATGAGGAGGAAGAGATGAGGTAGGGGGAGGAGGGAGGAGGAGGATAGGAGGGGAGGAACTTGAAGGATGAGGGGAGGAGGAGGGCAGGAGGGGGAGGAAAGGAGGAGGAGTAGCAGGGAGGGTGAGGAGGAGGGAGGTAGCTGGGATGCATATGACTTCGAGTGCGGAGGGAAGGCGAGGGGTCAAAGTGTGTATTTATATTA
This sequence comes from Ixodes persulcatus, assembly GCA_013358835.2. NCBI lineage: Eukaryota > Metazoa > Arthropoda > Arachnida > Ixodida > Ixodidae > Ixodes > Ixodes persulcatus. The sequence goes on from JABSTQ010011293.1 coordinate 238,558, forward strand.
TAAAGTCGGCTGGATATGAGCGGGGGGGGGAATGAGGCCCCATAAGCCCCCCCCCCTCGATACGCCGCTGCCTCCGTCTGAACGCAGAAGATTGGGTGCAAAAGAAACGGCGCTGTGGGGAGGAAAGTTATTAGTCCTTGAGCCACGCAGATGGAGGAACAAAACTTTTTAACAGCGTTCTTTGTCGTTTTTATATTTTACAACAGGCGGCGCCGCAAAAACGGCAAAAACATCACGTGCCTAGCCCTCTTGGGCATCACTTTAGCGCTGTAAATCGGATCCCACGTCCTGCAGCGGAAAATGCACCCCCCCCCCCCCGGGTTGCAGTCGTCTTGCCTGTTTGCCACATTAATGATTAACATGAAGTCAAGATGGCTGCTCCCGTAGGTGGGCCAGATCCGATTGGCCATATCACGGTCAGCTTTTTTTCAATCTCACTCGAATCAATCGGATTTCTCTGGCGGATCGTGTCACGTAACAAAACAAATAGTGCAACTGAATGCAGGTGGGTTTCCGAATGCCAAGGTACAGAATCTTTACCCTTGAGCAAAATTACTAAAACAACTCGATTGGGAAACTGCCATGCAGCCTGCTTTTGAAAGAGTGGCTCCGCTCCGTACTCGAGAACCGAACTAAAGGCGATCGCAACGCCGCCATTTCTCCCGTGGCGGCCGCACTGGGAACTGCACGGCTGCACGTGTTGGTTCAGGTCTAGCCCCGCACGGACCGGTCGAACCATTTCGCAGTGCCATTCCGCAGTAGTTAAATAAATCAACTTTCAAATTTCAATTGTCGCTAAAGGGCAGCGCTGTTATCGTATTTAGTTTGGTCTCGGTGGACGCAAACTGTCTGGGATTCAGGAGTGAGTTTCCCAACAGAGTGTTTTAGTAACGCTACCCTATAGAGTGAGATATCCCTTCTGAACTGAGATATCTTTTATGTTCATTTTCTGATACCGGCGCCCTTAGAACTACCTAAGATGAAAACGAGCTATTTCCTAAAATTGTTTTGTGTTCCTTACCCGACCTAATCATGTTAAATTGCAACTGTATACTAATGTGTGGAGCTGTATCGAATGAGTGAATCTAATTGACCAGGAAGTGTTTTGTTACTGTGTGTGAGTGTTTTGTGAGTCCAATGCTGCCATCATTTAAAGGGGGCCGAGGGCCCCACAAGCTGCGTTTGTAGCTTCTTTCCTCGGCCTCCTCCATTCTGTAGGAAATGGAAACCAATAAAGAAAGAAAAGAAAAGAAAGAAAGAAAAGATCGAGTAAGTTCTGGAACACGGCCCTGCTGACCGTTATTTGGCGAGTCGGATTTGGCGCACCTATGGGCACTGAAATCTTAACGTCACGTGATCACTAATGTGGCAAACGGGCAAGATGGCGGCCACCGGGGGTGGCACTCTTGGCCGCTGGTTTCCCGCTCTAAGTTTACTCAAACTCGTTGGACGCTCGCATGGGCGCGCGGGGCACCGGGCAGTTCAAGCCAAGCCGAGCCAAGACCGGTGGCCATGCTTACGCAGTCATGAAACACAAGACAGAGGGACCGTGGCAAAGGCAAGAAGGATTGTGTACCGCCTCAGAACTCTTTGTTCTGCCTGTGCATTGTTTAATTTCTGCTCGAGAGTGTTCTGACATTCGTGCGTTGGTGCCTGTGATTCGTGCGCTTCGTAAACCAACCGACTTGACATAGTCCACCGTGGTTCAAGAGGAGTAACGTGCGGACCAAGAGTTCACCTCGAAGGAAAAGAAACTTCGAAGGAAAAGCCAGTGGCGTCACTAGATGGTGGGGGCGGGAGGGGGCGGACCGCCCTGGGTGCAGCGCTCAGTGGGGTGCCGGTGGGCATTAAAGGGGTTGGGGTGTTGTGTCGGGCAACGAGCTGGGCAGAAAGGGGGGGAAGGGGAGGGAGCGAGTTGCGGCAAAGAACGAGCGGGGGTCGCGGCGGGCATCGCCTTGGGTGTCACTGACCCGAGTGACGCTACTGAAACAAGCATAACTCCGAAGTTGAGATAGTGAGAAGGAACTCAGCAGTGACGAGGAGTGCAGTCATAGCGTATACACTATTATACACTATACACTATGCCCTCGAGTGCAGTAACTTTACGTTCGTGTTTGTCACAGAAGTAGCGGCATCCTGCAATTTATTTTTATTACGTTTATTTAAACATGACGCGTTTTCGTTTGCGTAAACATATTTTCTCCTCGTAGCCTGTATGTATCTCTGTCGCTGATTCAGTCGCTGCAAAAGCACGGGTACGTGCGCGCTGTTTTCGTTCTGCTAGTTTCTTCTTTGTTAGCTCAACCTTCGGAGGTTCGCGAGCTGGAGTGTACGTGATGCATGTCTTGTCTCTTTCTTACTCTTTCCAACCTGAAAGTCACCCGCACTGCGCCCAGAGTCTTAATCTCCATTTGTGTATTGGTAAACGTTTTTCGCCTGCAAGGTCACTCTTAGCAGGACAGAAGTTGTTGCCGTAGGGGCCTCTTGCTTCAGCTATGTTTTACTTTTTATAACTTCAATATGGCGGCCATGCGGTCTCAAATGTGCCGTGTGTATGTGTTCCTCCTTTTTTGTATGCACTACTTTGTGCGCTTTTGGTTTGTGCTGTTTCGATCCGTCCCCGTGCGTGAACAAGCGTGCGCGAGTGCCTCGGCCGTGAGCGTCGGACGGCGTTAAAAGCAAGCCGACTCGGACCAGCTTCAGTCCGCTCTTCGGGGGGGGGGGGGGGGGCCGCCGCCGCCGCCGCGTACTCCCGGGAACCCGAGCCACAGCATCGCGTCTCCGAGACCGACCGCATGCTGCCCCGGAAGGACCGCCGCTTCGAGGGCCGCTCTATGTGTGTCGTCTCTGTGGGTGGACTGCCGCCGTGCTCCCCAGTCAACTGTATGTTGCTCCCATTCTGAACTCTCTTTTCGACTGTCGCTAATTGGACTCTTACTTTCGTCTTGAACTTTGCAGACGCGTACTTATCTTATTGTGTAACGCATTTTCTGTGCTTAGCTCGATATGTTTTCGCTCGTAGTATGACTGTCTTGTAAAATGTACATTCTGCTCCTTTTAATTCCTTTTATATGTTCGTTTCGAGCCTTTAAACACTGTTTTGTTGTTGTTAACTGATGACACGCCTCCGTCTCATTCTCTGCGTTTGCTTACCGACTACGCCGGGCATCGAACGACCATCCCCATAATGTCAGGTCTCGGTGATGACCTTCAGGAGTCACCGAGCTCGTGACAGTGGTATAATAGTAATACAATAGTTCCTTTTTTCTTTTAGAGCGCAGCTCTTAGGCGCCTGTTTCCGGCTTGAGTGGCGCCGCCGTCGGCGTCGGCGTAACCACGTGGTGCACTATGGGACGGTGACGTTTCGCCATCGCGCCGAAACGTCGGGTGAAGATGCGCGTTTCGCGCGTGAAAGGAAGGGAAGGGGAGGAGGAGAGGGTACGGATGAGGATTAAGGGCATACATCCCCTCAGTACCCTCCCTTCCTCCTCTGCAAGAGCTGCGCTCTAAATCGGTGTTACAGGAAGTTGTAAGCATCTTTCATTTTTTTATGGCCTGTAAAATCTCCCCTCACATTATATTTGTGGTTGCGTTATAACGTGCAAATATGGTATTACGTCTATATCGATATAGTAGTAGTAGTAAGAGAAACATTTCAACTGCAGTAATGCTACAGCAAAAAGTCATTGGCTGTAGCAAACGGTTGGGCAAATATTATTTTAAATATAAAAAACCGGTTACGTTAGGCAAAAAGTATATGATTGTTTTTAAATGTGATAAAATCCTTTGTGGACGTTGACAAGAAATGCATCTAGAATTTCGACAGCTGTCTCTAAGCAGGTTAATCAAGAAATGTTTACGAGGTAAAAGCAAATGCTGTCACATTCCAATGACAATCTGCGCAGCGAGTTTGACAAAAATATTTTTAAAATGTTGTTGACTCGAATTCATGTCTGACATATTTAAATATTCATGCACTCTTAACTGATCATCCAGAAAAAAATTACACCATCTTCCCGAGGGGAACCATGGATGGGTGATGCGGAGCATCGTGTTGGTTCCGAGGAAAGAGTCAGTTGCGTGCTGACGCCGAGAGATGGCGCCACCGACTGCCCTAGCGTTACCCCCTACGCGAGCCTTCGTCGCGGCTCGCGGCAGAGAAACTTGGAACGCTCGCCGCTCGCCGTTTATTTTTTTTCACACTTGAAGGAGAGGAGACTAGAGGAGGAGAGTTGCGCGTGCGCGCGCGGTGTGAGGAGAAGCGAACGCACGCGCAGTGCACGCAGCTGGTAGAGAGAGAGAGCGGAGAGAGTAAAGCGCAGCTGTTGGAGAGAGGGAAGGAGGAGAGTTGCGCGTGCGTAGTTCTAGTGCCGACTACAACGCCGACGCCGCGGGACATAGACCCGAGCAAGAGATGCTCCGCATCTAAAATAGAAATCAATGCCTCACTTCATGAAATATACATCTGCGAAAAAAGAATAATATTACAGCAGCCAATAATGTCAGCCTATCAATGTACGCGCTTGTCGTTGTGACCGAGTGCATTGCCTAGGCAACGACAGTGGAGACAGGACCGCGGTGCTTTGGAGTGAAATAAGTGCAGCCACTGCAGTGTCATTGCACTGGAATGAGACACAGCTCGCTGGTAGCGGCGTTGACTTCACGTGACCAGAGAGGAATTTGATGCGCAGCCGCTGACTTCCCAAGGCAATTTCTACGAGGTTCAAGGACGCGATATAAATTTACCAAAGGGCGGTAGTGGCATGGATAATGATTCATTGGCTGTGCATGTGGTGAATTTTACTGAACATGTGCCTGTGACATAGCTGCTTTGGTGAGTCCGAGGCAAAGCACAGTCCTGCGGATCTCTATGTGCAGGGTTAGGTTCCCGCAATTTCACGGAGGCTTAATGGGGGAAGGCGTTGAGTAACTGAGATTCTAGTTGCGCGTCAAGAAGATCCTCATGTGATCAAAATTAATCATCAGTCTTCCGCTGGGGCGCGCCAGATGTCCTCCGTTAGTTTGGCCCGTGATGTGTGTGTCTAGAGTAGCATCGTGAGAAACCTTCAAAGAGTTCTTAAACAAGAAGTGGTTTGTGTTTCAAACTCAATGGTAGAAGCAGTGCTTGAATGGCAGCAATGTATGATCCGTTGGAAAACACAACGGCCACCGCCACCGGCTGCGTTAGAGCAAATTACAGACACAGCAAACGGCTTATCAATGGTTTTGTCATGCTCCCAGATTTACTTTACTCCGAATACTTCCTGGTCGTACTGTCTGACAATTCCTTGACTTTAATAAGGTGAACCAGTTTTCTGAGAACTCCCAATTTTTTGAGCCGGCAGGCATCCCAAGAGTGTAGAAAGTTACTCACCGCGCGCCATGCAGCGTCCTTCGGTCACCCGTAGGTCATCCACAGCAATCAGACCTTTGTGGACTCTAGCCGTCAGGGTAAACTGAGAGAGGATAAAAAAAGGTAAACATTGCTGGCACATGCAATTTCAAATTCTCCGATTATCTAGAATGCAGATGGCTTACAATAACATGAAATATCGTGGTTTACATATTTTTCGTGGCTTTTATCTATTCAAGACAACAATGAATGAGTATATACAATACGCACTAGAGCCGTAGCGCTTCTGCTAGTGTTGTGCGAATATTCCAGATTTTAAATAATACACTACTTCAATATTAGCTTCGAAAGGGACTTCGATATTTATATTTCTCGAAGTGTTTATCGCGGCAGCTTAGCCAGCTCAGCCATTTTGCATTTTGAACTCGACGAGGTTAGGAGCTGCTGCTGCTCCGCTTGCTTTTAGTCACGCCTGAAGAGGAACCGAGGTTGTTTTCAACCGTCGGGTTTCCTATCAAGATTTGGTTGGAACTATTGTTTGGAGTTTGCTTTTTACCAACCACCGGTGGAATGCGGAGAAGCAACACCCGTGGAAGCGAGGTCAGCGGGTGTTGCTTTTCTGCAGTGTACTGGTGCGTGGTAGGACGCGCACACAACGGAGTACCCTGCAGCGATCCGCACTTAGGCCAGCTTCACGCAGGGCAACGTTCCCAGCAATTTTGGTGTTGCTGGTGAGTTGTTCCCTAGCCTTCCCTAGGCCCTGGCACTGCGACACGAGTCCATCCGATCGTGTCCGGCTTGGAACAGACGAGCAACTCGGACAACTCAGACGTTCAAAGTGGCAGCACCCAATCAGAAACCCATTATTTTCGCGTGATACCTTATTGGCGGTGATGACGACAACTAGAGACCTGGTACTGGTTTAAAATGTGTTGTTTTGTGGAATAAACGATTTCAGAAAAATGTTTTAGTATTCTAAATGATATCTAAAGTTATAAAAGCACTGTTTATAGCGCGTAACTGTACTTAAAAATATTCCAAGAAAATCAAAATTTAACGGTTATAATCATGGCCAATCGTAGCATTCGGCAGCTGCGTGCGAACGCGGGCATTCTGCTTTGCTGGCGTTGCGATGTCGAGGTGATGGAAGAAAATGTTCTGTCAGAAGCGGGCCTTACAAAAGAGTGAATTGCGCAATTGTATGCTAGGAAAGCACGCTTTCAAAGCGGGGTGCTTTCAAAGCGCCTGCTGTATTTAAAAAGTAACTGCAACTTTCATAATGTTGATATCAACATTGCACCAAAGTTCTAAAAATTAAATTGCTGGTATGCAAGAGTACATGCTAGGCACAAATGTACTGATAACCGGCGTTCATCATTAGTGATACTTTTTTCTCCGGAATACGGGATTGAAGAAAAAATATTTGCATAATAGCAAGAATTGTAAATCCACTCAATTGGCTGTAGCTAGAAATCTCTACAGGTTTAATTTTTTGACATATCCGTCTTTTACTTGACATCCTGCGGCATCCCTCTTACTGAGGTTGCAGTCCAGAAATATAGCTAGAATAAAATTAGCTTATAAATGAACAAGTGGAAGCTTGGGAACAAACCTTCACAATTTTAGCTGTTTTTTTAACGCATGGTGGAACAGTGGTGAAATGCTTGGAGAAGCTCTTCGATACACAAAGAAACAATAAAACATTTACGGGTGACTGACGTAGACATACACTGTTCTTTCAATGTTCGATTAAAAAGATTTCGGCCAAAACCACTATTTGCTTTGAACTCAAAATCAAAATTCAGACATAACCAGTTACTGCCTTTTTAATTATTTCATTTTTGCTTTCATACATGTTTTTTTAAAACTTGATTCCTTTCTATACACTCTGTATATTATAGTATATTGTGTAGGGATAGTCTCTATATACTGTATATTTTGTATAGATGCTTCGTATTTCTGCATTTTGTTTGCATATTTTTATTTCTGTGTGTCTGCTTTTGCATGTACTTCTTTATGTCTAGGGGACACTCAGTGCACCACACATAAACCTCACAGCTGGCTGTGAGCAATGTGGGAAAAGTGAAGAATTATTATTATTATAAATATAGTTTGCAACATGGCACGGTCATTTTGATTAACACAGATGCAAAGGTTATCTTGAAGCCTAGCAATAGTATTTGAGCTTAGTTGTGACTGCCATTATCTGTTTCTTTTTATCGAGCTTAGGGATGAAATCATCAATTTACTAGTATGTGGCAGTTAGTCAACCACACTGAGAACATGGTCTGCATGCATAAGTTAAAGGGGTATTTAACTCCCCAAATGTTTTCGAAGCGCCTAAGAAGAGTTTGTTTTGTATCAAACACATTTTATCTATGCACTAAAAAGCTTTCCTCGGGGCAATTACATACCAGTAAACTTAAACTGTTTAACCTTAGACTACTTAAATTAACAGCCATCAACTTTTGCACTACACCTAAAACCTGGTAAAGGCTTTGGGGTAAACTGGTGCTTGACAAAAAGGCTCAAAGAACTCGAGCTTCTAATCATGATCGGCTTTTACCTTCATCGGCTTGCCAGACGAGGCAAATTCCATCTGCTCGTGAACCCAGTGGTGGTGCGCTCCAGGGTTGTCAGCATTTTGGATAAGAGAAGCCTTCGAACTGGAGATTTCAATACTACAGTAAAGAGAATGCAAGAGAAAATTTAGAAGGCACTTCAAAATACCATTTGTGTCGTTTTTGCTTAGTGCAGTCTCGAGGTTGAGTTATGTCTACTCATCGTCACTTTTCATTAGAATTGAAGCTTCTTTGTGAAATAATAGTGTAGCTCTCTGCCAAGGTGTGCAGTAAATGATATTTTTAGGCGCAAACAAGGAACTAGGTGCGGACTATGTAGCGGGTGCACACCATGTCTTAGGAAAAACGTTTTTTTATGCTCAATTTGTTGTTACATAACCTATAATTCAAAAGTTTGGTATCGAGTTTGATGAATAAAATACACAGGGGCATGCAAAGCAGAAACGACCACAAAAACGAATTGTCTAGATAAATAGTAATCGAATGCACGTGAACTGTTGCGCTCAACCAACGCGCGGGATGAAGCATGCAAAACGAATCTGGCAGCCGCTGCCGTGCAAGTAATTTTTGGAGTATACGTATCTGTGCTTTCAGGTGGTGAAACATTAGAACGTTGCTACTTGGAGCTTTCTTCCCTTTTCCTTTCTGCTGCACACGTTCGAGCAGAGCCATCCTTTCACTACTTTCGTTCATACATGTTCAGGACCCCAAAGAGCGAATTCAACTTGTCTCGATCAGTCTGATGAGCGCGGGCAATGAAGAGTGTGCCTGGCATTCATCATGCGTGCATTACGATTTGCTACACTTAGTTAGAAATGATTTGGTTTGTTTGAGATGTGTGGCACGTGCGACACACTGTGTACTCCTTGGGTTTCTCAGAATGACTGAGACCGGTTTAAATTTATTTGGGACCAGTTACGGCGTGAAGTTCCGTGGATAGGTACGGTGCCCTTCAAACTTAACGCCGCCACTCGGTTACGGAAATATTGATATATTGCATGCTACCCAAAGATAAATTGGTCGCTGCAGCTACTGGAATAACTTCTCCTGGCTGTGTTTGCATCGAGGACGCAAGTCTTCACCGACTAGTTCAATCGCTAGGTTCAGGAATAGCACAAAAGGTGAAGAAACCGGACCATCTCGAGGCGATGTTAAGTTTGGGGCGCACCGTACGTTTCGTCATTCGGGAAAACAGCTGCGTGCCAACAGCTGCTTCCTCTTCCATTTGCCTTCTCCAAGTGGTGGTGAGCAAGCGCGTCAGGTTATGGACAGCTCAGACCGGTTTTCAGTTTCTCCTGCGCTGATTGGTGAATCAGGCTACTTATGATCAAATAACAGATATTATGACCAATATATTTTTACAGTTTTTATGCCTACCTGCGCATTTGCCAAAAGCGGCAGTGTATGCTTTATGTTGCCTTGGATTGTGTGTAACAGATGTTCGTTACATTCCAACTAACGCTTTTCGCACGAAATCCAAACAATAAATGCAATCTGTTAAAAAAAATGTCTCCATGTTTGGTCCTTTTGTCAAACGCATTTAAATTTGGTATCTTTATAGGGTGGGGGGTTGCTGTTAGTTCGGGTGGTTCCTAAGGCGGGGTTTTGAATGAAAACAGATTACGTCGCACTATTGTCTTCTTGTGAGGCTGCGCACGTTTTCCTTCAACTCCGCCCGGATACAAAACCTTCGTGCTGAATTTTCTGAGTCACCAAGCGTGAGAAAGTGTGTTGTCCTGCCCTTTCCGCTTCCCCTTGTTTCGTACGCTCTTTCAGAGCCAGCTGTTTATGCTCCTTTCTTCTTTGCCCTTTCGACCCTTTTTTTCTGAACGCTTTCTTACACAGCGGCTCCCGCTCCTGCATGCTGGGTCCATATATCGGTAATCAGCGCACTCTGCTTCCACGCCGTTGAAGGAAACTCGACCTACCGGCAGCGGTTGCCATTTTATCTCAAGATTATTTAGCGGTAACCTACTCGCCGACCTACACATTTCGCGCTTATGCGGCCCCTTACGTTCGCCTCCCCTATAAAGCTACAGCTTCGTAAACATAGGGTTCGAGTAAGTGTAACAACTGATTCTTGGTACGGGCCAATGAATGTCACAAGAAAGCAACGTTGCGCACTTTATTTGGCACGTATACGTAAGTGGTGGGCTTGGGTCACTCAGACTTGCGCGAAGCAAAGTTTCTTTTTTTTTGTTACGAGATACGTTTCTTCACGGGCGGTCGCTTCGGAGGCAAGCACAAAACTACGAACGGCATTCTCACTTACACTTGCAGAGTAGTGTTTTTTTTATAACGAAACCGAAACAGAAAACAATGGCAGTGCACTCACGTTCCCTGCGAGTCTCCGAGCGTCAGGTACCACAAGGAGAAGCACATGAACCCTCGCCACTCTTCCGGGTGTTCGGGGCTTTCCAGCGTTGCTATCGCAAAGTCAGAGCCGGCGTTCTCGGCGAAGATAAAATGGCCTGAAACGAATGATGTATTATATACACCTCTTCCGTTCGCCATCGACCCCACCAACAGGGTTCACAAATTCGGCATCGGTTATTTGTGCGTTTAGCGTCCTATCCCACACACATATCAAAAGTGGTCTCGAAGTGGCAACAAAAGACGTCGCAGAAGTTGGCGTGTCATGTTCTCGGACGTCGCAGTCCTGTTGGTTGGTGCTAGGAAGTCCTGGAAAAAAGTACAAACGAACGCGAGTGTCGCTGTCGTCGCGGCGTCCCAACTCCTGCTTTCCCAAGCTTCCGTGGACTGCAATGCTGAAGTCAAACCTGCAGCTTGTCAGGCTGCAGGTTTGACTTCCGCCGATGTGGCAAGAAGCCGGGTTCCGGCTTCTTGCCACATCCACAACCGGCTCTGTGACACCACCAGGGATCGCGGCCGGATTAAACTCATACCATGGCACCAGGCAGAAATCGAGGGATCACTTTTTTGGGACGCGGCAAGAACACCAGGCGGAGAAGCGTTCATGGCACCATAAAAGAGGCAAAAATAGAATGGGTGGCATTCGTGATTTAAACGTGAACAATTGACGTGGTGAGGGCAATACAATACTCCTAACGTACCAAATGTTCTGCAATCCAAATGAACGACAGCAACATGGGAAATGTCTATAGGAAGAGAGCTATGATTTTTGGGGTTTGTGATTCTTCAAATTCGGGAATGCTTTTTTTCTGAAATGTTGTGTTTTTGAGTTTTAAATTTTGATGACGGACCAAAAAAAAAGTTGGGGTTTATGGGGTTTTTCGAAGTAAACAAGACAGGGGTGCGGTGTTCCCTCGAGATTTCGGGAATGTCCACGTAACTTGAATGCTCAGGAAACGTCCCGGTACTAATAAGAAAAGCTAACGAGGTACGCTGCCTAGAGTCTAAACAAAGGGGCAACCTCAGACATTTAAGTGGAGACTGCATTCTGAGGTCAACAATAAAAAATATCTGTAAATAAATGTTTCTTTCCACGTAGCCTAGATTTATCTCATTCAAAGACAGATCCAATTTATATTTTTGTTTTTCCAAATTTCGATAAAACCATGGGGAGCTGCTCTTTTGGGTTCAATGGAATGATACAAATGCCCCAGCCCAATAGAAGGTGCAATGAATCAAGAGGTTCACTTTAAACAGAGCCAAAAATACAGGTGCCTGGATTTAGTGGGACATTTTACAACTTGAGATTTCACGGCATAGCAGTGTTTCTACAAAAGCATTGTGAGCCCTGCCACACCGTGAAAAGGAAATTCCAGCGTCGCTGGCACTCTGAAAAGCGCGCATCATTGCGCAATGTTAAGGGGGAGTGAGACGCTTTGTTTTAGTTCGGCTACGCCAAGTAGTACGCAGGCTCTCGTGCGCCGCAGAGGCGGCCGCCGAAGAGCGCGCGGCATTGCGCAATGTCAGGGGGAGAGAGACGCCGTGCGTGGTGATGAGTATATACATGATTCGGGGAAGAGACGGCGGCGGTGGAGAGGAGAATTGTTTGCTTGTCGCCGGAGACGATCTGCCAGAACCTAGCCGTAGACAGCTTCGCTATAAAAAAAATTCGAGCAACAGCCTTGACATTTCCAACAGCAGACACCAATGCAGATGACTCAGTCAACCCAGATTCGTGCTTGTGGCACCATCTCTCGACAGGTGCAATGAGCACTCCGTCGTTAAACATTGTCTGCTTTCGGCCAAATGCTTTTTATGTCTATCGGGAGAAGGAGCCACAATCACAACTTTTGCAGTAGAGTGAAGAATTGGGCGAGTTGGTATTGCACATTGAAGAATTAAAAACAGCGTAAACAAGACGAAGGATAAGAGGAGACGTAGACAGCGTTTTGTCTGTCTACGTCTCCTTGCATCCTTCGTCTTGTTCGCGCTGTTCTTAATTATTCAATGCACAACTCTTGGGCGGCTCAGTCACCTGTGTCGCCACCCGCCATTAGTAGAGAGTTGCCATTGGCGCAGCATCAAGCCGGGGGGGGTCACGTGATGCTCCAGTGGCGACGTTTCTTTGTGTCACGCGTTTCTGTCGGTTAAAGCGGGGGCGCGTGTTAACGAACCCTCTTCCCTGCGTTTACGACCCTTCGCAGCGGCAGTCTGCGGTGGCTCACAACAAAACGTCAACCCACTTGGCCAACACATGATCGCCGCTTCGCGGCTGCCAAACTTACCCGCTCGCGCAGCGATCAGCTTGACGTTCGACGAACCCAAAGAACGCCAACCGGCAAAACGCGAACAAAAGGAAGGTCGCGTGGCCCTCGCCGGCAGAGATAAGTGACGTAGAAAGGCGGCGTCACTGGAGGGTCTCGTGACCCCCGGTTGATGCTTTGCAGATAGCAAATCCCTCATTAGAAATGTCTCAAGACTGATGGTCTACTTTTTCACAATAACGGAGTTACGACCCCACATTTCATGCATTAAAATACACCGGTAAATACACCTTTGGGTGATGTTTGAGCATGTTAGATGCAGGCATGAATGTTTCCGGCTCATTTTACTGTGAGCCCCTAGATTCATAACCCTTCATACGTTTGTATGCCCTGCGGCAAACAGGATGCTTAAATTATATTATTAATCAAACAACAGGTAAGCAATGCCTAATGCATGACTGCAAATCCTATACGAAGCAAAGTATAAGTTCTGTCTACTTGGGTAAGTGAAACAAAGTTTTCAAGGAAACAAAAGCAATGGAACAATACAAAATGACATAGGTGCCAGCCCTCGCTAGTACCAAACATCCTTCATGCACTTATTTTACAATTATTTTTGCAAGAGAAGTGGGAATGGGAAACTGCGAGTCACGTCGAATTGAACAAATCATAGAAATAATTCTACAACGTTTCACTGGCTGCAGAAGCCTAGCTTTAGTCTTGCCAGAAGAAATATATTGGGCAGCCAGGAGCTTCGAGATATTCCTCCCTTGAAGCAGCCCAATCGTAGAGTAATAATTCCCAAATCCAAAGCAAATGGGCACGTCGATTTTTGAAATTGAAAACATCAAAAATACAGTGTTGATTAGATTGTTTTTCCTATCTAGTTGAGTAATAGCAATACAATTTATACGCCCTTAACGAGTCGTGCGTTGCGTTATATTACCGCGCGCGCAGCTGGCCAAGGAGGCAGCGCGCGCGTGGCCTAACGGTTATCGTGCCTGCCTCCCACGCGACAAGCCAGGGTTCGATCCCTGGCAGCGACGCATCTTTTGTTATTCCTGCAATCTAGTTTTCTAGTAAATTCGAGAATCCTGTTGCGTGTTCGAGGTCCGAATGCTCTACGCGTCGAACATTGTGCGCTGATTATTCCAGAAGCTTACGCATGTACTACATAAGAGGCTCCGCGTGGCGAACCGAGGTCAGTTTCGCCCCAGCGTTCGACTCTGCCCTCACGCCGACCTCGACGCCCGCAACGCTCTGTTTTCTTCTGTTGTTATCGTTTTTCCTTTTTATTTTTGGGCACAAGTTCGCCCCATTAAACGTTTAGTTTCTTCAGTTATTATCGCCTCGTCAATTGTCGTTCGTGACAATATACTAACTATTTATATGCATGATTTACACGTTGATTTTATAGACTGTCGAGGGATGACATGGCTGCCCTGCTGACCACGCGACAAGAAGTGCTCTCGCCATTTTGGTGTTTCCATCTTCATCCGCTGCCAAGGCTCATGTGTGGTCGCCATACTATTCCCACTTTCAGTCTGTATGACGAGAGTGGAAGAAAACAATTGACCTTGCGTCTTCGATGGTTGCTGTGAAAGTTAGTCGTGGCAGTTGTGGACAGTTGTGTGAACTTCATGTGTGCAGGCTTGAGTCTGTCAATCGATATGTTTCGTTGCTTGCCGTTGATGGACATTTTGAAATATTTTAGAGTCCTCTTCACGATTAAGTACAGTCCACGATAAGGTGGTTGAAAGTTCCGGCGAACAGTATCGTCTCTTACAAGAACGTGTCTTGTCTTGGTAAGATCCTCAGTAACGTAAACTGGCCATGGCGATCGCCGTCGTAGGGATGTTGGTCGCAGTTTTGACATGGTGCTTTTGAGCCGATGAGCATAGTTGGTTGGGTCCGAAGAAATTGCTCGGTCTGTAGGAATAAAAAATTATCGTGGAAGACGTGTGGACATTCGTGTGCCATCTCTGCAGGAGTGAATGAAAGTTTTTCCCTGAATGCCGTTCGCAGGCCCAGAAGTACTAGTGGGAGCGGTTCTGTCCAATGAGGGCTATTTTGACGCGAAATGATTAAAGCTCTTAGTCGGCGACGAAATATTTCAGCAAGACCGATGGCTTGTGGATGGTAAGCCGTTGTTCTGAGTCCACTGGTGCCAAGAAGAGAGGCGAGCTCGCCGAAAAATGCAAACTCAAATCACCAACCGCGGTGTGTGGTAATAGTGGCTGGCACGTCAAACCGTGAAATCCAGATTTGCATAAATGCTTGAGCGACTGCTTCATCTGTAATGCTGCTAATGGTGAGGGGGTCTGGCCATCTGGTGAAGCGGTCAGTATATATTTGTTGCCTCGTGATTCCAGTAGAGGGCCGACTATGTCTAGGTGCACATGCTCGAAACGGGTACTTTGAATAGGACAAATACCTGGTGCAGTATATGTGTGCCGGTGAACTTTTACAGGTTGGCAAGGAAGGCAGCTGCGAGCCCAGTTTCAAACGTCGACGTTAATACTAGGCCAAGCGTGACGGGTGGTTATTAGCTCCTGTCATGCATTCACACCAGGATGTGACATCGCATGGAAGGAGTCAAAGACTCGTCGTCCTAAGCCGATTGGAACCAAGGGTCGAGGGGCACCAGCCGACATATCACGCCAAGGGGAGGTGTGAACTCTCAGGGAACTTATGCACCTGGTGTAGTTCTGAGCCTGGTCAGTTCTGTGTCATTTTGTTGGTGTGTCAAAAGTGTAGCAGGTGTAAGGTTTGGATTATTTTGTATTTGGGTGATAACGGCTCAAGGAAAAGTGTCGACAGCAATGCATATGGTCATCTAAGAAATTAATGACATTTGTCGCAGTTCCCAAGGAGATCGAGTTCCACTGTCTGGGTCGTGAGACTGTATGGCACCTGCCAAGGGCGTGTGATCCCTAAATATGTACAATTTTCGAGCTTCCAAAAAAAAGTTGAAATGACTGAGAGCAGAGTAAGCAGCCATGAGCTCACGACCGAAAGCGCGGTATCGTCGTTCCGTATTGGTTAACCTGCGAGGGAAGAAAGACCACAGTTGCCATGCATCTATGTGGAACTGCTGGGGTACCGCTTAAAGGGCAATGTCCGAGGCGTCGGTGATAAGACATATTGCTGCTCCTGTTTTCGGATGATGAAGCAAGGTAGCCCGTGCAATGTTTTGTTTAATGCAGCCAAACGCTTCATTTGCGGCATGTGTCAAGTTTAATTTTGCTGCTTCTCCGGTTTGTAATATTTCTTGAAGCGGCAGGAGATGAAGAAGCTTCGTGCATCCAGGAACAAACCGGCTAAATAAATTTACAAAGCTGGAGGAAAGGCTGTAGGTCACTTGCTGTTTGGGCTGGGGGTACTCTTTCATAGCATTTACTTTTGAAGAGGTTGGTCGGATGCAGTGACGATCGATTTGGTGGCATAGGAAGGAAAAGCTGGACACTCCTATGTGGGACATTTCCGGGCTGATCCTCAAGCTGTGCTCATCCAATTCGTGAAATGACATCGTAAGTGGTCTTGCTGCTCTCGCTCGGTGCTACCTGCAACGGGATGTCATCTATGTAGGCATATACGAAAGGCATTCCTTTTAGGAATTGGCCGAGAAATCGTTGAAACGTCAACGCATCGTTCCTGAGGCCAAAAGGCATGCGAAGAAAATTAAAAAGGCAAAACGGTGTTGTTGTTGCTGCGTTTGGAATGTCCTTGGGAGCCATGGGAAGTTGATGGTAAGCACAAACAAGGTCGATGGTGCAAAAAATTACTGCTCGGTCGAGAAATGCTGTTGCATCGTGTATGTAGGGGCACTGGGTATCGGTCGGGTACAGTGGCTCGATTGAGAGCTCGAGAGCCCCCCGCAAGGAGGCCAGTCACCTGGTATGGATTTTGGCGCCATGTGGAGAGATGATGCCGACGCACTGGGGGAGGAGCGCACGATGCCCAGCTCCAGCATCTGGTCAAAGGCATGTTTGGCAGTACAGCGCTAGTACTTGTCGGGAGAGAGCCTCCGGAGTTGAGCGTTAACTGGAGGACCGGTTGCTTCAATAAAATGCTGAGTCTTATATTGGACGTGGGTGGTAAAGGCGCAGGGGCAAACCATGAATGGAAAGTCCTGGAAAACATTGGCGTATGGAGAGTCGGAAATGGAGAGAAGAGGTGCAAGTTCTGTCGGCTGCAGTTTCGTCCAAACTCCAGATACAGTACTGCAAGATGCGCTGTGGCATCATAAGGACGGCGGCCGTGCACATTGACTAGGACGTTGAATTTCTGCAGAAAGTATGCTCCGAGAATGGAGTACTGGGTGTCTTCAACGATGAATACCCAACAGAACGTGTGAAGCAACCCGAGGGTGATGGTGAAGGTTCCCAGCCCATGTGTATGGATGGTGGTGCCGTTTGCGGCCTCTAGCTTCGAAGCTTGCCGGTTGCCACCGCCGCGAGGGGATGGTAGTACCACCGAGGCGTCGGCACCAGTGTCGACCAGAAAATGCTTTTTGAGTTTTTATCGGTAAGAAAGAACAGACATGAACGACTGTGTAACTGGCCAGCTTCACTCGTCCTCCCTGGTAGACGGCTGGGTTGTTTCCCATTCTTCTGGCAGGTACATTTCCGTACGTCAGCGCCGAAGTTGCTATGATCCCTGCACTGTTGTTTGGAAGGGCTGTGAGACAGACTAAAATGAGGATTCGGGAAGCGAATTGTCCGTCCGAGAGGTGAGTGCGAATGTCGAAAGTCAGAGACCATCTCCGTGAGCTCGTCAACGCGACGTTGAATGCTGGTGCAAAAATAAGCAGGGATTTTGTCTGGTTGTGTCACTTGGTTGACACCTGAAGGGATTGAAACGTCGAGAGTTTTATCGGCCAACTTCGCCAAGTCCTCTACGGTATCGCTGTCAGCTGATGCCAACGTCATGCAGACATCATTTGAGAAACGGTGGAGGAATAGGTGACGGAATATATAGTCGTCGATTGTGGCGTTAGCAAGCAATTATTTCATCCGGCGGAGAAACTGAGATGGTGTTTTATTTTCTAACTCCTTCTCATTAGGCAACCGCTGAGAGCTTGTCCTCGAGCACATCGTAAGAGGTCACTGGAGGAGGTGCGATGATGATATCGCGAACCTCAACTGAAGCTGCGGATGATAGTGCGCTCACCACGTGATAACATTTCGTGTTCTCGTCGGTGATTCGTCTTAATACGAACTGTGATTTCACCTGAGCAAACCACAATTATGAATCTGCTGGCCAGAATGGTGGCAGTCGGATTGCAAGGGCTGCTACCTGCGGTGGATCAACAGGGGCAGGGACATTTGTTGCCCATCTCAATGTGTCTGGTTGCGATGTTTCTCTTCTGGGCCACCACTTGTAACTAGTCGTGCGTTGCATTATATACCTACTATTTGTTTACATTACTTACACATTGAATTTACGGACTGTCGAAGGATGACCCGGCTGCCCTGCTTACAACATAAGAAGAAGTGATCGAGCATATGTGGTGTTTCTCTCTTCCTTCGCTGCCGTGGCTTATATGTGGTCGCCACAAACCAATTAGGTGCAATGATGCTACTTTCTCATTAAATCAACATACAGCCAATCATTCTATTAAACTGAAGAAACTTTGCAAGAAAAAAATAAAATACAATTATTTTTATTTAATGCATCATGTTCAGTCTTACATCAGAAATTTACTTTAGTCAGGGCATCATTTAATTTTATGATTTCCTTCAACTAACGAGGATAGTCATTAACCAGCCTTCCCAAATTGTTCCCCTTTTTATAATATATCCTTGTTCTGCCATTTGTTAAATTCTTTGTGTAGATTATCGTGACTTGCTGCCTGCACATTCTGCCGAAACGTAGATGAACAAGATGAATTATTTAAAAGGGAGGCCATCAGTGGGGCGCATACAATATGAAACATCTCTCTCATTTGAGTTCTGGTGGACAATAAAAAAAATTGAGAGTATTAAAAAGGTGTAATGTCAAAGTTATACCTTTTTTGAACTCCTCCAGGGGTGCCAATGATGAAAGAGAATAAAAGCTCTTTTTTCACCTCTTTTTAGGGCCTGTTTCTACACACAGGGCAGCACTGCATTTTTGCTGACTTGGCACTACATCAGTAGATATGCTGAACGACATTTCAGCTGCGATATAAATTTTCACCGACCTTTGAATGACTGCAGGGTATGGTCTGACCGTGGGAAAGCCGGAATTCTCTTGACAGGGTCGTTTATCTTCCAAGGAGTTTTGCCACCGTCGTGCTTCCAGCCGCAAAACGTGTTGTTCTCAAAGTCACAGTTCCACGCTTGAAACAAAAAAGGAAATAAATTAGTAAGTGGTTGTTACGTTTCACGATTACAACCTAGAACAAACACGCAGTTGTAAATAAATGTATTAAGAGGGGAGCTTCAATGCAGTCAGTTCAACGATTACTAAAGTGACAGCGAAGCACGGTGAGGCTTCGATGCAGGTCCCGGTGATATGTTGTGTTTGTATGCAACGACAAAAGTAGAACGTGCTTTCAGGGTAAACATCAATCCTCCACTTGCAGCACATGATGCTAAACCTTAAGAAGGGTGCAATGTGAGATGCTGTCTGTCCTCTTTTAACACAGAATCTGTTTTTCCAGCCAAATTCAATGAAAAAATCCGTCCTGAATAAGTTTTTTCAGTTTTTCTCAAATTTTTTTTCTCAATTTTTTTTCTGCCTTCTTTCATGATCTGCGATGCTGCGAAGCGTAAAACTTTTAAACCCGTGAGCTCTGTGCCTAACTCATTAAGGAAAGAGCGACAAAAATTTCCTTCCCGAAAAAATACTTGGTGGTATGCGGCCGTTGTAGTTGACGCTGAAATTATGGTCATACATTTTATACGCCTCCTTTGCAAAAAAGATATTCCTCGTCTTTGCAATTTTATGTTGTTAGATCCAAGGTGTCATTCCGGGAGTCTTTGTCACACGCGAGTTCAAATCGCACTGACACGTGTGTCAATCTTCACCACTTCGCACCGAAGAGCTAGAGGCAGTAAAAAGGAGCGGGTGAGCGGTGAGCGTCTAGGTTAGTCCGATGGGCTCGTAATGTTTCTATACTCTTCCAGGTTCACATTTTTGGTTATGCATCCCATATCTGAGTAAATACGGAGGTTCTCCAGAACTCTGAAACTAAAATAATCTAAACTGTTGGGTGACACTTGCTCCGTGCATCATCCATCTTATCTCGTATAGCTTCCCCAAAGATGTTACCTATGTTTTCTTGAATCACACGTTTTCTTAATAAGGTCTTCTGAAAAACGCATCAACAGTGTTCTACAGGGGTGATTCAGAACGCTATTTGGGAGTAAAAAAAATCGAAACACGTTAAAGCTTTACAAATCTCTGTACCACGAAATTAGAGAGCAGCTCTTAAGGGGGAGGAGGGGAGGGTACGGACGGGAGGATATTCCCCTGCCCTTCCGTACCCTCCCGTCCTCGTCCCCAACTCATCTGCTCCTTGTCGCCCCCTCCTTTCCTACTCCTACTCCTCTCCCTCTTACTCCTTCCATCGTCCTCCTACTTTCTTCCCCTTCCTCTAGCCTCCTCATTCTGCTCCCCTCCTCCTCCTCTTTCTGTCCTTCTCCTTCTCAGTACCGTCCCCTCCTCGTCCTCCGGACGTGATGTCAATTTTCCCCCTAAATCTAGTGGAGAAACTGGAGTTGTTCATAGGTGATGTGACACCATGTCATGTGACCTCATTTTCCCCGCTAAATAAAGCGGGGGAACTGAATTATTGGTGATGTCACCTGAGATCAATTTTCCCGCTAACTTTAACAGAGAATCGAATTGCTCCTGAGGTCACGTGACGTCAATGTTCCCGCTAAATCTAGAGGAGATACTGAATTTGTTCGTAGGCGACGTGAAACGAAGTCATGTGACGTCATTCATGCCCGCTGAACTTAGCGGGGAATGGAATTGGTGCTGAAGTCACGAGACATCAATTTTTCAGCTAAATTTAGCGCGGTTACGCCGACGCCGCGAACCTCAGAAACAGGAGCCTAAAGGCCCGTTCACACTTGCAACCGAGTACGACCGAGAGAGACGAGACCTGTTGAAACCTCTTAAAATTTCTTAGGACGAGGGAACACACTGGCATTCTGGCGCCATCTATGCGGTGACCCCGGGTGTAGGTTTCTAAAAAAATTGGAAGCGAAAAAGACATTTTTGTTATTCCTCTGCACGGAAACAAAAAAGCGGAAACAAACCGCCTGGTTTGGTGCTGTTCCTCACAGATGATGCTTCATGAAACAAAAATTGGCTGTATGTTTGGTCATTCTGCTAAACACGTTTAAACACGATAGCTTTTTAGGATGAGTGGTGCACTTAGTTTGGGTGGTGCCTAAGGCAGGGTCTTGTATGGCAACAGATTACTTCACATCATTGTCTGTTTGTGACGCTGCGCGCACTTTCCGCCAGCAACCAACGGTTTGAAAGCCTTTGCGCTGAATCTTCTAGATCACCAAGGGAAGCGAAGCGCACTTTACTGCGATTTTCACTCTACGTTCCACCCAATTTTCCTACACCACCTGCTTCTGCTCCTGCTTTTCTTGCCCTTTCCACCCCTCTCAACTCTTCGTACTTTCTCACACCACCTCCTACTACTCCTCCCGTTCCTACAACGTGGGTCGGTAGCTCAGTCAGCTACGCAGTCAGCTTTCACGCCGGTGACCGGGGTTCGATTCCTGCCAACGGTTGCCGTTTCTTTCGAGATTGTTTAGAAGTTACGGACTGACCGACTAACACATTTCGTGCTTACAAGCCTCCTGAGTTTGCTTGGCGCGATAAAGCTATCGCTTTAAAACTTCAAAGCCTCATTGAGGTGAGCACCCGAAAGCAGATACAGCGGAACAGAGCCCGTGAGGTACCTCCTGTGAGTGGCAGTGTGACAGTATTATAAATACACTACCTAAAAACACTTTTGTAAAGATGAATCTATTCCATTTATCAACTTATTTATACATATTCCTTTACGCCCAAATGCCACTTAGAAACACCCTATACTCTATGTAGTTTTCCAAATAATACAAGCTATTCAGTATTTTGCAGTGAGATGTGTCTTTTTTTAAACTGACCACACGCAGAAATGTTAAAATAAAACAATGGCGAAGCATCAACAAATGCAGATAATAGAAAAGCCGTGAAAGCTATGTTTTCCGCATCTGAGTAGTACTCACATAATTCTCCAGTCTGGGGTGGTGGGTCCGTTGAGCCTGTGTTGAAAAGAGTAAGTGTTAGAAGTCAAGGCACACTTTGACATTAGCTGCTGTATATGATAATTTATCTCATGAACATACTATTGTTAGGTCTTTCGGGTCCAGGATTTTAGGTGTCAGGTTTTGTTAAATCTTTTCAAAACGGGAAGAACTATCATAACTATCATAACTAACTATCATATCATATGTAAAGTTCGTTCTCGCAGTACTCCTTGACAGTGGTTGGCTACATTGTGAGAACTTGCATCGAGTTAGGACCGCGAGACACTTCTACGACAAATTTTTGTGGCGTTTCTGGTGAAACGCAATGCCCTATACACATTCGACGTAAAAATGTTTCTGCAATCTTCTCGGAAAATTAATGCTGTTGTTAAAAGACCACTGACCTGCTTGCTTGCTCGCCAAAGCAATGCGTCCGACAGCA
The DNA here is from genome assembly GCA_013358835.2 of Ixodes persulcatus. Classification (NCBI taxonomy): domain Eukaryota; kingdom Metazoa; phylum Arthropoda; class Arachnida; order Ixodida; family Ixodidae; genus Ixodes; species Ixodes persulcatus. Next base: position 260,814 of record JABSTQ010011293.1, read on the forward strand.
GCCATTCCGGCGCTGCCTGAAGCTCTTCTAGTGACTCTCACTCCAATTTGGCTGAACTTTGCGGGTTTTAGCGCCATTTCAATCGTCTGCCACTGCGCAGCTCCCTTCAGTGGCACTGTCTGGAGCACCTTCGAAGCACCGGTAGTTTCTTCGTAGGAGAGCTGGCTGAGCTCCATCCCAGTGACATCTGAAACGTTACAAGGTATCGTATTTACCTTATTTTACGCGCACCTCACTTTTATACCAAAAAAAATAATGATTCTGGCATGCCCCGCCCCCCAACCCCCCCCAATTCAGGTTTCGTACCCGATACTAATGAGCAGACACTTTTTAGGTATATTTTTTCTAAAAACAAAGAAGCACATTAGAATCGGCCTAATGCGGTTGAGGCTTTCAGCTACATATACTCCGCTAACGTTCTGTGTTCTAGCAGGATAAAACATATATGCCTAGACGTAGGCCTGACTAAGCAGTGCCCCCCCCCCAAACTTGAAAGGGGCACTGACGCGGTATTTATGCTCGCCAAAGTTTTTAATTTAATTGTACATAACATATGAGAGCTCATTACACAAAACGCAATTCGCGGCTCGAAATTCGTTTTCTCTCCGTCCAAAATTACCAATCGAGAACTGGCCAGTTTCAGTAGTGCTCACTCTCTTCTCCGTGGTCACGTGCCGTTTTCTATGGTTTATACACAACCACCAAAGGATAATCAAAGTTGTGGGTAATCGAAGGCACACACGCAAAACTAAAAAAAGGCAAAAAATATTATACAAATTTTTGTTGCTTCTAAAAACCAGCAAACACGTTGATTGAAAAACTATAAAAGTTGCACAGCCACGTGACTTCCGGTTAACTTTCTCCTCCTCTATATTCTTTCTTCATCCCCAATCCAATTTCGGTATCAGGTTCGAGCTGTTTCAGTTTTTACTGTATTAAAATATACGTGACGCTATAGCGAAGTATTGATAGGGTAGTCTTCTCCAACCATAAAATGTCGACTGGCGAAAAATTAAAAAAAAAAAACATTTTTTGAAGAGTTTTAATGTCTTTTTAAGTCACAATGGTCACTTAAACAATGAGGTATGGAATAAGAGGCACGGCAAGTGCTCAACTGTTGACTAATAGAAGCATCGTTTCTGAATGGAGGACAAAAGCATCGCACTTCATGATCTTATGACAGAAACGGCAGCCACAAGGATAGTACCAAAACTGAAGAAACCAGAGTGCCACTGAAAACTTTACGAAAACGCTATGCCCCACGACGCAGCGCGAATATGACAACTGCACTCGTTTGCATTTTACGAATACACAGTCCAGCGTCATACAGCAAATTCTACCACCCAAGCTACATGCGGACATCCCACCACGCAGCTATTTTTTATATATTATTTGTGACTGCCTATCAGCTCTGAAACAAAGCAAGAGACAGTGTACTTCTGTTCAGTGTGTTCCATACTGTGCCAAAGTAGCGTTTCTCATATGTCAAACAAGAAAGTAAAACTCGGCCAATAATTCATGCAGTTGCTCAGAACATCGCAGCTTAACCTGTATCCTCGCATAATAGCGACCGTTTTTAGAGCGCAGCTCTTAGGCGCACGTTTGCGGCTTGAGCGGCGTCGCCGTCGCCGTCGCAGTCGGCGTCGCCGTCGGTGTCGGCGTCGGCGTAACCGTGAGCTCACCTGACCCACCCTGAGGTCACGTGACCCCCCTGAGGTCACTTGGACCCCGCCCCCCGAGGTCACGTAACACCCCCCCCCCCCCCCCCCCCTGAGGTCACGTGACCTCAGGGGGCCACGTGATCTCACGGGGGCCGTGTGGCCCCCGTGAGGCACGTGGCCCCTGTGGCGGACTAGCAGGCAGGGTGTGGAGGTGAGGAGGAGGAAGGAGGGGTTTACCCTCCCCTCAGTACCCTTCCATCCTCCTCCTCAAGAGCTGCGCTCTGATTCGGCGTTACAGCGAGTTGTAAACGGCTTTAAATTTTTCTTTGAGGTTTTACTTGCAACGTAAAGAAAAACATCCACCATGTTCCACCTGTACATTCTAAATATATCACGTGCATGCAAGCCCTATACTGCTTTGAAGGTAAGCCATTCCCTTAGGAATGTGACTGCGATGCTGCAAAATCCACAAAATTGCGGATTCAGCTTTATGAGCGATGCTTCCCCGCACTGAACTGGTGCTCGCTGCGGGACAAACTTAAAGGAGCTTAGTATGCAGAGCGACAGTGACTTGTTAGCACTTCGGAAAGTATAAGAATATCATAATTATTCTCGAGCCGAACATCAAATAGTATAATAATCGAAAGTACCAGTAGAGAGCTCTAATATCTACGCAAGACTATTCAGCTTCGTTTCCACTAAAAAAAGCAAGCAGGCCTCCTCCACCTCCGTCTTGTCTAAACGAAGAAAACTTTAAAAATTTAGCAGTCCTTCGTTCATCCAGAGTCACAGTGACATTTGTGACGCGCCACGCCAAAGTCGTTGGGTATCGATGTCTCATTCACGCCCGTGAGGTGCAGGAACAAAAAAAAAGCGTACGGACCAAAATAGACATCTGAACAGTTTGTTCCCAACGCGTTGGTTCATTTTTTGTTCCGCAACGCGTCAAAGCGCGTCTCCCAGCACGAGCTCTTGGCGTTGAGATCGCCACAACGGCATCTTGTTCTCAGCTATTTTTTAGAGAGCGCATACAGTGGACACTGGGTACTACACAAATCGCAAGTCTATAACGGGTTGTTAATGCCGTGCCGTAGCCCTGTGGTAACGCCTCCGCTTCGTACGCAGCGGACCCAGGTTCGATTTCTGCGGGTGGCTGGCCATCTTTCTCAAAAGATTCGGCAACATCGAGGAGGGACACCCTACGCTCTACTACGCCAACTACAACATCAACAATGACAACAGCGATAATATCGACAACGAACGTCGTTTCCAGTGGTGAGGACACCCTACAACGGCTTTAGCTGTAAAACAAAAAGGTTCAACAGCCGATTTGGCATTGCCTTCCTGGCACGACCAAAACCAAAACACAAAAAGAAGAAAAGGACACGTTAAGAAAAAGGGCACATACTCTGTAAGTGTTCATCCCCTATCCTGCGCTCTTTCTATTCTGCCACTTACCATCACCCAGTCGGAAGTAGTCCAGCACAATGTTGCCAGCTTGGTTCTCAGCTGAAAAGATGGGGCTGAACAGAGAGACGTTGCTGCCGTTCCTCGACGGAGGAAGTCGGGCACTGCTGGTTTCCCCCGTGCTCAGATCCAGGTAGGCGAACGAAGCCCAGGCATCGTCTGCGTTCCAGACAAAGTCGTGAGGATAAGAATAATAATTATTCGGGAATAGAAATACGACTATAAAGACACTGGCCCGCTTAAAAGGCTAGTGTCTTTCTAGTCGTTTTTTTATAGTCATATTTCTTTAGCTGCCTCCACTAACTATTTTTTTTTAAATCACAGGTCCTTACGCTTTCCGGTATGCTGTTTAGTATCACAAAATTCGGAATAGTTACTGTGAAATCGGCTAGTGGGAATGACGCCAAAAACCACCATTTAAATATACCCGCTATTTTCAGTGCCGTGATGTCAGTGGAGGCAGGCTCGCAGGTCCAGCGGACAGTATGAAAATGGATTATGCTGAACATTTGTTTCGTGTTGCGCGCCGGTGCAGGAGCAAGCTGCCATTTTACACCGTGAAACTACTTCTAATCAGTTGGAGAAAACGTCTACAGTTCAAAGAGCGAATCCCTGCCGTCCACTGACGTAATTTCTACACATTTTCAGTAGAAACTTTTACTTTGAAAAACACGATGAAGGCCAAAATTGTGAATTCAATAATGTTTCGAAAAAAAATTATACTGACCCAATATTTGGGGTTACTATTTCAGCGATGTTTGTTGGTGTGTTTAGCAAACTTTCAAACCAATCGGTAACCTACTTGAGAGGGTGAACTTCTTAAACGTTAGTCATAGTTGAATTAAATTCGGAGGGCATATTCAAAGTCGGAAAAGGAAATGATCAGCAAAGTTCTGTGTTTATAAGTGTACCCTTCAAACTGTTAGGTAAAAGTACTATCGGGGAAAAATGAAATGCGAACAGAGGAGCGCGTGGCTTGCCGTACAGGCTGCGCCACCTGGAAGTGAGCCTAGGGGCGAGGGTGCGTGGCCTACTCCGAGGTGTTCACGCCCTTCGCTCGGCGCTCCCCAAGCTTCGGCAGTGCGCCTCTCAGTGCGCTAAAAGCTGTCACAGCTATCTTTGTCTGCTCGGCGCGTGCGCCGAGCTTCTTCGCACCGCACGCGCTGAGCCAGCAAAGATAGCGGTGATAGCTTTCAGCGCACTGAAAAAGCTTGAGGAGCGCCGAGCGAAGGGCGTGAACACATCGGGGTAGGCCACGCACCCTCGCCCCTAGGCTCACTTCCAGGTGGCGCAGCCTGTACGGCAAGCCACGCGCTCCTCTGTTCGCATTTCATTTTGCTCTGATAGTACATAAGATAAACGCTGTACCCCCTGAGAAATGATTATTTACAGTTGTTTTGATGAAACATACAGTATAAAACACGTGTATCGCGATTATGAAACAAGATTGCATACATTATCTACCGTTTTAATGAAAAATAAAATTGTGAAAAAAGTTTATATTATGTATGCATTAGGTAGGTTCAAGATACTGCAGCCTGTCATAACAAAAGACCGTGAAAATGCAGACTAGTACATTCACAGCTGCGCTCCTTACAAAATTTCAGTAAATAATATTTTGAGAACTGGGTCCAGACACCAATTCATTATCAAAATGTTAAAATTTAATAAAAATTGTGTTTTTAAAAAATATTGAAATTAAACAAAACTGCACAAGCCCAACTACATTGCAAGTTGAAAGCCGAGCAGATTTAAGAAAAAGAATATTGTTGGGTGTTCCATAAAAAAGCTGATTTTTCATAAATTATGAAGTGATACCTAGTTTCATTCTATTTGTAAAAGTTAAAACCGTGCTCACGCCAGCAAAACATTTTTTCGTCAAAAATATTTTAGGGCATGGCTACGGACAATGCGTCAAAAGGCTATGAATTTTTTTTTTTAGAAATCGAAGGTTGTCGAGCGCAACATCTGGGACGTTCAGCATGGATTGACCCCTGTCGGAAGTACTTTTTTGCGGAAAAATATATTTGTTACAGCAGTGCAAGTTTCTTACAGAATCCATCAGAATATTTGAAAGTTTATCAAAGTGACTTTAAAAAAAATTAATTTTAAGGTACTGTAACGCTTACATTTGGAACCTGGCAGTACTTTCCCAAGTTTCAAACATGTGGCATGCAGGTTTTAAAAAGGAGTATCGTATTTTCCGCACAACAGTCCAAGAAATTAATATTTCTTTTTTTAAGTTGAACTTCTACATCATGGTGCGGACTCTACAAAAGATGTGTTTATTCTAGATTGTTAATTATGAGAAGATGTGATTATCACAAGATGTAATAAATTTTGGGGATGGTAGATTTTGTAAATAATCACTTTTGTATGGGACAAGCTTCTGCATGAGCTAATGAAGCAGACATTCTTCAAGGTTTACGAGGACTATGCAGTGGGTGTGGACTATGGTACGAAGGAAATGATACTCATAAGGATATCTCATTCTTGGAATGCTTTGCTCGAATTTAAAGAATTTTCGCAAGTACCTCATAGACACAAGAGACCTCATAATCCAAGAGCAGACAACGGGCTTTCCCTGTCGCCTTATGGGAAACATTGACATTTTCATGCGCATTATGAACACGTATTAGGATAAATGCGTCGCACGTTACTGCGCGAAGCACGTTAAAAACCGCAGGCTGGCAGTCATACTTCAGTGCATGAATTTCTTACCTAGAGGGGGGGGGGGGGGGGGCAGTGTCGCCGTACTACGCCAGACCGACCACACGTTGCCGAAACATTTAACTTCTAGTATTTCGATTTTCATTGTACCTAACGAGAGAGATCGTTGCCAGCAACCATTTGCTGGTTTCTTCAACTTTGATCACGACAAGTGCACCCCAAAAGCTTCCGAAATAACAAAGAACTCTCACCAGATGTCACTCTCGGAGGCAACCGAGGCACTCGATTGGGCTTCTCCACGCGCCCCGTGCCTACCAGCCACATTAACTCGTTGCTCCAATCGTTAACGTAGCCGCACAGGTCGTCTTGGAAGTCGCACTCCACCAGGGGTCTGCAGGGACGAGGGTGAACTGCCACATCGTCAAGCTTCAGGCTAGTGGCCCCGAAGCGTGCCCGAGTCGCATTCCCTCGGAAAATCACCTGAAACGGGGTTTCGAGACAGACGTCAAAATGTAGCACTAAACAGCATGTGACATCACAATCTCTTGTGACCCACGTTGTGAAGATCTGGTGTCACGTGACATTACGATGCCAGCAGCGTTAATATATCGAGTGACATTGGCTGTCAAGTCGATGTGTAATGCTATCTCTTGTCGCGTGACCATGTCGCACGACATCAAGTCACGAGACCTCGCAGTGTGAAGTCGTGTCTCGTGACATTGTGGTGGCCCCAATGTTATTAGGTCTACTAAAGTTTGGTGTCGAGCTGTAGCGTAACAAGAATTCGCATGATGTCATGATGTCACGTCACGTGATGTCATGATGTCGCTTGACTCGCAGTGCGGGGTCGTGGTGTCGTCAGAGTGTCAACATTATTAAATCTAGTGTCTGGTCGTGGTAACATGACGTCGCATCATGAGATCACGTCGCGAGCACGATACTTTAAGGTGTTGCAAACCTTGGACATGCAGTGAGGAGCAGATGGCATGTGGGCCACTTAAAGGATGCAAGGTTGGTTTCTTTATTTTAACCCGCTACGATGTGCTACACGCGTGCCCAAAGATGGTGCACTTATACGTTGAAAGTATGGAAGATCTCACCTTACACTAAAGAAAGCAATAAAAAGCTCTCTAGCTAAGAATGAACGTCCAGCTAAGTGTTTTTGTAGCGAAATAATTAACTGTGCATTGTGGGTCATTGTGGCATATTTATAAAAAAAAAAAAACGCATGGAAGGAAAAGAAAAAAAAAATTGGCGTACATTTTATCTACTACAAATTTTCGAAATGAATGCTACAGTGGCCCGCCAGATCATTTTATGGTTACATGCCAACGAGACTAGGTCCATAAAAATGATTTTCATCCTAATTTTTTACTCAGATTAAATCATTCCTTCTATATTTTAATTAAAACTTGCAAACTAAAAATAAACCTAGAAAATCTGGTAAAAAAACATTTTTTATAGTCCTCTCAAAAGGTCAATGTGTCATTGGGTGAACATCTATCTATATTGAAAAATTTGCAGCACAACAAATATCGCATGCAGAATTCCTTGCAGAAGCAATAGATGATTCGATTCCTCCTACCTGGAACTTCTTTTCGTGAACGATGGGAACGCGTGCCAACATCCAATTGTCTCTATGGTATGGTGGATGTCTCCAAAGCACCTGTGGCAGAAACCGCAACGACATATATGTCGCGACCAATCGACCATGCAATTCTGCTATCAATGAATACATGCATTTGTACTTAGTGAAATGCATACTACAATCAGAAAAATTAACGCTAGAAAGCATCATAATAATTTTATTGCTTTCATCTTCAGAATGCAATGAACGTAGTGTGCAAGCCAATCATATATGATGCTGCGGGTGACATTGTAAGTGAACGATGCTTGTCTTTTCGGTTTAGGGAAGGAACATTGTTAAATCATGAACAGTCTGAACTAATGTTAGCACTTAATCTTAAGGTCAATATTCACTTAACTGGATGTTATATTGTTTTAAACTATACCTGAAAAATGCATGAACGCGGTTCTACTGTACATCAATAGATATAGGGAAATAAGTCGAATTGAACTTGTCCAGTGTAATTTCAGAGTACAACTCTGAACTCAATGGTGGTTCAGAATTACCAACACTCATAGTGAACTTGTCAGTTCCATGCACACTAACTCAAACAGAGCTCATGTTTAACTTATGAGTTCTATGTACTCTGATCAAGCTTAACTCCAATTCAACTTAATGCATACTACAGTGCTATGCACACTAACTCCCACAGAAACCTTACTGAACTTGTGAATTCTATGTACTCTGATGTCACATTAAACTCATATTGAACGCTGACCTTGGGAATTTCATGTAGTTAGATTTCACACTGAACATCTCAGTTCAGCAGAGTACACTGAACTCACCTTGAACTTGTGAGTTTAGTGCGAGTTCAGAGTACATTGAACTCGCCAGTTCAGAGTCGCCGTTAGACAATATGCATTCGATTCTCTATTCTGTCTGGTTTAAATATGGTTAGCATTGCAATCGCGTGTATTGTTGTGATACGTACTAAGTAATAAACACAATTGTAAAGCTATCTCTACAGAAAAAAAAAACAGTATAAATTTGACAATCTGGATTATGGAACTGGAAATCTGCTTCTGGAAACTCGAAATCCAGATTGCAGACAAATGAATAATTTGTTAAAACCTAAAATTCACATAGAATCCAGATAAATTTCCAGTTCCATATTCTAGATAGCGTAAAGTTATACCGGCTTTTTCGGTAGGGATCCCCTCCAGAGCAGACACATAAGGCTGAAGTTGAGCTAGTTGGTACATAATTTTAGGTAAATGGTCAGCTAGAACGATAGGGACAAAACACAGACAGGGAGAAACAGAGACATACACACCGCTGACTATCAACTATGACTTTATATTTCTTCTTCATCACTTTGACCGAAAGATTCACACCTAAAGTAATGCCAATGAATCACCCTAAATCCTTGCATTACACTGCTAAATTAAAATACTAAATAAAATTAATTAATTACATTAAATTACTAAATTTGGTCAATAACACCTCCCTGATCCAACCCACAGACCACCGCCGGTATATATTCCTCTTATTCCCTTTCACGAGGCCGTGCCACACTGCAAAAACTGTCTTTCTTTCTTGCTGACCGTGATGGAGGGCATGCTCACGCAGTCATCGCCGGTTTGCTCAATGGCCAGGGCCTCGAGAATCTCGCGCGCAAAGGCACTTCTGTGTCTTTTAGTAATGGAGACGCTGCTAAAACTTGGCCTGCACCCGCACGTGCGGCAATGGGCTGCAAGGTGCCCAGCTCCCGTGCCCTGCACGTGCGGGTGCAGGCCAAGTTTTAGCAGCGTCTCCATTACTAAAAGACACAGAAGTGCCTTTGCGCGCGAGATTCTCGAGGCCGTGGCCATTGAGCAAACCGGCGATGACTGCGTGAGCATGCCCTCCATCACGGTCAGCAAGAAAGAAAGACAGTTTTTGCAGTGTGGCACGGCCTCGTGAAAGGGAATAAGAGGAATATATGTCGGCGGTGGTCTGTGGGTTGGATCAGGGAGGTGTTAATGACCAAATTTAGTCATTTAATGTGATTAATTAATTTTATTTAGTATTTTAATTTAGCAGTGTAATGTAAGGATTTAGGGTGATTCATTGGCATTACTTTAGGTGTGAATCTTTCGGTCAAAGTGATGAAGAAGAAATATAAAGTCATAGTTGATAGTCAGCGGTGTGTATGTCTCTGTTTCTCCCTGTCTGTGTTTTGTCCCTATCGTTCTAGCTGACCATTTACCTAAAATAAGACACATAAGCACGCCCCTTCAGGTTTGACCTTAATCCACCTTTATATAAACAATAAAAAGTTCATTTCACATGAAAAAAAAAAAAACAGATAGGAACACAAGAGAAAAAGTTGCTACATAAAGTTTGGCGTGCTCAGAGCACGGCCCGAGGTGGTGAACACAAGCCTGCACAGAATTAAAACTTTGTTTTTGCTACATCTCTCACCTGTGACTGTTTGCTGCCTTCAGGCAGTATGTCCACCTGAAGCGCCCCCATCTGGAGCTTGGCATTGCGATACCAAAACTCGAGACACTGGGGCTCAGGCTTCCCCTCCAACACGGGGCTGGTCACTGGGAAGCTCTTCGCAACCGAATGTACCGGTAACGCGAGAAAGTACACTGCAAAGACAACAAAAATGAACAGTCTCGCGTCAATCCACAGTACCCACAGTACGGTCACAGCGATAGCTGGGACACCACACATCAAGGTCGTTGGGCATCGGCGTCGTGTTCGTGGACCTAGGGGCGCGTGAAAAAAAAAAAAAATCTTGCGGAACACAATGGATATCTCACTATTGTGTTCCGAATGCTTTTGTTTCATTTTCGTCCCGGAGCATGTGAACGCGAGTCTCCCGGCAGAAGCTCTTGTACTGATAGTGCTACAACTGCATTTTGTTATCGGCTTTTTTTTTTTTCCAGAGACTGCGTGGAGTGGGCATGGGATACTACAAAAACCCTACATATGAGACGGATTGCTCACAGTGTGGCGTGGCTCTCTACTAGCGCTTCCACTTCGGACGCAGCGGACTCCGATTCGATTCGATTCCCGCGGGCGGGGGGCGATCATTTTTTGCGGACTCGGCAGCATCGGCGACGGACGCCCTACATCTACAACTACAACGTCAACAACTACAACAACGAATGTCGTTTCCAGTGGTCGAATGAGCCCCATAACGGCTATCGCTTTGAAAACAGTGAATGTCTTATGCACGTTTCTACCTAAACTACAGTTGCCGACTGTTCAAACTTTTCTAGGCTCGCCCAGAAACAGGCATCTATATTAAGGGAAGACCCCAATCATGAAAAACGGAAATTGCAAGAAAGATCACCTTTGAAAACATTTGTTTCCTTTTGGTTGATCACAAACAACATATTTTCCACTGCATTCAGGAAGTGCACATTTATATAGGTCGAAAAAAAAAGGTTTTCCTCTTTTTTTCAGAATTCATTTCTTAGCTACAAAACAAAACTTGGCCCACGATAACTTTTGATCTAGAATAGTGGCTGAATACTTTTTTCATGACTTAATACATCATAAATCAAAAAGCGGAAAAAGAGATATTTCTCTAAAACGTTATCTACGACGTTAGCTACGAGCTTTTCAAAATGAAAAATACTTCAATGACTCATTCCAACTATCAGCAAAAGAATTTCGACTTATCATAACTTTTTTAGAATGAGGATAAAATATAAGAATGGTTTTGTTGCACTTTCTACCGTCTGTAGAGCATGCGCAATAGTTTTTTATGCCAGTATTTTTTAAATGTTGGGCGAAAACATTTGTTATAAAGCTGAGATTTTCTTGAAAATATAACAGATAAAAAATCAACGAGGTGATGCTTCTGCCAAGCAAAAAACATTATCATAGATATAAGATTTAATATAAATTAGATAAGAAGTAATACAAAATTGGTCCGCACTAGAGTCTCCGCTTAAGTTAGTTCGGTGTAATTGTTGCTTATTCATATGCATGCTTTCACATTAGTGCAGAAAGAAAAGTGTTGCAACTGGAAAAATCTCTGGAGCAGAGTAACACTTGTAACAGTTCTGCACATCGACAGACCATGAACAGCCAAGTGGCACAAGATCAAAATATAAATTAAAACTGGCAGCAACCTTTACAATGTATGGAATTCAGTATTCGAAGAGCTATTGTTTAAATGTGTCTATAAACAGTCGTCTTCTGGAGTGAAGATCATGCTAATTCACCTCACCCTAAAGTTCGTGATAAATTTCACATCCCGTGATCCTTGTAACGCGACATGGTCATGTGGCACGACCTCGCTATTTGAGGTCACGCTGCGATGCGATACTCAAAGGTCCAATAACCTGATGTGACGCGACATCATGACATGTGACATCTGATCACATGACATCGATTTTCCGCGAAACTGGTATCGCGATATCAAGTTGTAATGTTACGTGATAGTGTGGACGTGACGTAACATTGATTTCCTCACTAAATGTAGAGATGAAAAGCTTTGACAGAATGAAGAGACAGGCAGACACATTTCTAGAAGTAGGGAATTCTATTTAAAAGCATTCCGAGCTTTTAAAAAATAAATATATAAATAAAGTCATACTGGAGTCCTCCGGTCCCGAACGGACGAGATTCAGATTGACCTTCTCCCGAACCCAAGCTGGATCCACGTTCCAGCCGCACGTGTCGCGCTCAAAGTCGCACCGTCCTGTTAAAAAAGAAAGGATGGTTAGAGTGAAACGCACCAAAAAGAATACATGCAGACATGGTTTTAAAGGCTCCGCACTGAAAGTTACAAAAACCAGGCAGATTGCAGGAAAAGGTAACTCGTACTCGTAGCGTGCCTCTTAGGCGCCTGAACGACAAACTGCCTGGCCATGGGGGAAAGAGAAGTAATTAAGGAAAAATTTACTAGTTTCTTGCTACATCCTGTAAATGAACAGCAGAAACAACCCAATTCGCGGCCCCCTCTGCTGCACTCTCTAATGCACACAGACTACACACAATCACACTGCGCACAGGCCTCTTTGACGTCACTTGACACCATGATGTCACATAAGATTGTAATGTCCCATGACACTGTGGCATCACGTCACAAGACACCATAATTTAATGAGACACCGTGAGATCATACAACACTGACGTCAGGTGACACTGTGACATCAAATGACACTGACCTCACTTGACACCATACCTTAACTTAAAATTGTGATGTCCTGTGATACTGTGGCATCAAGTCACAAGGCACCATAATGTAATGGCACACTTTGACATCATACAATATTGTGACGTCACGTGACACCGCGCCATCACGTGACACTGACGTCACTTAACACCATAACATCAGTGACATTGTGATGTCCCGTGACAGTACATCGCAAGACACCACAATGTTATGGGACACTGTGATATCACGTAACACTGTGACGTCACGTGACATTGCATGTCACGTGACAGTGACATCACGGTAATTTAATGTTACCTGGCACCGCGATGTTACATGAAACCATGACGCCCTGTGACACAATCACATCACGTCACAAAACACCATGTTGTTATCGAATAGTGTGACATCACATAAAACTTTGTCACATGACACTGCAATTTCACGTGGCACAGTGAGTTCACGTCACACTGACGTCACGTGACACTACGACGTCACATATAACAATAACGTCATATGAAAACATGATGACCCGTGACACTACTGACCTCACATGTAGCCATGGCATCACATGAAGCCATGATGTCCCGAGACGCCGTGACAACACGTCACAAGACACCATAATGCTATAGACTACCGTGAGATCACATAAAACTGTGACGCCACATGACACTGCAATATCACGTAACACAGTGGCATCGCGTGACCCTACGACGTCACATTCCATGACAACCCTACCTGAGACTTGCCCTGGGATTTGCCGGGGAAAATCTCACCTATAACGGCTCTCGCCACAAAACGTAGTGTGCCCAGATTTGAGAGTGTTTCCAACCACTCGACCAGGATAAGGTTGTTTTGCGGACCGCATTTGCGATGCAAGCCATACAAGGATGATGTGAAAGTGCAGATCGCCCGCAAGCGTCTTCAGGCTTGCTCAACCTCTCCGCACACGATCTTCCTCGCCACATGGCAACGTGTGCATGCGCATGAGCGGTAGATCTGTGCAGGTGTCTGCCACTGAATTGCAAACATTCTCCGTGGTTTGCGTTCCTCCCCATTTAAAATCTAGGCTTTACATGAAGAAGGAATGATGCTACGAGCCGAAATATGCAAAGTGGCCATTCTCGGAACTTCTTAATCTTTGTAATTCGAAAAATTGTGTTCATCCCTTGTTTTAAAGGGTAACTGCAATGAAAAAAATATATATTTTTAAACAGATTGAATTGGGACAAGCATGTCACAAAACAATTTTTCCGAGAAACGAAGATTTTACAGCAATATTGCTTGCGCGAGGCTGATTTTAGCTTACGGCTATTTCGTCCGTTTTAAATCGCGCGCCACAAGGTTTGTATTATACGTCACGGAGTGACGTGCGATAGCAACTCTTCTCATTGGCTACGAGATTGGTTTACAGCTGAGATCTTGGTTGTTAAACCTTTGTGATATGTTGTATTTTCCTTTTGAGCAGCATATTTTTACGTTTAAAGAATTACCCATGTAATCAGAGTTATTATTATTCTTTACAAAAGGTTTACAGGGCGGGCACTTCCGTTTGGATTCATACCATAACAAACAAAAGCATGGCCTCCGCTCTCTGCTCCCGCCTGTCTCGCCTACCTCGACTAGTCGTTTTGCCTAAGTGATCAGTGTTTCCTGTTGACTCAGGTGCTTGAGTGAGACTTCCTGAAGTGAAGTAGTGTGTGTTTAGCAGCTGTCGCAGGTATTAGTGATAGGAAGCGACGCGGGGTTTTGGCTCTCATAGCGCGTTTTGCTACTTGCGTTTCCCTGGGGTGTTCTCTTTGCTTTCGTAGCGCATTTTCTTTTCTTTCTCAGCGTGTTGTTTCTTCTTTTTTTTTTTTTTTGCTCGCGAGTGCAAATGCCGACTTTTTTGAGATGTCAGCTCCTGTAAAGCGGCGCCGTTACTCTGTAAAGTGCTGCCAGATTGTGATTTTCGACAGCGAGTCTTTCGGCAGACATATCGCCCCGAAAGATGCCAATCTTACGAAGATTATCAATGAGTTTCAATTGCATTGCCAATGTATTATTATAGAATACATTAAAACGCAATTAAAATTCAGTGATCATTTTTGTAGAGGCAAGCTGAATGCTATTTGGTTGGAAGCACTCGGGTGTTCGCGTAGCGACAAAAGTGTCCAGATATGTTCTCGTTCTTTTGCTCCGGAGGCCTTCGAGATTCGCACGGGGTGCATCGAATGTCCGCTGACTCAGACACGAGGCGGTCCCGACGCTTCTACTACCAAACGCGCCGAAGCCTCGGGACGTTCAGGCGGTGCGCCGTCTTGGTTGCTGGCAGCCATCCTCCTCGGCGTATCTTCGTATGGCCGAAGACCCAGTTGCTCGTAGCGGCCAAGAAGCTGACGCTTCAATTCAGGGTCCATTTTGCGCGATGTTCGCACAGAACCAACGTTGCTAGTTGCACAGAACACAGAAGTTACAAAATGCTGTGCTACGCATATAAGACGCGCCAGGGAGTCGAGATGCTGCGTACGTCGTTCAACTCCGCAGTCAAGTCAATCCAAGAGCAAATACAAGAGCGAGGGTCAAGGCGTACTTCTCCGCGCGGGTCGAAAGAGCAGGAGTTTCAAATGTGGAGAGTTTGTGACTCCGACTAAATTACGCCCTGTAGGGTAAATATTGCTGAACAAAACAATTTTTTTCGCGGAAGATTTATTTTGTGACATGCTTGTCCCAATTAGGCTGTTTAAAAAGCACGTTTGTTTTCTTTTCAGTTACTCTTTAAAATTAGACTCTCTTTCACTTCCAAGTGAGACCGCAGTCAATTCTTCGGTCTCACTTGGAAGCATTCAATGCACCTGATTAGTTTAGCCGGTGATAGCAGGCGCACAGAAAGGACGAGCATCATTGTTGCAAAGTTAGTGGGTTTTGACGCGAAATTCATTGGTTTTCTTTTTCGGCTAGCACCGGTAAATTTCCGGTTTGCGTTTCACGGGATTGTTAGCATTATATGTTTGGCGTCCTCCAACGGCCTCCAGTTTGCATTTATCAAACGTAAATGCATTAATTTCTGCGATAAGCTAAAGTCATGGGTTCCTTATTTCCGCTGCCAGAAAGGTTGTTGTCGGTGAGAACAGCGCTTGCGACGGCATTCTGATATTACCTGGCAAACATCGATACACGTTTTGAACTGATTTGGGCATCAGCGTACGAATTCGTTTTCCAAGCCTCCCAGAAAAACTGGGGCCCAGAGAACTATGCACAACAATCGAGAAAGAAATGGTGGATGCAGGCTTCGAAACTTTGAGACTGGTTACCGGGAGTTCTAAGTGACGTGAGAGGAGTCAGGTACCTCTACTGGAGCATACAATGCTTTGAAAAGCATGTGAATTGTGTTATCGAAGCTTTAAACGGCCACCAAATAGTGCACAGAAGATTTGCACTATGAAGATGTACGTCGGCAGGTAAGCGCAGGCTAAAAAACACACCTGGTGACACCTTTAACAGTAAGATCATGCAGTGGACATTTTTCCATTCCGTTTGTGTTGTTTTTCTAAGTTTAGTGGGAATTTCACTTGCAAAATTTAGCTGACGACATCGCGGTCGGTATGGCAAGTGCGATGGAACACAAATTTCGACTTTGCTGCCATTAAAATGTATTCTGCATTACAAGCTTACCTTGGGTCTCCGAGACTATGTCGCAGGCCCCAAGGGTGGTCCGAATGGGGCCGATGGCAACTTCCACTGGGAACCCTCCTGATGTCACCAAAAAAAGTAACTGCAAAAAGTAATGGGAGTTTTTTTTTTATTGAACTGTATGTCTCACAGCTCCAACAATGTTTAAAGCAAAAAAGTGACACTTGTATTTCAATTTATTGATTAAACCATTATATGAGGAATAGCATTTTATGAGGAATGCAGTGAAAGTCAGGACTGTGCAGAGATGCTAAGAAAAGTATCCCGGTACAGTATCCCGAAAAACACTTACTGAGACACATGCATTTAAAGGCCAAATTACAGATACCTAAATGAATTTGCCTTTTATGAAACGGTATATACCTGACATACTTCAGGAAAAACGGAAACATCATATCTCCGAATGTGGATGACGAAACACACTGAAACACAGGTGTTCCAGAACGAGGTCATGCTCCGTCAACACATATAATAAATCAGTGCATCGCAAACAACGTTATAGGTACAGCAAGTATAAAAAATGGCACGAAAAAGGAACATTCGAATCCACAAGCAGTACACATGCTTATTTAGGCACCATGAGAGAACAGCACACAACGAAACAGCGCGCGACAAAACAGCACTGTCAAAACAGCACGCGTCAAAACAGCACGGTGTCACAAGATGACAGCGACAGAAGAGCACAGCGTAAGAACAGCACGTGAGGAAGTAAGTGCCTGCTGGTTGTCGGTGTTATATTTTAGTACCTATAATGCAAAACCTTCCAACCCCATGCTAATGGAGTTGAATCCCTTGTCGTTTCCTCGCGACAGATAGTTAATTCGTTGACATTAGTTTGTAAATTATAGCCATGCATATGCGGCGTCCTATTTATTGAACGCAACTGAAATAAATATGAGCATCACAATGAACGAAGTTAGAGGAAAATATAAAAACGGTTTATATGACATGCGCTCTTGTTTTACGTATATTGTACAGTGAGTAAGAAAAGCGACAGCCCAGAAGCGTGTCGATGAGGGGCTGTTCCACTAAAAATTCCCAATCGCGTACTAGCGAGCTGTTGCGTCTCCGGGTGTCGAGGATCAGCAGCAACTAATGGAAGTGGGGGCAGCTTGGTGTTTGAAAGGGTACGGCATTATTGTTTTTATATTTCATATTTATATTTCACATACGTAAGAATTTTTATTGAAACATAGTTTTTATTAAAAAAAGAGCACGCCTGCCTTGAACAAGGATTTTATTTAAGTTGCAAAATAGTACGATACCAATCACAATTAAAGGAGCGATTTTTAACATGCGCTGAATACCTTCCACTGAAACAAAATATTCGAATGAACTAGGTTTTTCATATTCACAATATATGTAATGTGTCTTAAAAGAAAACTATTAAACCTAGTATAAAAGAGTTGAAGTATCACGTGCGTACGAAAAGTACTGTACATTATTACGTTATTTTATTATTTTGTATTAGGCAATGGAGGGCAGCATCAGCAATCTGCTAAACATGGAAAAATATCTACCCGCTTCTGTGGTGCAAATAATAAAGATGGAATCCGCCACTTCCAGCGCCCACGAATTAACAAACAGTTGCAAGAAAACTTCGAGGGATTCAACTCCATTGGCATGGGGTGAGAAGGTTTTATTCTATAGGTAGCGAACTGTAACGACACCGAAAACCAGCAGCCACTTACATACGTGCTGTTTGGACGCTGCGCTATTTTGACACGTGCTCTTCTGTCGCTCTGCTGTTATGACGCCGTGCTGTTTTGACGCGCGCTGTGTTGACGCCTGCTGTTTTGACGCGTGCTGTTTTGTCGTGTGCTGTTCTTTCGCGTTCCCACTTATTTGATCAGAAAACGCATTTGTAAACTTTGAAAGTGAACTGCTTACACTTCAGGATGAGTAACTTCTCAAAGGACTTATCATCAAGACACCGGCAATTTGGTCGCAGTACCGAAAAAGAAACTCCTTTCTACTGTCGCCGAGAAACATGTATTTCCGCTAAAACGAATAAATGCCGCCTTGGTGGAACGGAACTCCTGGAACATTGAGACATCTTTGCTGAGACTTGTCAAGGCAGCCAAGGACTTCCGCTCTTACGTGGGTTTGTCCTAAACTTTCTATAAATGAGGACTCACCGTCTTCAAGGTCATAGAAGACGTGGACGTAGTTTGCCCGAAATGAGCCCTGTTTTGCCTCATTTTCTATTTGGAATATTGGGATTTTAGCTTTGCCGTTAGCATTAAACGCCAGGGTGCGTTGAAGTCTGTCGTGTTAAGGATTTCGGAGCGACACAAATAAAAAGGGAAAGAGATCAGAGAGAGAGAAAGAGATTGGACAAGGAAGGTCAATCCACAGAATCTACAGGAAGTGAGACATGGAAAAAAGACTGAGCCAACTTGCCATTTGTTATGTACTTCGGGATTCGGGTTTAACATAATACTTTATTAACTAACAACAAGCGGCCGGAATGGCAGCAGCAGCCGGATTGACAGCATCCACACAACGTCCGACGCTCTTACCTTGCACGATACAGGGCCACTTTGTGCCGTCCACAGTACACAGTTTCTCTCCACTAACACATTGCATTCTGTGTTACCACTGCCTTTGCCACGCTAGTATGGCAGAGTAGCGACTTTTTTTTTAACTACTGAGAAACGAATACATTTCTCAAATGTATCTCGATACAAACATACAGATACTCGAACGTATATTTTTGTGATATTATCCAGGGCCCCCAGAACCGGAGGGGGGGTTTGGGGGCAAGCGGGGGGGGGGGGGGGGGGGGCTTGAGCACTCGCTGACATATTCTAAGGGGTGCTGGGCAATATGCTGAGCCCCCGTGCGTTTGGTCAAGACCTACTGAACAATTCCTACACCACTCCCCCTCATTCCCCCCTCCCCTCCGTTTTCCCGTTGTTGCTCAGTTCCGCCAAGCCACGTACTTTGCTAGCACGTGGCTCTGTTTTCGTTACGGGTGGCTACCCACCAAATCACAGGATGACCTTCGCCCATGAAAATACAGAAAAAAATTGCGAAGTAAAGCAAAGCGTGGCGACTACGCGGCAGCTCAGAGAAAATGGGGAGAGAACAAAAGCTGGCGTTTGCAGCCTGCATAGAACAGTCAGAGAGATGTTCTCTCGTCCCCTGCTTGGTCATTTTCCTGGGGCGCTCCCATACTTTACTCGCAGGTTGGCTATGCCGGGGAACGCGCAGCGCACTGTTTTTTTACGCCCAACCAGCCGGCTTCTTTGTTTTGCTTCTTTCTTAAGCGGTTACGTTTCCCAAAGCACACAAAAATTTCTCCTAGCATTTTTGTTTTCCAGCGGCGCTTTGTTTTTTGTTGTTTTGGCCGTCTAAGCAACCACAAGGGTTAGGTCATTCCTTCCATGGGGAGAGCCCTTCTTGAACAGCGGACTGCCTACAGATGTAACAGGTTGAGGGAATAAAGTATCCCAACTGCCAAGGCAAGAGGAGGCCTTAGCAGGCGACACAGGTTGTCAAGGGAGAGATCGCACTCCAGTCTAGGTTGAAGCGCCGCTATCACGGTGGCCGTCGGAGACATCAAAGAATTGCGGCATTCTCGCTTGTATTGCTGAGTCTGGTTTTCCAAACACCATTTGGTGCTTGGCGAGCGAGCCTGCTATATTCAGGTGTGCACCTTTTACCCTCTTTTCAAACACGACCATAAAAACAGGAAACAGTTTGGAATAAAAAAGGACATCGTCAGTGAATATTTACCACCGAAGGACGACCGCGTCCACGGCTGGTAAACTTTTTTAAAATTTTCAAGAATGCACTGTAATACCTTTCCACAGGAAGGGAGCTGCGCCGAGAAATTTTATAGGAACGCGCCCACGATTAAAATACACCTTCGCTGAACATGTAAGCTTTATAAGTGCATGCGCTCGATTTTCCAGTGCAATTTACATCGACACCGTAGATCGATGCCACCGTATAGATACTACTATTGGATCAGATTGCGTCAACAAGCTATTGCTTCGTCAAATGAAATTTGGATGAACGTATGGACACACGGTAGGTAGTGATAATAAACTTTCTATAAAAAGTAAAATCGCAGTAATAATTGTTTTTTTTCCATTTTAATTTTTTTTCGCTCCCCCTACCGCTTTATTTTGACCGCTATCCCCCCCCCCCCCCCCCCACTCCCTCCGCCCCCCTGTAAAAGACACTTCCGGGGTCGCTGATATTATGGGGATAGATTGTTTTTGCGATCCTGCTTAGCCCTGGTGAAAGATAACACCATCTTCAGCCTTCCAGGAACGCGACGCCTTGTCAGCGTCGCCACGTCCACTTTTTGTATACTTCCTTTTTTAACACATAATCTGTTTTATCAGTCGATTTTTATGGAAATCTGTAACGTTTGTTGCGTAATGTTTGGCTTTACCTAAAACCTGGCATCAAAGGCATTACGCCCATAGAGAACAATATAAAAAACGTCAGTCCCCGCCTGGATACGACCTCACCACCTTCAGGTTCTGAGCAAAGAGTTTTAAAAACTGAGTCATCGGGGGACTTTTGTTTCGTCTTAATTGTTGAACCAGTGGAAGACTACACTTGCCTCTGTCGTTAAGGGAGGCAGCTTCGCCGGGCGTTCTATCGGGTGATTCAAGGAGCGGCCAGGCTCTTTAAAACGACCGCGAAATTCGGTTTCTTAACCTATCGCGTTCCGATTTTGTACAGCGTTGGCCACAGGTGGTGCATTTTTTCTATAAAATTCGCAAAGAGCGAGCTTACCTGAGGAAAAAGTAAAAAAAGAAAAAAAGCTCAGATCCTATGGAAGAGCAGCGAAGCCACCGGTCTTCAAACCATAGGGCGCCCAATGGTTTGAAGACCGGTGGCTTCGCTGCGTTTTTCATAGGAGTTAAGCCTTTTTTGCTTTTTTTACTTTCTCCTCGGGTAAGCTCGCTCTTTGCGAATTTTATACAAACAATGCACCACCTGTGGCCAACCCAGTACAAAATCGGAACGCGATAGGTTAAGAAACCGAATTTCGCGGTCGATTTAAAGAGCCTGGCCGCTCCTTGATATCACCCAGTATGTTGTCGCGTACCTCGCGGTCTTGGAGGCATGTGGATAGAGAGCCTCTATTGCAGCATCCAGCTGCCCTGTCGGAGTCACGTGGTTTATCGGCCGCATTTGCAATACGAGACGCGAGGAGGTGACGAACACGTGGGTCGTCTGCGAGCGTCTCTGCCTTTCTGCCTGCTTTCCTTATCGCCAGACGACAACACAGCGCGTGCGCACTTGCGACGAATCGGTGCGGGAGGCGTCCACCATTAAGTTGGAGCGCTCCCCATGGTTTAAGATGGATCCTTTCTACAATGTAGGCTCTTTACGCGCGGGAATATTATATGTTGCACCATCTAAGGGCGTTCATCAGAAATGTTAGACAATCTTCGACACACTTGCTTTGTAGCGAGGCAGTGCCGTTCAGATGCATCTCTCTTCTTTCCCCGCAGTCACGGTGGAAGAAGTGACAGGCGAGCTCATCGAGAACGTCAGAAATGGCTGAATCAGCAAGAAGAGCCTTCACTAGGGACCCCACAGACAAATACCGATCACCACACGTTCTCTGCTTTCAAGCTTTTGTCAGCATAATCAAGCATGTATAATTTTTAATTATTTTTTTAAGCTTGCAGCGCTAGTGAAGCCCTCTCGAAGTGAGAATGCAATTCTCCATTAAAAATATGACGGAAACTGGAATATGCATTATTTTAATTAAAATATTAAACTATGAAAGATGTTCAGAACGGCCTGAAATTCTGAATTACAGCGCAGCTCTTCAGGAGTAGGGGAGGGTATGTAGAGAAGGGTATGCCCCTCCTCCTCCTCCTCCACACCCTCTCCTCCACTTCTCCTCCCGCTCCCCTCCTCCTCCTCCCTCTCCTCCATCCTCCTCCTCTCCTTCTCCCGTCCTCCTCTTCATTCTCCTCCTCCCCCCTTCTCCCGCGTGACGTCACTCGTGACCCTACTGACCCTCGGGACGTCACTCGTGAAAGCCTCGTGAATGTCGTGACCTTCACGAGGGACCATCGCGACTTCACTCGTGATGTCACTCGTAGCCCTTGTGACCATCGTGATGTCACTTGTGACCCTCGTTACGTGGCTCGTGATCCTCGTGACGCAGCGCGTGAAGTCACGTGTGACGTCATTATGGGAAACGTCGCATAATGCAACGCGCGGATCACGAGTGACGTCACGTGAGATGTCAGTGGGACCCTTGTGACGTCACTCGTGACACTCGTGACGTCACTCGTAATTCACGTGTTCCATATGGGACCTTTCCCATAATAACGTCACTCGTGGCCGTCATGACGTCATTTGTCATTCTCGTGACCCTCGTGACGTCACGTGTAACGTCATTATGGAACGTTTTTCATAATGCAACGCGCGGTTACGCTGACGGCGACGCCGCTCAAGCCGGAAACGGGCGACTAAGAGCAGCGCTTTAAAACATCTGTAGAGCAAAAGCTGACAACTCTGAAAGTAGTTGTCTGTTTTTGTCTTCTGTGTTGTTAAGGGACACATCTGCTACTTTTCTGCTGACTGCTTGCTCATCTGAGGTGTAAGCCAATGTTTCATGACAGTTTGTGATACCACTATAGTGCTTCTAAGCTCTACACTTTCAAGGCATACAAATACTTCCTGGCATAATAATCCCGGAGTAAATGGAAAGTAGGGTCAGACAAACATAAACGTCAAAAGTTTCGTCTTTGTCCGATCGTTCTTCCCCTGCATCAGTATTACTGTCAGTATAAAACCAGCCCGCCTGCGCTCTTACTTTCGTTTCAATATTTTCGTTTGCTAGTAAACTTCCAGTTCTATAGCAATGCCGGAGACTCTAAGCAGCTTTTATGAAGCAAAAGGAAACTAAATTCGGGAGGAATATACTCGCTCTTGTAGGCTGCACTTTTACGCGATGCAGCCCAATCTCTGCTACAGCGAGAATTAGTATTCGTGGTTTAAACTTTCTCGGGATGTTTTCAGAGCAAACGCCTTGCTATATATGTCCACTTTGAGAAGAAACAGCCACCCCTAGAAATCAAAGACTGATACTTTCGTCTCTATGGTTGTAAATGTCATCCAAAATTATTTAAAAATATCACAATAAGGCTCTCACCTGGAATTCTCAAATCTTAAGGGATGAATTATTTCCAGTTTGTGTTAAATTATTTTGAAAAATAAATCTCTGTCGCAGTCTATTGGCATGCCATCGAAGGCAGTGATAAGAATATTAACAAGGATGAAGGTTAAATTGCTTGTGGGGCTCTCCTATCTCAGGCGTAGATGCAAGAGGCTAACTCCTAAATTTGGAGGGTGAAGAAAACTGCCTTTTCCAGAGCAAGAGGCCACTAATCTAAATTCAAAAACTATCTAATTAATTTATTTCAAGCTCGCTTGATCTCGCCCACTGTTTAAAAAGATTGTGCATTGGTACTAGGTTAGAATGTTTGTCCCTTTAGAGGCCATACTGTCATTAGTGCAATTCAGGTATACATGCACACAGCGCTGCAGACCCAAAAAGTCTGTTTGTTGTGGGGGAGTTTGAAAAATTAAAGCAGGCAACCCTTCATTGCAAGCCTTCATAACATAGTCGCGGGGATTACACCTTTATCACGATAGTCGAATGTGGCTCATGGATTGGACGTGAGCTCTGGATAGGCATTTTACTTGGGCTCGTGACAATGGATGCTTTTAAGAACATTTGGGCTGTGGCTTGGGTAGAACCCTACAATGACGGGAATGGCTGAACCATAACAATGTCTGAAGCTCGGCTTGTGCCCTATGCTGCAAAAACTCTAGCATGTGGGAACTATAGATTTTGGTAGTACAAAATTGGCGCCATATCACGTGGCAGCTAATTACGGCAGTGAATTGAGGAAATAAATGACGCTCGCTTCCCTTCAACATTTTGCGACTTTCACTGTATGGGAGGACTGATGCCTGTTTTACAAGTAATAAAAAGCAAGCGTTTTAAGCACTATTTGTTGAAAGATAAATGTAATACGAACTGATTGAAAAAAAATTCTTGTATGGCTTTTTTTCAATTCTTACTCTCCTTGGCAATCTCTTGGGATCCATCCTTGCAATCTGATTCAAAGCTTTATATTGGAGGATGAATTCACAATTGTTCAAGATAAAACTCGCAAGCATTCAGGGTCTAAAATCAGTGTTTAGGGTTGAGCTTGTTAACACTGACCTCACCAATGACCAAGCTCACAAATGTTCAACGTCAAACTCTCGCACGTTCAAGGTTCAGCAATATTGCCTTCGGGCAATATTACTGACTTCGTGAATGCCCTTGATAATATATTGTGTGTTTTACAATCAACTCCAGCGTCTCTCATGATTCTTGGAGATGTAAATATAGACACCATTTCTTATATTTCACAAGCAAAAGAATTCAGAAATTTGCTTAAAAAGCGTGCCTGCAATAATGTGATATCACTGCCAACTAGGGTGACCTTGAATACTGCCACCTCTCTCGATGTCTGCATCACGAACGTAGATAAAAATAACATAAGCCATCATCTTCCGATTTTTTTTTCTTGGGATCTACTCCTTAAATGGATCGTGTAAAAGACTCAAAAACCTTTTTGCATCGTACAATAAACGAACAGACTCTAAGCAATTTTAGTTCCCTTATAGAACAGGGAACCTGGGATGACGTTTACATTGAGAGCTACGCTACACTAGCCTATAGAAACGTTCTAGTAAAATTCAGAAACTGCTATGATGCAGCTTTCCCTCTGAAGGAAACAGAAGTAAGAAATGAAAAAAAAAAAAGAAAACCGTGGGGGACTGCTGACCTGTTAAAAACAATAAAAAATAAAGATCAGAAGTATCGCGCTTTCATCAGGCATCGCTACCTAAGAATGCTCACTGAGTATAAAAAGAAAATAATAAATTGAACTGAGACTTAAAAAGGCGAAGAGTGAATATTATCAAAATAAATTCGAACGCAATCACGATGACCATAAAAAAAATATGGGACATAGTAAACAATCTCGCTAATAGAAACCAAGCAAATGACCACGTGGAACATATCCCAATAGATAATCAAGGTGTCTCTGGTAAAGAACTTGCCGACAAAATAAATACGCACTTTGTTAAAAGCGGCAAGTACACTAAGCAACATGACTACACAGATGAATACACAACGACCGCTAATCCATCTGCATCCATAATGCTAGCTCCGGCGACGCAAAGGGAATTTAAGAAAATTATTCCCAGCTTAAAAAAATAATGTTGCCGCCGCCAGCTCTGCTGAGTCCATTACTATCCGAGGTTAAAACAAGATGCTTGTAAGTGGTGACTTTCCTGACGAACAAAGATTAGCAAAAGTTATTCCTGTATACAAGGTTGGTGGAACAAAATATATTCATATTTACAGACCAATTTCTCTTCTGCCAATATTCTCAAAAATGCATGAACGCTTGATCATTGACAGGTTAAATAGCTTTTTTTTTTCTGAAGGATAAAATATTAACGAAAGTGCAATATGACTTTCTGAAGCATATATCAACAAAGCAAGCAATCCAAGACATCAAGAACAAAATTCTACAAAACATTGAAAACAACCAGCTCACGCTTGGTTTGTTTTTAGATTTGAAAACGCCTTCAATACTGTTCAACATGATATACCACTAAAAAACTCTAAGGTTACGGTATAAAAGGAATAGCGGAAAAAATAATTGATAATTATTTTAAAAATTATCAGCAGTACGCCTCTATTAAGAGCATAGCATCAAGCAAATTGAGAATACAGCACGGCGTTCCTCAAGGCTCCATTCTAGGTCCTTTATTATTTCTAGTGTACGTGAATGACATAACGATAATACAGGCGCCCCCGAGCTAGTAATATATGCGGATGACACAAATGTATTTTTCACTGGTGTGACTAAAGAGTACCTAGAAAATACTTGCAATGCCTACCTCATTAATTTATCAAATTGGTTACGAGCTAATAGATCGAAGCTAAACACAAGTAAGACAAAATATATGATCTTCAAACCTGTTAGTAAGCGAAACAACATATATGTTAACATTATATTTGAAAACCCCGTTATAGAAAAAGTTTCAGACCAAAACTTTTGGGGCGCCTGGTTTAGCGAAGATCTTACATGGTCCACCCATGTCAACAGACTGAAGGCAGAGCTGTCTCGAGTTAATAATAGGATATACAAAATGCAAAATTTGATACCCTCTTGGCTAAAATGACGTTACATTATTTTCTATTTTATTCTAATATCCGTTTTGGTATGTTGGTTTGGGGTACGACCACTGCATCTAACTACAACAAACAAATCATCCATCAGAAAAAAATTCTTCGTATTTGCGAAAATTACAGATATAATATAAGAAGTTTGAGCGCTCAACCACACTTTGTTAAATATAATATATTGAGGGCAGACCCGATATATCGATCTAAATTATATTAATAGATCTACAAAAACGATCTCCATGTAACACAGACACCTCATTCTAGTGCATACACATTACGAGACGCGAAATATAGAATCCCAAGCATACGAACAAACTATGGCAGGCAAAGTTTACTGAACATGTATACTAAATTATTAAATTTGCCCGGTATTGATGGTAATTTCAGTGACCCTTTTCAAAGGTTAAAAAAAAAAGACCGTAGACGGGCTCTGGTTTGCAGTAATATCGTATTTTTATCTATGTAAGGCATGTATATTTATTTATATTTATTTTCAATGAGACGTAATGTATACAAAACTTGTGTAGCCTCATATTTGGTTTTGTGGCCTCATTTTTGGTTTTGTTTCAGATTGTTTCCCCCTTTCTTTTATAAATCCTTTTTTATAAATTTTAGTAGATGTGTAAAAATTGGTGTTTTTTATCTTTATTTTAATTTATTCTACTTCTGGGTTATGAAAAGCATATCGCACCACATTTAAGCTGTGTCGCGTGTGTACTTCTTTGAGTTGCGTCATTGTATTCCATGTGTTTTTTCAGATATTTTTATAATGACTGTTTCTATTTGTTTTTATGGCAATAGCTGTCGTGTTATTTATTCTCACTCTTACTTGTTTGTAATACTACTTCCGCTGTATAAACTGCAGGGGGCAGAGGCGCTGCCAGGCATCATATCTTTATCTCTGCGCCCTCTACGGACAAATAAAATCCGCAAAACAAATAAAGACAAAAAACGTTCAGTCTTTCCACTCTGGTGAAGAAGAAAGAGCAGCGGAGCTGTACTATGTGCAGCTATCTGTGAGCGACGTCGGCAACCAGACAACCGGCAAGCCGGTTGTCTTGTTTCCGCCATCGCTTATAGATGGTGGTAGCTGTTCAGAGGGTTGTGTCGAGATTGATTTGTCCACGGACACGAAACTGGGGAAACTAGCCCTTCACAACTCCGCTGTTAAAAAAAAAAAAAAAAAGTTTTTTTTTAATGTTTGAGGTGAAACACAGATGTGCTCAACGTCAAATTCGCGCATGTTCAAGGTCAAGCTCACTTGGTTTGAGGGGGCTGTCACGTCCACTGTGCGCTGCACACTGTACCACCGATCTACGGCGGTGCTTCCGCTGCGTTGGAACACAGGAATGATCCCATACTTGGACTGCACGACGCTCAGCGAAAGAGTGGCTTCCTGTCCAGCAAACATGTGGTAGAAAAAGGTGACACACAGCGGTTGATCCTGGCGTGGCAGCGGCTTCGAGGTCAGCCCGAGGGCATTCCGCGAGGGGTCGAGGCTGGCATAGATGAAGTCACCTGAAAGAGAGTAACCGGGCAGTCTGATTTGTCCTCGTCGAAATGCGTTTCGATGCCTAACACAGGCGCTTGAGCTCCCCCATTTCTCTGACCGTCCCTGCCCTAAGTGTTTCCTAATTTAGGCCCCATTTTAGCATACTTTAGCCACAAATTGATGAATAGCTATGAGGCAAACACTCACACTTACGAATACGATGGTAATATAGGAAGCTAGTATTTTTTTGTAATTTGTTAGCCAAGCATTTTTTCGTTAGAAAGATATTTTCAAACAGCAAGAGACAACAGGAGAAACTCAAATTGGCTGCATGTTTGGTCATTCAGCCGAAAGCATTTAAACGCAGTAGCTTTACATGGTGGGTGGTGCTCTTAGCTTGGGTGGTGCCTAGGGCATACTTTTGTATAGAAACAGTTTACGTCACACCATTTTCTCTGTAACGAGGCATGTCTTTCCCTTCAGCACAACCCGGATAGCGAACCTTTGCACCGAATTTCCTGGGTCACCAAAAGAGGGAAAGCGCAACTCTCTTGCCCATTCCCCTCTTCCTCGTTCCGCATGCTCTTTCTACACTACCTGCTTGTACTCCTCCCTTTCTTACCCTTTCCAGCCCTCTCCTCTTCGCGTAGTCTCACATTACTAGATTCTTCTCCTCCCGTTCCTGAATGCTAAGTCCGTAGCTCAATTAGCAGTGCACTCGGTTTCCACGCCGGTGACCGGAGTTCCATCAATGGCACTTGTCATTTTTTTTCAAGATCATTCAATGGTTACGGACTGACCAACCACACATTTTGTACTTTTTTGGCTCCTGAGGTTGGCTGGCCCTATACAGCTACCGCTTTAAACAACTCCATTGTTTTCTTATTCGTTGCTTCTCGAGAGGGTACTTTATAACCTAAGTGCATGCTCAATGTTTTGCAGTATGCCGTTTCTAACCCCGTCCCACACCCTCCACCACCCCCCCCCCCAAAAAAAAAATGAGTGTTTCTCCGTTTTTCTTAAAACAAAAATAGACTATGCACTGCCAAGCACGTAGTCTCTGCCAAAATGTATAGCAAAAGGTTCAGAAGAGACGCCAAAGTTTGAAAAACTAACCTTCACTTTATTCGAAAGCTGCACCGTGAAAATGAGGCCTGTTCACGGTAGCTGATGTCACTCCCCTCCATATATTTGTGAGCCTCGTCGCCTGCCATTTAGGACTATGAAATCACCAAAAATATAAAATCACCATCTTTCGCTTCCTCCGGAAGACGCGTAGGACCGGTCTTCAACTTGGGGGGCCGACTGCTACCGAATTGCCAGTCCTCCGTGGCGCTGAAAGACCCCTTATTGACGCTTGACCACTGGCACTTGTCGAGGTCCTTGAAAGTGCAGCTGAGCTGGGTGTCAACTGAAACATATATGCGAACAAACTGTTGCCTCCACAATGGTCCTAATGTGAAGATTAATTGAAAAGACCGGGATTTCACATGATCATAGGTACGTTTTCACAATTTCAGAAGGCGCCTCACGTGCCCAGAAATCACAATTATAACAAATGCTATGCATGCAGCTACCACCTCTTAAAAATAAGACCGGTGGAAGAACTAACGGTTTAACTAGAAAATAATGTTTTCTAACTTGATTCATTTTTTTTTCTTTTAGGCACAGGTAGTGTATATGTATTCGTATATGTATGTCAATATGTAATTTGTATACTTTTTAGGCTGCATGATTATTGCAAATACCTATCTACCCGAGTTATAAGAAACTAAAAAACTTTCCTTCTGGCCCGCATAAATAAATTTTGTATTGCATAAACGTGAAACTTCCGTGTGAATGTGGCGATAGAACACAAAAGTTTAGGAAGATCGCATTAAGTGGATGACGAGATCACCACAATGTCGTCTGCGTAGAATATATATTGTAAATTGCACTCTTCTATTTTTATCCTACTCGGGTATATTATAAAAAGTACAGGTGATAGGGAACAACCCTGCCTAAGACATATTTTATTTCTGCCGGTTCGGTTATTTCCGCTTCGCATATTATAACAACCTTCTTATTTGTCTATACCTGTCGTAAAAGCCTAATGTTATACAATTTGCTAGACATTAGAGAGTTATCGATTGTCAAGTGTGAATTGTTTCTCACCCATCACCCACATGATATTTTCATTGCATTTTACTTTAGCGTCAACATGCACTAGATCCAAAGCATCGCAGATTTTTTGCAGAATCCCCCGGTGTAGAATCTGCATATCTGTTGAAGTTATTTAAATGTGCATTCTTGTTCCCAAAGATAATAATTCCTCGATTAGTGCCAATTTCTCTAACATAATTGGAAATACACGTCAAGTACTGTGCATTTCTTCCTCTTGAATCAGTTCCTGTCTTCAAATATACAAATTCTATCGGCGTCTTTAAACCTCCGATACTGCCTTTTAATGACATGTGTTCTCTGCAGCTTTCCCTCACCATTTCTTAACCCTCTCCTTTCATTAGCGCTCCCGATCCGTTTCCTTTCCTTTCCACATCACATCGATAACTCTGGGAAGACATAGCGTATCTCTAAGATACGCTTTGTCTTCCCATTTCATTCTTTTTCTGCCCTCTTGCATGATTATAAATCCTATATTGAGCTACTTATTCTTCTTTTTTTCTGCTAGGCTTCCTCCCACAATTCCAGAATGCATTTGAAACCTCAGCTATCGGAAGGTTCTGATGGCTCCTAAAAAGTTTTTGCTATACAGCCCATTCTCGGCCCCACCCGCATCCCCGTCAGTTCCCCACAGTGGACGTCGTCTCGGCTGAACGGTAGGGGGGGGGTTGGGGGATCGGACTCTCCTGATATTCATCACTGTTCGCATTCATGACCTCCTATCCGTTCTTAGAGCTCAGTCTCTTTATGGTCGTGTTAGCCTCCTGAACTGCCCTCTGTCTGCTTATACATCAGTCGATCACCTCCCGGACGGTGCACATTACAATGTGCGCCATCCCAGAGGTTATGACGCTCAGCTACTTCACACCCTTCTGGATGTGTGTGCCAAGCCCTCCCCCTTTTTGCTAAGACGCCGTTCAATCCCGCATGTAGCACCACAAGGGTTTCCTGCCCCTTGCTCACAGTAAACATTTCTACAGTCGTGTCCATCACCTCCTTAATTTACCTGCCTTGCAGTGCTGCAAGCTTTACTCTCCCATCTTCAACGACCTTGCTGGCGATTCCCTCTGTGCACCTAGACACATTACAGCTCCCTAGTACTAAAACTCTGTGCCCCCTATCCTTTTGTTTTTCCTGCATCGAGGTTTGGTGGTTGTCAGTAATAGGGGGCTGCCGTTGTACCACGTGCGGTACAATGGCTCCTACTGCCCTTTCCGCCACACTACTGTCTGCCGTCTCTACAACCGGCACTGCATAAACTGCTCCTCCCTCCGTCCCCTGTCTTTTCATTTCCCACAGCTCACGTCCCACCCTCTCTAGCTCATTTTCTACTGCCTCTGGTCCTTTCTTCTTCTTCGTCAACCTAACCACGAGTTGCCATTCCATTGCTTCATGTTTATATTTGTTGGACCTTTGCGTCGCCTTCACCTCTTCCAGCTGCCCTTGCCTGGCCTCTTCTAGCACCTCTCGTCTTTTTGTTTCTCTGTTCAATTCCGTCTGCATACCCCTTAATTCCTCTAGCTTAACCGCCCGGTCTCTTTCTATCCTCTATAACCTATCCCAAGATTTTCGAGTCCGGCCCTCTTCTCCCGTTCCTGGCTGAGCTCATCGTTCAGTTCCTTAACATGTGTCTCGAGCACTGCCCTATTTTCCCTCTCTTCATTGAGTAGCCCCTTAAGCTCCTCAAACTTAGCCGCCCACTCTCCTTCTACCCTAAAAAAAAAACGGCCTCAAGATTTTCAGAAACGGCTAGAGAAGCTACCCTCCAATGCGTCAGCTCAGCTCTCAAAGTCGGTATTCTCTAAATAGCACCGTCACTTATCCTCTTCACACTTTACCAACTCCGCTTCCCTTTTACCCTTCCGTCCTTCACGACTCATCTCCTGTCAAATTGAAACAAAGCCTGTCAAGATCTAAACAAAGCCTGGCCCTTATAGCCTACCCGGCCGCCTTTGCCAACGCTAACATAAAAAAAGCTTGTCAATGCTCAATCGAGTGGCCTGCATATCGCCTTATCACTTTATAGGGAAGAAAAGACTGTCCGAGTGACCAATTAACACAACTACTGACGCGGCCAACTATGCCGCCAAATATTCAAGCAAAGCCCTGTCACATAATATCACGAGAAAAAAAAAAACTATAAACTATTGGAACTTACTGTCCTTGAAGTTATTTATATCTGTATTTACTATCCCATGCACATTCAATCAACCGAGAAGCAGAAAAAAAGTAAAAAAAAAAAAAAAACTTATCTTTGGGGATCCGGGGCGCTTTCAAAACCACATCCGATCAGTCTAAACTGACAAACCTTCACCAGCTTGTTCGCGCCCTAACTTTTTGTCCGTAATTTACTTTTTTCAATGGGCTATTTCAATTTCAGATTAAAAACAAATCTGCCACAACATAATTTTGGTTGCCAACAGTACATTCACATTCGGCTAAATGCAGGACACTGCATTACCCTCCTTGCGGCGAAAGCTGAAGTGTGGTGATACAACACAAAATGAGTGCTGGGGACTAACAAAGAAAATTGAGTAAATGAGCTGATATTAAGCTGAAGACTTGCGGTGTACTTTCATTTCGCATATTTAAGTTCACTCTACTTCGCAAAAAAATTAAAAAAAACGCGAGTTCACTTTGCGAGATTAACGAGGTGTCGGGCATACTGCGGTCTCCGACAGGGTGCCGTCGAGTAAGGGGGCTTGTTGCCTCACAAGCACTGAATGTTTTGCCACTGACGAGCGACTATCCACGCTAGATGGTACTGACACGGTGGCATGATGATGAAGTTCCGCTCTGCGAGTCACTCCGCTCATCTTGGAAGCGTCTTTGAACAAACTGGCGTTTTGTGTGACGACTCGGTCACTTTGAGCCACCTTAATTTGGGATCCCTAGATACTGATTACGGTATACAGTGTAGGATCATAAAAAGGAGTAAACGTTTTTGTTTTGCCTTTTTCACACAAGACGCATTGATCGATTACAAAACGGTGCGGTCGGGCATTTCTTCTTTTTCGGCACGTTGACTGTAGTACGTTCTTCTTTTGAGCTCAGTTGACCTCAACCCTTCAGAGTGTGCCGCTTCTGGAGATGGTTTGCGTAGCTGAAAAGGAGATTCCTCATAGGTCTCCGGAACAAAAGTTAATACGGCATTATTGTTGTTGTTTGTTTAGTAGATCTGTGCGACATTATGAAGGTGTACAGCTCAGCCTTCCACTCACCGCTCTCAATTATGCTGTATGGACCACCTGTTTCTTTAGGGTTCTCAGAAATCGTTCCACTTCACCATCTGCCTGAGGTGACAAAGGTTATTCTGTGATGTCGAAATCCAAGCTGCTTGGTAAGCTCGGAGAAGTTTGAACCTTGGAAAGGAGGCTCATTGACCGTTTTGACTTGTTCCGGAATGCCGAACTGGGCGAACACTGCTCGGAGGTTGGGTATCACGTACTGTCCGCTTGTAGAGTTAATCACTCGTACACCGGGTATCGCGAAAAGTGCTCGATCACGACAATCGCGTACTTTCCGTCAGGAAATGGGCCGTAAAACTCAACTGATCAAAGGTCGGATTGACCCTCGGTGCAAAGTAAGCGTCTAGCTTCATTCTTACTGTCTCCTACTCCGATGTTGACGCTCTCGAAGAGCCTTGAGCTTGGGCTGTACTTGTGACCGTCGATGATGTAGGCAAGGAGTCAGGCAAGGACCGGAAGGTGTCGAACACGTCTTCTCCCGCGTGGAGAAGAAGTACTTTCTTACGCGCGTTTGAAGTGATGTTGCACACTCTGATGAAAGTTTCGAACCTATCCATTCATTTTGCCCACTTCAGGCTGATGTGCTTGGCTTCGATTGCTTGAAGAGTGAAGTTTGAAAATGATGGTAGCGTGCGCACTATTATATGACTGCTTGAAATGTCTCGGTGCTCGTTGACTGCGTTCTTGGTGTTTTTTTTTTTTCTGGTGATAATTTGGCACACTACTTACACGGACGCTTTGTTAAGAATACTCCTGCTTCCGATACCATTGTATTGTCTGCTTCGATCAGGGTGGCTTCGACTGAGGGAGGGCCTCGGAAGGCGATAATGTGTTCGTTTTACTCAGCCGGTTCACAGACCTTGTTGCCAACCGTGCATTTACAGTATGCTAAATGCAGGACACTACAATGATGCCACAATAGCTGATGGCACATGATGTCACGTTATGTCAAATGGAACCTGTACTTGATGTCAAGTCATGTGAGGTCACCGATGTCAGGGTGTCACGTGACATAATAATGTCAGATGTTGCAATGTGACATCCAAACTTGTCGTCAAATCATGTAATGCCATGAGGTCACGTGACATGCGCGTCAGTCAAGCGTTTTGCTTTTCTCACGAAACCCACTCCTACTGCGCATTACATGTTAGGAAACCTCTAGAAGCAGTGTTCCCGCCTAAACCACAGGGTACCAAAGTTATGGGAACTTTCTAGGCCCCTTAAAATCCCTGGAGTTCACAAGATATGGAAACCTTGTCAGTGCTTAAGTACTCTGGCAACACGAAATTAGGAATTGAGAACCAACCGTCGAAGGTCGCTGCAGAAGTGCGTGGCAGCGTGTCGCAGGAAGCGTTAGAGGAAATAACGACGTCATCGACGGCGATGTAACCCTCAGTCGATGGTGAGCCGATGACGCCACTGAGTAGAACCTGCAAAATAAAACAATAAAATAGTAATATTAAATACAATACCTAGAAGCTAATGACCGGCAACATAATTTGCTTAATGACTAGCGAGGTGACCTTTTATGCGAATAATTGATTTGATATCTAGGCTGTTTATTGGTACTCATTTCGGGCACCTCGTCATTACCTTAGTAGCGTGCGTTCGGCGCATCCACCGAGGACAGGCCGCTCAGATAATAATGCAGTGCGCGAAGCGACTGCGTCACACTTCCATGCATCACTGCGGATGAAAGTCTCGGCACTCTTTCTGCGTCCAGTTTTGAGATCATTAGGAAAAAAATGTGAAAACTGGTTTCTGAACATCTCAAACCTTGTTGGCTTTGTGCGCGCTGATTAATTTGTTTGTCCTCTAATCGGGACTACTGTCCATACAGCGACTGCAACTTGGTTTAAAACACCACAACACGAAAAGGACAAGAAAAGAAAAGACGGAAAAATACATGCAGTCTCAACATCTCATTAGTTAAATTATGCAGTGATCTGTCATAATCGGTCCCTAACTTGCATTAGAATGGAAACAGATTCCTTTATTGGACAGACCAACGAAGGCCGTGCTGACACATTTGTCTTTTAGTTTGTTTATTTTGTAAGCTTTTATCATTTCTCGAGTTGTTTTTTCACCGTTCCTTTCAAGTATTTTGCGTTTTCGGTAGCCCGGGGTGCATCAACAGTGACAGCAGTGCAGTGCCAGATGACCGGAGATTTGTTTTGTTAGATTATACTGATGTCCCCTTAATTGGTCATTAATGCACCGTCTCGTTTGTCCAGTGTAGAACTTAAGCATTAATGGCCGATGAGGGGAACGGTGCATTAATGACCGATTAAGTGAACATCAGTATAATGTAAGAAAACAAATCTCCGGTAATCATGGAATTCACTGCCGTGACTGTGGATGAACCCTTGACTACCAAAAAAGCAAAATACTCCAATGAAACCTAGAAAAACTTACTCGAGAGATGATAGAAGCTTACGAAATAAACAAACTAAAAAACAAATGTGTCAGCACGGCTTCCGTTGGTCTGTCCGATAAAGAAATTTGTTTCCTGACTGGTGAGAGTCAGGGACTGACTATGGCACATAACTGTATAATTAACTAATAAGATGCTGAGACTGCATGTATTTTTGTGTATTTTTCCCATTCTGTATATGTAGCTGTTGCCCATGTGTAGATATACTGGAAGCGGTGAAAAAAGGCTCGAGGCACACTTAAGCACTTCTTATGAGTTGTGAATGTAGTGTCATGAATGTCGTTCTTGCGCGCGTCCTCGTGAAGTTGCCGCGTCTCACTGACATCGGCCGTGCCGCCGTTCTGTCGGCGGCACGGAATCGGCTGCAGTGATTGGCTGGCGCGCTCAGGCCGTGCCGGCGCCCGAGCGCGCCAGCCGACACCTTTTGCCCGCGCGTGGGCACACAGCGCCATGGGGTGGCGCTGATTGAAACTAACGCGCGGCGGCCTCCTTCGGCTTCATTTACTTGCCGTTTTGCATGGCTTTTGGCGCGGCTTCAAAAACTGAAATGCCTCAGATCGCGGCTTCACGAATTTATCTGCCGCTTGGCGCGGCTGATGACGTCGGCTCACTCCATGGGACAGTTAATGCTTTCGCATTAGCAAACCTTCAATTCATAGTCGGCGCTGTCGTCTCTCTAGTCTTTACTTTGTCCCTGTCTTGTCGCACTGCTTTAAGCAAAGATCATAATCAACCCACCAGCCCCAACAATTTTTTGCAACTGCCACATGACCCATAAAGTTAATGGAATGTTAATGAACTAATTTTAGTTCATTATTTTACGTATTGTGACGGTTGTTCCTACACCAAATATCTGCCGATCCTGATAATACATGGCGAAAACAGCCCCTGTGTCGCTTTTGCCCCTTTTCTAAGAAAACATCAGTTCAAGCTAAAATCAAAAATTGTATTTCATCACTACGGCAGACCTGCATCGAGTTACCATAAAACAGAAAGTCTGCACCCGGATATTGTATGCAAGCCCTTACCTGGATAATATTTCTGAAACATTTGAAGTACAAGATAAGATAAGATCAGAAACCCACATAGCAAACTTGGAAGCCCACCGGGCTAACCGTGATAATCCTTTGTGTCTTTTGCTTCTCCGAGCACGCCGATGCAAAGTAGCGAAGCTTTTCTCGTATGCGACAGTGCAAAGTGATGGCGCTTTACACCTGCGCACCGGTGTAAAGCGGTGACAATTTATGCGTGTGCGGCCGCGTTAAGCGAGGAAGCTTTAGTTGCACGCGCTGGTGCGAAGCAGTAAAACCTTACGCAAGATCACCGGTGCCAGTTGGGCTTGACGTGAGCAGGCCTGCCGATCGGTTGTACTACTCCTATTCGGTTCTGTTGAACAAAGCAAGGGCCAACCCTACCACGGTTCTAACATTCTAACAATTATAACATCGCGGACCGATGTTAGAATTGACGCGAGTGCCCCAGCATGGCGAAACATGGTTGATCATACTTGAAATTTGGACAGTGGCACTACCAGTGCATTTAATAAGCGAGTTTAACTAGGTGGACAAAGAACGCTCCGAAGCAAATGTTTGTGTGAATTTCCTCCCCTTTAACTTTTTTAAATTGTGGTCCACCCACCTACATGAATACATTTTGTTATTAATAATGGGTCTGTACACTACAGGGGCCAACACATTAATGATTCAATCTTATATGCCTAAACACGCATGCATATTTCATGCCACCAGTCTATTTCCGTATGAAGTTACTTCATATTTTTTATGACTGATGCGTGTCCCGCAGCGCTCATCAGTAAGAAGGGGAAAGTTCGCAGTCACATTGTGTTTCTCAATCAAGCCACCAGGTTACCATTGCAAGAGACGTACCCTCTTTCCGGCGTTGACTGCCACTTGTCCCTGATTCCAGGTATCAAAACCACTCTCTCCAACTTCCCACAGGGGCGAGCTTGAGTCACGACGTGGGTCTACTCCTGGTGGTATCGATTTGACCTGTGTCGACAAGAGAGGAGTGTTCTGAAACTCCGGAGAATATCAACGGCATCCTAAGAACATACACTGCAAGTGAAAATCAAATACTGTAAACACCATTATTTTCGCAGGCTTAATGTTTCGCAAATTTGGCATTATGTGGGTTATAACAGTATTTGTCGGGCCCATTTTGTGAATCTGGGTGGTACTGTGTGTATTTGTTACCATAGAAATACATATTCGCAAGATCTATTCTTCGCTAAACTATTAAGACTGCGATATTTGCCAAAATTAGTTCTACGCAAAAATTAAGTTGTTTACAGTATAAACATTGAGCAAAATGCACCTAAGAGGCGTCAATAAAATGGGCGTGGTTGTGACGGCTTGAAACTGAGCTAGTCGGTTCATTGCTTATATATGCTGCCAGCTGAACATAAAGGAAGGTTATACTATACAGAGAGAGACAGAAAATGCAAACACACCACTTGTTTAGCTGTGTTTGCCTTTCCCGTCTCTCTATGCATGTAACGTTTCTTCGTGCTCAGCTGGCACCATATAAAAAGTGTGGTTGTGTATCATGTTTTGGGAAGGCTGGAGGGGCAGTGTAGGACACGGCACAACCACATGTAATCGTGTGCATTCTAACTGTAATCATCCATTCCTCGGATGACACTACAAAGCACAATCATGTGTTGACCGCACAGATTTATCTCAACCCTTGTTTGACTCAATTGAATATACTCGTGCTCTCTAATGACTGCCCTGGAGCAGTTTGCTTATAGAAGAAAAGGGCATCACACATCAGAGAAAATACAAACAACGGTGGCATGCCTGGTAAAAGTCTCGAGAAGTCTGATGCAGAGAAATGCGAGAATATGACTTCAACACTGCGATTTCGATTGCAAATTTCACCAGTTCATATGAATGATTGTTGCACCAGCTTGCATTTGTGAAAAATCACGGCTTCAGATTGCATATTAAAAGACTGAGTTCTTGCACATTCAGGCAGCAAACGTCTCCAGAAGACAACGAAGACGCCTTGAGGGCAGACTGGCCTCCTGCTTTATAATCATTCATACAACAAATTTGACCTTCGACATTTGTGCAGATGTGTGCAACAAAAAGAATGACTTATAAGAAACTCACTGATCTTTATCTACAAAGTTCTATGATAAATAGAATGCAGTATTTAAAACGCGATAATTCAAATTTGTGTGAAGATATTAAACATGACGTTACATCTTGGTGGTATGTCGTGGTATCATGTAGTGTCATGGTTTACATAACCTGTTATGTCACCCATGGCGCGAAATCATGCCATGTATTGCCATGATGTCAAAGTGACAATATATTGCAATGTTGTATATCAGTGGCAGTGTAACATAACGTAAGGTCACATTATTTCGTCGCATGATGTCATTTCACGTGATA
Source organism: Ixodes persulcatus (assembly GCA_013358835.2). NCBI lineage: Eukaryota > Metazoa > Arthropoda > Arachnida > Ixodida > Ixodidae > Ixodes > Ixodes persulcatus. Next base: position 300,014 of record JABSTQ010011293.1, read on the forward strand.
CTTTTCTATCTGAAGTGACATCAACTTACACCACGACATCCTGACGTGACACTGACATGCTGCCAAGATTTGTGTACATAAGGTGGCAAGCAATGAAAACACAACTGATGAGCCATCAAAACAAATAGTCACACTGACCCATTGAACATTTATTCATTAATCAATCGACTCAGCAACTAATAAAACTGAAGTGAACAAAAAACACAAAGTAACTTGAAAAACAAAAACTTACCCTCAGACTACCGCTCTTGTCTCCGGCGACTATGTACCAGAAGCTCATGCAATGTGTCGTTTTTACGTCCGAAATGACAATGTCGCTGAGAAGTTGGGCCTCGGCTCCCTTCAGAGAGTTGTAAGTGCTGATGTAGAGGTAAGAACCTGAAACAGAAGCACAAAATAACAATGAGGGTCATGAAGTGGTTTAAAGCAGTTGTGGAACAGTTGTGTATTTAGAGTGAGTGAAAGATGTGCAACTTAGAAAGCTTGCTGATGCCTAGACTTCCTATGACCCTTTAAAATAAGCCATTGGAGTATGTTTTACATAGATATAATAATGCAGGACCTTTTAAGGCCCAAGCAGCACCCACAACAACACAAAAATTTGGAATACGGCAGAACACGCAGAAATAAAATCCCTACTATGTCAGCTTAGGCACAAGTACTACTGCAGACAATATAGCCGCGTGCAAATACCTGAGTCAGTAGCGTGCTCCTCTGGCAGGAATATGATCCCCGCCAGCGCTTGCCTTTTTTATCTTTCTTTTGTTTGCATTACTGAAATGTTCCACATGACTCGAGAATTGTGCTGTTTGTTCGATTTTGAAAACTTCTTGATACCGTCGCGCTTACAAAAGGAGCTTGGCATGTCTGCTTCAGTCAGTCGTTCTTCCGTCGCCGTCAAAGTATATCTTTGTCACTTCATGTTTCTCGGCACATTTTCGCCGCAATAAACTTTCATTTTATGTTTTATTAATCACGTTTATGTTTTTGTGCGTGACAATTTTAGCTGAAACAGCCCTCTATGCTTTTGTTGGCTTACCAAACAGCGTTCAAAGAAAGTTTCATGCAAACATAAACTGTAACGTGAAACTTGGGTCTCAGTCTTTGAACGTTCTGACAAGTTGAGAAGTAATAGATCTTGCGGGAACGGTAGGCGTAGTAAGAGTCCAGATTGGGTGTCTCAGCTCATAATCTCCGGGGTGTACATGACAGTATCCAGCAAGCTAAAAACAGAAAACACATCGTAACATGCCGCAGATCTTGCGGATATACTAACACATTTATATCACGGCGATAAAAGCTGTAGTGTCATAAATAACATTAGCAGCATAAATGGGACATTTCAAACTGTAAAAGCTTGTTCATATTGACAAAGATCGGAAAGCACGGAATGCTATAGACCTTCCAAGGATGAAGATAATGGTGTTTCAACGACACCCCTTTACCGAAGAATAGTTCCCATCTTTGACATACACCGTGAGATGGTGCAGCACGACCAGAAGGGCCGCAAAGCGCGCGACCAGCCTTCACGTAACGCACTAGAGTTCGCTTTTGCGTGATAGAAGCAACCCAACCAGGATAAGCCCTTGCCTCACAATCTCAAGGTGGTAACTTCAAATCCTGCCGGGGACTGAAGTATTTTTAATGTGAAACATTTTTGGCGAGGCGTTCAGCATTTCGTAAATCCCAGATAAAAGCGTGGCTGCGAGGCTCGACAGTGATTGGCTGACAGGTGGGAAAGGAGAAGTAAGGTGCTTGACGCTGATTGGTTCACGGGGAGGTCACGAGACTAGAAGGGCAGGGGAGGGAAACGAAGGTAGGTGAGGAAGAGCTCCACCACCTTCGAGCATTGAGGAATAGGAGCTCGAGAGTATGGAAGGCTCCGGAAGGTCGCCAGGTTTAATAGCCCGATTAGCGGTAGTATCGCTTCGTTCCAGGAACCAGTATCAAGTATACGCGTGGTACGCGTTAAACTATCGAGGAAGAGCGCTGCGAACGCCTGGCGTTTCGAAGCTCAGAGTGTCCGTAAACGTTAGTGATTCTAGAATGTTTCACGTATGCACTGCCTATCACAACTTTCTAGCAATTTGCCTTAAATGTTGTATGGTTCTCTATGGGCATAACACTCTTCGGTGTCACTTCTTCGTTACAGCCGGCCGCTACAGCCGGCCGTTACTGACCGCCGTTACGTCCAAACGTTACAGAACCACACTACTGGGCAGATAGCCAATCTGGTTTATGATTAAAGTCATTAGTACATCATCGGCAAATTATTCTGCTTCGGCAACTTCTATTAGCGACCAAGGCACGATGTAATTCCTATCAAAACAAACAAAAGAGGTGACCCTTGTGTCTGTAGTTAGAACTATGATTACTGGTTGCTTCAGAGAATGCATTCTTGAACCGGCTCTTCAGCCTAAAAAATAATCAAGAAAGCAAAGGACCAAGACACAAGGTTGTACGTTTGCCTACGTTCTAAATCATGACTTATTTTTGAGAAAAGGACTGTTTTAAATATTATCAACAGTTAAATTCACTTCAAATGACGCCACATAAACGCTTTACTGCTTATAGCGATAGCTTTCTAGAGATCTAGACTAGAAACAATACTTTTCTAGTACAGATACAATAATAATCGGTTTTAACTAGAGCCATCCGTGGATAGCGGTTTGATCATCCGTATCCTATCCGCATCCACAGATACTATCCGTATCCGAACCGCATTCGCAATGTTCTTAAATTATTGTATTCACATCTGCTTACTTTGTATCCGCATTTGGCCAGCATCCGCGAAATTCGCAACCGCATACCACCCGCAATTCGCGCACTCATTTTACATCATAACACCAAGCGTGAATAGAAAACATCTCGCAGCTTAAAATCCGTTTGCTTATCTTTGTACAAACAAGCCTTCCAGTAAGAATACAGTGAAAGCCATTTTATAGTTTTCTGTTTTATCGAATTCACAATATGAGTGCTCTTCCTTCAGGCACACTTTGTGTCGGTGGAAAGATGATCGCAAATATGAGATCGTCCGTAGACTCTGCAACTCTACTCAAAATAGGCGCTTAAAACCAAGCAAATGTGATTTTTTTATTCGCTTTGTAACACTCATTTTAAGCAGCCGCGTATTTTCTAAACATGGAAATTAACGAAGGACATATTAATAATATTGTGTCATTGTAGTTATGTCAAACGATAAAAAACTGGGAGGGGAAGGGTGGTCACCACAAACAAAGAACTCGTATGCGTACTATAAGACGCGAGCATACCATTAGGAAGATATAAAAATACTCAATAACAGCAACACCTATCAATTTCAGCTTTCAACACGATGCAGCAAGTGCGTGCTATGAACCACATATTTAGCGGAAGCTTGCAATATGTCAAGAAAAGAAAATAACGCAGACATATGCATGTTTAACTTGTCGCGATTGCTGTATAGAAAAAAAGAAAACATCGTCGACGGCGAACAGATTGAGATGGGATCACGTATCTTTAATCACAAGGCCCGATTCATGAGAAGTCTTTCTCTGATGCTACACTTGATGCTTCGATATATCATATACAAGCTCCGTTATAGTGACGTACGGGACCTTGTACCAGAGTCTTGCGTTATGAGGCTTTTTCTACCTTTTTGTAGCTTGTATGACTGTGGATTTCCTTTTTTCCCCAAATTACGTTTTCCGTTTTTTGTCTGCCAAGAAAACAAAACGGTTTTCCGGGATGATTCATACCACTGCGTGTTTAATTTTTTAAGGACAGCATTTTCGGCAAAATAGAACGCTTTAAAGAGATCTCTGGTAGAATCAGGTCTTTGTTGTTGTAACGAACAATTTTCTCCACGATTGGCAATTTGTTCTATGAGAGTAATTTTCTCCCTCAAAACATTGGATAATGCACCTTCACTCATTCACTGTACACTTTGCGGTCGCGTACGTTTATGGACCGTCACGGCAAAAAATGCTAATCTGGACCCGCGGATATCCGCGTCCGATCCGCTTTTGAAGCCCTGGCCTTCCGCATCCAATCCGAAATGCGTAAAAACGGAAAAATTTTTTGCGCATCCGCCAGTTGGCTGCGGATATCCGCGAATGATCCGCGGGTAATCCGCGGATATGCGGGGCTCTAGTTATAATGACTGAAATCTGGGGGATTCTCGCTATCGTTTAAGTGGGTTGCACTGTATAACCAATTACTGTAACCGCATTATTTCACGTTCATGCACAGTGGTGTGCGTGAACCAAAAGCGCTGAAAACAAAATAGACATCTCACCGTTTTGTTCCGAACGCTTTTGTTTCTTTTTTTTTTTTCTGCAGCGCGTGAATTTGTGTCTCCCGTCACCAGCTCTTCGCAATAACAGTGCTTCAACGGCATTTTGTTATCGCTATTTTGTTTCTTTTCCAAAGAGCTCGTGCATTGGGCAGCGGGCACTGCAAAAACCCAAAGTATGGAGCTGGTTACTACCGCTCAGGGTTGGGCAGCAATACTCAAAAATGTATTTGGAAATACAAATACTGGGATACATTAAAATAGTAGCCAAAATACTGATACTAAAATACATCTGTAAAAATGTATCGCGATACGTATCGGAAATACATTTTAAATAGAGGCAAAACGTATTTGGAAATACAAATACAGGAATACATTTTAGGGAGGGCAGAAATACAAATACAGAAATACTGATACTGCAATACATTTTTCACATTTGTTAGAAACGCCAACTGAGATGAAGCTTGAAGTTTGAAGTGGAAGTTTTTGATCCCAAAATTACTTTCCCGTATGCTTGGCACTTTGCCTTGAAGGTAGCGGTTTCGGGCGACGAGGAGTCTTCAATGAGTTCAAAAAAACGTTCCATCAAGGACTGACCGCGGTCCCTTCCCTGACATCCTGTCTGTCTAACGAGGGATGCGAAAGACTTCGACCTCTAAGTAAATTCTGTCATCCTAAATCCCATCAAAACATCACCACGCCCCTGTCCAATAAGGACGTCACTGCCAACATTGATCACATGACGTCACGGTGGAATGAACTGGTATTCTTTATCTGTAGGTGTGGCATTGAACATGAAAGTTTACCACGCTGGTGTATCAAAGTGCAATAGATCCTTTCGTTGTAGGTTACTTCGTGGAAGACCGTGCAGGGAGTGTCATTTGGAGTTTTCGAGAATAGTGGGCCACCTGTAGCATCCTGGAACACGTGTCTCATCTTCTGTTACGGTTGAAGAAACGATACAATTGCATCCCTGTTGTGAAGGTCTTTCCTGCAGACCCTCCGCCACCGACGCATGGATTGCAGTCATCAAGTTTAGCCTAGCATCACCCAAACAGAGACCTCGTGGATTGCGACCTGATATTGCCAGCACAGGTGGGAGCTCTCCGAGAAAGTGAGCGCTCGAGACGAGTCGCAGGTGTACAAGGCTGGGTCGGCACAGCGAGGCCACGTCTGGCCTCCTTCCTGGGTTTCGGATCCCCAGAGCAGCGGGTCACGTTCACGTCAGCTGATGACGTACCCGTAAGCCGTGCAATATTACGGGCGGAGCCGCAGACTTATTCGAATATGTGTTAACTTCACTGCTTGAGTCATCCTACTATTTCAAGTCAACCACCGCCAGGCTCGTGCTGCAACGGACTGGGTGTGACTAAGCTTTGCCGGCTGGGTGTACTGTGTACGCTAAGGCAAGAAATACATCTACTTGCGGACATTGGATGCTAGCAAACAATGACTCAAGAAATTCCTACCTAAGGACCTGCGGCAGAAGATGCTCTGACTCCAATCCTGGCGCGCCACCTGGTTCGAGTCCCCGGCTACGCAACACTTCTCAGAAGAGAGAGGAGGACGCACAGAAAAATAGTTTGAAGGATCGGAAGGAACCTTGGTCAGCATAGCAACAATGCCCCAGCATCTCTTAACCCTGATGCCCTAAGAAGTAAAAAAAAAAAAAAAATGCGTTCGGACATTTTTTTTTTTTTTGAGGGGGGGGGGGGGGGGGGGAGTATTTTTCGAAAAATGTAACGAAATACATTTCATCCCGATTGTATCGCGATACAAAAAAAACATTCCAAATGTATTCCGATACAGGAATACAGATACTGGTGAAAAAAATGTATCGCGATACAGAAATACAGATACGAAATGTATTTCTGAAATACTATCGCGATACATTTGTATCGCGATACTGCCCAACCCTGCTACCGCTGTGGTGTAGCTTAGGAGAATCAAGAAAAAAAACCTGTGGTGTAGCTCTCTCGTAACGCCTCCGCTTAGCACGCAGCAGACCCAGGTTTGATTCCCGCGGGCGGCGGGCAATCTTTCCCAAGGATTTTGCAACATCGACGACGGGCACCTTGCATCGCCAACTACAACGTCAACTACATCAACAACGGACTTAATTTGCAGCGGTGGGAAGATACCATAACAGCTATCGCTGTAAAAAAAAAGAGAGCTTAAAATAAAGACCCGATTTCTTACGAATGGGCTCGCGGCCTGTTCCCACCTGCCAATTTGGGATTGGGCCAAGGCTTTTGAACACGTTTCCACAGCAACTTACGTGTCCCCGCCCGTCACACTCTGACGACCCTTTGCCAGGTGAACTGTTTCGATGCCCGGCGCGCTTTTTCTGAAATAGCTGTGATTTCCTGCTGCCGTGATTGCGAAAATTACCCACGCAATAACTCGAAGTTTACTTTTTTTTTTCTGGCATCTCAACTTTCATCGGTACATGACAGACTGCAAATCTCCAATTGAAACATGCTACCTAAAACAAAAGGATAAAAAGGGAATAGGCAGTGGATTTAATATTTCCACGTCCCCCGTCGATGCAACCGTCACAGTGGTAGCCATTCACTGTGATGGTAGCGGTTTCGTGGTTTCGTTTTCCTTGGTTTCTGATGGTGTTGCCGGTGTTGTGCTTACGCTTTCACGGAGTCTCGTGTTGCTATGTCGCGTGCCTAAGATATTTTTGCCCTACTTTGCACTGGAAATGTCTTATCCAGCGTGTGCGTGCTCGACTGGCTTGACTGTTAATCCTTTCAGGCTTGACACGCCCGGAGTTGATGTTCTGAGCTCTCGCGCGTCATTCGGCATGGATCTCAGTTGAAATTTTAATTGGTAACAAAGAAGAGCTGGGTATCCCTCTATCTTGTCTTTACGTAATAAATGTAAGCGCAAACACTACGTAACATTGATAGTCTAGCACGCCTTTTGCACCTCCACGGCCTTGTGAGTGCGTCTTCGTGTGGTTGTGCTTCGATCTGGCTCTTGCCCTTTTTTTGGCCGGGATTACTGAGTATGTTTTTGTTTTAGTTTAAAATGTATTTTTTTGTGCATAATGGGCTATAAAACGGCCAGAAGGTTAAAGAAATATTTATTGGTGGACTCTTATGGAATGTGCTAACATGACCCTTGGGAACCACCACCTCTACCTGCCGCAGAGCCCTCCCAGCCACCAACTGAGCCTTGCAGATTTCAAGACTGGCTCGTCGAGCCCGCTTTGTCCTAGCCTTTGTCACAAGCAGACCGTCGTCGGCTCGCCGCTTTTTGCACTGCATTTTGGCCAGCCCCTTGTGAGGTACTGCTTTCTCTTCTCTGTCTCGTTCACTCGCCTTGCACCCTTAGCAGTGGCATCCGCTGCCAGACGCTGCTTTCGCTGTTCACCGGTTTCTTCAGCCCGTCTCCTTCGTTCACAACCTGTCTTTTTTGCCACGTACTCGGGCAACCCCTAGTAGTTGGCTCACACTCCATGTTGTAGGGCAAACCAAGGCACACGCGCTAAGCACACTTGCAAGTTAAGACTCGCCCCAGCATCTGGTCACGCATTGGCTTCCGCCCCGTGACTTCGCCTCCCTCTCGCCTTGCTGCGCCGCGCGCGAATTGGCTTTTGCCTTGTGACGTCACCTCCCTCTCTCCTTTGTACTTCAATACTCTCCTCCTCTCTAGACGGCGCGCTTCTCTTTCCACTGCTTTGTTCACAAACGGATGCCGCCAGCTTATCCCTGTCATGCGGGTACTAAAGCTAACGTATTAATAAATGTTTTGAACGGCGCGAATGAACAAAAAAGGTCTGTGCACCGAGCAAAAAAGTCTAATGTCGCGATCTGCGCCAAGGTGTGAAAGATGCCCGCATTTTCCGACAGCAAATGTCATCCAATCAACTGCAAATTTTGTGACACAAGATTCAGCTCCTTTGTTTGTATAAAGCATGGGAAATAAACGATGAAAAGCAAAGGTGCCGCATTCAATAATGTTTAACAGAACCAAGTGAACGTTACGCGCGGCCTGATAGCCGATGTCCCTTGCTAACGTTTAAGGTTGGGCTATAGTCGGTAACAGGTCAAGAAGGAAGTGGAAGCTCCTCCCACCTCTTTCCACTTTAGCAGAGCGAACACTGGAGAGGAATTCGCCTCCTCTCCAGCGTTCACTCTACTAAAGTGGAAAGAGGTGGGAGGAGCTTCCACTTCCTTCTTGACCTGTCACCGACTAGGGTTGGTGTGCAGACATAATTAGAAACAAAACAGCGCAAAGACGAGGACAAAGTAAAAGAAAACCGACAGGACACAGCTGTTACCTTTTACTTTCTCCTGGTCTTTCCGCTGTTTCGTTCTTAATTATATTACTTGCTAAGTTTTCTTTTTTTTTTTTTCATGCCCCATCACTTAAAAGGTTATAAAAACTGCAGTTGACTGCTTGACACTTTTTTTCGGAAAATATGTGTTGAACTGCGACGCCGCCTGTTAAAAAGATGAAATTTTTTTGACCGTCACTTTCGATCACTTTTAGTTGAGTCTCTGAAGGCTCCAAAATTCTAAATTTTAGGCGTCAGAATAAAATACAAATATTTTTGATGGTGGACGCCAGAATCATTTTGAAAATATTTTAACGTCTTTAGGAAGTGGCGTCGCGGACGTAGCACCTAAAATTATTTTGAACGTAAACGTCCAAACAGTTGCTGCTTTAATAGCCTCGAAGGCGTTGAGCAACCACCAGAGATGAACAACCGAACGTACACAAAGACACAGAATCTTGGCAACATTTTGCATGTCTGAGAGTCACCGACAAATCACCAAACAACGTCTTTGAACAGACCAGCTCAATTGAAGACCGCTTGGCTATGCCAAAAGAGCTCTTTTCTTTTTGCCAGCTGAGAAGATGTAGCACCGCCTCACAGAAAACCTAATCACCCTATTCATCTTTAAAAATAAACCTTGGAGTGTGCTTAAAGCCAACATCTTAGTCAGCACCTCTCCGGAAAGATGCAACTCTACATGGCGCCAGAGTTGATAAAAGTTAACTCGACTGAGATGGGACTTGGCTATAATGTGACTTTGCTAAAGTGAGACTTGACTAGAATGGAAGTTGATTAGAATGGGACGTTACTAGAATCAAACTCGGCTAGATTGAGAACTGGGCTAGAATAGGACTGGGTTAGAATAGGACTTGACTAGAATGGGACGGACTGGAATGAAACTTGGCTAGAATATGACGGGGCTAAATTGTGACTTGACTAGAATGCGACTTGACTAGAATACAACTTGGCTAGATTGGGACTGGGCTAGAATGGGACTGGTATAGGACCAGGGGGTGGGCTAGGCTCGGACTTGATTACAATGGGGCTCGGCTAAAATAGGACTTGGCTAAAATGAGACTTGGCTAAAACGAGATTCAACACTCACCTGTCCTGTTCCCATGGGTGTGGTCAACGCTGGGATGCCGCAATGTCGACTTGATTGAGCCGCCATGGACCACCCAAGGAAGGAGCTTGTTAAACCGATCCCTGACATTACGCCAGCTGCAGAGCCCTTGCTCGAAATCACACTCCTGTCTGTACTGACCTGCAAATTTAAATCAAGATGTTTCAGCGTCCCCAAGATCAGTCCAGTATGTCACGCTGCTCCGCCTTCGGGGTTAGTGTTCTTCAGGCTTTCTGCACCCTTCGCCTTCTTAGTCTCGCTTTTGCACTACCACAGCTACTGAAATTCGAAAGACTAAAAAATACCTGTTCTATGGCACTGTGATATTTTTTCACAGAGCTATTTACCGAGAGTTATAGCCGAAGAGGGTGCAGATGCACATACTCCATGATCCTACATGAAATACACAAAAAGACATAATTAGCAATTTTGTGACTGTAACCTACCTTCGGGACGGGTGCAATCGGACAGTTGCACGGCATCAACGGCGCAGTAGAAGCCCGGGTGGAATCCAGAGTCAATAGAGCACTTGAAGTCCAGCTGTGAAACATAACAAAATGGCACTGCATTCATAATATGCTGTCGATTTACGTTCACATCAAGATGCACATCGGTGCGCCTAGTAGTGTGTGCAAATAATAGAAATTTAAAAATATTGGACAGTATTTTTGCAGTGCTTCGCTGCACACTGCATCAAAATATAAATAGCATTGCTTTTTATATGAAGACTATATTCCGCCGATCAAACTGCAACATACCCAATAAAAGGTAGCTAAATCATCAAATGGCACGAAACAACTGCCGCCTTGCAGGTCTCTTCCTATGAAGGAGTTTTAAGGATCGTTAAGGCCCCAGGTGAGGGCACGAGGCATTTTAGCTCCAGTGCCTTGTGAGTGTTTTGCGTGTATTGCGTGTTTTGTGCAAGTAAAGAAAAAAAAAAAGTATCTTTCTTGGCACAATAATGGAGCGTCTGGCCCAAACTCTTGGGGTCCTGGGTTCGACTCTCCTTGGGGGACGCTCGAAATTCTATTCTTTCTTCTCAATTTATAAACTCATCACTTCCTCACGCACTTATTTCATGTCACGGATTTGGATTTTTTTAGTTTGCCGTGCCTATGATCTGTGGTACTGGTTCCCGTGTCAATTCCACTGATGTCTGTCGATCATTTTTTTATAATATTTTGCTGTCACATCCCCGAGAATAGCTCACCCGATATCTTTTACCATTTATCTCTTCAGATAGATGGGTGCCCATATGGGATTTTACGGTAAGTTTGGTGAGCAATTTCTTCTGTTACACTCTTCATCAGACCTACTAATACGATATTTATGGCACAGCCAGTCCCTTGCAAATTCCCGTCTGAGACCTTAAGAAAAATGAATAATTATGATGATAATTACAACATTGCAACTCTGGAATGTCATTGAAAGCAAGTATGTTTGGATAGCAGTGAAGAAGAGGATGATTGTTCAACTGCAAACCTGGAAAGTGCCTTTGGCGTTAAACGATACTTCAGCCTGGACCCATTCATCAGGCAGCAGGGCTGAGCTCGATCGCTTCCAGAGAACTATACTCTTTTTGTCACCACCTGAAAGATTATACAAACTTAATGAGCTAACTCTTCATACCTGTACTTTCCATACTATGAGCAATACTGTAACCTAATACAAGCGAGCCCAAATTTTCGCGAATATCACGACTTGAAAAGTTAGCTAAGATTACAGGGGGCGAATATTTCTATTGTCTAGAGAGGCTAATTCCAGCCTTCAAGATTCACAAAACCTAATGGTTGCAGATATGACCCTGGTTCCCAATTCGCGAAAAATAGGAACTGTGAAACCAAAGGATTTTAGAATGTTGCAATCGGTTCAGTTCAAGCAAAACTGTCAGATTACTTAATCAATGATACCGTATCTTCAAGACTATAACCCATAAACTACAGATGTTTAAACGTTTAAATTTTATGATGCGCGGGCTATCCGCAGGGGCGGACAATACTAGTGTTTTGTTTTCTAATATATTCTATTATGATGGCACGTACCCCAGATTTGGTGAGTGGCAGATTATGTAAATGATGCTTTTTCTACAGTACAAGCTTCCTTGTGTGCTAATAAAGTGGACCGTTTTAAAGGTATGCCCCGTATGAAATGTTTTTTTTTTTACATCCGGACTATTCACCGCTGTGAACTATCTAATGAAAAAAATTGTTGTCATGAAATTTGCCTCTGTATACTGTATACACAATGTTCGGACGATTGTCTGGAAAATACGGTAGATGTATGGACAATTGGAACAAATGACTCTATGTGGCACTACAGAAAAGCTCACAACCCTACATTTTGTGCTCAGCCTAATTCCGTCACGTCGAAAAGTATGCATTTACACAAAATGAGACGCCCTCTCTTTACCAGGCAAGAAGCTCAAGACATTCCCACCATGTTCTGGTCTGAGGCATGGAAACCAGGACCAAGTACAGTAGACTCCCTTAAGACGAACGCGAAGGGACCTTGAAAATTTGTTCGACTTATCAGATGTTCGCCTTAACAGAAGTGCCCTAATTATCATGCTGGGCATGTCTACATTGCTGTTGACCAATAAACACAGAATGAAAAGGCCTACAATGAAGAGATACTTAAAAATGGACATTTATTTGGCTTACCATGCCAAAAGAAGAAAAAAAAAATAAAGTTTCACACACCACTGGTGGGGGAACCGATCCATTCGGTGATTTTTGTCTGCCGCCTCCTCTGTGCAAATCGGTGTCTAGCGATGAAAGACATGTGGCCCATGTTCCTGAGAAAACATGGGCCACATGTCATAATTGAACCTTAATCACTGTCATCACGTCCATCAGACTCCTTGTCCGACGCCTCCTCCCAAAGGCAGTAGTTTCAGTGCCGTCGAGCGCATTTGAAATCCCGCACTTTTGAAAGAGCGAGCGACGAGCGTGCGCCGACGCAGTGAAAACCCGGCGCATCGCATAAAGCGAGTAACCCAATGTCGGCTCGCCAAAGTTCTCATGCAGCAGCTCGATGTTTATGGCGAGGTCCCGTTCACGCTGCTCTTTTACAAAGTTACGGCGAGGTGCCGTTCACGTTGCTCTTTTACAAAGTCGCCAAGACTTGCCTCGACGTCCGCGAACACGCCATTCTTTGGGCTCCTAAAGCTTCTCCTCGTTCCGTTGCACGCGAACAGAGCTTGCTTTTGGGGAGGCACTCACTTGATGGAATGACGTTTGAGCGAACGCCCACGTTTCACCGAATGACACTTTAGCGAATAGTTGGACGCCGCGAAGCGGCGTTTTCGGGTGGGCCAAATGGGTTCACATTTTTGTAATGAGCCGACGCAGACTGTCGCCGCGAAGCGGCGTAAGCGCAGCGTGGCGGATGGGTTAACGCGCGCCCCCGTTATTCGCTAAAACGTCAATTCGCTCAAATGTCGCTGTTCGCTAAAATGTCATTCGCTCATGTGATATGGACCGCATCCGCGGATGCTACCCTCATTTACGGCGAAATTTCCTCCGGCAGCACTGTTACCGGTGTCTTCCGCAACCAAAAGAACTTTTCTTTTGTAGGCGACCGACGATTGTTTTCGCGCCGACGCCATTGCCGAGCCTGACCAGCCAGACTGTACGAAATTGGTGGCGCCTCGGACATTGTGATTTTAATGATGATGATAGCTGTTTTGAGCGCCATATTGCTTCGAAACCGAAACTACGTCAAACAGCGTTAGACCGCGCCTATCGAAGCTAAAAATTTGAAAAAAAAAAAAAAAAAAAACTCGTATTATATGCGGGGTTTTACGGGACATCTGACATACACCTCGGCCGGCGCAATGCGTGGCGTCGCCGTCGGTGCAGTGTCATCGCGAAGGGGACCTATGAAAGTTCGAGTTATCCAAAATGCATGCGCAAAGCGGTTCGTGTTAAACGATTTGTTTTTTGCATTGCGTCTATGGGAAACCAACCAAATGTTCTTACTTTGTTCGGCATATCCGAGAATTTCGCTTAAGCGAGTTCGCCTTAACGGGAGTCTACTGTATATATGCTACGAACTATGTTACAAGAAACACATAGGGCGATTTCACGAAAGGTGTTTTGGCTTCCTGGGAAGTACGTTCTGCCATGTGGATGGACAGCGTCCGCCACTTCCCGCATTAGTATGTATGTAGACGATAAGTTATTGACCTCGGTTTTGGTGCTGACGAAACGCGCAACCATGGCATGTGGCTAACTACGCAACTCAATATGTATGACTAGGGACGTTTTTTCGGCTGGAAAATCAAACACTTATTTTGCTTTTTTTACCTTCCGGAGTCAGCCCGGCGGCATCAATCGGGCCAATTTTTGGCCATCGACAGTTTGACTTGATGATCGCCGGCTCGTCTAATGTCCGAATAAAGACCTGAATACCTAAACATTGAGTACCAGCCTATGCTTTTCTATGTTCTAGACTACTCTGGCTAGCGCAGTCGATCACGATGCGAGTGGACTCAACCAGTCTGGAAAAAACGGCCTCAACATTTATAAAAGCACAGGGCGCCTCTTCCACAGTTTGAACGACGAGTTTAGCAACGAGGTGGGTGAGGAGGTCGTTGGATTTGTGAAAGAGGTCTGCGACTTGTACATAAGGCGATGGCTGTTCAATAAATTTCAAGCTGTGTTGGAAACTCCGTTGTTCTGTCCGTTTATTTTATTGTTCTTCTGTCTCAGGGTCACTATGAATGTCATTCACCAGCTCGCCTGCGTCTTTTATTTGCTCTACCGTTGTTATACGGCAAGAGTTACCATAAAATATGAGCCTGCGCTTGCCGTAATTTGCACAGCAGTGCTTCCGTGAGTAATATGGCACAACCTTCCGCACGCCATACGGCAATATTCTCCGAAAATCATATGCCAGCACTTTCCCAAGGTTATAATGCAACGCTTGCTGTAAGTTATGCAGAAAACATTGTGCCTCATTCACAACACGTGGGCATGGCGAAAACTGCACATCTCACCCAACATGGAGACCTCGAGGGTATGGTTGTCATCCCTGAAGATGAAGGAATATGTCGGCATGAAGTAGTAGAACCTCAGGCACTGCTTGCCGCCGAGACCTTTCAGTTTGGGTGAGCTCATAACAGCCGAAGACTCGGCCCCGAAACTGGGTGTGTAAATTGCGAAGCCACCTGGCAAGAACCAAAACACGAACTCAAATTAAGTAAGTGTCTATTACAAACAGTACTTGCGAAATTCCGTGTGAATCGTGAATCACTAGTGAATCTATATTGTTTGAATATACGGGAAGTCGAGAGGCCAGAGCAGGGTGTGACAACTGGCAAATGAAAATAAACAAAAAATGCATAATAAATTTTGGGCAATTTTTTGCACGTGAGACGTGTGGCATTTATACTCTCGAAGATATTCATCGGTTAGTTTATCGGCGTGGCTTGTATACTCGATAGCAATTCCTGGAATGGAAATACCGGCGCTAACCCGGATTTTAAAAACGTGTGACCGAGCCAAGTAGCTGCCTGCCAGACGCAGGGCGGATGCTACCCAGGGGCTTGCCCGCTAAATGGCACCTCAACTCACAGAAATGAGTCCTGACAGGACGGAAAGACAGTCATTTATTTATCCAAATGGTATGGGTTTGATTCCCGCCTGGCTCGAACGTTTTCTTACAGCGATGGCAACCCCCCCCCCCCCCCCCCCCCCCAATTGGTGGAGGTGCCCGAAATCAGGGCTGTGGCGTCGTCGTCTGACTCAGCCAATCCAATCAGCATCTAGAAAATCGGTGGCTTCACAAAGTATTCGACCCCCCCCCCCTCAACAAAGTGAAAAAATGTTTCATGTTCGAATGTTTCACATGAACATAATACGAAAGTACCAGGATAGTGTGGAGGCGATGCCTTTATGATGGTTACAGGAATACAAATACTCAGGCGTTCTTTTAAATATAAATTTGAAATGGAGTGCAGATATAAAAAAGAAATGTTTACAATTAAGGGCTAAAAAAACTGATGCAAGTTCGAATTCGCCTGTGTGCCGCATACATAAAATCTATATGCCGCACATATTAATTTTTTTAAGTGTTTGCGTTCTAAATGAACAAACGTTAGAATTAACAAACGTTTTATACTAATATTTTATATTTACATCATTTTACAGCTGTGTGTGACAAACATATTCTGTACAAATTTCACGCTCTTGAAAAAAAAAAAAACATTTCGTAAGATAGCAGCCTGCAACATTCGCACACAATCGCACAAGTTGTCATGTTTGAGGTTTTTTTTATAAAATATAGGTAACGTAACTATCAACTAATATTATTTAGCGGCACTATCTTGCATTCATACATTGTATACAAAATTATAGAGCTGCTTCTTATATCCCTACGCGAGTTATTTACTACACTGCCACTGCCCATAGTCAATGCGAGGGTCAACCTCTTCCTTGTCCACAAATTGTAGGTCCCGAGATTTTCTTTCCGTCGTAAAAAAGTCATTGATTGTTTATGTTATAGATAAGTCGGTGACAAAGAAAAATAGCAGGTAAATTAAAAATATTGACAAGTCGAGCTCTGTTCGATTTTATCGGAAATCGAACGGACAGTTAGTGTCCATGTATCATTTATAGTTTTATCACGTTTTTAAAGGGTGAGGAACTTGGATAACCTACCTTCATAGGAACCCACGGTAACATCTCGGGGTCTGAGTAAACGAAACGTTGTGTCAGGAACAGCAGCCCAGTGATTCAGCGCCCAATCCTTCGACTGATTGGACACGCTGTAACCGCAGGCGTTTCCCCAGTCGAAGTCGCAAGAGCCGTCAACCGGTGCTGCACAAGGCAAATGTTTAGCGATCATGACATCAACGCTGCAGCGCATGATTGTTGAAGCTGAAGACTCTAGGAAAGTAAATTTACTACTATACATCAGTTCTTGCTAGAAGTGGCCCTCTAATCCCTGCGGCAGTCAAAGCTGGAATTTGAGGGGTTCGCAATCTTAACACAAGCTTTCAATCCAATTTCAATTCGCTATATTAGCAGGAATACCTAATGTATACATGATAATGAAAAACCAGATAAACCCACGGCCAGTTGGCTTGTTTCTGACCCTTAAAATGAGACATCTGAGGTGTAGGGTAAGCAACAAAGACTTCTAGTGTGCAAACCTTCAGATAAAAAGTTGTTCCGCATGTTTAGAAACATCCTATAGTGTTGTTTCCACCAAGATAATTTTTGTGTGTCTAATTTTTTGGAGCTAAAGAAAAGTGTGCGGGATGGTGAAAAACTTCACTTACTACCAGCAAGACAACGTCGATGCTAGCGCCTTGGTTGACTGATTTTGGGGGTTAATAGCGCAAGAGATACGGGGCCATTTGCGCCAAAATAAATGAACAATCAAGAAACACTTTTGTTCATCCCTCGGCAAGGCTTGAACAAAAGTGAGTTCCTGTAAAGGGGCAATGCTAGTTAAGAAAGTCTATTACTCGGCTAAAATTACTACGAAATGCTGCCCCAGCAGGAGAGCCAAATGAAATGGGATCTATTGACTAAAAAGATTCAGTAAAATGAATGCGACGTTTTGGGTTTAGACCGGGACAGTGCAACAAGATATGACAGCAAGAGTATCACCACATTGACCACAAAGCGCGGGTCTTTGCCCCAAAACAGGTACCTATGAGTGAAAAAAGAATGTTCAGTTCTGAGGAGGCACACAAAAGGTTCATGAAGATGCCTCTTGCATGATGAGCTTTCCCAGGCCCCAAGAGCAGGCTTAGTAACATGGAGCATGTTTCCGTGATTCATGTCCTGGAAAAAGATTTGAAAAGGTTACCCGCAGACCCTGCAGGCCTATTGGCCTTATTTGGAATGGAGAGCGTGCTGGTCAGGATAATAGATATAATGGGAAAAACAGAAAACCCGAGGACGTCTTGTCCAACCTTCTGGTTTGTGTTGTTCCAATTATTTATACTGTCGGCCTTATTGTTGCCTTCTATGTCAGCGTGACTAAGTGCCCAACCAAGGCTAATGCTTTGACCGTCCTGTAGAGCAACGTTGAGTTTACAATAAATTTTCTGTACAAGCGTGTTTTTAGTATCTTTGAGAAAGCAAATTGTAACAATTGCACTTTGAAAATCAACAAACAAACCAGCCCTGATTATAATCTTCTGAGTGATGTAGTCAATCGCTATTGATACTGCATAGTGTACTGCAGTAAAATACTGGCAATCAAATTAACTCGTTTAATTTTCGAGAAGCGCGTTCCGAATACAGTGCGCAACCAACAAAAGATAACGTCTTGACGATATCTCTATAAGTATGAAGATAACCATCGTACTTGATTTGTACTTCACAAAACTCTTGCTGAATTAGAGCATGGGACATTTCATGTTTGTTAAATTTTGAGAGACCAGTCACAAGCCACTGGCTGTGACCTCCAGGGAAGAATGCCATCGTCGGCTTTACAAACGCGGCCGACCTGGTCCAGTAAAGTAAAAAGATGCTGAATGCGCGAGCTTAATGGAATCACGATGATTGGCTTATTGTTAGGGACGAGAAAACCTCAACCTTGTAAAGGCAGAGTAAGTCGGATGTTAAGGGTCAGCCAGAATCTTGTAAGCATATATTAGGCTTTGATATGTACATCATTCGGTCAGTGATAGTTCGTTAGATTCTGCATACAAACCGAGGAGAAGGGACGTCCTGAAAGCACCGGTTACTAGCTCTTAAGCCAAGATTGGTGAGCTGCGTCCAACATCCTGAGGAAAGATTGTCGGGCCGATTCATATGCTACCCCACCATAGTCAAGACGCGATCTTACAACGGGATTGCACAACTGTTTCTATTTAATTTCGAATATTAGTACTCCTGCAAAATACGTTATTTACGCTGACAATATGAGCCTTTTCTTTTCCTCTTCTGATGTTGAACTACTAACTGGCACAGCTAATCAAGTATTGACATTTTTAGCGCGGTGGCCATTAGTCAACTTGTTGAAAATAAACAAAGAAAAAACTTCAGCTGTAAGATTTCGTCCTAAAAGAAAACTTGTAATGCACCTATAGCCCTTAGTTTTGAGTGATACCGTCATCGAGTACATGGAAACTTTTAGATCTCGTGGCGTTAGCTTTACTGCAACTATGACATGGAACGCCTACATGAACGAGATCTGTCTTGCCCTTTCTAATGTTCTTGGAATTACCTCACGGAATAAGCATGTTCTACTTAAAAAAAGAAAAACTAAACTTGCTTTGTATTGCGCTTTCTTTTATTCGTATTTAAGCTAGGGTTTCCTTGTCCGGGGTAATACCACAGCATCCAATATTCAGAATCTTCTGATCTTGCAAAATAAAATGTCACGTGCTATGAAAAAAGCTCATATAATTCCCTAACTGGGCAGGCTTACTTGCAGTTTAAAATTGTGCCTGCATGTATTTTATTGGAATATAAATTTCCGTGTTTTACAAACATATATTAGCAACAAATTATAATTTTCCATAACATATTGTTTCTACTCTGCCCCACAATACGCTTTATACAACCAGAGAAAAAAACGCCTTTGTTTTACCTAGATGTAGAACGAACTATCTCTTTACTCTGTTACTTTACTCGGTTACTTTATATCTTGCCTAAGTTTTTGAATGCGCATCTATGTGATCAACTGAGTGAAATGTCTTTTTCTGTCCTCCGTAACGCTTTTCTATGATTTGCCTGTACTTCAACCATGTGTAACTTGAGCAAAATACGCGCAAAACTATGTGTACCTCAATATGCATTTTATTTTTTATATATTATATATACCGCTGTTTACACTGCTGATTCGTAAGGGTGGCGAGGCCCGCCAAGCAGTGGATGACACTATTTTCTCACAACCCTCAGTTTATGTTTCAAGCTGAAATAAACGCTGACAGATTGACTGATTCTAGAAGGCATTTTCTATCAGAACCCGATGACTTGTGAGGTAGAAATTTCAAAAGATTTGTGGACTGAAGACATTTTGTTTTTAGAGGTTTCAAATAGGGAAATAAAATTAAGCTTTTATCAAATGTCACTCCAAGAAATCTCTGCACTTTACTGGCACGTACATGGGTTTCATGTATTTCCAGCGATTAATCCAACGACGGGCAACGACACAAAAAAGCCACACAAACAGTTTTGAACGCGGAGAACCCAAACCAATTCTCTGGAGCCCGCAGGGAAAGTTTCGTGATGACTACTAGCAACTGGCGCTTACAGCTGGAAAGGTTACAAGAGAATGACGAGATCTGTATGTCATCAGCATAAAAATAATCTGAAATAGAAGGTCGTAGCAGTCGTGCGAGTGAATTCATTTTAACACAAAAGAAGTAACGTTTAAGACTCTAATTTTAAAAACGAAGGAATCAGATAGGTCGCAGCCGAGACGCACTTGAAAGTCATGTCTGTTAAATATTTCCATACACATTGCAGCATACGGCCACGGATGTTACATTCAAACAGATCTCGAAGAATCCCGATTCTCCACGCTATATCAAACGCCTTCTGGAATCGAAAAAAAAAAAAACTGCAACACAGTGCTGCCCGTTTACCAATGCCTCGTGTATCACACTTTCCAGGCGTACCAAGTGGTCGAGAGAGGAACGACCTCGGTGGAATCCGCACCAGTGGTTATCAAAGGCCCTCTGTTGTTCTAATGCATACACCAGTCGCTAGTTTATCAGCCCTTCAAACGATTTTCCGAGGCTGCTCGTCAGTCCGACTGGGCGATAACTTGACGGCAGTGAGGGGTCTTTATTAGGTATTAGAAAGGGAATAATGTGTGCATGTCTCCAAGTCTGGGTAAAACTTCCCTTTGGCCAGAAATAATTAAAGAAAAGGAGAAGGTTTTCAATGGATTGCGTGGACAGGTTGCGAAGCATTTAATAGGGAAATCCATCGGGCACAGGAGCAGAAAGCTATTTTTTAATATTAAGAGACATCTCAAGTTCCCATCTCATAAATGACTGCTTATAACAGGTTAACTTTCCTCCAAATACGACTAGCTTTTGTTGTTCCGCACCAGCTTTAAACTGTTCTAAGTTAGCACTGCAGTTAGCCGAGCTAGGTGAATTATATAAAAATATTCACCGATGAAGTTATCTGTGCCCTTTATGAAGAACAAAGAGCATTAAACGTTGGAAAGGCAAAGCCTCTGTAGTCTCCATTTGCCTTTCTATTTCTGCCCCGGCCCCTTTGGCGGGGACAAAATTAGTAAGAAAATGAAGATACTTTATCCACGACAACCGTTTCGCTTGCTTCCAAGTCCAGCGAGCCTTGACTTTTCGTCGCTTGATCCCAAAAGGTTTACATAAAGTGAATATCTACAAAATCTTCCCTACACCTTGTTTGGATCTGCCAGGGTTGAGCACACTCCTTATTCCACCAAGGTTTACGTTTTGACAGTACGTGATCCGACGTCGATGGAACAGACTGCTGACCACCACTTAGTCTCTGCCCAGTGACATGGCGCGTAGCATTTTCAGGAAACATAAAGGAGTGAAGTTAAGAATCTGAAGTGGAGTAAAGATTAAAAAATGCCCAGTCAGGCCATGTCTAACTTCCACCATGAAACTTGCTTTAAGATTAGGAAATTGGACAGTGCTCTCTAAAACAATATGATAATTATCCCTTCCAAAAGGGTTATAAGAACCTTCCATAAAAATCTAAGAAGTAAGGAAGGGGAAGCAATACAAAGGTCGATAGATGTGAATGAGTTGCTTGGCACACTAAAAGATGTTAGCACTCACCCTTTAAGAAGGCACAACCCGGAAGACAATAAAAGTCGTTCAATCAGACAACCACGGAAGTCCTGATGGGTACTACCCCACATAAAATAGAGGGTGTGAAAGTCACCCAGAATTTAAAAACCAAGGTTTCTGAAGCTATCCTATGAGTGCCTGCAGCTGTTAATGGTTTAAAGGAATGTTAGGCGATAAGAACTTTTAAAAGGTGGTCCAGGAGGAGACGCACTGCAGCAGCTTCCAGTGGTGTGCAGAGGGTAACCTGAGAGCAAGCAACTCCACCCTGCACAACACTTACAGAAGGGGTACAAGTGGGACGATCATTTCTAAAAACCTGTGACGTCTTAAAATGTAAAAATAATTAGAATGAAGATGGTTATATTGCAAGGCAATATCCATTGGCAAGAGCTCATCCATAAATAACTAACAGCATCAATATTTCTTAAAATACCACGACACTTTTATTGCTCAAGATTTAACTTAGTAGTCATTTATTAAAAGATGTGTATACATGTCAGTATAAATAAACTAAACCTAGTAAAATAAATGAAACTGTGGAGAGCCAACAAAAACTGGGCGTAATTGATACGTCCATACTACGGCAGCTATCGGAACCATCATTCGAGCGGTACTACAGGCTGCTTTTTAGATTTCCGTGGAAGTGTCTCCCAATACATGTCATCCTAGTCGGATCCAGGAGTGGACAGATTCTCAACAACTGTCGGTATCTCCACCTCCTGAGAAGTGCCCGTTGCAATGAATACAAAGCTTGTCCGGCCTGGCGCGAAGAAGGGCGAAGGGGCGGGGGGGGGGGGGGGGGGGGGAGGGCAGGCAAACCCCGGCCACAATTGGCTGGAGGGGTGGCAGACGAATTGGGCATGAGGCCACCGAACTTTCCCTTGCCCTCGCCATTCACTAAAGCAGCATAGGCACTATGCCACTCCTTCGGTAGGGGGGCCCTCTCCAACGTGCAAGAGCGGAAAACTCGCACCCACTTGATAGGAGGGGACCTAGGAGAAAGGCAGGCACAGCTACTGCCGGCCTGTCCTTGGATGGGGAAGCCGCCCGCGTGCTACCACCTAGGGCTGGAGGGAGCTGCTGTTCTTCCTGCCGGAAAGCCGGGGCCATGTGGTCGACCGCCAAGATCTCTGGAGGGACCTTGGTGGCCCTCGATTTCTAGCGTGGTGTACGACCCCTGTGCACCACCTCGGCAAAATTCCCCTTTGACACGAAGGAAAACCACTTCTTGGCTTCAGGATACAGTTTGTGTTCCTTCATTTTGATGGTAAGTGTGTTTTATCGGTTTCCAGAAGGAACAGGTACCAAAAGAATTGGTGTGTGGCCCGTCACAATTAACTTAGTGGGCCACAGCCTCCTCACAAATCACGAAAACATGACCTTGACTACCACACTTTGCACGTGTCTCCTACCCTCAACAGCTGCGTGCTCCGTGACAAAAATGTTGCCAACGGAAGCACCGCTGGGGGTTCGGGACATACGCTTGGCGGATGAAGCAGTTCAGGTGTTCTGCCTTGATGGTCTCTGGGAGTGTGTATTGTTAAAAATCAGAATACAGTGCTTTGTGGGACTTTGTTCATCAGTATCGGAAACATTAGGTGTTTCACAGCGACAAAGCCGGAACACTATTCGTGGAGTCCTCAATGAAGACTCCACGAATAGTGTTAAGTGTGCGTTGAGGACTCACCTACACCTTCAAGTAAACAATGGGGGTCAGGTTGAAGAGTTCGTTACTTTGTTTGTTTCTTTTGTTTAGCTGCACAAAGAGGTCTGCACAGTGCAGTTTTTTTGTTTGCCTTGTAGAAATACCCTTCAAGCTGCTCTAGAACTTTGGCTACAACAAAAGGTGACATGTTCGCAACTGATTTTCGTTTATCAAAAATACGAACAACTAAAAAATTTCTAAAGGATTCTATCTCAGGATCCCTTTCGACTGTTTTCGTTCAAGGCAGCTATTTTTAAGGGCGTGCATGAACGGAGTTTGGGGGGTGAGGCGCCAGAAGAGGGCAAATAGTGTTCGTAATTCGCAGTCCACCACCCATCAGCGAGCACAACAAGGGGTTAGATAATGCATCACAAAATAGACGTTTGCTGGAGACATCACTCTAACAGTACTGCCAGGAAACTATACCCAAGAGTCGGTCAAGACAGAGGTCCAGCGCTACCTAAGGTTACCCCTTGCCGTCCAAGAAGGTGAAAGTCGAAAGAAGAGAAGGAGAGAAATTAATGAGAGAGGAGAGAGAAGACAGGCGGAGAGGTAAAGAGATGCGACCAACTCAATCCTGCTAGCTGGCCTTAAAATGACTCCCGTCTATGGGAAGCGGCGGCCGAAGTGGTGTATTGCATCACCCGGGGGCCCTGAAGGGTCCAACCATCCTCGGGCTCGGCTCAGCCACCAGGACGCCCTTTTTCCCAGACCGGAAGCCACGCACAAACAAGCGTGGGTGGGTGAACCCGGATGGCTCGGGGTCCTTGGTGCGGCCACACAACAAACACCTACTAACGCAGGTGCATCCTGCGGGTTGCTAGCGTCTTAGTCACGTGGAATTTCTTGGACGGTTTGCCCACAAATTAGTATTTAAAAAAAATAATTAATGTATGTTAAATGCCCAGTTTAGCTCGACGAAAAATATCTTGACTTGCTTATATGACTGCAAACCATACCGCATTGGTTTGACATGGGGATCCTGCACCAGCTTTTGTTAAGTCTTGGCATAAGTTATATGAAGCACCCTGTATGTATAGTAAAGCCTTCATATGTAGACGTCAGTTATCCTCGGAAGGATGAGCTATCCGCCGTCCCTCCTGCATGTACTAACCACCCTACTGTTCCCCTCAATGTGTTTGGGACTTCACAAAACTAGCACGCTTCCAACCCAGAATGTATAACACGAAGTCATAAAAATGATTTCAACAATATAGATTCTCAAACTGGATTCATAGGAGCCCAAGGTTTCCCAAGGGTAGCCTGAGGGGTTCCTTTAGCTCCCGAACTTTCTCGGCCGTACCTCCCACTGAGTCAACTGGTCCTTGCAATTTAATTTTTTTTTTTTAAAAGGATCTAGGCCATTTATTGACACATAACCTGCTGCCAACCACCCTGTTGTATGAGCATCATTGTTTACAAGGACTGTTAGGCCCTTGCACTGCCTTACTGCATCAATGCTGAGGTCGGAACAGCAATGCCATTGATCTGAACTAATTCGGACTACCTTTTGAAGCTGCCAAAAGTCCATTTTGGAGTAACAAAACAACTTCTGGAGCATACGAACACGCTCCACTTTAGTTTCTACCACTGCAAATATTATCTATATGCTAAAGTTTATCTGTTGGGCCGTCCAACTAAAAGACGTGACGAGTTGCCTTCTAACTTTTGTGTGATCTTTTATTAACGTCGATTGCACGCCACGCTTCATTTTCTCAACACAAAACTAGCTATTCACAATCGGAATACCCACCGCAACAACAAGTTCCTGGTTGATGAAGGACAATATAAACTGCTGTCAATGGTTACTTCAGGTATAAAGTCAAAGGTAAATTAAATCATATACAGTGAACTCCTTGGCTATCTCGATGTATCGATCAAGTGAAAGGATTTCCTTCTCATGGAATGATCACCCATAGACAGTGCATTTCTCCATCATGTATTTCGAAAAGATTTAAGGAGGGACTTAGGACACCTCAAAATCTTGTCAACAAATATTATTTAAAAAGCAACAAGGCAGGGCACAGCAAAACAATAAACTTGTGCTCCAAACATTGGTTGACAAAAAAGCAGCGACTCAAAAACACTAAAAAAGTAATAAAAATAGTTTAAATATTCTGCGCCGTTTTGCGCCCGCGACAATATTTAATCTTATGATTGTTGCTTGTTGATAATTTTGTTGAAGCCATTTTGTTCTCCCCACGGTGCCGCGCGCCGTGCGAGTGCCAAGTCAATTGGAACGATTGCTAGAAGGGATGCACGATAATGCGCGATCAGCGCAATGAAAATTCAGTAGCTCCCTTATCTCGAAACTCCACTGATCTAAAATTTTTCCTGGCATTTATGACCTAGAGTTAACAAGAGTTTACTATATTGCATGAAAATAATGTTATAACAAAATTATCTCAAGCCCCTAAATCGATACTACTTCAGTGAAATCCTAAAGGCTCATAAAACTGCGATTCTTAAATAAGGTAAAAACGTGCATTTGATTACGCGCATCATTTATATTTTAGAACTGCATGATAGCAAAAATTGGCATGTGAACGATAAATATGCCTCCTTAAATTCCTGCCAAACTCATTAAATTTATTCAAGCGGTTCTATTCACTGCTTCACCCAACTTAGTTTTAATTTACTCCATTGACTGCGTCATCACACAGATAGAACCTGTAAAAAAGCGATAACTAAACAAGAGTTGATATAAAAGTATAGACCTATGAAACAGTCCGTATTAATCTTGTTACAATAGCCGCATATCCTTGCTAAATCCCAAATTCGAAAAAAGTCAGAATGTTGAAGGCTATCATTTATACTAACAACTTTTTGAATTAGACGTTAAGAGAAAGGAAATGTTTTTTTAATAATTTAATAAAGTGAAATAATAGTTCGAGGCAATGCTGACACAATTTTCTTGAATTTTGGCAAAGCCTTTCAGATGTAGAAAAGTAAGCATGTTACGCAAATGGCGCAGCATTTGCATCACTTACTGGAGGGTTTTTTCGACCATCAGTGAAGCAAGACGAGTGTTCCTCAAGATTGAAATGTTCGAGAGACCCCGATCAAGAGCTTTAATCGCAGCTGAAGCCTGTGCTTTCTTTAATACATAGTTTGCTGGATGCAAGCGCTCCTTCTTGAGAAAGAGTTCGGTTGCTTTCCCACAAGGCCTGAATCCTTCAAATAAATAACCTGCCGTTTTGATAAACGTTGGACAAGCACCATAAAATTGTTTATCAGCAACGAAAAGTTGTATCACCTGGAGTACATGGGCCATCTTGGAGAGTGACGTCGTCGAGTGCGAAAGCCTCGTACTCGCCGAGGCGCTCGCTTGCCACTGTGATGACAATCTGCAGCGAATGAAGTGCACATACACCACGTAATGTCAAGTTAATTGATTCATTGCAAGCATTAGTGAATTTTAAATTCTAAGCAAATTTGAAGTGGACAGTGGTTTCGGGCAAGTGTTTTCTAATCGAATACCACATACAGTTTCTCCAAGTCTTTTAATACTGTTGCACCATGCTTAAACAAATCTCCAAATGAACTCGTGAAGGTTGTTCCCAAGCTTCCGCTTGTCCACTTCAACAATCAGTCAATCTTAACCTAACTACGGCATATTCATGAACCATGAGCTCGATATGTTCAGCACCTGCATTGGGGTGGCAAGTAAACAACAGATATGACATACACTTAAACCTATATAGATTCCCAGCTATACCTAATCAAGGGATTTGAACATCTGCTTGTTATATGGGAAACTATTTTCTGCAATCTCAAATCTGCATGGAGCTTATGTCTACTATCGCGCTTGGAGGTGCGCTTTCCTCCTAACAACACGGCTGCGCTGCGGCAAGGCGAGCTCCGTAAACATTGCTTCTCTTCAGTGCAATGGTGCTCGTAAGGGGCGCAGTTAACGGGGCTATCCCGCTGCGATCAGCACATGTAAAAGTATTAATACAGCAGTTCATTACGAAGCAAATACATATTGACTTATTATTCGAATATACAATTCTAAAATGCAACTATTTTTACAACCCTAGTTTCCCGCGACCTTATTATGTCACAGGAACTGTGGCTATGTGAGCTTGAAGGGAAGCTGAAGAGATCCTTTCCTTTGAAAAAGCTAAACGTTTTAATGGCACCTAAAAATATGACTGATCTTATTAGTGGGAACATCGCAATTGCCAATAAAAATGTTGACGTAACCCCACCCTTTGCGGCGTGCTTAGCGAAGGAGAGTGCCACAGCGGGGAAAAATAACGAGAGAAACTGACGTCATCGGCGGGCTCAGATGAGCCTCGCTCGCCACTTAGCCGGTCGGGGAAGCCGATGTCGATGTGACGACGCTTTGGACAGGTAACAGGCGGAAATCGCAGCACATATTTTTTAAACCAAATTCGGTTTACGGTTACTTCAGACTAAGTTAAGTGTGACATCTGAATTTACGGCACGAAAAGCGATACAAGTCCGCTCTTAACTCAGATTTCTTCAAAAGTACTTCAGATTTTTTTTAAGTGACCACAATTTGGCAACATTTGAAGCGACAGCTTCAATTGTTGCCAAAAGTCAAATGTGAGTGGAACTTTTTCTTCTGCCGGCTTTGATATCAACATGTATGGTAAGTCTAGGCATTATGTATGGCGAAAAAATAAATAAACTATGGTAAATTAGGAGCCGTAATGCATTGGCCACATAACTTTTGTCCAACTGCATCATCAGACGCTCGTTTGAAGTAGACTAACATGCCACTGTTCAGACACTTATTGCAGGTTGTTCTCCCTTATACTCTCATTACTATTTTGCAGGCTAACACCCACCTATTTCTAAAATAAAGGCACGTATAGTAGTGTGCTTCAGGTGGGTGGGGGAAGTCTCCGCACTAGATGAAAAATTTGTTCGGTATAGAGCCACTGCAAGCCTCGGATCTGAAACGTGCGTCAAGCAGTAATGATACACGACAGCACGTCGGTACGACGCTCATTTAGACTAGAACAACGGGCAGGGTTGAGGATTGAACCAGGGATCCTTGGGTGCTTTTGTGCGAGCCTTCGCTCCCCGTGCTCCGAGCTGCGATACCTTAGCACACACCGCCACGTTTCTCTTTTTTCTTGATGTTTTTGGCAGAAGTAAAAAATATACACTTCAGTCAAAGTAAAAGAGGAGAAAAGCGCTTTTGCAATTTTTAGAAGCGGGGCATTATGTACCAGATCTGCCTTATCTGGCCTAAGTTTGATTTTGATTAAGTTCTAGCTTCTTTGATTAAGAACGTTGACAAATTTCCTGCTCGAGAAAACGCTTTTTGATTGATACTAAGCTGAAATGTATAGTTTCCGAAAGGAGCAAAAAGTAACAATCTGCATAATGTAAAAAAAATGCGCCAAAGTCAACAGGACACATTCGGAGAAACAAACACACACAGGGCATGAGCTAACTGGCACCTATTCTTTATTAAACGATTCCAATGTCACAGAAACTGTTTTGCAAATACACACACAGTGTCACCTTATCGGGGGAAAAAAAAACAAATGTGACACCGGTTTAACAGAGGGTGGGAAGTTACCTCTTTTTGTAAACTGCAAAACGAAATTGCGTGCGACGAGGACCTGTATTAGTGTGGCCTCTTTACATGAGATGAACAAATAGTTAAAGTTATCATGGGCCTTCGTAAGTGCAGACGACTCTGAGCAGTGCCCGTGCCTCTCGCGCGCTCGCTTAGCTCACCCGACCTTGCCTTACCAGCATCAGCTTCACCGATATAACTTCCTCTAGGTTTTTCAGCTCTGGTGACATTGGGATTGTTCAATACTAGTTGCCAAATGAGCGCTTGTCCTCTTTGTTTATGTTTCTCAGACTCTGCCGGATTCCTTTGCAACTTTTTGTATTATGTTCAGTCAAACCAACTAGACCAGCAGTCCACTATTTTACAGTAGTAATATGATCCTTATTCTTAAAAATTAGGCATAAAAAACAAAAATGAAAATAGCTGTGTGCAGCTCAAAACTTGATTAATCTAGGGTGTTATCTTTTCTCTACAATGATGACTTTGAGTTTGCAGGTGTTATATTAAGTGCACTCTATTTTATCTACTACTTACTTATTAATACTGTTCGCTCCTAAAAGGCACTGTGATAGGTTTGGGTACAAGTTTACATACAGAAAACGGAAGAAAACAAGAAGAAGCAAAGGAATACTACTTATTAGCCTAAACTAAATGTACAAATAAAAATGGGATTGAAAAAGCAATCGTTGAAACACTTTACACACTAATATGACAAAAATAACGCGCATCGATGGCCGAGTAGGCTAGCACACACCTGCTCGGAGGACATGGAGCAAAAGCTCATGCTAGGACCCTGGGATCCTGGTTCGATCCCCACACCTGCCCGTTTCGCACTGGATGAGCATCGTACCGGCGTGCGGTCGTGTATCAATACTGCGTGGTGCACGTTAAAGACCACACGCTAGCGGTTGTACTGCGCAGGCTAAATCGCTCATCTACAGCTGAGAGACAAGTCGCCAGTGGGGGCAGACTAATTTCAGGATGTATAAACATACACAGAGACGCAATTACAAAATTAACTTGAAACAGTTGCTATCGCTTCCTGTGATCAGAACAGGAAAAACATCATAATATTTAATACGCTATATATTACAGAAATTCTTAACAACACCTGCCAAGTCGTTTGGATAGTGATCAATGCGATACTATGGTGAAGGAGACTCCAATCACGGATCGTTCTAGGAAAAATATTGCAATTGACCAAACCAAGTGTGCTGCGATGGATGGCGGCAGCGGTTTCATTGTTAAAAGATGTGCTTAGGAGAGTTGCTTTCAGTCGGTATGCTTAGTAGCTTTGGTTTCCCCAGAATGATTGTGAGAGGTGTGCTTTAGAACATGTGTGCTTTCGTTGAATGCTTTTACAAGATGTGCTTTTTGGCGAGCGAATGATAGAGACATGCATTTTGATTCCAATGCTCTTAAAATGTTTTTAGACGTGTCGGAGAGTCTTCAAGAACCCCGAAGCGGCGATAGTGGCTGCGATTTCGCAGCTGTTGCTGTGTTGACGGCGGCAAGGGGACAAGAGGGAGGGGAAGCGATAGCACATCTTGTCATATTTGTCATGATTGGGCGAGGGGCGACGGCAATGGGGAGTCAGCGACAGCGCGGATGCGATGGGTTGGCATGCCCCCCGCAATCTCGTGGTTTTTGTGTATGAATGGACACCACAGGATTTCGACAGAGGGAGGCACAAACAGCTGCGTCTGCAAAACGAATACTTCTATTTAAAGCTCGTTACCTTCACTAAGGCCGATCGTTTCATGAGAAACTTTCACCCAAAATATTTATATGGTGCCATAGCATCGACACTATCATACCTGATGAGTCCCCGAACGCGTCTCGGAGTAAACCACCCGTTGCCAGGAGCTGGAAACTCCAGACGTTACGAATCGGAAGGTAATGTTCTTCCCGCCTTCTTGGGCGGACTGAAACGAGGCCGGCAGGGTCCGTATGCCGGAGTGGTGGTACCACCCGGTGAAGCAGAACGGGCCTTTGGACGGAATGCGGAGGACCGAGACGCCCGTGTTGCTCGCGTATGCGCAGGATCCTTGGTCTGCGGGCAAACATGGTGTACCACGCTGCACTTCGTCGTCAAAAAAAAGAAACCGGAGACGCTCTGCCAAGGCACATGTGTCTAAACTTGTGGGCTCTCAAATTGGGTTTTTAAGAACCCAATCGTTCCTCAGACCACCCAGAGCCCCGTCATGGTTTCCCCAAGCGCCCGAACTTTCTAGGCCACTCCTGCCGATAAGTAAAGTGTTTTCTTTTTCAATTTAGGCAATATGTGAGCAGTTCTGAGTCACTCATTGACCTATCTATGAACTAAAGACTTCTATATGCATTATTGTTTGCAAGGTCTGCGTGCTTCGGAGCCTCTTTGCTGCATTAACACTGAAGCCAGCAGTGGTTTTTCGACCGTCATTCGAGGAAAAAAAGAGTTCCTTTTTTTTTTAAATGATTCAAAACCCCTACTGCTCAACACGAAGGCTCAGATAAGGCGCACAGAAGACAGGACCGCACTTGCATTTTTAGTCTGTTTCTAAGCGCTGTTAAATTACCATCACGCTTAACATAATACTAAGCCATCTAACAGCACACGTTTTAATTGTATGTCACCATGGCACTGCTACTAGTAATATTAATTTTGCGTTAATGGTGGCAGATTAAGTATTTTTTACATCCAATTACTTCTTCATTTCTTAGACACCAACTGTGACTATGTATTTATGAGATGCGTAAATAAATAAGAATTTAATTTATACAAAACTATTAAAAGTCTTGGCCCTTAATCTAGAGGCCACAGGTTCCATGGAGCAAGTGACAAAAGTAACAGTACGATGAAAAAATCTTCATAGAAAAGCATTAGTTGCAACACCTGACAAACAAGGTAAAAGAAAAAAACACAAGACTCCTCCTTGTTGTACCTGTGCCTGGCTTGTGATCCACGGCCGGACCATTTCGTGCGTTTGAGACCTTAGCCAAACTGAATCCAGATTCTGTCGCGTTATTGGTCACGAAGCCACACAGGTTGGTCTCGAAGTCGCAGGTTGTTGTGACTGCAAAAAAATGACCATATTGTTGAAACAAGAATATTATGCAGAGAATAAGAAAATAACAGAAAAAAGGGATATCTTTTCAACGACGGTGTAAAACTTTTGACGGTCGTCGCCGTACCAGTACGGCGGTGATTACAGGTTTGAAAGTGCCCGCATAAAGCGAAACTGCTCATACCATGGGAGGTATGAGCAGCTATGTCTTATGTCGTATGTCAAATATGTGTTATGTCTTTGAAGAATTATTAACATTATATTGCCTATTGTGACATGCTGCCGAATGTCATATGCTGCAAACCTTGCAGGTCAAAGAGGCAGTCTAATGCAGAGCTGTATATAAATAGATTTTGGCCATTCATTGGGAAGTATAGCTGAGGAGGTGCCATTGGCCGAAAGCGGGCTCGGCGTGTTCCACGCCGCGTTCATCAATTCGAATGTGGCCAACGAGAAGCCGCGAATATTATACTGGCGGTGGTCGCGAGAAACAAAATTAATAAGTACGTCGGAGTAATCCTCGGTGACTGAAAATATGGTGCACGTGGTGTTTTTATCCCGGCACGTTATCTGTACGCCAGGCGCCGAAGGCAGGGCATCTGCCGGCATCTGCCAACTGAACGTTCGGACTCCGTCCAAGCAAAACAGAGTTCGGGCAGCACATTTGTAGCTTCCGTCTTTTTGCCTGATCATAAGCGAAACACCACGTGCACCATATTTTCAACCATGAAAATATGGTGCACGTGCATTCCTATTAAAAGTGTTTCTTGCTGCCACATTCCTATTAAAAGTGTTTCTTGCTGCCACAGCTAGTGGATTCTTTTAGACTTCTGATTGAATAAGAGAGCATGTCCAGCCCTCTATCTGCGTCTGCTGTACGCCATGGCTAGGCCCACTCCTCGACAATACTTTCCCCATATACGGCGCTGGTCTAATGCACATTCTGTTCGTGCTGCTGAGCGAGTGCCGCATAAAGTCATACGATCAAACATTTTGTAAGGCTTGGGCACGAGTTCTACTGCCCTAATAGTCAACATGTACCCACGTCCGTCACTTTGTTTTTAGTGCTGCCGGTAGAGACTTTTACCCCGAAAAAGCGGTAAAGACAAAATTTTAAAATTCAGAAACTTGAATTTACGCAAATATAGTATTTTGGCCTCGTATTTGGGGCATTAGTAGTACAGTCGTGTATTTTAGAGCACATTGGGAGCAGAAAATCTGCCTCTTGTAGCAACTTAGAAGCAGAAGCAACTTAATCTTGAAACGCTAAGGATAATCAATTTGTATTTTGCAGTACCTTAGGAGTAACTGTGACATCATTTTAAGAAAACATCTTAGCCAGTTGTACCATGAGTTACAATTCAACTAAACCATGTTTGTAGCACAAGTGTGGGAAAGCATTGAATGCAATATTACTCTGAAATACATTAATTTGCACACAGAAGTATATTTATTTTAGAAACAAATTTCGATTAAAAATGAAGGGACACGACTCGGCAGCAATAATGCTACAGGCTACGTGTCATTATACATACATTTTAGCATGTACAATGCATCGGCTGGATGAATGAATGAACAGATGCGACTGAAACAAAGAATGGGGTGGTGGCTTGCACCACCTGGTAATGGAATAGCCATGATTGTCCACCGAGCTTTCACTTTCCGCTAAATCTAAAGTTACCGTAATTCTTGGCCAATCGTTGCGTAATTTCGGTCGTTTTCACTCATTTGGTGCACCTAGGTCCATTTGGTTTAACACACTGGGTTGAACCATATGGTGGTTCAAGTTTCTGTGAACCAAATGATGGTTCACAGGAACTCACTGGAGCAGAATAGATATTAATTTGTTGACCAAGCACACTCAGACCCAACTCAAAGTGAGCCCTGGGCAAAGTTTCTGTCTTGTCTTCATCTATTATGAGTCATTTGTAATTTATGCAATGAACTACGTACCACCATGTTGCGCGATAAACTGATGAAATCTCCGAAAACACACGAACGAGATTACATTTTCGTCTGAAACCTTAACCGTGTATCAGCATCGGTAATTCAGGCAGGTGTCATGTAGATGTGCATGGAAGATATCGAGAATCATTCTTTATCCACTTCAACTAAAACTTTGATATCTGGTCCCTACTGCTAGCATGACATTTGGGTGAAAACTAACTGTTCCAAAATGCATATTTTAATATTGCGGTAAACAAAACATGATTCTATTTTCTCTCTAAGACCTGATACATCCATGCTAGGTATGAACAGGCTGTGAATAAAAAAAAATTCCAAAAATACATGTCCCCGCTCCATTAAGGTGGACGACCAGGCTTACATTCTGCACTGCTTCCCCCCTTTTCAATCTTTAGAGCGACTGATGCGAAAGATAAAAAGAAGGTACTAAGAAAGTCGGAAATGGGACCTCGCGCGCCTTTCGGATGGTGAGTGGCTCATTGTGCGAGCATGTGAATGGAGATAAGCCTGCAAAAAGTGTGCCCCCTCAATGGAGGCGTCACAATCTTTGCGCCGCAGGATTATCAAAGGCACCTTCCAGGACCGGGAAGCGAGAACCAGTTTGTTTCTTGTACTTCGCTGGGTGCTTCTTTGATCACCGTAATCTTTAATCAAAGTAAATTGGCGTCTTTTCGAAATACCTGCTCCCATCTGTCGTAAGGTTCTATTGGAATGCATCGGTATAAAAATGTGAGGGCCACAAGAAAGGAAGCGAGTGAAGCAGCTTTCTTTTAAAGCCTTCAGGGCAAAAAATAGAAGCCAATAAGCCAAACACAATGTGCATAAACGATACGGCGGGAAACTCAATCACTCACAGGTAATTGCAACCAGGAAGCAGGATCTATCTCCCCTTCTCAGGAGGCCATGGCTCATTTCGCTCGAATACGCAATCACATGTTTTCATATTCACAACATTCGAACCAGCGCCTGTGTGGGGCGGCGCATGCCAAGAGGATGCTTTCCCAAAATCATAAATATCTCAACGATTAAAAAAAAAAAACGAAATGAAGAACTTAAAAACCAAGGACCGCGTCTTGTCGAATTGAGCAACATCGACGAAAAAAGCTTTCTGGGAAAGTTATAAGAAATACCAGTGCACGGCACGCTGACTAAAAACCTGCACTGATGTTAATGACATTGGAACTCACGTAACAAAGGCCGATTTTCAATCAGGTTCGGGTTGCTCACTTGTAATCTAACCCCTCTTTTTTTCTAGTTGGAATCTATGGCATAGCCGGCGTGGGCTTAGCAGAGCAGGGGTAGGGGACGAGGGGGTAGAGAGAGGGGAACGAGGGAGAAAACAGCAATGGTGGAAAAGGCGGAAGGAGAGAGAAGAGGAAGCAATGGAAAATCTTAAAGCGCAAACTGGTCGTCGGCCTTTAAGTGCGCAATTAAAAACCCTGCGAACAGGTTTTGGGAACTCCTCACGCACTGGAAAACTACCACACTCCAATGTGCGTTAAACCATGGAGTCATTAAAGATCACAATGGCATACCTCAGATAAGCCTACTCACAATGGCATACCTCAGATAAGCCTACTCTTTTTTATTGGATCAAAACTCTTCGTGTTCCTATAACCCGTCTCTAATATCGATTTTGTACAATGTGGGTTATACATCATTCCCATTTAATATCTCTAATTATCTAGAACATTGACCGTTGTGTCGCACACACTTAAATTGAACGTAAGTACCGTATGCCTTGTTGTATCTTGCTCATACATCCAAGAGATACGAGGTATCTAATACTGCCCGAATGTGTGGCGTATCAATGCTCTAGAACCACTCAAGATTCTTGGCACATGTACTTCCCCAATATTGACATTACTCTGTGAATGCTGTCAGTATTGTCTCAGAGTTCTAAATGTTGTCATGAAAACTCCACAACTAAATGTTCTGCATGCTTCATGCTCCTTGTTTTTATGTCCTACACAACTGTTACAACCCTAGCATTAGAGTATTCAAAGATAAAGTATGTTACCGAGTGTTTGAGAGAAAACAAAACCAAGTTTTTCTGATGAAAATAATCCCTGGAAAAGGGGAACAAGAGGGACAAAGGACAAACATAAATCTCCAAACACAGCTAGGTGAATGGTGCGCGACCGAAAAAAATCCGCCTGGTCCGGATATCAAACCCGGGACCTTTCCATTACAGTTGGAGGCTCTACCAACTTAGGTTAGACGTCAGTAGAGCAAACTGGTTTTATCAGCTGCCACCAGTCTAACACCAACAAGGGGGAAGCTTGCAATTTAAGGTTGTGATTATAATGCAATTAAATGCAAAGGTGCAAGCGAGCTGTACAAGAATGATGAAAATTATTCCTGGAGAAGGGGAGCAAGAGGGACAAAGGACAAACGCAAATCTCCAAGCACAGCTAGGTGACTGGTGCGAGACCGAAAAATTCCGCCTGGTCCGGGTATCGAACCCGGGACCTCTCCATTAAAGTGGAATGCTCTACCAAATTAGGTTAGACGTCAGTAGAGCAAACGGGTTTTATCAGCTGCCACCACTCTAACACCAACAACTGACAAGCTTGCATTTTAAGGTTATGATTATAATGCAATTAAATGCAAAGGTGCAAGCGAGCTGGACAAGAATGATGACTGAGCTAACCCCTGGTTAGCTAAGTTGGTTAGCACTCCACCTGTAATGGAGAGCTCCCGGGTTCGATACCCGGACCAGGCGGATTTTTTTCGGTCGCATACCAGTCACCTAGCTGTGTTTGAAGATTTGTGTTTGTCCTTTGTCCCTCTTGTTCCCTTTCTTCAGGGATTATTTTCATCATTCTTGTCCAGCTCGCTTGCATCTTTGCATTTAATTTCATTATAATCAGGTGTTTCCCACGGCAAATACATCCACTATGCTTCACCGGACACCAAGTCCAATCATAGATGCAGCTCTAGCAATTACGACTGGATACCAAGGTTTCAAAACATTTTTATTTGATTCAAAAGTTATAAGCAATTTCCTGAAACTTTAAATGAGGAAATGGCTGTCAATGAAGCACACAAATACCACCCACGTGAAAAACCTATTATTTATAAGAATTTCGTCCAATAAACATACGTCTATGCTCAGATAAGAATATGTAAGGGCATATAAGAACGTTTTAAAAGCTTATAAGAACAATATAAGGTTGCATAAGAAGTTACAAGAAACTTAGCAAAAACAATACAAAAACCTATTATCAGTGTCTTATGACTTCTTATGTACTCTTATGATTCTAATGCGATATCATTTTATAATGTGTTTTTGTTCTAAGAAATTTCTCACACAAATAACATTTTTTACTAGGGTACATGCAGATAAATGGTGTCTTCTTCTGAGAGCCCCCATTTCCTCATTAAAGATTTCCAAAACTCGCGTGCGCCTTTTGAGTATATGGCCACCTTATGAAAATTTGGCAAACTGGTGCCGACCACAAGCAGTACATCTGGGCAGAACTTTAGCAATCAGAAATACGCAATCTTTTTTTTTTAAACGTGTTTTCAGACATTTTGTATACTTAATTATGCTTCAAGTATTTCCAGTTAAATCGAAGCAAGACAATACATGCCATTATAAGGAAGACTAATATACCGGTGTCAAATTCCTCATACAACAAACTTGATACTGTTGTCAAAGCTGTTTTTACTGCCATGGTGAGGAAACCTGTAGTCACACGCAAGCTCTCTGAATGTATTACTGAACGCCTGCTTTTGTGTTGATAAAGAAAGAACATACACAACTAGCTCACAGAATGCCACTCAAACTTTGCACGTTTTCTCAGCTTTTTTGTCACTCAGGGTTATCAAAAGATATATGCACATAAACATCACGAGGGCTATCTAAATTCGCATAGCATCCTTTTTGTTCGCGATAGGCCATGTACGAAATCAGATTCCAAATGTGGCATGAATAACAAAGTTAGTGTACATATTCAGTAAAACAATGCACAGTGTCCAAACAGGTGTTTTATCGGCTATGAGTGCACTATACACAGGAATTACACAGGCAGGTGATTCCAACATGCAATTCTACATGAACAAAGGAAGAGGACTCGAAGCAATAATAAATTCGCTAAGGATATTACCCGTAATGAAGGGGAAGACTAGTTTTGTTCTACTACTCGCAACATGGTGCCAAATAGTCAAATGACAAAAACAGTTTAAGTTTGACATACTTGTACTTACTTGAAATTCGGTAGCTGCATAAATTAGCTCTAACAAGAAATGTGAGTGATGTCGCAAGAATATGAAGAGAATTATGTCGGTGTCTTACCATTGAAAGAAGTGACCATATTAATTCCGCAAAATGCCCCATGTTCAAAACTTGGCCACAGTAAAGGGACACTGACAGGGCGTTTATGCTCGCCAAAGTTTTCATTTGTTACGGGACATCTAACAGCTCAACTACCAAAAACACAGTTTGATGCTCAAAATTCGTTTTTTATCCTCCCGAAAACCGTCGATCAATGACTGGTCGGTTTGAGTTCCGCTCACTCTCATCTTCTTGGTTACTTCCCGTTCAGAGAGCCACTAAATATACTCAAATTCG
The DNA here is from genome assembly GCA_013358835.2 of Ixodes persulcatus. Taxonomy (NCBI): domain Eukaryota; kingdom Metazoa; phylum Arthropoda; class Arachnida; order Ixodida; family Ixodidae; genus Ixodes; species Ixodes persulcatus. The sequence goes on from JABSTQ010011293.1 coordinate 338,321, forward strand.
TGTATAATCGAAAGCGCACACCCAATAGTAAAAATAAAAACATAGAAATCCCTGTGGCTTCTAAAGCTCTCCAAATACGTTAATTAAAAAAGGTGCAGAGTGCCGGAAGTACATGCACTGCATAATTCTCAACATGGTGTCCTATCGCGTGATCGCGGGAGGAGTTTCTTGGAGTCGCGGGCTGGACGGCTGGACAAAGCGGACTAAGCGGCAACGGCGGACGACAGAAGTGGAATCTCTAGTTCATAACTGTCGTTCGCGGTACCGGCGACTCTGTCCAGCTTCGAAATAGGATTTTTTTACCGATCAATACAATAAGGATTTATTCTGTAGGACACGCTCTACCACCCAGCTGATTCGCACGAAGACATAGCTGAGTAGTCGCCCCATCTCCTGGCTGAAGACCTCGCTCGTCTTATAAACATAAATTGGTAGGAGCTGGAAACACGCGCAATTCTACTAATCACGAACTACGTACTTGGAGTTGAATATGCATGCGTACGATTTCTTTACTACCTAGGTGCGAATGTGGCCAATTTGTGGTGCCGCCCGACTTCGAGTCTGGGGAGGTCTTGTCCAGCAAAGAATCGGCAGCAAACTTTCTGATCAGCGGTGGATTGGCTACATTACTGCGAACGAGGAGTTCCCCTCCTGTGCTTGAGCATTACAATGTTAAAACTGTCGTCTGCCTCGTACAACCAAGAACACGGGGGAAAAACGCGGTCGCGCGTAACTGCGTGACTTCCCGCAACTCTTTTCTCCTCTCTATTTCTCCCCCTTCTCTTAGTGGACATGTCGCTCCATTACTCTGTGCTCGTGTTTCGGTTTTTGGGCAGTTGCGTTTTTTGGTTTTATTAAAAATACACATGACTCAGTAGCAAACTAATAATCGGGTAATCTTCTGGCACCATACTGAGTCGCCTGGCAAAAAATAAAAATAAACTTTTCAGGTGTCAGTGTCCCTTAAGTCCTCATATACAAATACGTTTCACACCAACAAACTTATTTTTTAATTTTCATCTTACGTTTCTTATGCCTTTTAACTTCACATGAATTTCACAAAGGCCAAATTTCCCCAGACTGTACCATTTGCCCTCAAAATGTTCTGCCGATGATGTGCAACTTTGCAACTTAGAACTAATACGAAGAAGTTCATTGGTCTTAGTTTTGGCCTTGTCGTTTCATGTTGGTAATTTTTTAAGGCATAATTACAAAATGATTTTTTGAGGGCAAAGGGTCTAGACAAGGGGAGATCGCTTTTTGTTTAGATAGGGTGCAGTGCTTATTGCTAAGGCAGTATTGTTTGAGAACCGAAGTTCACAGTTCGGAAATCGGGTCACCGTGCTGAGGTTCAAATGAAGAACTTGAATGATTCAAACTTCATAACAAAAGTGAACTGAAAAAAATAACAAAGGATGGTGCCCTGGCGTCGGTGGTCGTAGTTAGGTTTGTGGCTATATAAGGGTCTGGATGAAATAAACACAGTAGCTAAGTTTGAGTCGTTCCTTTTCACGTGCCCTTTTTTTTCTACTAAGTTTCCAATATTTTTTTTTAACATGGTCGACATCTACCAGCTCGCCTGCACACACTCTGTATTTTCGTGTAAAGAGTGCTTCGCTAAACACAGACAAAAATTTTTCAAGTGATAACTAATCATCGTTCTCAAAAAAATATAGATGCTGCAACGGTGACCGCCAACGAGCAGCATTTAGTGAAGCTATAGTTGTTTAATTAGTTTCGAGATATTAACCTTTTTTACTTTTGTAATGATCAGGTATTATGATTTTGGGATATTGAACTGGAGCGCATCGTGCGCCCTCTAAGCGACTGGTGGCCGATGAAAAAATACTAGATAAAAACGAAGGCATGGTTTTATATTTGGAATTTTCTGGGTATTATCAAAAACAACCCAATAAATTTGTTCCAAGAAATTCCCAGCATTACACCGTGTCTTGAGAAAAAGATCAAATTTGAAGCCGCCATAGTTAAGGTTTTTGATGAAGAGATGTGATCATTAGTTAATGCCTACAAGGTTCAAGTTTTCTTTGTTTCTGTTCACAATGAGATTCAGCCAGTAGAAACGTGAAGCCTTGGCGACAATACAGTGTTTTTGTGAAAGGGTAAGATACCCACCTGATATTTAGCCAAAAGGGCTTAATTGAAACGAGATATTAGATATTTTAGTTATTCAAATCAAAGTATACACCTAATTATCCAAAACGACATGCACCCCCATATATAAAACCGTTGGCTGTGATCACTGTGCCATCTGTTTTTATTTCTCTGCAGTGTTTAATTTCCGCAAAAAAGTTTTACTCTCCGCTTTATAAAACACTGCAAACATGTCCCATTAAAGGGCGTCAAGCTCACCACTGTGCCTGATGTGACAGATCACACACTCGAGTTATAAACGGTTAAAGTGAAATAACCTATTCATAGCTCAACTGTGTCATTCGTTACATCAGCTTATGTAATGCTCCTAATGAGCCGTTAATTTGAAATAAATGAAATAATTAATGAATAGCTGATCTCATATCAGCGATTTACATTTAGGTTCCGAGACAATTCTTTAAAGTTTCTCCTGCATTTTATGTTAATCAAATAACCTCGTTAGCCCCTTGACCAGCATACAAGACCCATATGCCACCTTTAATGCAGCAGATATTAATATTTTAACTCAGTTTGCAGCATCTGCTTGTCTCACACTGATCTCAATATGTTCATGTTGTACACTCTTACGAGGCATCAGCATGTAAAATAAAAAAATAGAAAATAAATTACTGAGTTGTTTAAAGATTCTTAATGCGTGGGGTGTGCAACCCGAGCTCTAGAGCACAGAAATAGGCAAACGAAAGAAACCACAGAACTGTTCAGTAGTCATACCAGCTGTCGTGAAGAAAACGCATTCCACAAGCAGAATGGCCAGGAAAAGCCCTCCAAGGACCATGTTCCTCTGGATCATGTTGGTGAGACGGCGAACTTCCGAAACTCACTTCAGTGACGAGAATACATTGCAACAACTAAAAAGACGAGCCACTACCGATCTCGCCGACGCGTAAGATCAGTGTGACGCTCCAAACGCGAAACAGGATTGTGGTGGTTTTCACAAGAGTATTTCCGATTGCGCGGTAACTGAGCAAAAAGGGCGCGTTTCTGCGGTTGCAACAACGAGCCTGGAGATAATATTGAACAATAGCGCATGGCGGGCATTTTTATATTCTTTTTATTTTGGCGATCTCGCCCCATCTCAAGGACCAGACAAAGTCTGGAGTGTCGCGCTACGCCCCCCGGATGAAGAGGGGAGCAAGGAACTCGAAGCAACGCGACGGAGTTAGATAAAATTTAGATATCTGCACTGGTGAAACACAGTCATGTTGAGAACGAGTTGGGAAAGGTTAGGCATAACACAAGCCTGAGAATGCAAGCAAGAAAAAGACGACACACGAAAAATATCTAACACAGCTGAAAATTTATTACAGTTGAAAAGTGCCTAAATAGGACATACCGCAAAGAGACAACACATCACAAAGGACAGAACGAAAGCAATCACCCCCTTTCCACACAAGTACAACTACACCTCTACACTCACCCCCAGGCAAAAAAAAAAAAAACGTCCTCCACCAAAATTAAACTGGAACCATACTTGGTGTTTGACCACAGCACTTTTTCTGCTCCCCTCTCATTGATTAGGTCCGTGTTCATTTAGTTCGAGATTAGAGAGAATGTTTTCCTGTGTTTAGAGTGAATAACATAACTGTAGTACTACTGGCGGCGAAAGAGGGCAATTGTTTTTCTTCTTTCTTTTTGGCGCTCTGTGTTTACTAAAAACTTTTTAAATTAAATAATGTTTCAGTTGTGCTAGGCTTTTTGGTGCAATCTCGGGGTTGTGTTGTCTCGTAAAATATGACTTTTCCCCAGAAATGAGGGGCTTTAAAATATGCACTTCTTTTTGTCGGGATAACTAAACGTTTGGTCTAAACAGCCTAATAAAGACAATATTGGTGTTTTGATTTCATTTCTCTAGACACCAATTCAATGCCACCAAGACTACAGCTATGTTTAATGCTCAATAGGTGACTATATTGGCACGCATTATACTGTCCATTTTTTTTTCTGGGTATATAATACACCAATGTGCAATAAAAGAACAAACATCACATTAAATCCATTGAGTCGAGAATTCGAGACCATATCCGTGTAAGTTAACTTCGAATGCTGCAAGTGATATAACATATGTCCAAAGATCTTGAAAAAAGAAGTATAGAAATGTATTAGTTTTCTTTCCAGTCCTGCAAGTAGAGTAGAACAAAGGTTCTCCGGGACATCTCTATTCTTCAAGCAGATATTTGCAATATTTCCAACAAAATGTTTGTAACCTGCAACTGCCACCGGTCATCTTCGGAAAAAACATCTTAATTCTCGAGGGTTGTGTCAATAGGCACAAGTGCACTTTTGAAGCAATTGCACTATTTTTCTAAATATATTTCTGATACTTTTTATTTATATTTGCCTGCGTATCTAGTTTCACAGGATTTGCCAATATTAACGAAGTACATAGACAGGTGCAAGACTGGAAGCAGAAGGAATCATATTTTCTATCATAAAAACAATTTGGGGCTGACACTTTTTTTATACCTCACCTCACTAAGCATTAGTAAATATCTTTTTTACTCATACTGAGCTTGATATATTTCGCCGTGCATCTGTTTTAATCGTTTTAAAGCCTAATTTATATATAAATGTGTTGTGGTAACAGAAATCTGGCAAAAGAGATTATCATAAAACTTGGTAAAGAGTGGGTGGGGCATAATCAACAGAGGTCAAACTAACATAAGTTTAGTTACAAAATACTTACATGATAACCAATGTAAATTGCCATTGCTTTTTGAAAATCAACTAGAAATTATGTTGAATGATGTTTATTATCAAGCAAACAAGCAAAGTGTGAAAAGAAGACCATCAAACAATTTGCAAAATATGATCAGCATTGTTGTTAAGGACATTTAGTGTACGAAAATATGCAAGATCGCCAACAGATAGTCACAATGGTCAGACATTTCAATGACCTCACTGCACAACTCTCCTAACTGCCACAAGTTCATTGATTTCATTAATAGTGGTTTCAGATTTTAGGTAAGCCTGGAGACATTTTTATCTCGTCCTCTTAATACTGCAGTTGTGGTGTGTGCAAGAAGGCAATCATTTCAAAGGCAAAAACCTTCAATTTTGATGCACTTCCATCATATTTAGTCAACACGATATAGCCAGATGACTATAAAATAAAACAGTATTTTTGGTTGTTTCAAATGTATGTGCAAGGAGAAGTAAATCTGCCGTTGGGATTTGGCGACATTGATTCAAAATTGATGAGAGGCAAAATAATTATTCTCAAAATAGGTGCGGCCACCTGTAGAGGCTAGATTATAGTCATTTTTTCCTTTCTCTGTTTGCACCGAATGAAAGAAGACAAACGATTCTTCGCGAAAATTTAGAAACAAAAGGACATCATTCAGCACTTCATCATTAATATTTAAGAATGGGCACAAAAAGAATAGCTGAGGAGCTCAATCTAGCTCACTGCAGCTCAGCGAAGTCAATAGGAGTCAGCTTAAAAACGTTTGACACCAGCAATGTCTGAAAATGGTCATTGCCATATAACCCTTGTAACTTAGAATTAGGCCTACATTTGAAATAGATGCATCGCATACAAGACGGTTCGAATACCTCTGACACATGCTTTACTACTTTCAAAATGTTCTCGGATCTTTGAAGTGCCCATTCCAGCATATCTGCACCACGGACGCCCAACTTACCTGGACATTACTGCAATGAATTTCGCAACATCCCATTGCAACGTAGCATTGTTATTCCGCATCAGATTAGATTTCTCCAATATGATTTTCTCTTCTGAGCAATTACGCCAGCGAGAGACACTGGATGAACGTCCGATGGGTCGATAACGCAAGATCTGCATTCTGATATGCACAGTATTTGCACATTCGTTTTGTTCAAGTTTCAAAGAGGATGGATGTTGCCTTATTGCGTCAACTTGCAAAGTTTTTCACATTCTTACAATGTGTGGGGGAGGCTGTGGCGCCTGAACTGTATAGACTTCGTCCTTTTGTGCTCGTGGCGTTGATCTTGAGATTGTGACTATATAAGGAGGTGGACGCGTGGGGTTCTGGAAGATTCCGCGTAGAAGGTTCTGCGTGTAGAACATTCCGACCTCGAATGAGCAACACGGTTCTCGAATTTACCAGAACTTCGTCAGAGTCAGAGTGAACAAAAATGCGCCCACGCGGCCAGGATTCGAACCCAAGCTTTCTGCGTGGAAGGCACGCGCGATAACCGTTGCCACGAGCGCGCTGCCTGCTTGGTCAGCTGCGCTCGCGGCAGTATGTACCTTTTTTGGTACTGTGAAAGTGTAATTGCTTTAGTTACAGCATTTTTCTTTACCACTGAACGATGTTAAACTTCGCTCTATTTCAGGCCCGAAGCCTCTGTTTCAAGGAAGGTATGTGAAAACGAGCGACGATTCTAAGCAAACTAACGATCGAAAAGAATGTAAAGTGTGTTAAGGTTTGCTAGCATTGCGGTGGCGCTTATATATTGCTAATATGCCCGTCTTGTCACTCAAAGAAAATGACTCCGTTGTGCATCTTTACGATCGGTTAAAATTAAAACATTCGAATGTAAGAAATAAAGTACGTGGACTACGAAAGGTGTGCTTTTTATTATTTCCTATGTCGGGCAGTTTTTATCGGGCACCTGTTCTCTGACTTCTCCCAATTTGCAAAGATTTGGAGCGTGCGGTTGATGATTTGAACATGCATCTTTGCACGTATTCATGAGCAGAAAGAATAAAGCAGAACTTATTTATTGCAAATGGGACTATATTACGTGGCTTTCAATTTATTTTGATCTTCTGCGTGCACAAGGAGTTACTTATCCAGTGTTACTGCGTAGTTCTTGCCGTCTCTCTTGGTTTTCCGCATGTCCTTCGTTCGTTTGGCACGTATATCCCCCATGCTGGAAAGCGTCGACGCCGTGTTCGCGCTAACAGTGTCCGACAGTGCACATAAATACACGTACGAAGCGGTTTTAACACCGTTTTTCATGCCACGAATTTCAAATAAAAATGCTGAAACTGACCAATTATTTCGTCTGCGTGACTGAGAAATGTTCCAATGTGCCTAGTACATACAAATTATTCGTGATATTTGCTCTTATAATCGAGCGCAGAGAGAAAATGCACTCGCTTTTTCCCATAGAAATGCATTACCGGAAGTCAATTTCTGACTGCTTGCTATCTGCTTCAAAATGCAACAGCACACTAGCGCCAGCTGAGCCTCTAGCGTTTATTGTAATAACTCTATGGAGCGCAACTCCCACAGATCTCCCGCCTCTCGCGCACCCCAACGGGTCGTCGTACTCTACACAGAGCTGGCATCGATTATAAGGACAAACCCCCGCCCAAGTGGGACATGCAGCCAGACTGGAGACGCGCCGTGGTGGTCAGACCCCTACCAAGGAACATGTCTACCACGCACCATAAGCAGAGACGAGAAGCCAGGGCCCGAGCGCTGCAGAGACTGCAGGAAGACGACCCGCGGGCTTTCCACGTGGACGCCAGTCCATACCCGGACCGCTCCAAGAGTTACGTCGCAGCCGTACACAACATCAGCGGATCGTACACAGCGACAATCAAGGCATGCGACATCCACGAAGCAGAAGAGGCGGCCATTGCCATAGGGCTCCTTGCCGCCAGTAGAACAGGCAGCAGTGGCACCGTCACCACAGACTCCAAGACGGCTGCAACCAGCTTCCTGTATGGGAGGATAGGATCTCCTGCGCGCAAGATCCTTCGGAGCTTCCGCACCCCCAGGGACAAGAACAGCCGGTACCACGTGGTCTGGGTTCCCGCACACGCGGGCCATGAGGGGAACGAAGCTGCCCACTCTCTCGCATCCCGAGTAGCTACAAGCCGGGATTGTGAGGAGGAGGGAGGCAGAGAATTCTCACTCGGGGAACACAGCTATGCGGCACCGGCAACGGAAGAAGCCCCCACGCGTTTCTGCGATGCCACACGAGTTGAGAGGGAGAGGAGACGTGTTCTTCCGCCACCACACCCGGAGCTCAACCACCAGCAAGCCAGGCGATGGAGGCAACTTCAGACACTCGCCATCCAGACCCCACGATTCCTCCGTAGAGTTCACCCCCTACTCTTCGATGGGTCCTGTACGAGATGCTGTGGTTCCGAAGACCCACCCCCGGATGGCACGATCGGACATATGTTTTGGTCATGCCCGAAGTTTCAACCCCCACAGGAACTCCAAAGGCACCTCGATGACCGAGGAGAAGACATTGTTCCTCACTGGACGTCCCTTCTGCAGTCAAATGAGCTGCGCATCCAGCTGCTCCTAATAGACAGGACCGAACAAGTTGTTCGCGACCTTCAAGATGAACTCCGCAAGAGGCGTGCCCAATTGTAACCGCAAGCTTATCTTTACTTCCCACAAATGCCCATCCCCTTTTCCCTTTCTACTGTCGAGTCCTTGTGCTGTATAGTTAGGCGGGCAGATGAGCCTAGCCCCTGTATGCACTGCGTTCAATAAAGTTGTGCTACCTACCTACCTGAGCGGCCAATTCTCGATCGATTGTTTTCGTGCGCGAAGAAAACAAATTTCGAGCCATAAATTGTGTTCTGGAAGGTTGGGCTCTCATGATTCGTGTTCGAACAAAAACCTAGACGAGCATAAGTACCGTCAATGTCACTTCAAAGGAATTCTCGTGCATTTTCTTCATAGTCTCTAACTTGCTACAGAATGGGCCAAACATACAAACAATCATCACTGTACAAGTAACCTAAATATTATTCAAAATTTACTTATTATGGCGAAGTTAATAAATCTACAATTTTGGCCCCCACCAGTTTTTTTTTTGTTTTTTGTTTTTTTTCACGCTGAAAGTTCTTAGTGGTTACAGGAAAAATGTGGCGCCAGCAGCAGGCAGGAGTTCTCGCGTTGGACTGCAGAATTTGTGACTTATTTCAAGTGGTTTCATGTTGCTAAATTAATGATTTAAAAGCTCACTCCAGTACTCGCGCAGCAGCACGAAACGTGCGCTTGACGTACTCTGGTTTTTGAGCCTTCCTGTCAGCGGCGTCACGGCACTGAAAAGTGCGGGAATATTTGAATGCTGGTTTTGGCATCACGTTCGTTTGTCGATTTAACAATACTTATTCTGAATTTCGCAATATTAGATAACATACAGGGAAGGTTAAGAGCCGTGGATTAAAATATATTATCAGTTAGGGTATCTCGAAGAATCGCCAAACTAGTTTACAGCAATTTGTGCTAAGCAAAATTTGAAGATATAACTTTTTTTTTTTATTAAGCCAGAAACTAATATCAAACAATTATGTACGGAACTTTTCACGTTTCCGATGTAACATTTTTCACACTTATACATTAAGATATTGAGAAATTAGTGGTTGAAGTCTGTATCCGATGGAACCGGAAATATGAATTTTTTAGACCCCTCAGGGCGTATTTGAACAAGAGGTTGTTAATTTCAAGTATGTAAAAAAGCAAGGATAAAAAATTTTAAAGGCTGAAATCCTTGATTCTATAAAAAAATAATTACCTCGCTTAGACATTGCATCAAATGCAATAAAACTCACAATCACATTTTTCATATACTGCCTTCTTCTTAACCCATCCAAGTGTGCAGTCATGCGGGTCAGTCACAGCCGCAGCTCAGGAGCCCCTTTGTACACCGTGTCTGCAATACCTCTTACATCGGTCACATCATTACCAATTCTGGGTGTGACGTTCACCCCTGACTTAAAATTCTCTCTGCACGTTGCCAATGCTGTTGCCAAAGCCCGACGTCTTTTGGGATTCGTGACACGAGTTTCCAAAGCGTGCGGTCCTACCACCTTCCGTGTTCTATACACCGCGCTCGTTCTTCCGCATCTCGAGTACTGTAGTGCGGTGTGGTGCCCACATCAAACTAATTTGGTTGACAGCCTGGAAAGCGTGCAGCGGCGTGCTACTCGGACATACTTTACTCGCCAACACAGCCCTGCGTTACCCTACGACAGTCGGCTTAAGATTCTCAAATGGCATTCCCTGGCTCACCGGAGAAGAGTCGCCAGGGTGGGCCTTACCTGCCGACTCCTCGACGGCTCGCTCAAAGGGACGTACCTTGCGACCATCCCAAGGATTAACAAGAGATCGGGGCAGCCTGAACTTATTCGAGCGCGTACCAAACACCACAGTTCCTCGCCGATCTTAGCCGGCATCGAGGACTTCATCTCGGCCCCGCTCAGGATACGTTCGCCGCTTCCCCAGGACCGTACTGAATCTGTGTCGATGTGTCGCTTGTTTTCAAAGCACCTACAGCAGCAGGCGTCATAACAATGGTGTAGTGTAGTGTGTATAGTGTGTGTTTGTGTGTGTGTTCTTCTAGGTATACGTGGGAGACAACTTACAATCTACATTTCACCCTCATTTTTCTTTTAAAACATTCTGGGTTGCGGCCCTGTGTACAAATTTGGTATATGTGTGCGTGTGTGTCCTTTTTTTTTTTTTTAACTCCTGGGTGGCGGGCTGGCAGGCGCACTCGCGTACGGGTTTTAACCTTTCTGCACAGCCGTGCACGCCACCAAGGATCAGATTTTTGTCTGCAAATAAATATTATTATTATTATTATTATTATTATTTTTTCCTTTCTCTGTTTGCACCGAATGAAAGAAGACAAAGAAACGATTCTTCGCGAAAATTTAGAAACAAAAGGACATCATTCAGCACTTCATCATTAATAATTAAGAATGGGCACAAAAAGAATAGCTGAGGAGCTCAATCTAGCTCACTGCAGCTCAGCGAAGTCAATAGGAGTCAGCTTAAAAACGTTTGACACCAGCAATGTCTGAAAATGGTCATTGCCATATAACCCTTGTAACTTAGAATTAGGCCTACATTTGAAATAGATGCATCGCATACAAGACGATTCGAATACCTCTGACACATGCTTTACTACTTTCAAAATGTTCTCGAATCTTTGAAGTGCCCATTCCAGCATATCTGCACCACGGACGCCCAACTTACCTGGACATTACTGCAATGAATTTCGCAACATCCCATTGCAACGTAGCATTGTTATTCCGCGTCAGATTAGATTTCTCCAATATGATTTTCTCTTCTGAGCAATTACGCCAGCGAGAGACACTGGATAAACGTCCGATGGGTCGATAACGCAAGATCTGCATTCTGATATGCACAGTATTTGCACATTCGTTTTGTTCAAGTTTCAAGGAGGATGGATGTTGCCTTATCGCGTCAACTTGCAAAGTTTTTCACATTCTTACAATGTGTGGGGGAGGCTGTGGCGCCTGAACTGTATAGACTTCGTCCTTTTGTGCTCGTGGCGTTGATCTTGAGATTGTTACTATATAAGGAGGTGGACGAAACAAACGAGTTAGCTGAGCTTAAAGGAGCTGTGCAACAATTTTAACGTTAAAAGAATTGGCATCTTCTACTTTTGACATTGATCAGCTTGTCACAAATGTCAAAAAACACACCTCCTTTCATAGAAATGTTGCGATTCCGTGGTGTAATAGGGAGGCAAAAATTAGCATATTCCCCGACCTGCAGCCGCGAGCGCGGCCATGAGAAACACGCAGCATGACGTCAATGGCCTTGAGACCTGTTCAGTTCTTAACTTATAGATTCGTTCTCCAAAAATTCTAACCTAAATATTGGGTAGAAAGTACTTAATATGTTATTCTGTTTTAATTTTATGAGGCCCAAATTCCCCTTCGAACACGCGTTAGTGTCTTTTTTGATTCGTTTGGAGTAACGAAGTATCGAGTAATACGAAGTAATTAATCGATTACTTTTTACGGCGAGTAATTTGTAACGGTAATCAATTACTTTTTAGGCCAAGTAATTGTAACTGTAATTAATTACTTTTTTGAAGTAACGGGCACAAGTCTGAATATCAGTCATAATGTGAGTCATCGGAAGCAATGACGTGAGGAAACTCGCTAAAACAATATGAGATTTACATCTGCAAGGACTCTTAGGATAAAAAAACAGTGAAGCGGAACCATTGTTCGATGTCCAGGTTGTATCTTTTTCTCAAGATGGACAATGAACAGCAGACAATGGCGAAGCTTTGGCCGCATGCACTTTGAGACTCAAGAGATTTGCTGACTTTTTTTTTTTTTTTTTTGAAAATGCGATAGCATATTTTTTTTACGGCGTATGTTTTCAGCATCTCTGTTCTTTGTCAGATCTCGGGTTTTCAAGATGCATGTTGCTTGAGCTCGAACAAGGAAATCTGAAATAGCATAAAGGATTTAAACTGTTCATTCTAGACCAAACGACAAGATCCTATTTTTTTGCAAAATTTTGGGCATTCCAACCACGATGTCCTTGTCTAAATAATTATGATACATAATGATAAATCATGATCAATTTAGAATACTACGATGATAAGCATTTGTATGAAAGTGCTAAAGTTTGCTCCGACTTCTAAAAGTATCACGAGAACAGACTGTATATTGCTACGTATAGGTCGACTCTAAATATAGGCCTAACACCCCCCCCCCCCCCTTTTGACCGAAGAAATATTGTTTTACATTATTAAATAAAATAAAAAGTTTTATTATATTTTAGATAATCTAATTCGAGATTTCCATTTCTGGAAAGGTTTACTTATACACGGCAATATATAATAGATGTTTATCTCCATTCCCCAGATAAATTAAATTTGATTTCCAAGAAAAATAAACATGGATTATAGTAAACACACGTCTATAAACTATACTTTCACAAAAAAGTTACAGATCAACGACTACTGATACTTTAGCTCTGCACAAGTTACGAACTAACCACAAAGCACTCTGCAAACAGAAGTGTAGGTAAAATCGTCTTCCTCCAATTCTCCCAAAAGCCTCACACGGAATGTGCATCCAAAGTAGAGGGCAAATAAATTTATTATTATTTTCAAATTTTAGCTCACTTTCAAACATCCATTTCACTCCCTCTTATGCAGAGTAACATCAATGTAGTCTCAATGAAGAATGAAGTCCCAGCATCAATACACACACTACCATGAAACAAACGTCAAATGAGACTCTGTCTCCGCGTCTCAGACGATTCCTTATCAGTCGGCCACTTCTCTCATATCTCTAAAGATACGGAGGCGACTTGGTCTGAACTGACGAAAAAAGAAAATTAGTGACGTCATGAGGTCACCTCGTCCGGTCTGACATACGTATAGTACGACACGACTTCCATGTCGTATGTCGATTTATTGATATCATCGTGCGGCGAAAATGTAATATATAGCCAGGACGGAATGATGTAACCCGATAAATAAGGTTCAAAATATATAAGGCTCGGCAAGCACGGCAAGAAATGTCCAGCCAGAGTTAACCATTTTAAAAGGTAGAATAGGCAAAAAACTATATGGTTAAAAAAAAACGGGCTTACTGTTAAATATGTGACATGAATGAATTTCGTACAGATGTGACTTTTTCAGACGTTTATAATCTATTAGAGAACAGCAATACCTCACTTTCCATCATTCTCCCCAAAGAGCTTTGTCCCCTTGTTTACATGCAAGATCTAAAAAAGAAAGAAGTTTTATGTCTCAGACTTAATTATGACATGAAACAAGAGAACATTGTTCCAAAGAATGCTGCACCCTCGAATGAGACTTAATTGTTTCTGCGAATGCAACAAAACATAAAGATATACGGACGCACCAAACACGTCAGAGCACCCGTCTTCCCGCTTTTCTTTCTCATATGCGAATATAGACCAGCAAGCCCAGTTTGCCACTTCAAATGATCATACTCTTTATCGTTCACTAGATTGGCAAAGTCGTGAGTTGGCATCTGTAATGTGGAACTGTGTGTCTCTTCCGTACAGCAATATAATTGAAAACGTCCGGCGTAAGTCTATTTGTATTGTCTATGATATAAACATTGGTCGCCGTCGTTTGAATCATTACAACTTTTTCCCGGCAGACCTATGCGCCTCACGTCTCTTCCGGACACGAGGCTGGCACGTAATATGGCGTAATTATGCCAAGTTGTACCCAGTACGCTTGGTTGCAATCTTGAGTCCCACATAGGAGAGCCCGTAAGTATCTGCACAGATATTCGTTCCAAGCGTCCAATCACACGGTTGCAACAAGCACAATCCGATGTACTTACAAGATGGCCTATTTAGTCCTATATTTTCTTCACTCGGGTGTGTTGTGACATTTACACTTACTGTGCATTTGGCGACGGTGATGTTTTATCGCATAAGAATCTGTATATGAAAAAGTAAACTATCCTGTCCTGCAGTCCTCTTGGCTGTTTACGGGCAGTAAACAGCCAAGAGGACTCTCCTATTATTACGATCAGGTCAGGATAATCTGATGCCTGTCAACAAGTGACAAAATACACAACTGCTAGAAGTATTGACTGCTGATTCCGCCCACAGCACGCATGTGAGAAGAGTGCTGATAACGCAATCTGTCTATTCGGCAAGCGAGAACGCAATTGCAGCACCTATGCCTATTTTTTTCGTTAACTGTATTAATGAACAAGTCTTCACCAAGAAAGTCGTAAACGTAGAAAAATGTTTGAACAGCAGTTGAGGCTTTATTAGACGACGTTTCGGGAAGAGACTTCCCTTCTTCAAGTGTGCAGAAAATACAGTTGCAAAGCGTTTTTAGAGAGACCAAAGGAAAGGAGGAACATTGACAAAAGCGAAAGAAAAACGTCAGATATATAATAGTACAAGTAAAAACACTTGAGCATGAAAAAAAACTACATTCCAATTAAACACACATATAAAAAAAATAAAAATAATAAAAATAATAATAATAAAGTGGTAGTTTTAAGGGGAACACGGTCGCGGCACTCGTTAGCGAAACCAAGAAAATATATCCCAGGCACCGGCCTCCGTCACGTTAGAGTCAGAGCTCCAGATCCAGAAAAAACAACAACATACAGGGGTCAAGCCAGTATAACGCCGAAGGAAACGAAGGTCATAAATAAGCCCGAAGTGTGTGTAAACGGACACCAGAAATGTCAAACGTGGGTGGCACCGCTCAACAGAATACCGAGAAATACTCCTTAAAACGCCTCCCAGCTCAATCTCCCCCCTCCCCACCCTCAAAAAAAAAAAAAAAAAAAAAGAGAAGAGGGAAGTCAGCGGGCGACGTCCCCACATCCCAATGTTTCTAGCTCTCCCCTCAAAGAGCTTTAGCTCTCCCCCGCTCTCCTCTGCGATGGGGGATGTGGTTTGCCTGTAGTATACTAAAAACTAAAAACCTACAACAGCCTATATAAGTTTCCTTTTGAAATGTTCATACCAAGCGGGGTT
The DNA here is from genome assembly GCA_013358835.2 of Ixodes persulcatus. Taxonomy (NCBI): domain Eukaryota; kingdom Metazoa; phylum Arthropoda; class Arachnida; order Ixodida; family Ixodidae; genus Ixodes; species Ixodes persulcatus. Next base: position 353,713 of record JABSTQ010011293.1, read on the forward strand.
AAGGTTTTAAATTTAGATATATAAAAGGACTCTTTATTTTTGCGTGTAATATCATTTTTGAAACTGCTTTCCACGATGATAATTTTTAGGTGAGTATGAATGTCGTGGTCGTCGGAGTAAAGTGTTTAGCGACTGGTGTTTGTCCTTTATTTACAATGTCAGACTTATGGCCATAAAATCGCTCTTTCATAGAATTTTTAGTTTCTCCTACGTATTGCTTCTCACACAGCGTGCAGTTAATAATATATATCACGTCTGGGGTTTTGCAGTCGATATGCTGTTTAATATTTACGTAGAAATCTGATGCGTAGCTCGAAATGTTATCAGCGGTCAAAACGAACGGGCAAAGTTGGCAAGGAGTGTTGAGGCAAGGACCACAACCGCCGCATGAACTGGGTTTTTTTTATATACGAGAGACATAACATCCTCCCAAGGTTCCGATGCTTACGGAATGTGACAAATGGTGATTCGGGAAATATTTTTTTAAGTTTATCGTCGGCATGTAGGATGTTTAAATGGCGTTTCAATACGGAATTCAGGCTTGATAGGTTCGAATAGTAGTTTATAACCAACGGCACCCTTGTTTCGTTGGAGTGAAGCTGTCGTGTGGATTCAAGGAGTGTGCTACGTTCCAGAGCGGATGCCTTTCTTGTGGCGTCGTCGAGGATAGATGCAGGATATTTTCTTTTGAATAGTGTGTTCTTCAAGGACGTTACGTTTTCCTTAAAGTTCGATTCTTCAGAACAAATTCTACGCAACCGAAGGAATTGGCTGTAAGGTATATTATTTTTTTGACATTTTGGGTGGTAGCTATCATAGCGTAGAACCTGACGTTTGTCTGTAGGCTTTCTGTGTTTTGTGTTGTCTGTGTTTTATTGGAATGTAGTTTTTTTTCATGCTCAAGTGTTTTTACTTGTACTATTATATATCTGACGTTTTTCTTTGGCTTTTTTCAATGTTCCTCCTCTCCTTTGGTCTCTCTAAAAACGCTTTGCAACTTTATTTTCTGCACACTTGAAGAAGGAAAGTCTCTTCCCGAAACGTCGTGTAATAAAGCCTCTACTGATGTTCAAACATTTTTCTACGTTTATTTTTTCGTTGTATAAACCCCGAGTGAAAGCACTACTTCACACTGAAGAATGGAAAACAGCGCGAACAACACGAAGGACAAGAGGAGACGTAAACAGCAAAGCGCTGACTCTCAACTGCGCTTTAGTGGAAAGCAACACATAAAATTCAACGTGAGTAAATAGGACGCAATTCTTATCACCTTGTGATGCTCTATGGCTGTCATGCACGTACCCCCAGGAACGCCAGTTCTTTATCATACAGAGCGATTGAGGGCGCACTTACGCACACGTCATTTATGTATTAGCCTTCGGCAATCTCTCTCGTTGTTTACCGTCTATCCCCCCCCCCCCCCCCCCCCCCCCCCCCCGCAGGATGACTCTGTCTTCTAACATTGGTTCACACCCACATTTTGCACAACGAATGGCGAGATTGCCCGAGGGCGAAGACCTCTTCGAGAGCGCGGGTTCTCTTAGCCTATCACTTATACATCTGCTATCTGGCCGATGTGTGCTCTATTGCATGACAGGCGTATCTGATAAACTACACCCTCCCTAACTGCACAAACTGTTTTCTGCGTATTTTTTTTTTGTACACGCGTGACTCTTCTGTGTACCAGATCCTACTCTCACAAAACCTTCCTAACTTCGATGGGGCTGAAAACACCACCGGGACGTTATGTCTCTGCGCCACTTCCTCCAGCCTGAGCTACCTTGTGTATGTACGGTAAAACTACTGGGCTTACTTCAAGTTTTTTTACTACCATACTTGTCCGGATGTTGCAGTGTCTTAATGAGACTATCTGCAACTTCCAAGAGAAGGCTGGGCGGATACCCCCCTTAGTTAAAGATTCCACTTGGATTGAAAAACTACACCTCATCTCATGTGAACATGATTTGAGTAAGGCCGTTTTCAGACAGGTTACGGCAGTGCCCATCTTCTCCACCTTGGAATGACTCCTGTGACGGTAAGAAAAGCACAAATGGGCGTCTGTAAAACTAAGCTTTAAGTCTAGGAACTGTAGGCCCCTACCAATCGGTTCTTGTTTTGTAAATTTGAACCCCCCCTCCCCCCTCCCCTCCCCTCCCCTCCCTCCCCCCCCCCCCCCCCCCCCTGAGCATGACCTGAATACCTCTTTACGAGATCGCCATTCTGCGTGTCGGAAATGTGTCGAGACATCACTAGGAAATCAATCATCTACGTAACGAGAGACACTTGTTACTACTCCCTCAAGACCCTTTCTACCTCTCGATCCCAGCGCGCCAGGTGGATGTCACTCAGGACAGGCGCAACATTCGAGCCGATGCACACTTTTTCCCTCTGTAAAAGTTCTTCTTGCCTAAAAACAATGAAAGTGGACCCACAATAAAAACACAGTATCTCAAGAAAGCTCTCCACGCTAAACCCGTAGGAGTTTTGAAAAACGACACTCCTGTGCAATTCAATGGCTTCCTTAACAGCGCCTAACATTGCTTGGTGTGGTAACGAATAGTACAGATCCTCCACATCGAAGAACACCGCGTCACATGAACCTGGGTTGCCCACTTTCCACCATTCTACAACGCATTCCGAACTATTCACTCTGAACGGATCGTGCAACTTCAAAATTTTTAGGTGTCGTTGGAGGGAGTATGCCACGTGAATCACAACAGCTACTGCACACCAGCTACTCTCTCACATCTTCTATTGGATTGTTTCCGGTACTCTACAACCCATTCTCGCGCACTCTCCACTATTTCGCCTCCCCTTCCGCTCTAACCGATTGCCTGAACCCACCCTCCTTAACCGACCCTGATAGAGTCCTCGTGACGTCGAAGGCACTCCTCCAGTACCTGGATGACCCCCCAGGCACCTCCGCTTGGCTCCATGATACTCAAGCGCCACGAGTCCCTCCTTGCCGGCGTTGCGTGGAATGTTTCATTCATACAACGTCACTGTTCCGCTGAATTCACGCGCATTTTCTTCTGCTTGTAGCGCAGGTTGCCTACAGCCATTTACTCATTTTTTTTTATGTCAAATAAAATTTAAATGCTTGAGAAATTTTTCAGTAAAAATAAACCAGAAGATTTATTCTAGTAGACTCATTAATTCAAACTTCAGTAGCCACGAAATGTGTTTAAATTATCAAAGATTCATTTAAAAATGAAGCAAGGCAGAAATTATGATTCGTTACGTATATGAATGGCTACACATACAAAGCATATATTTTATGATTTACTCTACATAAACCTCCTAATCATATAGGTATGCCACACATGACACATTCGTAAAATGTCTAAAATAAGCTCATTCCTCCCTGTAGTGACTCGCAGATTGGAAGCCAAACGATGAATAATCTTTATTCAAGGGAAACACGCATTTATATAGTAGCTGTTATCAGGTATCTGCAGACCACGTGGCATGACATCGCAGATTTGAGGCCACGTTATCACATTCCTCCTCTACTATTTCCAACCCATCACTTCCGGAAATTTTCGGACTCAAAATGCTCCGGTGGCCGACGTGAACGTTCGCTCCTTCGCACAACACTGTCCGTTGGTGCGTCTGGCTGGATGCTTGGCGTTGGCGAATGCGACGCGACTTTTGCAGTCGGCGGGGTTCCGGTTGGGGTGTTGCCCTCATTGTCACTTGGCTTGTCTCGGGGTGAAACTGCCACCATCAGTGGCACCCTGAGAAGTCTCCATTGCATTGTTCTCGACCGGTCTTGCACAGTCAGGCACTGTACTTTCAGGGTTCGAGATACAATCAGAACGAGCGCGAATGTGGTCGGCATGCGTAAACCTGACCTGATCCCCAACCCTTACTAAGTACGTCACTGGGCTAACATTTGCACAACAACTCCTTCATTCCAAGACACTTCTTCCCCGCTCACTGTTTTGACAAAAACCACGTCATCAACCGCAAAAAAGCGGTCTGCCGCTCGTGAAAGATCTCGTTCTTTTACCATGACCTGTTTCTCTCGCATGTCAGCAACAAAGTTAGGTTTTTGTAGGGTTAGTTTTACACGCGGCTGCCGCTTCAAAAACAACTCAGCCGGTGTTGTTCCAGTGACGCTTTACGTGTGTTTCGGTAACTTAGCAAGTAGCTATCGAGGCCTTCTTGGAGCGAAATCGTCACTCCTGTTAGTTTCTGTTCTAACACTTGTTTTAGAAGCGCCTTCTTGGTTGTCTGTACCAGCTGTTCGGCAGCTCCATTCGAGGCCGGGTGGTATGGTGGCGTCCTGGTGTGTTTAACCTTGTTAACAGCCAGGAACTCAGCAAACTCTTGTGAAACGAATTGCGGCCCGTTATCGCTTACGAGTTCCTCCGGCAACCCGTACGCAGTAAATGCGCTCCTTAGCTTTTCGATTGTCTTGGCCGCTGTGGTAGTACTCATTGACCACACCTCAACCCATTTCGAAGACGAGTCCACGAGTACCATAAAAGAGTTCGATCCCTTTGATGCGAAATCGACATGAACACTTTGCCAACACCCCGCTGGGCTCGTCCAAGGATGCAGCGCTACAGGTTGTAACGCGGGTCGTACTGCCTGGCAAACAGCACACTTGTTCTACATACTCTTCTACGTGTTTATCTATGCCCGGCCACCAGACGTAGCTCCTTGCTAGCATTTTCATCCGGCTGGTGCCTGTGTGATCCTCGTGGAGCTGTGCCAAGACAGATTTCTGTAGCCTTTTTGGCAACACGACTCTCGTTCCCCAGGTTAAAGAGCCCTGTTCTAAGGAAAGCTCATTTCGACGGACCAAATAAGACTGTAGCTCAGGATCAACAAACCTGACCTGGCAACCCATTTAGCGTGAACTCCACGACTTTAGTCAATGTTTGATCTGATTTTGTTGCTTTTGCTAAGTCTGCGGCCGTAAGGGATGTATCGGAAAACACTGAAAGACTCTCGGCCGACTCTTCGACCCCAGAGACAGCTCTTGGAAGCCTTGACAACGCATCAGCCACTTCCACGTTTCGCCCCTTACGGTATTTCAGCTTATAACGATATGCTGCAAGAACTAACGCCCACCTCTGCATTCTGGCCGATGCCAGTGGTGGGATGGGTGTGTCATGACCCAAGATTCCCAGAAGTGGCTGGTGATCTGTGTACAGGAGAAAATCCATCCAAAAATCGGTGGAACTTTTTCAGCCCAAAAATGAGAGCTAACGCTTCCCGCTCGCACGGAGCGTAGTTCTTGTCAGCGCTCGTAAGCGTTCCAGATGCGAATGCGACAGGTCGTTCGTCGCCCTAAGGTGTCACGTGAAAAATGACTGCATCAAGCCGTAGGCTGACTCGTCGCGCATGAGGCCTATCGGTTTACGCACATCGTAGTATGGCAATACACTGCTGCTCATGAGCAGATTTTTCGTCGCCAGAAACGCTTTACTGCACTCTGGTGTCCAGGACCACTTTTGACCCTTCTTTAACAGGTTATACAGTGGCTCTGCCATAGTGGACGAGTTTTTTAGGAATTTAGAATAGAAATTTAGCATTCCTAAATAGGCCTTCAGTTCGGTGACACAAGTGGGTGCGGCGGCTTCCTTTACTGCCTTTATCTTAGACTCTGTAGGGTAAATCCAGTGACAACAAACTTTGTGACCTAGATACGTCACGGTCTTTGAAGTATTTGCATTTTTCTTCTTTTAGCGTTACGTTAGCCTCACTCAATCGCTTTAAAACTAACTCTAGCTTCCGGTGGAAATCGTCGATGTCCACCCCTGCAATAATGACGTCGCCTATGTAACACCCGATGTTTGGTATGCCCTTGAGCAATTCATCCATAAAAGATTGGAAAATGGCTGGGGCACTAGCCACACCAAACGGAAGCCTCTGGAAGTCGTAAAGCCCCATGTGAGTGTTTACCGTCAAAAGTGGCCTGGATTCTGGGCTCAGTGACACCTGTTGTTACGCTGATGACAAGTCTAGTGCACAAAAAACATTACCGCCACCAAAGGCTGTAAACAAGGCATCGGGGCGCGGCAAAGGATAGTGATCCGGCTTTAAGACCGGGTTGATTGTGACCTTATAGTCACCACAAAATCTCAAACCGTTACTGTCCTTTTTGTGAACAATCACCAACGGCGTAACAACACCGTTTTTTTCTAGCTGGTTTAATTGCGTTTCGACAGCACTTCGCAGAGCGAACGGTACAGAACGCGCTTTAGAAAAACGGGCATGCTGCTATCTTTCAACAATATTTTTGCTTCGTAGTGATTGATAACACCATGATCTGCTGAAAACCCGCCCGAAAACTTCTTACGCAGTCCTTCCACCCGATCTTCCGCCGAGACACAATTCAGCACTTTTCAATCTAGCTGAAGCCTTTCCAACTAGTTCCGCCCCAGTAAAACTGGCAGTTTGTTTCCTTGATCTGTAACCACGATTCTCGCAGAATCATGGCCTGATCCCGGTAGACTACAGAAAGATGACACTTCCCCTTTACAGGCAACCGCTCCCCCGTGTACATTTTTAAAACTGCGCGGCAGGGATCGCAAGGCACCTGCCCAAACTTTACCGCGAACTCACTTTCAGGAACGACTGTCACCGCTGCTCCGGTATCTACCTGCAAGGTTACATCGCTTCCTTCTATATTCATTGTTACATCGTAACCCCGATCTAGGGAATCTGACACCTTACTGCAATAGTACACATGATGTTCGCTGTCATCATCGGATGACTCAACGAAGCTCGTGTTTCTTACTGCTTTCATAGTTTTGCCACACATTTTCTGTAAATCTCCGACGCCAGAACACTTCCTGCACTTGTAATTCTTGAGCCAGCAGTCGCTCGATGAGTGCCTTTTCCCACATCGGCTGCATATTTCTTCACCTTTGCTGGTGCCCCTGTTAGCGTAGTTTTGCTCTTCGGTCTTCTTACGCATTCTGACGGCGTTCAACGACAAGTTTTTGTTTTTGGCGTGCAACAAGGCGGTCTGTGTCGCGGCTAATACCCTGTCCATGGCAATTTTGCACGCCCCTTGAAATGTGAGAGTTTCCACCGCGAACAACGCGCGCTAGTTGTCTTCACTTCGGAGCCCCGCAACTAGCCTGTCACGTAGAGCTTCCTGTAAAAACCGACCGAAGTTAAATTTCCGGGCGATGTGCTTCAACTCCACTATAAAGTCTCCCACGCCTTCTTGGTCTTGCTGTACTCTTCGATTAAACTTGCATCGCTCGGCGATCACCGAGCCCTTAGGACTGTAGGGACTTTGCAGCAGGGTCTTTTCCCCTGACACTGCCGGAACAACCAAGTTCTTGAGCACTTCATAAGCGCGACCTCCAATAACCGTCAGAAATACTGGTAACTTCTTAATTTCAGTAATGTCGTTTGCAGTTACAAAATGCTGGAATCTTTCAAGGTAGGAGTCAAAGTTTTGCGTTTTCTCGTCGAACTCGTCTATTTTCCCTAGCCCTGACATGTCGGATTCAATAGGGGTAGTCTGATGCACTTATCATTTGGAAGTCTTCCCCACTGCAATGATCCTTGACTGCAGCATTGTCGGCGCTCCCAAGCTTGATCCTTGACTGCTACCGAGCTTGCGTAGCTGTCAGTCCGGTTCGCCGCTCCGCTACGGCCTTCGTAATCCCATCCTCGTCGCCAATCTAGTGGCTCGTAGATTGGAAGCCAAACGTTAAATAATCTTTATTCAAGGAGCTTATCAAGGTCTCTGCAGACCAAGTGGCATGACACCGCAGATTCGACGCCACGTTATCACACTCCCTCAAGAATGTTGTAAATCAAGGACTGTTTAGACAGCACAAGACACCTCAAACAAAATTAAGTTTTTTCATCCATAAAAAAAGTTGCCGATTGCAGACTGTCAGTCTCATTGAGCGCGCCTCTTACGGAGCACCGGTGCGCTGCAGAGAAGCAACACCCGTGGAAGCGACGCTCCTTCCGTATTGCTTCTCCGCAGTTGCGCCGGCGCTCGGTAGAAAGCGCGCTCAAAGAAGCCGCCAGAATATAAAGCTCGAATTACACGAAAACACCGTTCGAATAAGTGGCTTATAAATACATTAAAAACGTAGCGGGACAGTCACAAATTTTGAAATTTTTCGAATTATCCAGAAGTACGCAATAAACGAGCTTGGCTCATCGCGAGCCTACTGTATTTGTATTCCTGTATTCCAAATTTCAAAGCTGTGTACACGACCAGTTCCAGCAAAAAAGCTTCTTCCTGTTGGTTACTAGCGTACTGATATTATGTCCAAAAGCGTTCAGTGTTTCTATGCAAGAGTCACCGACAAGGTGAGAACGGCAGGGTGAAGATTCAGCTGTCACGCCTCCAACCCCAGCTTTCTACTTTCTATAAATGATTCGGCATCCCGTCAGCCTCGAGCTCGCACACGCAGCAGCCAGAGCACAGCAGAAGGTAACCAGCCCATGCTAAAGGCGGGGCATTTGAAAAAGACGCCCTGCCGTTTTCATGCTGCCAGTTAAGCCGCAACGCAAGTGGCATTAATGCAGGGGAGAGGGTGCCTACAGTAGCGTAAACGATAGTCACCTGATGTTCACATGCATGGAATGAACCAGCAAAAAGCAAAAACATATTGTGCAAGCCGCGCCGATTCACCGCACAGTAAAAGCAAAACAAAAAAGATTAAAGTTTTTTTTTTTTTTTTTTTGGGGGGGGGGGGGGGGGGTACAGCATCCGCTTTAAAAGAACGTTATAAAATAGATTATGGGCAGAAAAACAAATAACCTAGAAACAGAGATTCCGAAATTATTGCACAGATGTCAGACGTGAAAAAAAAAAAAAAAATGAAAGACGTTTACGGTTCCCTGGAATGCCAAATTAGAGCACAGCTCTTGAGGAGGAGGAGGGGAGGCTATGGAGACGAGCGTGACAGCTCACGAGTGCCGTCACGAGCGTCCCGCGCGTTGCATTAGGGGAAACGTCCCACGATGCGCAACGCGCGGGTCACCAGTGAGCCTCGCGCGTTCCGTTATGAGTCTTTCCCCATAATGCAACGCGCGGGACACTTGTGACGTCACTCGCGACCCTCGTGGTGTCACACCTGACGTCACGTGTGACGTCATTACGGGAAATGTACCATAACGCAACGCGCGGGTCACGAGTGAGACCTTAGCGTTGTATTATAGGACGTTTTCCATAAAGCAACACGCGGGACTCACATGACGTCACTCCTGAGCCTCGTGTCGTCACACGTTACGCCACGTGTGACGTCATTATGGGAAACGTCCCATAATGCAACGCGCGGGTCACGAGTGAGACCCACGCGTTGCATTATGGGACGTTTCCTATAATGAAACCCGCGGTTACGCTAACGGCGTTGGCGATGGCAACGTCGATGTCGCTCAAGACGGAAACGGGCGCCTAAGAGCTCCGCTTTAAAAACATGTCATTTGCAAACCTACTAGATTTCCCCTACACGGCAGCCGCCCCGACCATCGCGCGTCAGTTTGTCTTAGAAGAGAGCATTCGACGGGACTGAGAAGACGTTATCGGGTACGACACTTGATATGGCTCCTCACGTGATCGGATCTCGGCGAATAGCGGCGCCGCGGCACGGGAAACTCTGGCTCCGTAGGGAGCCTATGCAGGAACTCCAGTCGCGTCCTACGCGGCCGGTTCGCCCCCGCTCGCTCCGCCCCCCCCCCCCCCCCCCCCCCCCCCAATTCCCGTTTGCTTACCTGTTTTTATTTTTCTTCGATTTCCTTCTCGTCTTCGGGGGCTTTTATTTCATATCTGTTTTAAGAAATCACTGTAGAGCAAATTCAGAGAAGCAGCTCCTCAAGTGAGTAGGAGGCAAGAACACACATTTACTTTTCATACATACTTTATTATTCACACAGATCTCGGACATAAAATATAAGATAAACACTGATCATAAAATTTACGAAACAATAGCACCAGAAACACGTAAGAGCTCACTTAAAGAGATATACATTTATAAAAGATATCGCACAACCACTGGTTTGACCAGCAGAAACTTGAATGTTTTCTGGGGACCAAAATATATTAATTTCTTGAACTCAGCTGATAGATGACCCCCTTCATGGTTTCTGTGCTTTCCTATCAGCTGCAGACCTTTTGAAATTAGTTTTTTGAAGATCTCTTCTCTTTAAAGGCGTAAATGCCCCAGGGTTCATAGCGGAACATCTGGAAGAACTTCTAGCAGATTGCTGGACAGCGAAGGTCCTCCGACTGTTCTGCCATGAAAGCACAAAGATTCTTCATCACATCATCATTGTATACCAGATCGAGAATGTACGCCAAAAAGCGCTCTTCAAGCTTGCCCACAAGAGTAAGGCAAGGGTCTGTGGGCACAAAGGAAGCATCGAAAATGCCCGTGTCGTCCTGTGCGCTTAGCACGTGGTACCGTTCAATCTGCTTGCGAATTTCGGGTGAAACGTCGCTCCTACATAAGAAAAAAAAAAACGAAAACAAACGTGGGCGGCAGTTTAAGTGCTGTGTTCACGGTGTTCCTGCCGCACGAGACTGAAAATTGCAACCACGATTGCACCACATGAAACGGGCTTCAAACGAAACCGACTAAAAACGAAACTTCACCTCTCGCTTCGGAACTCCTTTGGGAATAGAAAGAACGACAAGACTTTCGACTTGCTGGAGTTTCCGCACCATTTCGCAGCGCAGTAGCACCAAGGTATCCTGTTCCAAAAGCACCAGAACTTTCAAAGTCAGATTAAAGCGCACCGAGCAAACACCACGTTTTCCGCAGAACACTCCCAGCAGATTATCACGCTCATCGGACGCCGGCGACCGTTGCGCCTTTGCCGCGGTTGCCACAGACGGCGGCGCCCGGCAGCCCGGCGGCAATGTCGATCGTAACGCCATGTTTTGAGGCGGCGGAAACAAGAACCCTACGCTTGAGCGCAGAAAGAGCGCCCAAGGTAACATGGATGTTAGCGGCTGTGCCCGTCCTAATGGCCGGAGTGGGTTATTAACATATGTGACTTCATCATGGCGTCACCTTGACTGTTGGCGGCCTCTACCGAGGTTTCCTTGAACGCCGATGGCTGCGTTAGCCTGACATGGTGTTTCCTGGATCCAAAGATAAACACATTTTCCCTGACCATCTGGCTTGAGGGACATCGCATCTAGATGTGCTTAAATATGTTTATTTCAAGGTTCAGTTGACCCTCTGCATCATTACAGGAAGGAAGTCTCAAGCCACAACAAACAGCAGTGAACACACAATGCATAATAACAGGCACCAGTGTCCAGGCGTATAGTCTGCAGAAGCCAATTTGAGCCTAAAATAATTTATGTTTTATTTAGATAGTTTGCATTTATTGTATAATCCGCAGGGCCTGATTTCCGCACCCAGTGCATAGTCTGCCAAGCTGGTGCGTTGTGTCTTCGTGCTTTTTTTCCTGGGTGGCATTTTTTTCAGAAGTTCTTCGGCGAACGCCCTGTTGAGCCTGAATAACTGCTATTGAGGCCCATATCCAGCCACTGAGTACACACACAAGCACAGAAAATAACACTCGGTTCCAAGTACAAACGAAGCACCTGGGCGGAAAGCCGTGAATGCCAAACGACCAGCGTCGGGTGACGGCGACTGACTGCATTGCGCCCCTTCGACGCCTGCATCGCTGCGGTGGGTGGTCGTAGCAAGTCGTAGCGAGTTGATCTCCACTTCAAGCAAGAAATCCTGCCTTACCATAGTCAAGATATGTGTGCAAGTGTTCGACAACGTGGGCTCTCTCACACTGGTGCAGCTGTCATCAAGAAAGGTACATATCAACAATGTTCGCGCGTTTGAGGCTGAAACTATGACGCATACTTTATCTAAACCTAAATTTATCGGTTTGCAGCTACAAACATTTTCGTTGACGTTGCTTAGATGATGTAACCATTCAGGCCTCGCATTAAATGGTGTTGCGAACTCTTCGGTTGTGTATGAAAACCTATTTTTGCCCTAATAAAAGACATTTTCAAAAATACACGTGTCTTCTGCTGTCACATATCTTTCAGTTTACAATGCAGAGGCAAAAAGAAGAGCAACTGTGTACATCTACCACTTAGCATAAGCACCTTTTGCCATTCATTCTTCAGCACACTCAAATATCAGCTTAGGTTGTTATTGTTTTAGAAACTTCGCCCTGTTTTGTAAAAAGAAAAAAAAAAACTTAAAGAAGCTTTACCTTCGTTTTCCTGCCATTTAATACAGACTTGTTTGTCAGCAGATCACACCCAGCTGATATCACCGTGGCACATACTACTCGAACGACTGATGAGACTATTGCTGTTACAATAAAGCTTTCCACAAGAGCCAAAAGGAGGCTTGTAGGGGTGCACAAGTACATCGAAATGAGATTGACGCTTCCGGGGCTTGTCTACATTATGCGTAAAAAGAGGACGATCGGCGACCAGCTGATCGCAAATAACACCAAGGATACCGATGTTTCGATACTTAGAACGCAGGATAAAGACCTCAATCGTCCCTTGTATGCTGTAGCTGTCATACTTTCCATCCAACCGCTTTTTAGCGCAATTAACTAGAACAACCGAAGAGCTCGCAACACCGTTTAATGTGAGGCCTGAATTGTTGCATCATCTAAGCAACGTCAACGAAAATGTTTGTAGCCACAAACCGATAAGTTTAGTTTTAGATAAAGTACGCGTCATAGTTTCAACGCGCGGACATTGTTGGTGTGTACCTTTCTTGGGACCCGCCGCCCGCGTATATTCTGTTCAACTTGATGACAGCTGCACCAGCATGAGAGCTCACGTCGAACACTTTCACACATATCTTGACTATGGCAACATTTCTTGCCTTCGACTGGCTTGACCACTTCATTTGTAGCATCACGGTAGGTCTTGCTTGAAGCGATGATCGTCTCGCACACAACAACAAACAAAGAACGACGTGATTTGTTTAATTTATACGCTACCAGTCTACGGGCGTCGCGAATCTATCCCCCTCTTTTCCGCCATGGATGGATGGATGGATGAATACGGCTGAGCCCTTTGGATCGGGCGGTAGCTTACGCCACCTAGCCATTTTGTCTTACCCTTTAAGCTTAGAATATTTAAATGTGAAAACTATATTCACTCTGTACTGAAAAGAAAGTGAGGCTATAAATCCCCCTTGCCATCAGTTAATAAGAAAATGCCTAGTTTTCTCTCGCTTTCTGCCACCATTCACTTAATCTTTGCTTGGTAATCTCTACTGTCTTGAAATCCACTTTTCCTTCGCTGTCTCTAAAACCCAATGACCTTATTAAATCTATGTTGTCTTCGGTATGCATAGGGTGAAGCCCTTTACAGTAGAGTATCAAGTGCTCAGCCGTCTCGTCCTCCTCTCCACAAGCAGCGCACACGGTAGTTACCTTATATGCCGGTGACACTTTGCTCGGCGCTTAAAGGGGCCCTGCAATGAATTTTTTACTGGTTTTTAATTTGCACCGAACCTGAGCGCGCTGAACGTAGAAACTTAGTAAAACTTTTATTTTCTCGAAATTCGCTTTATTTTAAAAGTTATAGGCAAATTAAAATTACAAAAACAAGCAAAAAATAACCTCCCTCATGACGTCCTTGGTTGCTTGAGTGGCCGTGAACTAGAGGCGGGGTAGTGGGCTCATCGCGAGCGCTCACGGCTGCCGCATTCCGTGTCAACGGCGCGAGAGGGCGCCACTATCTGGATAGGCTGTATGCAGCGGGCAGCCAGGACGGCTCTCATTGCATTTGCTGCGCGATTAAACACTAATTCGGCATGACACTTCATTGGCCACAAACGACAGCAAACACGGGGTAAAGATCAGTTCAGAATGGGAGCCACTTCGCGCTGCCATACCACGAAACGGCCAAACCGCAAGACAAAGCTTCTCGTCGAAGGGAACCGAAGGCCTTCGGAACGCTCGGAGCCGGTCGGATCCTCCTGTCGATACGACCGCAGCGCCGCTGCGAACATCCGGCAACCTTCCGTGTCGGCGCCTGATCCCACTACTCCTTTCTATATGCGCCGCCTTTTCCATCGCTTGGTGGCGGGTATGTCGACGGGTCATTTCTTGTTTCCGTACTTTATAAACTGCATTCGTTTCTTTTCTGATCTAAAATACTGAACAAAAACTACTTTTATAAATAATTGAAACGGTTCGCGCCACTTATTTTTTGTATTTCGACTAAAAAGAAGCTTTTAGCGGCTCTGACCAATAGTAAGCCCAGGACCAAAGACGTCACATTTTGCGCGCTTTCGGTACCGCGGGTCGCCCTCGTCGGTGGAGGAGGTTTCCGCGTCGTCCGGTTAAAATATGACGCACTGATATTTAGTTACTCTCTCCGTGCACGCTGGCTTGCCGGAACTTCAAGAGACATGAAAACCGCAAAAAAGGTAGGCGCTTAGATATGATTGCAGGGCCCCTTTAAATTACCCTTGACAAGCGTGCCACGATCATTCTACAATATATTTTGGGTCAATTTACAATATTATTCAAGCAGAAGTCGCATGCATTATGAGCAAACTCTATCGGGTGCACAAGAGGTTATGCACAAATGCTTTGGAAGAAGGGGTAGCATGCAACCACAGATATATGTTTAGCAAAACGAGAAAGTACATGCACAACACTAATGTTGAAAGCTTACGTTAACTCAGTGAGCTTAGTCAAACGTGAATTATAATAACACTGCTTAAGTCAGAAGATTATGCACACAAGCTTTAACACAAAAGAAAGCACAATTATGTCGTATTTATTTGTTCATTAAGACGTGAAAAAACATGCACAACATTAATGTTGAAACGTTAGATTAACACAGTAGAATTAGTCGATCGTGAGTTATGTCAACGGCGCAGCTGGGGTCAGGATTGAGACTCTGTATTCTGGTAGCCAAGATTAACGATGCCAGATGAGGAGACGCCGTCCTGTCGGATCAAGCAAGAAATACAAAACCAGCAGGTTAGCACAATATCAAGAAAGATAAATTTGTAGAAAAGTGGAAGAAAAACTTTTACGAGAATTGCTGAAATGAATTTCAAAGTTCAATTGCACAGACGGAACATGTAACGGGGGTATCTCTGACTATTTTATAACCTTTACAAAGGATTGTCTGCACTCCAAATCAATTACTACGAAATCCCTGAACGTCGCCAGCCTCATTTTTATGCCTTCATTCCAACTCATCCCGTCAAATTCGTGTGGAGTATGACGAGAATCCTTTCCGGTAACATGTAAATGGAAGAGACAACAAAAAGTGTTAAAAAACTTCTTTTTTCATTTGTTTTTTTGTATGATTGATATATTGGTTGCATTATTTTTTATAAATATATGGGTTTCTGAAACGACAACAGTCGTCCTACTTTAAGTTATAGAAACTACGCAAATAAGATTTGATATTTGGTATACAATAGCTAACCATTTTTCGGACGCCGAAATATCGGACATGGTAGAATATTCCGACAATTTTCCGGAACCGTAACTCGCCGCATAGACTTCATGTATAACAGCGGCTGAAAATCGGGACAACGCACGCCTTGTTCCTCGATTTTTGTTAATTTTAGTGGCCAACATACTGCCATCACGAACCGAATTGCTGCCATTTTTGTTTGGCGCTGTCCATGCGATACAAAAGCTGGATTGAGGCTATAATCGCAATCATCGCCTTTCTCTTGAAATCGAGGTTATTTTTTATCAAACTTTTGTTTTGTGCTATTCACGGAAAGATTGTGGTCATCTAAACGTTTGGCCACTGTCCGTCTTTAAAGGGACACTGACAGGGCTTTTATGCTCGCCGAGGTTTTTAGTTTTACGTGATATACGAGAGCCCAACTACCCAGAACAGAATTTGCGGCTCGAAATTCGGTTTCTTTTTGCCCAAAAACCGCCAATCGAGAACTGGCCGGTTAAGTCCGGCGCACTTTTTTCTGCGTGGTCACGGGCCATTTTCTAGGGTTTAGACACATCCACCAAATTTAATCAAAGTCGTGGATCATTGAAGGCACACACTCAATATACAAAATATGAAAAATATGGAGTCCGTTTTTTTTGTGGCTTCCAAAATGCTGCAAATACGTTGATTGACAAAAAAAAAAAAGTTACACAAAGAACCGGAAGCATTCTGTGCGTTCACTACGTAATTCTCAACATGGCGTCGTTTGGCGTATCGTGGGATTGGCGGGCAACGTTATTGGCGGGGACGGCGAATGCAGCGGACGACGGGCGTGGAACCTCTACTTCAGAACTGTCATTCGCGGTACCGGCGAATTCTGTCTTCCTTCGAAAGAGAAATTTTAGACCGATCAAAAGAATTGGTATTCTTCCCGTACGACACGCCCGACCACCAAGCCGATTTACGTGAAGACGTCGCCGACCCGTCACCCCCTTCTCGTGGCTGAAGACATCGCTCGCGCAAACGTCAAGCACGAAGGGCATACTTCGAGTTGAATATGTACGCGCGCAATGTCTTTACTATAGTGCGAATGTAGCCGATGCGTGGTGCTGCCTGACTTCAAGTCGGGAGTGCTTTTGCTGGAGAAAAATCGGCGGCAAACTTTACAACCTACAGTCGACCGCCTGCATTACTACGAAGAGTTCCTTCAGTAGCTCAGAGGTAAGATGTCCACTTCGCACGCAGCCGACCCGTGTTCGATCCAAAACATAAACGGACCGTTTACTTTTTTGCCTTTTTTTACGGACATTTTGCAGTATTTTTATTTCTTTCTTTACAGTTATCACTGAAAAAAAATATATTGTGGACGAACCGTCGCTAAACAAAATCATTTTGGATTTTCTTTTTGACACCTGCGAACTCAATAGGCCCGTAGCTCTCAAGTTTTGAGCAGCGCTCCAGGCGAGAAAAATAGAATGTTTGGCTCGCGTTTCGAACGTGCGTCTATACGCTTCCCCACTACAGTTTTTTTATACTCCGTTCCATTATAAGTGCCAGCGTAGCAGAGGCTACAAGAGCGAGCTCCGAGCTTTCAGTGTCCCTGCCAAGCACGCGCGCTCGTGCAGTGCAAGCGTCGTTCAGACGAACATGCTTTTGCAAGCTTCGGCTTCGCTATCACGTAAAGTGAAACATACGAGCTCACGGAAGCTATGAAAGAAAGCAATAAAATAATAAAGCTGAAAGGAATGTTTAATGGAACGCTGAGGCCGCGAGCTGCATAATTCTTTTTTTTATTTTAGTTTTTCTTTTTTAGACATTTTGTTATCGCGCGTCTACAGATGCTGACAGACGCTTGCATTCGAACGTGGCACGTGCAAAATCGAACGTTACAGCGCCGCCTGGATAGTGCTGCCAGCATAACATGGTCGCGTCGTGCGGACGCGCTCGCGCCCCCTGCCCGAGAGCAACGGGTCAATGTAGGCACTTTTCACAAAACGCAAGGAGCATAAAATTCGGGTAGTGTCCGCTTTCCGAGGTGCCCATAAATGTTCTACAGGAATTGAAGCCAGCCATTGGTCCCGATCCCATTGATCTTTCAGTACTTCTGCAAACAATGCCGCACAATGCCACTTTCGGATGCAGGACATGTGAGGCAGCACTTCACGCAACATCTTGGGGGCATTCTTTTCGAAGCCGATCACTGGAATTCACCACGGGCTCTTACTACTCATTTCCAACTCTTCAATGTACAATCCAACTCATCTTGAAGTGCACAACAGCGAGCGGAACAAACATAACTGCAAAGGAATCACACAAACAACAGTTCCCGTAACAAGTCGTCAGCTGCGCACAGCAAAAAAACAAAAAGAAAAGAAAAGTGCACGGTTGGGTGCATCGTCACTTCCGCCACTCCCTCTCTCCTCTATAGATCTGCGACCTCCGTACGCAGGTGTCGGTTTCGAGCATAGTATTTTTTGACTTTGTGAGAAATATACGTGACTCTGTAGCAAACTATTAATTGTGTAGTCTTCCGAAACCATAATAAAGTACCTGGCAAAAAACAATTATTATTTTTTTTTTGGGAGGGGGGGGGGGGGGGGGGCGTCAGTATCCCTTTAACTTCATTTTACGCGTCACCAGCGTGGCTTGACTTTTGTTTTGTGCCATGCTTCGGGGGAGCCTGTCGAATGTACGTTTGGATCGCGTTTGTATAAAAGTCCGAGAATCCCTTCGACGTTCAACGCTGTTTTTCGTTCATAGTTTAGTTTATAAGCAGCTTGACTGCAGACCATCGCGCGGCCGTTCACCGCGACGTTCAACTGAAATGCAAAACGATCTGATCAAGCAGAGGCGAAGCGCCGTCCAGCAAACTACCGACTTGGTTCTCCAGCCATTTAGTATATTAAGTGCCAATACAGAAGTTTTAGGGGCGAAACTCCTTAGGGGCTAGCCATGTCCGTCCATCCGTCTGGCGTCCAGTGCTTGTGCTCCTGCTCGTCATCTCACGTGAGCACGTGCTCACGTGCTTGTGTAGGGGGAAAAACAAGATGAAAAAAAACGATGAAAAAAACGACGAAAAAAATGATGGAAAAATATGTTTGCGCAGTCGACAGGATTCGAACCTGTGCGGGGAGACCCCAATGGATTTCTAGTCCATCGCCTTAACCACTCGGCCACGACTGCGGGACGAGTAGGGGGCTCTGAGATGAGGTAGTAACTCAAGATATGGGGATGTCATTGATGAAACATTGCATGTAGCCGCTCAACGTCTATACAGGAGAGTGCGCTGCGGTCAAATGCGTATATAATCGCGTTAAACTTTGCATGCATTGGCTCAACGTTTATAGACGAGAGGACGAGCGGTCAAATGCTCAAATGCGTATATAACCACGTTCCATACCACACATTCTCTTTCTGACATGGATGAAAACGAACGAAAGGCTCGGCATGCTGCGGCTCAGCGTCTACGCAGACAAGCACCACCAGAGCTTCACCCCAATCAACATCATTCACCACGTGGAGATGCGGTCAATTTCTTTTATAAATTTATTTTTCCGACTGCTTGATTATCCAGGACTTTATCGCGATCCCAATCGAATCCGAAGAATCGGTCGGAGACAGTAAATTACTTCGCGGGGTAATAGATTGCCTTAATCACAAGTAAACTATTTATGTTCATCTTTCAACAAAAAATGTTAAGAGTTTCTCGTGATTTTTTTCTCATTGAATCTTTCCAGTTAGTCCAATGTCCCACATTAAACACTTGTATGACACTCTCGGCACAACGGATATCAAAATTTTTAACTCAGATTTTGCAGCATTTAAGTTGTTTCTGACTTCTCTCAAATTTTCCTGTTGTCCCTCATCACCAAGGATTCCCTTTTAGGAGAGCATGTAAAATAAACAAACGAATCAATGAAATAAATATTAAACAAATGGATAGAAGAAATAAGGAATTATTGAAAAAGTGAATGAATAGATGGGGATGGGGTACCAAACTGGGTACTAGGTCATGGAAAAATGCTGGCGCATAAGTCAAACGTGGGGACATATATACAAATGCAATATCAGTGCAGTGACAAAAGCGACAAAGAAATGGGAAACTGAAAAACTAAGCCAAGCAAGTCCCCAACATATTTTTTCTGGCCTTCTCATAAGTCGGCTCATTGCGTTATGGCATGTGCACTTGTGTTATGCCATGTACACTTATGTTATTTTATGGACACATGTGTCATTGCATTTTGACATGTACATGTGTTATTGCGTTATGGCATGAACGCTAAAAAAATAAACAAATTGCTTGTCAACCTAATGTTTAGAACAGTAGTTCTCAACCACTGATGTGTCGGGGGACCTTGCGGAACCGCCAAAGTGATGGGGGCCCCACGACAGTGTGGGATCGGGAAGGAGAAAAGTATCAAATAAGGCAACAAATTGCACTGTGAAAGGCTATCATTTACTGTTATAAACAGAAGAAGTGAGGAGCATCAAGAAAAAGATGAATGGATAGATAGGTCGTAAGGCTGTACCCTTTGTAACGGGTGGTAGCTGACGCCACCTAGCCCGGGTCCGCAAAAAAGCAATATTTTTTTTTAAAATAAATGGGGCGGGGGGAATGAGGGTTGAGGCAAGGGCTTCGCAGACAAATAAAATAACTTCGCGAACTTCAGCGGGCCCGCGGAGCCACCTTTTGAGAACCACTGGTGTAAAGAAAACAGTTAAACTGAAGAGTGACACACTTTCTAAAGGGGTACCTACGTGCACAAAGGTTACATCGCTTGCATCAGTGCTTGTCAGTTTAAGCTGAAAAGAAAAGATCGATGAAAGAGGATAATAAGCTTTTATTTAAAAAGTTTCGATTTTAGTTCCTCTCTCCTAATCTAGTAATTCCCAAAACTACTATTGCCTTTCTTACATAAATATTAGCGTATAGATCAGATATTACTGACAAATTGTGTTCGCTGATTTCAAAGCTTTTCTAGTTTTTCAATAAAGGCCCGTTCACACTCTTGCGACCTCTTAAACCTGGGTTCCTTAAAACTTCTTAAACCAGAGGACACACTGGCGCCATCTATTGGGTAGCAGTGTAAACTCGGCGGTCCGGCATATTTTTTTATTTCTCTCGCGCATTATCCTTTCTTTCTTGGCTCGAAAAACTTTTGTCAATGTTATAAACGAGCCTTTCTACGGGTATTACGCACATTTGACCTCGGAAATCCCGCAAAACCTTCGCTCTTGTGAAATGCAGTTCCAGGGTCACAGCATAGATGGCGCCACAATGCCAGTGTGTTCCCTCGTTCTAAAAAAATTTAAGAAGTTTTAAGAGATCTCGTCCCTCTCAGTCGTACTCGGTCGCAAGAGTCTGAACGGGCCTTAAGGTGTCTCTTTGCCCTTCTCAAAATCCTCAAGGTAGCTGTAACAAAATGGGTGGCTTCTACTCCCAACAGGTGAAAGTACGGTATGTGTTTCTGACAAAAGGATAACTTTTCTTAAATAATTGTTTTATGTCGACTGCAGGTACAGTGACAAATATTTTCCCAAATGTTGTTTTTTCCTCAATCACTAAGAAAGAAAATAAATTCTCAATTCACGGTGGGCTGTAGAGATATGCTGTCCTACAAAGTCACGTCAACCAAACTTCAGAGTTTGCTGGACTTTCTAGCCAATGAAGAGATGCCTGACTGCCATTTTATGCAGGGTTATCTTCATTACATCGAATAAGACTTCACCGCCATCTTTAGACTCTTTCAAATACCAACTGGTGCATGAACTTACGTCATCCAATGGCAGGCCATAGCTTGGGTTCAGGACAGATATTGCTTCAGCCTCATCCCTGCGAAGAAAACGTCCAGATATTACGGGATGCCCACAATTTTGAACTCGTAGTCAAACTGTGCCGTAAGCAACATTCATTCCACATTAGAAGCGTCCGAAGAAGAAATAAGTATAGATTTTTAGTAAAATCTGTGACGAGGAACCACAAACAGGCAGTCCCTATGAACAATTCTCATTTGCATGAGAAATTTCTGTGTACAATAAACACATATGAATCATACAGGAGATATAAGAACATTTAAGAACCATATAAGAACCACATGAGAACGATATAAGAACTATATAAGATATATAAGAACATACAAGCACCATATAAGAAGCTTGTGAGAAGTTTCTTATCAGTTTCTTAAATGGTTCTTATATATCTTATATAGTTCTTATATAGTTCTTATATGTTTCTTATATGGTTCTTATATGTTCTTATATATCTTGTATAATTCATATGTGTTTATTGGACACAAGAAAGTTCTCATACAAATGACGTTTTTCACTAGGGGTCCTCTCCCAAATAAACATTTTCCTAGCGTGTTTTCTGCCGATCAGGCGCTTGCCACTTACCGATTAAGAGAATGAGTCACTAAGTGTTTGACAGAAGATTGAAGAATTGTCTTGGTCTAAATAACACCGAAATCTACCATGTTTCATCTATGCTCACTGACAGATTGAGAACGGCAGCGCGTGCGTCTCGAAGGCCTGGCCTTCGACACACGCTCAAGTGCTTTCCATCGCGCTTTAGTTGCGCGCACGCGTTTGAGGTGCGCGAGAAGTCCAAGCATTGTGGAAGGTAAGAAGCTCGCGCTCAAGGCGAGATGACTAAAGCTCCTTCTTGCCGTTCCCACCCTGTCAGCGACTAGAGCTAAAATCACGTCGACGTGGTGTGCCAACCGCACACTCACCGTGCTTTCTTCTTTCGCAAGAAAATCACCACCCCAATGACTACCGCCAGGATGGCGAGGATGAAGATGGGAGCACCGTAAGACCAGCCGGATACTGCTGCGTCAGAAAACATCCATCATGCTGAGTTAGGATAATTACTCTAAAAGCACACGGATGCATACTACATTTCGGCAGACCCAGAGTAGGTTCTTAAAAAAATATTAACAGCAATCTTTATCTTCTAAGTCCTGTACATTAGAATCCACTTATAGCGAAAATAAGAACAAACGAAAATTCAGTCGTTATAAACAGTTATAGCTGTATCTGGACTATAAACTAACTGTCTATAAGCGGTAAATTATATGAGGTATCATCAAAAATTGATCGTACTGTAATGTGTAGACGAATGCATGGAATGCAGTATTTAAGAAGCGGTCATTTATATTTCTTTAGAAGGCACTAAGCCGGACGCGCCGAATACCGTAATTACCCGATTCTAACGCGCCCCCGATTCTAACGCGCACCCGTTTTTCCACGCCAACTAACCAGAAAAACTTTCACCTCCGATTGTAACGCGCACGGAACTTCGTGATCAAGAACAACGAATGCGAGAGAAACAGGCGATTTATTTACCGAAGTAGTCACTCATCTCACTCCTCGTCGCTCTCCGAGAGCTCTTTGTCGCTCTCCGCTGACCACAACATGTCGTCCTCGGTGCCGTCAAGCGCGTTCGCTATGCCACACTTCTTAAACGAGCGTTCAACCATGGCCGAAGGGATAGTGGCCCACGCCTCGCGCGCCCATCCCGCGAGCGTCTCGAGAGGCGCACGCTTCATGCGACCGCTCGACGTGAACGAGTGGGAGCCGCTCGTCAGCCACTCGTTGTACAGCACACGAACGCAATCTTTCACGGACGCGATCATTGCGCGCAAGTAAGCGCGCAAGTGGGACGACTTGCGCGAATGCAGAAGGAACAAAGAAGGAACAAAATGGTTGCTAAAAGCACGAAGGAAAGATGGCAAAAAGCTTCGGCGCCATCTTGAGATGGCGATGGCAATGGGTGGAACGAAATTTCCGCTGTTTTGACAGTTTCGGTTTCGTATCCGATTCTAACGCGCATGCGATTTTTTAACCTATTTTTCCGGAAAAAAGGTGCGCGTTAGAATCGGGTAATTACGGTACTTTTCAGCCAGGTTGAAAATCTTCACCGCCACCGTCACCATTTCCTCCTCACCCACTGCTATCTTGACGGCGGGGGGACTTCTTTTGTTCCTGCATCTTGAGGCTGGATAAGCCGGGAGTTTATCCCGGTTCATCCAGCCCCATGACGTAGCAAGAAAAGGAGTCCCACAATGTCAAGCTAACAGTGGGAGAGGGGGAAATGAAAAGTGTGGCGAGGAGGATTTTCATCCTGCTTGAAATGATTTTGAAGGCGGGGCTTTAAACACTATTTTCGGGATGAGTGAAAGATATGATTTGTCTATTTTCCTAATAAGAGTAGCGGGATAATTTACAACATGTGACGTGATGTCACCAGACATCAGAGTATCACGTGAATTAACAACACCGTAACGTCAGAGTGTCACGACTTGACTTGGTGTTGTCCAGTGATACCAAAATATTATGTGACGAACACTTTCCCACTAAATTCAGTGGGGAAGTTAAAGTTACGGGACACAATGATGTGTGACCTGATATCATGCGACAAGGTAACATGGCATAACGTCACGGTGTGAAGACATAGTGTGACATGATGCCATGTCGCATGACATCAATTTCCCTATTAAATTGAGCGAGTAAATGAACATACAAACAAGCAAATTTTTAAAACAAGATATTAGCTTGCCTTGAACTTTTTCTGTTCACCCGCCGAAACATTGTACATTCCCTTTTTCTTTTGAAATTACCATATGCGTGGTGGGGAGGGCGTGCAATGACTCGGTGCTTTACGGTCATTAACCAGAAGAATGTGTTTCTTCAACTAGGAGAGATACTAGGAGATGACACATTTGCAGAGCCACATTTCGTTTGTTTGAAAGTTATTTGTCAAACTAAAACATTTAAGGCATTTAACATTAAGGAAACGTAACAGCGAGGTTAAAACATGTTAATCAAGAGCCGGGCAACATGTTGCACATTTACTCTGCTACCATGCAGGCATGTCACTTTTCAAAAACATTGGCACAACATGAGCGACAGCGACCATATTGCCTTGGTGTGGCAGCTTCCGGCAACAGCAGCAACTTGTGTTGGACAACGCGTGTTGCCTATTTCAGCAGATGAGCATACTTTGTACCCGCTACAAAACACAGACTGCTTTGAAGGTGACGTGCCCAATCAGTAATGTGTCTTTTTGAAGAACTTACGAACGTAAAAGCCCGGCCTATGCGATTCAACAATATTCAACTCAAGCCTGATGTGCTGGAGCTATAATGTGATAGTACGTAATAGGAAAAGCGATTGTTAAAAATGTAACAGCTACTGCCTTCAACATGTAAGCCTTTAGTTAAAAATAGAATTGCCGGCAATGATCAGTCCACATATTCTTCGAATAATAAAAATATCATGCCGACTTACTCGGTGAAAATTTGCTAAAATTCATCCAAAAAAGCGACAGATTCAAACGACGGAGGTTAGACAGTTCCAATCCTAATTTGGAGCTAAAAAACGGCAGCTGGAGATATGTAAAATTGTCTTAAAACCTTGGAAGCTTTAGCGAATGAATCAATCACAAAGCAGAAGGAAACGTCAAGCATATAGAATTAAAAAAAAATACTTGTTATAGTACCATTCATTTTGAAGGTGGAACATTTAGTCACACTTCTTAAATTATTAGGCCGAGCGCCAGGCTACACAAAACCCTTTGAGGTTCAACTGACGATGGCATCCTTTACACTAGAAGTGGGAATTTCATGAAACGCAGGATGGTTTCATTCGCTGACATGAATCATGAAAATAGAAGCGATCTCGTCTTCGTCAGTTAGGGGTTGCTGATTTGGCACTTAATGAAGAGAAGTTCGATAAGGTAAGGAGCGGAGAACATTCCTTGTGTCTATTTGTCATATCATTGTCACTAGTGGATGTCGTCTCGCGGTCATTTTAGGCCCTTTGAAAGGACTGACACTTTCTAGAGGCACATTTCTAGTGATGCCACAGCACACATGAACGAAGGTAAAAACCAACAAGATGGCGGAATGCCCCCATGATGGCCGCGCTGTCAGCGCGTTGTGACAGAGTGTTTACCAACCGTCATACAAGAAATGTTTCCTCGCAGTTGTTGTTGCCTCAATGTGACAAGGCCGCCGAAAACATGTTTCCTTCGTGTTAACGGACAGAGTTGTCCAACTCTTTCATCCATGCGACAGCGCCTTGGTTTCCTGTTGCACGGCAGCCATCTTTTTCCCAGGAGATTTAGACTCCACAACACTGTTAGCATAAACAAGCCATCGACAGCTTTCTGCTTTTCTCGTAGTACGAAACGACTGTCACCGATACTACTATAGTTGTGGAAAGTACTCAGTTTGGTGTACTAACTAAAGTGATAAATTTCGAGGTTCGCCAGTACCCTTCTGAAGTCAGTGTTTGAAAATCTCCGCTGTATTCGCGCTAACAATGTTACGCTGTGTACCTCCCTTTGAAAGAGACAGCCATCTCTTGGACGCGTTTTCTTTCAGGTCACTTCCATGCAGGTTTTGAAAAGAACAAACAATACTTTTAAAATAAAAATTCACATAACTAACTGTTATTTCCAAACAACCCTGACGTCTCGTCTCGCACGTTTGCGCGCCATTCTCCATAAGAAAAAAAAATCAATTCCACCTGTGGAGTCCTTGACAATGGAGTCGGGCTGCGCAAGTCGCCGGCTGCAGCGGTTCCCAAACAAGTCACCCGGGCACACGCACTGGGGCTCCCTTCCGAGAAATATGCTGCAGTTTCCGCCATTGCGACAGAAGTAGTCAGGGCATTCTGCAGAGAACGAGAGAACAGACACGGGGTTTCCGGCACCGCCACAATTCAGTGAACAAACACCGGTACCCAGATACAGGGAGTTTGTCTAAAGAACATACGCTTGCACGCACAGGATGTATAAAGAAACACTTTCACTCAGTGCATTTCTCTGAAGCATATTGGTGGCTCCAACGCGATTTCTTCAGTCATACGAAATTGGCTGCATGTCTGGTCATTTTCACCAAACGCGTTTAAATGCGGTAGCTCTATAGGGTGAGTGATGCTCTTGCTTCGGATTGTGCCTAAGGATGAATGACCCTTAGTCTTTCAGTGCTAGGGGTGGATGGTGCTCTTAGCTCAGGTGGTGCATAGGGCAGGATTTTGTTTGGAAACAGATTACGTCACAACATTGTCTCTTTGTGACGCTGCTCAGGCTTCTCTTCAGAACCACCCGCATAAAAAGGCTATGCGCTGAATTTTCTGGGTCACCAAAAGAGAAGAAGTGTACTTTTCTTTCCTTTCCAATTATCGTTCTGAACACTCTACACCACCTGTTTCTGCTCTTCCCTTTCTTGCCTTTTTTTACCAATCTCCTCTCCGCACGCTTTCTCACTCCGCCTACTTCTGCTCTTCCCTTTCTGCTTGCTGGGTCCCTACTTCAGTCAGCAGCGCACTCAGCTTCCATGCAGGGTGACAGGAGATCGAACCCTGGCACGGGTTGCCGTTTTATAAGAGGGTTTGGTGGTTACGGACTGTCGGACTTATACTTTTCGTGCTTACGTTGCTCCTACGGTTAGTAAGACCTATAAAGCTACCGCTTTAAAACATCTTTGCTGTTCAAAAGCTTTTAACAGATTATTCCACACACATCTTTTGACCACATGAAGAAAGCTCATTATAACTGAGTGTATGGCTGTTTTGGCAGCGCACGTGGCTCCCCCGCCGAAGATCTGGGTTCGACCCTACTAGCCAAACTTTTAATTTTACCATCCCTTGCTTTGTTTTTAAGTTCCAGTGCATTCTCGACAGTTATTACGTCTTATGGTTCCGAACGAAAGCAGCTATAGTGCGATGCTTCATGTCAGTCCTCTGCCAGCGCTTAATCATCCTGTTACACTGACATTGACACCTGAAAAGGCCAGTTATTGTACTATTGTTTTGGCACCAGTTTGCCATAATATACCTTCAGTACTTTCTGTATTCCTACACCACACCTCCGTCTGCGGAGCACCACCACACCTCTCTGCAGTGGTGCTCCGCAAGAAGTACGCTCAATGTGCTTGCCTGCCATGAGCCACACTTCGAAAAATATTAATATCGCAGTTAATCTCGAAGCAAATATCGAATAACATATTATTCACAAACGCTATTCCAAAATTCGAATATTCGCACAATCTTAATTAGAAGAAATATCCTTCACTTTCTCCTTTCTATAATAAATAGCCTAACTAACGTTCTTTATTCTATTTACCTGGCATGGTAATCATCACTGATCTAATGACGTTCTGCAGGAGCCTAGAAATCTTTGTAAACAATTATGCAGATGCTAGGGAGTGTTTGGTTCATAGCTATATATCATTGAGCGGCACAGGCTCGCTACAGAAGTACTTAAACTGGGAAAATGATTGACATAGAAGGGCAGTAGAGGTATTTCGGGATCTCATGGAACCGATTAGGGTACTATGGATAACCCCTGGATTCCTTGGAACAAAGTTTGAGAACCCATGCTCTAGATGACTGCTCTACATGGGGTCAACTCTTATTCAAAGTAAACCTATATTTGAGTAAGTATGGCAAGTAAGTAAATAACTATGTATACTCACCACCGCAGAGAGATTCGTCAGACCCGTCGCTGCAGTCGCTGTGCCCGTTGCAAACTTTGGAGCGATGGAGACACGGATTGATGGAAGGATCGCTGCAGAAGTAGTAGCCGACAGGGCACATCTGTACGTCTCCTAAAAGAACAAAAGCCTTCTTTGACTGAAGGGAACATGGAAGCTTTTCATCCCAACCAGTACAGATAAGCTTTAATGATCATACAAACATACAATCTGTTACTGGAAGACAGTAGAAAGCTGTGTATTTTTTTAGCGGACTGAATCTCAAATAGGTGTTCACAAACTCTGAGGTTCACAGAGGCATTTTTAGGGTTTGTGAATTCCTCGCTCGTGAACCAAGCCAAGCAACAAAACATTTTTCAATAGAAAAAAGAGCACTTCTTGGTGATTCTTTTTTCTGAACATAACAATAAAACAACGCCATTCAAACGAGTAATTAGCTGTACTGATTTATCCCGTTCTTATCGTAATCGCTCTATCACTTCGGCACAACCACAAAGAGTCCCAAAACGTCAGACTCCAAAGTTGTAGTGATGGCACATTCGCATACTCTGTTCTTCCCTTTTTAGACACGGCGTCTTCACCCAAGCTTATGATACTGTGACCAGAACAAATCCTAATTAATTCATTTCCTTACTACGTTCACACTCTGTACCATAGTATGCCAGCATTGCTCGTTGTTGCCAGGTTTTACTGCCCCAAAATACACTCGTATGATACCTCGACTGGTCAAGCTGAAGCTCGACACTGACCACAACGTTCGTCGGCTCCATCGGGGCAGTCACGAACGCCGTCGCAGAGCAGCAGTGCTGGGATGCAGTGTTCTCCATCCATACAGCTCACAAATCCTTTGGGACACGGAAAGGTGGTCGTCAGCGACAGGGAGCTCGGCGTTGAGACCGCACGTCCAGCCGGCTTCCCGGGGCCTAGGGTAGAACGAGGAAGACGACAGATATTTCTCGAGTTCAAACTTATCGATGCGCAACGTGTCAAGATAGACGCTATATACACAAACCAGAAAAATTAGCTTCGTCCTGTCGTGTTTGTTCCTTCTCGTCGTCTTCGTTTTTTAGTTGTTTTTCACCATGAATAACGCATACCAACTCACCGAAATTGCTACCTTAGTAGGAACCAGAGGTAGCAAGATAAAATGTCGGCAACAATGAGCTCAATACCATCGCCAGCAGCAGAATCTTTGTTTCTGTAAGACATATTTGTGTGTTTCTTTTCGTTGTGTTTTTGAAGTACAAAGCATTCTGGTTTTGGGGCATTCGCTCGCATGGTCACTCATTCACGGTGTCACCAGGGCCACCACAATAATCCTTAATATGAGTTGTTGCTTGCGGCGGCGCGCGTGTTGCTCATGGCGAATCCGGCGTTGCTCGCGTATTTGTATTTGGTCTTTCGTTGCTTCGCCGGTCTCCACCTTCTTTCGTTGTGTCTTGCGCAGTGTCATTTTACAACCGACGGTGTCAGTGAGGTATTGTGTATTGTTGCGAATTTGCGAGGATGTCTACAAGCTGACGAAGCTCCGGACGACGATGACATGTCCGGAAGTTCTGACGATGATTAAGTTTTTGACATCGCCCTGCGATTCAGCCGAGAGTGCTGTAAATAAAGATTTGTTTCTTTCTTTTGCCCTAACTTTCCCCTGTTCCTAAAAAAAAAGGTCGACCTATATTCAAATTATTTTTTTTTATTCTCGGTGGGTTCAATAAATAGGGGTCGACCTATTTTCGTGGTCGACCTATATTCGGGTAAATACGGTAACGTTCTTTATTCTATTTACCTGGCATGGTAATCATCACTGATCTAATGACGTTGTGCAGGAGCCTAGAAATCCTTGTAAACAATTATGCAGATGCTAGGGAGTGTTTGGTTCATAGCTATGTATCAATGAGCGGCACAGGCTCGCTACAGAAGTACTTAAACTGGGAAAATGATTGACATAGAAGGGCAGTAGAGGTATTTCGGGATCTCATGGAACCAATTTAGGGTACTCTGGATAACCCCTGGATTCCTTGGAACAAAGTTTGAGAACCCATGCTCTAGATGAGTGCTCTATAGGGGGTCAACTCTTATTCAAAGTAAACCTATATTTGAGTAAGTATGGCAAGTAAGTAAATAACTATGTATACTCACCACCGCAGAGAGATTCGTCAGACCCGTCGCTGCAGTCGCTGTGCCCGTTGCAAACTTTGGAGCGATGGAGACACGGATTGATGGAAGGATCGCTGCAGAAGTAGTAGCCGACAGGGCACATCTGTACGTCTCCTAAGAGAACAAAAGCCTTCTTTGGACTGAAGGGAACATGGAAAGCTTTTCATCCCAACCAGTACAGATAAGCTTTAATGATCATACAAACATACAATCTGTTACTGGAAGACAGTAGAAAGCTGTGTATTTTTTTAGCGGACTGAATCTCAATGCATGCAAAAGTTACTTTTTATAACAAACAACATATTGGTTATATCGAACTTTTTTCCACCCGGGAAGGCTTCCAAAAACGCGCAAACGATCGTCTTCTAGCGAGTTCCTTCCCTCCAGAAAAAGTAGGAATGAAAGAAAATTCCAAAAGGTCAAGCTGCGAACAAAAATTAGAGAAGAACAACAATTCTAGAAAGGCACACACAAAAAAAAAAATTCAGCGCAACGCGGTTGCTTACGAAGAGAAGCTATTCAAAAAAAGAGATAAGCTAAAAAAATATTAAAAAAGCTGCACGCATGCACAAAAACAAAACAAAAAACTTTTCTAGCGCGTTGTTACAAGGCGGAAGCGAAGAGATGAGAAAGAAAGGGAAGCTCTCGCCTCCTCACCCGTCGTGCCCTGTTTGACCTAAAGTCACTTTAGTTTGACCATAAGCGAAAAGAAAAAGACCCCCCCCCCCCCCCTCTTCACCTTGCGCCCTCACTTGGGTCTTGACACGCCACTAGGTGTTCACAAACTCTGAGGTTCACAGAGGCATTTTTAGGGTTTGTGAATTCCTCGCTCGTGAACCAAGCCAAGCAACAAAACATTTTTCAATAGAAAAAAGAGCACTTCTTGGTGATTCTTTTTTCTGAACATAACAATAAAACAACGCCATTCAAACGAGTAATTAGCTGTACTGATTTATCCCGTTCTTATCGTAATCGCTCTATCACTTCTGCACAACCAGAAAGAGTCCCAAACCCCAGACTCCAAAGTTTTAGTGATGGCACATTCGCATACTCTGTTCTTCCCTTTTTAGACACGGCGTCTTCACCCAAGCTTATGATACTGTGACCAGACCAAATCCTAATTAATTCATTTCCTTACTACGTTCACACTGTGTACCATAGTATGCCAGCATTGCTCGTTGTTGCCAGGTTTTACTGCCCCAAAATACACTCGTATGATACCTCGACTGGTCAAGCTGAAGCTCGACACTGACCACAACGTTCGTCGGCTCCATCGGGGCAGTCACGAACGCCGTCGCAGAGCAGCAGTGCTGGGATGCAGTGTTCTCCATCCATACAGCTCACAAATCCTTTGGGACACGGAAAGGTGGTCGTCAGCGACAGGGAGCTCGGCGTTGAGACCGCACGTCCAGTCGGCTTCCCGGGGCCTAGGGTAGAACGAGGAAGACGACAGATATTTCTCGAGTTCAAACTTATCGATGCGCAACGTGTCAAGATAGACGCTATATACAAAAACCAGAAAAATTAGCTTCGTCCTGTCGTGTTTGTTCCTTCTCGTCGTCTTCGTTTTTTAGTTGTTTTTCACCATGAATAACGCATACCAACTCACCGAAATTGCTACCTTAGTAGGAACCAGAGGTAGCAAGATAAAATGTCGGCAACAATGAGCTCAATACCATCGCCAGCAGCAGAATCTTCGTTTCTGTAAGACATATTTGTGTGTTTCTTTTCGTTGTGTTTTTGAAGTACAAAGCATTCTGGTTTTGGGGCATTCGCTCGCATGGTCACTCATTCACGGTGTCACCAGGGCCACCACAATAATCCTTAATATGAGCTAGATGGTGACTCTTAAGAACGTAGAATACGCGAGAGAGGAAACAGATGGAATACATAGTGTTTGTTTGTTTTTTTCTCTGCGCTGCTACATTACAGGTTTATGAGATTATGGGGCATAGAATTGCAACTGCCGTAATGAACTCGCATTGCTGAATTCACTTTGCATCAAATACTAATATTGTACATCAGTTATTCACTATGTCGGTGACTATGGGTCACAAGGTTGGTGAGAGTAAGGGTCAACTCGTCGCCTAAAAGAGCGAAGTTATGTCACGCGACTCCAGGGCGTGACACCGTAACCTTTGTGACGTTACATGTCACAGACATATTTTCTGCCCCTTACGTTTCACTAAAAGTATGAGCAACTATGCACCTATCATTCGTATTATGCTTTTTCGCAATGCTTTCTTGTAGTGCTGTGAACTGCCTACATATTTTACCTTTAAAATGACAAACCTTCTAATCGTGAGTTTTCTTCGATATTTTGAAGAGTCTCAAAGCGCATTCACAATTATTAGTAAAGGGGGAAGGTAATTGGTCTTGGGTTGCCAAAGGCATGGTAGCGCTTTTTAGACGAGGACAAAACAAGAAAGACAAGACAGACACGAGCGCTGTGTCTGTCTTGTCTTTCTTTCCTTTGTCCTCGTCTAAAAAGCGCTACCATGCCTTTGGCAACCCAAGACCAATACCAACTAGCACAGCATTCAGCAGTGATAAAGGAAGGTAAATTTTGAAAACAACATAATAGGAAAACAATATCCATTCTGCATTTACTGTTGTCGTTTTCCTGTAAAACTCTATTTTAACTTGTAACTGGTGAGATACGGTATGCCACTGTTTGAAATTTCAATGTCACCAGGTCAAGTTTGTCTCAGCCAGACATGCGTAAAATTTTGATTTACGTTTTAAAATAAACGAGCATATTAATTCTGTCAGAAGACCATTAATACAATCACACACGGCTTTCATGGCTCACAGTGCAAACAACTTCACCCGTCTTGTGCACAAGGCTCTGCTATAAGCCAAAAATCGCTCTAACCTGTCTTTTCAGTTGTAAAATCCATAACATGTTATGTAAATAACTTCCTCGTGTGCCATGTAGAGTAATAACGATCAAGTGAAAAGAGGCAAGTTGTTATATAAACTCAGCAATTAATCCGAGACTAGGAACAAAACGCAAATAAAACCAGATAATTTATAAGGTATAAAACTTAATTTGAAATGCTGTGTGCACTCGTCTGTTCGTTTTGTTTCTTGTTTCCAGTCTTGCGTTAATTACAAAACAAAAAAAATTACACCATCTTCCCGAGGGGAACCATGGGGTGATACGGAGCATCGTGCTGGTTCCGAGGAAAGAGTCAGTTGCGTGCTGACGTCGAGAGATGGCGCCACCGACTGCCCTAGCGTTACCCCCTACGCGAGCCTTCATCGCGGCTCGCGGCAGAGAAACTTGGAACGCTCGCCGTTTATTTTTTTTCACACTTGAAGGAGAGGAGACTAGAGGAGGAGAGTTGCGCGTGCGGACGCGGTGTGAGGAGAAGCGAACGCACGCGCAGTGCACGCAGCTGGTAGAGAGAGAGAGTGGAGAGAGTAACGCGCAGCTGTTGGAGAGAGGGAAGGAGGAGAGTTGCGCGTGCGTAGTTCGAGTGCCGACTACAACGCCGACGCCGCGGGACATAGACCCGAGCAAGAGATGCTCCGCATCTAAAAGATAAATACGTTTTGTGCTGGAATTACCTGGGGATGCAGTGGTGACACATACTGCACCTGAAAAACAAACAAGTGGGTATAGCTTTTAACCAATACTGATTGAATACTTTGTTGACTGCTTTGGTTTTTATGATGCAAGGGCTGCCAAAGTCGTAGATCACCGAGAACTACAACTGCAGGAAATACACGTAAAAAAGCAGCGGAATAATAAAGCACAAATTGTCCAGCGCTATCTGTTTTCAAGATTCAGACAATATTGCTTTCTGTGAAGGAATCAAAAGAGCTCCGGAAAAGGAATGAAAGGTTAGTATTTGCCTGGACGTAACTTATGGAGGAACGTAATTGGGCTAGGTATGAGTTTCTAAAGTATGGGCCTGTGAAAGGTTATATTATATTTTGCACACAAAAATAGGTAGAGGACAGTTGAAGGAGAGAACCGGCAGTTTTTTTAAAGGGGCCCACCAACAATTTTTTGACTGGTTTGAAGTTCGCACTGAAACGGAGCTCCATGAAAGCAGGAACACCGAGGGAAAAAAATATTACAGAAATTCGCAATATTTTGTGAGTTATTAGCAAATTAAATATTGCAGAAAGCAACTTTAAATAAGCAAAACATTGCACTTCATGACGTAAAATGAAACAGTTTAGCGATTGGAGCAAAGCGGTTGGCCAATTGGACGCGAGTTTGGTTGATAGCCCGTCGGCCCGGTCGGCCATTAGGCCTCGCTGCAACCATCGTAGCTTTGGAATCGGGTTGCCATCATCGATGAATTTACCGGGCTTATCGGATTTTGAGCGCCGAATTCTTGAAAAGGAGTGCGGAGCTGGGCATTGCACCGTACGAGGACACACCACGCAAGCACCGCGTCTCTGCCTCAGTCCGCTTCGACAGCCGCGGAAGGCTCGTCTCCCGCAACTCCGCCACCGAAGCCGCCTCGGCTGCCTCGGCGAGTAGGAGGTACTCCGCCGCTGGGAGGCGCGCATGAGCGACGAGGCGTTGTTTTCGCCCTTTTTGAACTTTAATTTGCAACTTTATTAGCTCTATAAAAACGACTTTTTAGAGAAATAATGACGGTTAACGTGTGATATACTTTATTCCGCTTCAAAATTTCTGGGACGGCTCTCGCCAATCACGAAACCCAGTGAATGTGACGTATAGTGAAAGGGAGCGCCGTTATGCGCGCGCATTCGGCACCTCGCGGCGCCACCGTCGGAGGAGGTGTTTCCGAGTTGTCAAATTAAAATATGATGCGCTAATATTTTTAAACTCTTTTGTTGTCCACTGGGTTTCCGGGACCACTAGCGTGGAGAAACCGCAAAAAAAAGTAGACGCTCAAATACTGTTGGAGGGCCCCTTTAACAACCCAAACCAAAACATTTTGGGAATACCGAGACTTTTTTCTTACCGGCGTGGCATTTATTATCTCTTCATTCAAAATAGTTTTCAGAAAACGGCAATATTTCACACATTTTTTTTCGTTTTGGTGCGATGAGCTTTTTCGGCATTCACCTCGCGCTAGAAAACGTCTTGTAACCTGTCAGGACCAAGCTGTACTGCCCACGTGTTGCATCTGACGTCCCGTTTTGTGTGCTCCCAGTGAAACTTGTTTCAGACCCAATCCAAAAATTCAATAACTTGGTAAAAAAAGAAATTTCGGTTACTATTTTAGTTAGGTCTATTACTGTGTTGAACCAAGTTTTGAGGAAAATCGGTGACTACCAACATTTTTCCGTGCACCTCTTTAAAGCATATGTAATATCGGGCTAATTCAGGCTCATAGCGAGGTACCAATAAGTTACTAGCCCATACAGAGCCTGTCTAGGACAACAAACAAAAGTACTCGAATGTTTTTTGTTTGGTCTCTACCTCTTTCAGCAGATCAGTAATTCCCAACTGACTCATGTGGCTTAACAAAAACTAAGGAACACCCCTCTAGCAGAGTATCTCTGTTTTCACTAAATACAAGAAATAACCCAACTCAATATCTAAGCTACATCTGAAAACGATGTACAGTGTATTTATTTTTGTTTCTTTGTTTTCAACGCAAAAATAAATTATTTATTACCGAACGCTGTCTCCACCCAAAATGCAGAGCTGGCAACATCGACCTCACGCCAAAAGTCTAAGGTTTTACGTTTTTCCATTCAAACGTTATGATCAATTTTCGAAAAAAAAAAAAAAAGTAATACACGAAGACGAACAGCGTGAGCTACCCAATCTTCTCGGCGGAAATTCTCGAACATCGCTTTCTTTAATCGGACGATTGCAAATGTGGAAAATTTGACACATGATCCTGACCTCAAGCCCCACATTTTGGCGGACACCGACGGTGCGGCAAACGGCTAATTTACTTTTGTGGAGAGAAAACAAAATTAGAGACATCTTGCGTGTAACAAAGCCATCTTTAAATTGTGACTGTCATCAATGTGCAAAAACGGTCGCCTCGTGCCAACGCCTGAACGATCACAACGTGAAAATATTAACTCTGCACACGAATGCGAGGCTCACCGCAGTCAGTCTCGTCGCTTCCGTCAGGGCAGTCAGCCTGGCAGTCGCACACAAAGTCTCGAGGGACGCACATGCTCTTGTCCTTGCAGAGGAACTCCTTCTCTGCACAGAGCGAGGGGTGCCCCGTCGGCTGCACTGCATCCCCTGAGCAGAAATCAGAACTTTTGTCACGGCCGAATTCCGCCAAAGAAGTCTTTGTCGCTTCCTTGACAAGTGCGGCGCGCGAAGCAGTTGCGTTGTACCCTCGATCGCCGGTACTTTTCGTGTTTTCCTCAATTAATCGTAACCAGCCAGAATTCCAGGTTTTCAGAGTTTAGTTTTCTTCAAAGACTGAAGCGTTTTTTATGAGTTTGTTTCTTTTCCTGTCAATTTTCGGTGCCGGACCGGAAATCGGCATTAACCGGGGCCCACGTCGAAAGAAACAAGAAATGGATGCGGGGTTCGCCACACTCCGGAAAGGACGCACGAGACTTGAATGCCTTAAAGACGTCTCCGTATGGATAAGAGAAGGAAACAAGATAAAAGGCCTTGTCCACAACGAAAGCAGCAGCCACTAGAGACACTTTAGTAAAAACAGTAATAAAAGCCACCACAAAAACAAAAGTATGGTAAATTGCTACGCAATTGTGTTCCAGACGTGAAACGTTCAAGCTTCACAAGCGTTTAGCCATACTCCGAGTTTCGAGACGCTGGACGCCTACGTTCACGGTGCTGTTTATTATATAGTTTAATGCGTACCATGTCTACACTCGAAGGTTGTGCCCAGAATGAAGCAATACTACCGCTAATCGGAATGATAAACTTGGCTATCCTCCAGAGGCTTCCATACTCGCGAGCTGCTGTCCCTTAGTGGCCACTGGTGGTCGAGCTGCTTCTCACCTACCTCACTCCTCCTTGCCTACCACTCTGGTCACGTGACCTCCCGTTAACCAATCAGCGTCGAGCACCTCCCTTCTTCTCTCCCACTAGTAAACCAATCAGCGTCGAGCCTCACAGCCAGTGGTGTCGCGAGGGTCATCGGCACCCGGGGCGGTAGCCCGCCGCGACACCCCCCCGCCCCGCTCTCCCGTGGCCCACCGCACCCCCCCCCCCCCCCCCCCCCACCCCGCTCTCGCGTGGCCCGCCGCGACTTCCCCCCCCCCCCGCTCTCGTGGCCCGCCGCGACACCCCCCTGAGCCCTGCACCCGGGGCGGTCCGCCCCCCCCGCCCCCCCCCTTGGACTCTTGGGCTTCGCGAAATGTTTTACCTCTAGCCAAAGAATGTTTCACATTATTAGGGCTGTAAATAAAGACGTCCTCCTGTGAAGCTTGGGGAATGCAATAATGGAGTAGGTAATGCAGGTTAACAGGAAAAGACGGAAACCAGCTCTTTTTGAGATGCTAATTTCTGTCGTGTTTTCCCGTTTTCCTACTTCGTTAGCTTCGAGTTCCTTCACCCAGTCTCGGATATCTCAAGAAAAACGGTAAGCTTAGATGTTCCTAATTCCACGACAGGTCTGATTCGGAAACTTTATGGGGTTTCCCGATTTCGAAGAAACACGGCTCCAAGTTACTTTTTTCGGGGTTTTTTCGGCATCTATACTTGCGCCCAGTGATTTCACGAGGGGGTCCGTCTACCTGGCTTCGTGGTCGCGGGACGTTTCAGGAGATAGAAGCCACCTCCTAACCTCCGTTTGGCCTTCTAGCCAATGATGGCACAACGGCGCCCTCTGGAGGTAGCTGGGAGAAACCTCCTTGCCAATTGGTTATAAAAGATGGCGCACCAGGGGATGCGGCCCTTCTCTCTCCCCTGGACGTAGGCGAACGACTCGAGCAAATGCATGGTTGCGCAGGTATGATGTCTTTATGGCTGACGCCAGGGGAACAAGTGTTGGCCCGTGCGTCGAGCTAAGCTTTTAGGGGCGAAGCTCCTTAAGGCGTGGGTCTGTCCCTCCTAGTTGTGGGTAAGTAGCCACTTCGAGGTTTAGTTTATGAATGGCTCAAGAGATGGCGTGTTCCGGAATTAACTTTATGTAGAGATGACAGATGGCGCTTAGCTCATGTTATAAAAGGCACTCGCTCTTGGCGCTGCTCGTAGTTTAGCTGGATGGAGGCAGTAGACAAGGCTGCGGAGCGGAGAGCGCGCAAGGCGGCGGCAGCGCGCGCTCGCAGACAGAATCCAGCCGTGCGAGAGCGAGAGGCCGAAGCATGTCGTC
This sequence comes from Ixodes persulcatus, assembly GCA_013358835.2. Classification (NCBI taxonomy): domain Eukaryota; kingdom Metazoa; phylum Arthropoda; class Arachnida; order Ixodida; family Ixodidae; genus Ixodes; species Ixodes persulcatus. The sequence goes on from JABSTQ010011293.1 coordinate 391,986, forward strand.
AGGCTGCGCGTCGACGCCGCCAAGATCCGGCCGTGCGAGAGCGGGAAGCCGAATCGCGTCGTCAGTCTGCTCGGCGACGCCGCCAAGATCCGGCCGTACGAGAGTGGGAAGCCGAAGCGGCACGGCAGCGTCGCCAAGATCCGGCCGTACGAGAGCGGGAAGCCGAAGCGGCACGGCAGCGGCGCCAAGAGGATCTGCAGAACGTCAGGGAACGGGAAGCGGCAAGAAAGCGCGCGTATCGGCAAGCAGACCCCGATGCAGTGAGAGCTCGTGAGGCGTCTGCAAAACGCATCAGGCGAGCTGAGCCCGAAGGTGCCGACGCGCGGTTTAAGCGAGACTTTCTAGACGTTTCGTTCGGCCATAGCTGTGGTGTGTGTGATAGATTGTGGTTCTCAAACAGTCTAGTCACAATATCTTCCATAAAGAACGACCAGGCTCGCGCCAATGCCATCGCCGTGCTGCAGCGCGAGTTCCCTGCCAGCAGCGGTGAGTACAAGATTTGCTATAGCTGCAAGGATTCGCTAGTGGCGGGAAAGGTGCCTCCAATGAGCGTATCTTACGGCTACACGTACCCACCCAAACCGGATCACTTACCTCCTCTGAACCTTGTGGAAGAACGACTGATCGCTCCTCGTTTGCCGTTCATGAGCATAAGGATCCCATCTTCTCTAATTAATAAAACTTGATTTGTATACACACACACACAGTGTTTCTCACGTCTTTACATGGCGATGAGTGGGCGAATTAACGGAAGAATCGCTGGTTTACCGACGATTCACTCCGGAGCTTTGCCCACTCATCATCATTCACCACGTGGATATGCTGTGACTTTTTGAGAACTACATAGAGCGGGACGATTGTACCACTTCCATACTTAGCCAACGCATTATCGGTAGACATAGCTGGCCTGGCGTTAATTAAATGTTCAATAAACACGAGCGAAGCTCCACTCCTCAGTCGTTCCGCATATTTACGTGTTTCTTTTCCGTCTTAAGCACAGCGGACGGGCCCAGACAGATCTGCTTGATCGCGGACCACATGGGAGCCAGATAGACAAGACAGGAGGAGTACACAAAACGTCCCACATGCTATATGTCGAAAGCATGAAGGCCTAGTTATGAGCCTTCCACGACAGAAGACAAATATCACCTCCTTCTGAGCAGCTCGAAGTGAACGACACGTCGTCGATGGCGATGTCCGTGAGGGCGTCACCTCCTCTGTGGGCTTCGAACACGACGTTGAACGGTTCAGAGTGGCCCACGACAGCATGCCCGTAAAGCCAGCGTGCTCCGCGGTTGCCCACGTCCTGCCACATTGGGAGGCTGGCACCGGAACTGTCTGTCTGAACCTGCGTGTTAGGAAACGTTTACGTTAAGTTTTCAAAGAAGCGTGACCTATCACAATATTACAGTAGTTTTTTATACCTCTTCTTTAACTTTCTCCGCTTACCCAGCGAAACGTCGCTCACCTCACTTTTTTAATGAATTTTAGGTTGTGGGAAGTTGGGAGATTACTTGGGATATTACGGTAGTGAATGCACACTAAATTTAGCTGACTGCAGCATGGTATGACTTGGGTTACGACGACGGCAGAGGCGATGCAACGGAAACACGACTGCTACTCGAATCCCAACTTCGACCCCATTAAAGTCCATTCTTCATTAAGAAACAATGAAGACAAACAACTTGTCATTCAGAAGCAAAGGAACAGGTGAGAAGTCGCCAAACGTTGGCATACTGACCCTGAGGTAACCCATAGACAGAGATCCCTTCATGTAGTACCAGAAACGCAGGTGGCACTTGTTGTGACTGGCCGGGAATACCGGCGACCTGGCAACCGCCGGGGAACCCTCGGGTATCCACGAACTGTTCGCAACCAGGAAGAACACTGCAATATACATACACACCCCAATATAAATTCCATTTCGGCGGACAAAACTCACCAGAACTCACTGGAACTAACTAACTTACCGGACCTAATAAGCTTACCAAAACTAAATTGCAGGAACTTACCAGACCTAACTAATTTGCCAGATTTACCGTAGGTTACAAGACCTAACTTACCAGATCTCACTTACAGGCCGTCAAAACATTTTGTTCCAAACGCTGTTGTTTTCTATTTTGTTCCGGAGCGCGTGAAAGCTCATCTCCCGGCACAGGCTCTTGGCAATGACAGTGCTACAACGGCCTTTTTGTTATAGGCTTTTTGTTTCAGAGAGCGCATGCAGTGGGCTTTGGGTACTACAAAAACCCCAAGTACATTGTCCGCGTCTCTACAGGCGAAGGTATTGCAGGTGAGGGGAGAAAAGGCAAGCAGTAGAGAAGGCTGGGAGGAGGAGAGAAACATCCTCTCCCTTCCAGCGTTCCTATTGATCGCCCTTTCTCCCCTCGCCCTCCATTGCTCTGCTCTCCCGTCCCCCCTTCCTAGTGCTCGCCCTTTCTCACCGCCTGGTGTTGCTTTCACCTGCACTGCACACAACTAGTGACACGCAGTATAGAGCGGGTTGTTGACGCTGGGGCGTAGCTCAATGGTAGCGCCTCCGCTTCGCACGCAGCTGATTCAGGTTCGATTCCCGCGGGAGACGGGCAATCTTGTTCACGGATTTGGCAACATCGACGACGGACGTCCTACAACGCCGACTACAACATCAACTACAACATCAATAACGGGTGTCATTTCCAGTGGTGGGAAGAGCTCATAACAGCTGTCAGTGTAAAATATCTCACTCACTTCCAGGCCTGCCCTGGTGCGAGCTTGGCGGCCCCGTGTCTTCAGAGTGAGATTCTTTGGCCCTTGTCCATGAAGGCTTTCCATCGAAAGTGTCGACAGTCCAGTTGCAAGCGGTCGTCCAGTCCTCCATGTCGAAGTTGCAGTCTCCGTATTCGCTCACTATAAAGAGCGAATGAGCCTTCGTTTTGCACTCAATACTGCCATTTTTACAATGGCAGCAAGCATTTGAATGCTCAGATAAAATACTGAGTGTGTAGAAAAGAGTTATTTCCATTTCTTTACCGCAAAAATGAATTATGCGTCACTGAACGCTCCGTCTCCACTCGAATGATGCACTCATCATCCGGGGCAGATACTAAAGTTTCAGAGATTGCCGTTTTTTAATTAAAACGTTATTGGTGCCTTCTAGAAATTTTCAATTATTGATTTATTAACTTTTAGTGGCGCAAGGACCAGATTTAACGACAGCAGCAACGACTGGTAACAAATTAAGGTCGATAAATTAATAAATATTGGATACACACTTATTGATTCGCATTAGAAATGAGGTCGATACAGCTCGGCAACCTAAAGGTACTCGAGTATGTGGGTATATTTTTAACAAAAAGTATGTTTATGAAAATGGTCTTTCCGATGTTGTTCCTATGACAAGCATGAGATTAAAACGTGGAAAGCCGTTAGTGGTTCACCACACTTTGCGCATTTAGGAGCATCTGTTTTATCAAGAGTCAATTAAGTGGGTACGACCTATTCTTGTCCTGCAGATGGCAACGTCTTTGTGCCTTTGCAAGTTTGGAGACGTTTGTTTTTGCATGATGGGAGATATAAGATGCAGCTTTTTTTCCTCCGCGAATAATGCCCCATGTGTATCGCCACCCTCTTTCAACTGCAATTCTCAGTTCCGACTTCAGGTCTGTACAAATAATTCTAACATCTGGTGTTAATATTGATGCGATCCGTGCTGGATAATCAACAAACTCATTTCCTAAAATACCAGAGTGACCAGGTAAAATTTTCAATGAGGAGAAGATGGTGGTTGTCAAAGGTCATGAATGCATGAAGACGATGGCACGACTACAGGGGGCAAATCCCATTTTCTCATAAAACATTTTCAAGAATCACCTAAAACTTTGAATTAGACAGCGGCAAGCTCTGAAACGTTGGCACCTGGTCCAGGCTGCCAGCGCTCCGTTTCGGTAGAACAGCCTTCAACGACGCATAGATTTTTTTTGCTGTTAAGAAAACGCTGTCAACATTTTTTCCAAGACACCTAGTATTTGTAACTCTGTTGAAACAAACGTTATGCAATGTGTCACAATATTTGGCAAATAGCAAATGCTGTCATCCCCTGGAGCCAATCCGAGTGACAGAGGAAAGTATGGAACAGCTCTCCGCGGGAGCGGAGCACTCTGTTCATAGGTTGTCGCGTGCCTTGCTCCGCCACTCTGATTGACTCTCCAATGTCGTAGCCTTCGCCGCTTGCCAAGTTACAATTAAACGTTGTCTAGTAACCTATCATCATCAATTATATGACGACCGGCAGTGCCGAAGCATCACAAAGACACGACCTGCCACCAGTGATAGCCGCCCCAAATATACCAAGGTCACCAAGATGTGACCTTGAGCAAATAACAGCACTTTCATGTGATGGCACAAAAATCTATCTTTTCACTATGGTGACTCACACCTTCAGCATCAAGATAGAATCATTCATATTAAAAACTCTACAATTACCTCTTTATGCAAAAAGCAAATTATTGTGTGTAGGTTTATAGAGCCGGAAGTTAGTCTGCCACAGTGGGCGTCTGGTGTCTCAGCTGTAGATGAGCAATTTAGCCAGTGCGGTACAACCGCTAACCTGGGGTCTTTAACATGCACCACGCAGTAGTTATGCATTATACAGTAAAGGGCCGTATAATACATACAAAACACAACAGAAAACTTGATTTTCTACCTTCTACCCCAGTCTCATGGCTCAAATTATCAAAGTAAACTCAACCATGTTGACACACAAACATCATAGAACGAACAAACATTTCGTGTAAAAGATAAATGCTCTTTTTTTTGCCTCAAAAGTCACTTGAAGATCCTTCTGCAGGACCAGAAACATTTTTCAGGTGAAGGCATGGATGGGATAACTTGTAAAAAAGGCACGGCAACAGTGCTTACCGCACTGCATCTCGTCGCTACCGTCGGTGCAGTCTCGCTTGCCATCACAGCGTTCGTACACGGCAACGCACTTGTCACGATCGGCACACATCCATTCGCTGCTAGCACAGCTGCTCACGTGATGATCTGGAATTTACACGATTACCGACATTGTTTTAAAAGCTTTGGAACACAATCTCTACACCGGATCATATTGAACATGTACTCAGTAGTACTACACAAATTATACAAATACTCCGATATTACAAGCTAGCATCCTAACAATGATAAATCGGGAAAATTCACAAGTTTTAGATGTACAAGTCCCGTGACGCAACAAACACTGCACGTACGAAGGGGCGCACAAACATTAGAAATATATAATAGCTTAATATTTTAAAATTTAAAAATATTTTAAATAGTTTACTTCACTGCAAAAGTCCGTAATCTTGCAATGTTAGTCACTTTGTGATGTAAAGGTTCCGTAATTGTTATTTATTTAAAATTAAGTTACTTCTATGTAGCCTTTGATAAACTTTTGGTTCTTATGCAGTTCATTTCAGCCATTCGTTTTTTTAACATCTGCAATATTCAGCACTCTTCCAGAATAATCACTAAATACAGGGCACCGACCACTACGTAACTAAGTTGGAAAGAAATCACTGAATGTGGTTGAGCAATGAAACTTATATCAACAGATATTTTTAAATTCTTTTTTTTTTTCATACGGAAGTTGTTACAAGTATATGAAAAAATGCACGGTTACTTGAAGTTAATTCCCCTGCACTGGTTAATTTGAGAAATGATTTTGTCCGCTCGAAAAGTTTGTTTAGCTCCGAGCGCATAAAAAGGCCTATCGATATTGCAGAACCAACCTTAAATCGCACCGATGCACACTGTATCTCTTTTATCTACTGTGTGCTCAATTGGGAGAAAGTAAAAACGAGCGCGGCGTGCCACTAAGCCGCCAGGTAGTTAGGCGGCCGAAACAAATTAAACGGCCAAGCCGGCTTAGGCCAAGCCGCCAACAAGGCCGCGAGCGCACACATCATGGCTTTAGCACCACCGAAATTGCAGGGGTTAGGAAGTTAGCGCGGCAGTGCGGCGTACACGGCCAAAAAAGCTTGGTTTGAGGCATTACCTCGCCCTATGAGATGGTTTGTTCATTGTAGATATTGATGTCCACAAACATGCCCCTGTCTGTGGTCCGCTTTCGGACAGTGAAATCGTGCAAATGGCTAGTCCTATGAAGGATCACTTCGCTTTTCGTGCCAACTGTTTGTCGCACCACAGAGCCTTTTTTTGCATCTTCTTTGGCGAATAAAGTGCTGAAGACACCATAAAAACGGTTTCCCGTTCGCCGAGCATAGTAAATGCTGCGTGTTTCTATTAGTGGAGATAAGCAAAAAGCAACAGCTTCTTCTAATGGTCTGCTGCCGTCTGCGCTTAAAACGCGTATCCAAAAGCATGCTCCGGAGAGCAGCGTAACTAAACTTCACGTCTCCACAAAATCAAGCACTAAAAAAAAAAGAAAAAAGGTAAGCTTAACGAGCGGACTTTGACGCCGCTCACGTGGCCACATTGTCGGCGACAAAGAGAAATAACAACAACAAAAAGGAAAAGAGAACTCGCGCTTTCCGGCGCGTAAGGTGGACTGCACACATGGGTACAGAAAAACGCTTTCAGAGCGCGCGCTGTCTCCGCGCCCGACCACGTGCTATATTCTCCGCGCTACTCCACGTCAGATTGGTTGCGCTGGCTCGTTTCATTCGCTACTGTCCATCTCAACGACGTAGAGGAGCAGGCGCATATTTGCGCACGTTCGGCTTTGCAGCAAAGGGCCCGTGTTCCGCCGTACGTTGGTGGTTTTTCTGCAGCGGTGTTGTGCAATGTGAGCCCGCGCACATTTTCTCAGGACGAATTATTCGATGCGGAGTCTTGCCGAGTTCGAACTATCAAACTTTTCCTCCCATAGAATTGTATGGGCGCTTGCCGGGACTTTTGAACACGATCGAATTAAACGAAAAGTCGAATTAACCGAGGTCAAACTAACGAAAGTTTACAGTAATAGAAATAAATTGTGTGGCTGAATAGGGTTGATTTTCTATGCTCATTAGCAACGGGTAAGCGTAATTTAGAAATGTATTATATTTAACACAACTGTAATTTGTGAAAAGTCAGGCGGCTATCTTTAGTACATTGCACTGTTGCCACCATTCCAGATAGTCATCTATTTTCGTGCTCTCATAAATTTGCACTGCTCAGGAACAATTTGTAATATTTTCGCCATTCCAAATTGTTTGTTGCAAATAGAAGCACAGATATTGCATTCTTAGATGTATAAAGCCCAGCACAGTAGTTTATGCTCCAAAACAGGGCAAACGAACGAGTCAATGCTATATTTTTTTCCATTGTCACAGACATGTTACGGTGTGTCCATTTATAAGTCACGTTTATCTGCACCAAGTAGAAACGTGTGTTGCGAAACCTAAATCATGCCTCACCTAGTCAACGAGAAAATAATCGAACGAGGAAAAATTACCTAAATTTAATATCAAAACAACACACCAGGAACCCAAACAGAAACATATAAAATTATAAATATAACGTCTAGCTGTTTTATTGACAGCTAGAGCAACAAAACAAAAATTATCGTAATTAATTTGTTTTTTAATCTTGAGTTCAAGGGCATGTTTTTATTTGCAAACTTGCTGAGCATCATCGAAAAACATTAAAAAAAAACAAAAAAAAACGTTTGAGTGCGATAGAAGGCACACGCTGCATTTTACAGCCTTCTGAAAAACAGCCCAACTTCGACGGGCTTTTAAATTTCGGTTTGCAATCCGAGAGCTTCTCGGCATCGACGGTACCGCGCCCCGTGGAGAAATAGCGCAACCAACATCTGCTTCACTGTCCTCGTGCAACGCAGCAGAGGCAGGCTGCGCTATTTCTCCACGGGGTGCGGTGCCGTCGGTGCCGAGAAGCGCTCCGATTGCAAACCGAAACTTAAAAACCCGTCAAAGTTGTGCGGTTTTTCATTAAGCTGTAAAATCCAGCGTGTGCATTCCATCGCACTCCTTTTTTTTTTTAGCGTCTTTCGATGATGCTCAGCAAGTTTGCAAATAAAACCATGCAACTCAACGTTTAAAAAATGAATTCCGCAAAAATAATTAACATAATTTTCCCCAAATTTAATATTTTCCTAAATAGGCCCATGGCCTAGGACCAAATCGACACACGCCTTTTTTGGTTGGACGCATAGTTTTCGCAATATTGAATTTGTCCACCTTTCGTAAAACACCCGGTAATGATATATATGTCAGTACCTTTATGCGAAACATTATTGTAAAACATGACATTCTTTTCTCTTTCTGTGTTCCAAAATTGTAACTCGCGACACCTTTCAGACGAAATTAATACTACGTTTTGTTTCCCGTAAGCTCTCCATAATGGTAAATTTTGCTCGTTTTTTTTTTTTTCACACTAGCTACTCCAGGTCGGTAACATCGATGGTTTTGAAAGAAACGAGTTGGATGGACATCCCAAAAATTATATCTTATTAGTTATACCCTGAAGGCTACGCATACTGACTGCATGTAGCAACGGTAGGAGTGTGGCAAATTTAGAAATATAGACTTTTCATTATTAGCCCAACCACTTATTCCAATTAAGTCCTCTTAATCCTAAATTTAGATTGAACGGAAATGTATTACCAGATGCGCCATTCGCTGAAGTAACTCTGTCAAATGGCCATGTTTCAATATACCTCCTCAAGGTCATTCTTAAGAAAAAAACTAATATTTTTATTTTTCGGCTAATATCGGTTACCGGTATATAATTTACGGTTTTTCGTTCTGGTTATGGTTACTGAATAAATTTTGTTCCAAAATGGTTTTCGGTTTCGGTTACAGTTACGGTGTCAGCCCCTGCAACATACCTACAATTTAACTAATGCAACAGCAACAAGCGACTCACCATGCCAAAAAAAAAAAGACAATTATGTCTGCGTGTGTGAGCTCAAAAATGTTGAGCCTAGAGCCACTTAATAGTCTACGCTTAGCTTAGAATGCCGTCTCTCCATACATTTACTATCATGTGGGCGCTGCATTTTTGTTGCTTAGTGCACAGCATGCCCAATTTGGGATCGTTACCACTCGAAATTGTAACTTCCTGAACTTTAGGTACAGTGTCAATAAGCTCTGGAGATATCGTTTCTCTCCGTCCCGGACCGTTTTAACAGTTCTGGGGGGCGGAGAAGCGTTTCCGGCACTTTACGATAAAGCTCCAAGATAACCGGCGAAAATGATAATTCTAGGCGACAAGATGACTGAATCGTCGTCACTTACTGTCCCTAGTAAAATCAACGCGACTTTTTGCCGTGGCGCCCGAAACGCGACTCCGACGGCTGCGTTTGGCACATCCTCAAACGTGCTCCCTCCATTTCAACCCGATACAACATCACCCTAACGTCCTGTCGTTGCCCGATGCGGTCCCGAAGTTATCGCGGCAGCGGTGGCGGCGGCTATACGGCAGGCGATGTGTTACGCCTCACGTCGCTCTCCGACCCGGCGGTCCCGGAGCATTCGCCAGCCGGGCGTTGGGACGGAACGACGACGGCGCAGGCGCGTTTGTTCGTGCTTTTCGTTGGAACTTCTACGAGCAACCTCTAGAATCGCGGCATCCTACATCATGACGGGCTGGCTCCTGCCGCGTCGTTCGTTACCCCTTCGGTACCGCCTTCGATGATCGTGCAGTAGGCGACGCGAAGCACGCCGGTCGGAGTCGCGTTCCACGCGCTACGTTTCGCTCCTTTGGAGAGAAAGAGACCGTCCCGACGGTCCGGGAGGAGCTGTTCACCAACCTGGTGTGCACTTCTGGAAGACGAAATCGTCCAGGTACGTCGTCGCGTAGCCCGCATAGCCCCAGATCCCCTCCACGATGAGACCAAACTCCGTGCGTCGGCCGACCCTCACCGACTCCTGGACCCAGCGCTGGTGCACAAAGCCCTTGGTCTTTGAGAAGAGCGTCTCCACCTGCGATCCCAAATAAATACGACGACGGAAGTGGCCTCAATTATCGAGTCACTTCCATCTTGTAGCAATGTCTACTGAGCGAGTCAGAGGCATCGTTAGCTGCTTGGAGATGACCGCATAAGTTGGTTTCTTAACGTGTCGCACTGGAATTTACCTGAGAGGCTTTCGAAGGCGGTACACCTTGTGTCTCGATATTGCGCTGAAGGAGCTTACCAGAGTAAAAAGTTACAAATCGAGAACTTTAGATTGCTACCTTTGGCGTCCATATGCCAATGAAAGGCGTCCAATTGGCGCAACGGCCGACAGATGGGAGCGATTTTTTTTTTTATTGATGAAGAGAATAAAGACACGAAGAGGGTGACTCAGTGCTTGTGCTGGCAGCGCTTAAGATTGCAGGCGGCCATGATGGGCACTTCCCGCGACTTCCGCAACTGAAGATGAGCTTCGTCGGCCAGAGACAATGCGTTCTTTTTCTGTGCCAGTTGTTGGAGCAGGACGCTCTTATTCTTACCAATAGTACAACATAAAAAAAAATAAAAAAAAACATGAAAAACAAAACAGATCTGTTGCCTGTTGATGTGTCAACACATTAGCTTCTGGTGGACCTCGGTCTGCTGTTTTTGCACGCTAGCAGAATTCGGAGAGATGTCAATTTTCCGTGGCGATATGTGCATGCCCTGTCGACTGTGCAGAGCTGTTGACGGCACTAAGCTTTTGGGTACCACCGAGACCAACCTCCAAATACCGTCTAGATCAACCTCCAAGAGCCGGGACACATTTTATTCCAATGTGTGGGCCACTTGCCCAATGACACACCTTCAACATACATACAATGCCATTATAAATAAAGGGGAAACGCCAACCAATCCCTAAAAAACGTAGGGTCCCAACGTTTCGGTGCCGAGCCGGCACCGAAACGTTGGGACCCTACGTTTTTTAGGGATTGGTTGGCGTTTCCCCTTTATTTATAATTTTCGTTTAACCCAACCAGGCAGACGTCTGCCGAAATGTTCACCTTCAAGTCTATACAATGCCATGTTTACAGAGAAAATGTTTGTGCGATTTTATTGTTCTTTATCATCTTTCATTTGTTTCCGTGTTTTACAGTGAAGCTGTTCATGGCTAGGGTCCCGTGGATTTTTCGTGTGCGGCGACAGAAATGACGTCGCAGCTTCGTGTCGTCGTGTGACGTCACGAAGCCCGGACGTCGCACAATTGCGTGACGTCACGTCTTTGTGACGTCATATGACGTCTTGAAGTAGTGTGACGTGACGTCAATATCCCCGCTGAATTTAGCGGGGAAATTTCCCCATCACACGTGTCCAGTTTCCTTCGGCTCCTCGGGGTGGCGATAGTCCTCGACATGTGTGTGCCCATACCGTACTTCCTGATAAACACCGATAAAGACAATAAATGTGTTTGTACCTTTGTTCAGAATTCTGAGTCACGTCTCTGTCGTGTGCTATCAGCCGTCAGCGGTCACAGAAATAAACGTATTAATATATATCAATCCATCTATCCATCCCTTGGCTCCTGCGCCCATCCGACGCCTTTCGTGAAAAAGTTAAAAAAAAACATACATAACAGGCATTTTTTTATGGTCAGAAAAACGTTAGACCCGTTGTTATAAAAAGCAAATGCGGGAGCTTGGCTGCCGACCTTGTTTTGTGTGCCGGAGTGCTTGACATGGACGTTCACGGCCGCCAGGTATGGGGCAGGTGTGTACATCCAGAAGGTGAAGGTACACTCGGGACCAGACTCCCTGTACAGCTTGGAGTGGAGCTGAACACGCGCGCCCTCCAATTTTGGTTTGGTATCGGCCGGCTTCAGGAAGTGCCCTGTACAATCCGAAAAGAGTTCCGCACTGTCAACAATGCAGCTCTTTCGTGCAGCTCCATTCACGCAGCCCAGATACATCTTAGCATTGAGAGTATCCATACGAGCAAAGTGTATCGAGATTTAAAACAGCAAGGGTTCTGCGAATAGGGGTTCGGAACGAATAGCGATGTGTAATTCATAGCCCTCACAGTACACGGGATCGCCGCAACAACCAGTGCTCTCAAAAAGCTATTCAATTGAAGCCTCTATTTGCACACTGCCAAATGCAACGCTATAATTTATTACATTGCAGGAACTCAAAAAGAGATATTTGCTAGACGGGAACATACTGTCCAATGGAAAAAAAAAGTGGGTAATATACCTGGTTTCTCGGAGATGCCTGCGAAAACATGCACAATATTCCCAATTTTATTCAACTAATAGCCTACTAGGGCACTCCACTCAGAGTGAAGAAACAATATAAAACATTGTTAGGCGTCAGCAAAGTCACAGATTGACTAGAAAATTCTGACATTATAAAGGTATGTTGAATCATTAAGACGCGTAACATCGAACATGTCTACAATAGTTGCACCGATCAATGCTGAAATGCGGAGTTCCTTAAGGCTCGGTCTCAGAACCGTTACTCTTATTGGTGTGCATTATTGACATCGCTAAAGGAATTTCTTGAAATATAAAGTTACATGTTGATGATTTCGCAATTTATCAAAAGGTACAGGGTGTATCAGATGTTGCTGCCTTGCAGCAACACTTCTATCTGGTAATATTATGGTGTGAAACACGGAAAATAAGTTTAAACATAAATAACTGTAAACACCTAAGCACTTTATATCAGTTGGAAATACGAAAGCATGAATGTTGTTCTTCCGCTCCCTTAGTTCGTCTGCAGTGTACTGGCGCGGACGGCCACGTTTCGCAACTGCCGAGGTTGCCTAGCGCGCGCTCTCTTGAAGCGGCCGCAGCCCTCCATCCCCCCCCCCCCCCCCCTTTCCCCCCCGCCTCTTCTCCGGCAGCGCCTGCCACGAGATCGGCGGCCGAGCACGCGCACATTTAAAGCGGCGGCCAATGGCTATCTATGAGCCGTTTGGCTCAGCGAATAATAGAATGGCCAATTCTTTCGCGTTTTTTGCGGTTAAAGACGCCGCCGGTTCCGCTTTATGGGATATTAACGCTTTCGCATTAAAAAGTGCTGTTATCTTCGTTTTACCAAAAACTGCAAACTTGTTTTCTCCCTCTATCATATGAATGGTCACTGTCTTGATAACGTTGATCATTTTAAGTACCTAGGCATTCATTTTTGTTCTTATGTGACTTGGAATAAGCACATAGATTATTTAACAGATAAAGCAAGCTAAATATTCATCCAACGTAAATTAAAAAAATAAACCAATGTCTCTAAAGGAAGTACTATATGACAGAAACGTTGGCCCAATTCTCAGGTATGCACGTAAGGTGTTGGACACTAATACCCAAAGTTTAATTTGTAAATTAGAGTGTATGCAGAATCATGCAGCTCGTTTTGCTAGTGGCAGCTATAATTTCAGCTCTGGCATTTCAAACATTAGGAGCAAACTTGGATGGAATCTCCTAAGCTAACGAAGAACATTTTTACGTTTCAAGTTATTTGACAATATTTTCCGTGATCAAACTGGCATTGATAAAAACACTTATATGAGGGTTCCACACTATATCCCAAAGAGAAACGATCACGAGATGAAACTTGCGTTCAGCTGAAAGGCATGTTTTTGCTCATTCTTTCTTCCCCCAAAACATTAGAGAATGAAACCGACTGGACAGATCAATTTTCAGTTCACCTCCTCACATGTTTTTCTCGGCTTTACAAGAGGCTTGTTATCCTTAAGTGTCTAATTTTTGGTGTTATTATTCTAAGAGTGCAGTGTATTGTCTGCTTTTTGTCATGTAACGCCCCCTAGGCGATGTAGGTATATGCATAACCAAATAAATAAAATATTCGCCTTCGTTAATAATATATGAGACAATGGGAGGTCATTTGATGCTGCTATCCAAGTGCATGGATGAATGGATAAATGCTAGCGGCTGTCTCCTTTTAATTGGGCAGTAGCTTGCGCCTTCTAGACTACAATATTTCCTATCTCTTCCTTTAAAATTCTGACCTGAGCTTCTTTCTCCCATTAAAACGTCTAAGCCATTGCACATGCGAACAAGTTTAGATTACCTTAGGTCTTCTTCACCAATCTTCTAACCTTCTCTTTGTGACAGTGATTCCCCTGTCATCCGTTCTTCGATCTATTATATAATTATTTCTCCCAACTCCAAAGTTGCTAGCACTATAATAATCGTAAGGACATTAGGAATGCCACTATGACTTGCCCGCTGGCTTAATCTCCACTCACATAAGTAGGGTCAGTGCAAATTCGATACCACGTTCGCCACAATTTATATCCTTCAGGATAATGTCAAATTTCGAGCTTAGTTGGTTTATGCCAGAAACGAAAACCACTGTATTACACTAACTTGTTCAGTGCAATACAGTTAAAAACTCATTCGAAAAAAATCGGCCGCGTTCAAGCATTCCACTTAACAATGTCTGGTACTGTACCTGTGCCATTTCCATACGTGTGGTCGCCGTGGACAGCGGACTGTGTTCTCACCCATGCTCCCTTCGACAGAGGGAGAGTTGAACCAGCCACAGAGACCTGCTTCGAAGTCGCAGGTAGTGCCTGGAATTAAATTAAAAACACAGTGAAGTGCGCTCCTGGCAAGTGCCCACGCAGGTTAAAAATCTTGAAGGTTTTAAAGAGTTTGCAAGAACAAAACAATTAGATGCCCCTTCGGTATTTCCCAAAGGCAGTTTATATGCGTAGAATATATAGAGCCTCTATGGGCTCCTCCTTTGGTGGGTACTGAAGGGAGACACTGAAGGGTACATTGCGAAAGGTTTTGTGAATATATAAAGCTGTCAGTGTCACGTGACACCACGTTTATTTTCACCAATTAGAAAATGATTGAAATTTTTTAGTTAATTGTTTAATTTACTCTGACGATTACTCCCCCATATTCACCCTGGCCGTGAAACTCATCACCACAAACTGCATTATTGTATCTTTCGCGTGCTTTTTTTAATAAATCTGCTCAAATTAAAAGTAGGTACCCTGTATATGAAAACGTTGCCAAAACTCTGTTCTAAAAATGTGAAAGCGTGGTAACAAAAATTATACTGCAGTTGTAATGCGGAACCACCTATAATGTTGATCATGTCGACTCCCGTGGCAGAAATTACAAGCAGTTTATACTCTGTGTCAAATTTTAGCTGTTGGTCTAATATTAAATTATTTGTGCTTCCAGTCTTCACTCCCTGCATGAAAGAAGTCTTGTAAGTGTTGACATAATGCCTTTTTAAGGGTGTACTCCATACTCACTGTCCGTGAAAAGAAAAAGAAGTTCCACAGACTTCGTACGCCATGCAAACATTTGGTTGTCGGAGAAAAAAAAATACTTTTTTGCACTTGAAATGTGCAATTTTTGATAAATTAACAAATAATTTATCTCAAATGCACATAAAAATAATTTAGTTCACCAGAAAATTTTTTTTAACAAATATTCTCATTCCATTAGGAGGATAAGCGTTTTTACTATGGTCCTTGAGGTAAAAAATACAACTATAGTTTGACTCGACCTCCGACATCTTAAAGTTGGGAAACTATTCAAAAAATACAAACAAAGGTATCTAACTCTGCACCTAACCGGACAGGGCAGGAGGAACTCACCGCAATCGTTTTCATCCGTACCGTCCTGACAATCAACGAAGAAATTGCAGCGCTGCGACGGGAGGTAGCAGGTACCGTCGTTGCATGGCAGCTTTTCCGGTTCGCACAAGTTTGGAGACGCCGTGACAACTGCGGAGCTTTTCCCCGGCAGCTCGGCTAAAAGAGACAGAGGTTGTCTTGAAGAAGGCGGTTCACAAGGTTGTCTTGAAGAAGAGGTTGAGGGGTGTCTTGAAGAAGTGGTTCATCAGGTTGTCTTAACAAACCGGTTCGGGTCGTCAAAACTCACTTGAATGCAGAATTGTATTCTAATGAAAGCTAACACAGATTTCGTACGTCGAGTGTGAAGTCACGGTGTCACGTGACTGGACAGATCACACGACCCTGCCACATTGTTCTGATGAGGTTTTGTGACATCACGGCGTCAATTAACCCCACAGCTTGGCGCTGGAATGTCACTGGACCATATCATGCGATGTCAGGTCACTGTGATGTCGTATGAACACATCACATTTAGATCACCTTACCCTATTTGACGCCTTGACGTCACTTAAACCCGTTGCGCGACGTGACGCCGTTGCACACCATGACTTGGCACTCTAGTGTCACGTGAATAATTAGGGCGCTGCAATTCTGCATATGACAGTTTAACTGATGCAACAAAATACACCTTTCAATACTTTCTTTTTTTAGATAATCTTATTTACAAGTGCTGATTGTTGGGCGAGTTAGTATTGTACGCGAGAAAACATTATTTCGCTTTAAGACAAAGACAGAGGAAGAACAGACACCACCGCTCTGTGGTGTCTATCCTTCCTCTGTCCTCGTCTTAAAGCGCAATCATGAATTCACATTGAAGTGAAATGCTGCGCAAGGTAACACAAACTTCCAATTGGCAGTTGTGCAATCACCAACACCCCACGTCTTGAGATATGTTTGGTATGACAACGTTCTTTTCTGAGGTTTCTCAATTCCAGCCGAACAAAACTTACCGTTTGACTTCCAGCAGCCGTCAGTCATGGTAATGTCATCAAGAGCGGCACCGGTGAAGTTCACGAAGCTCTCGAAAACCACCTCTATCACCACCTGTGGGGTAATGAAGACATATTTTTCGTCGACCATGCTGCATCACAATATTGCATTAGACCTTTAGTAGGCATATCTGCTTTCTATATTAGGTTTTATGAGGTTTTTAGAGGGTTACCTAAAATATTATTTTCCATGAGTAATATTAGAATTTTATTTGAAAGAAGAAATATAATGAGCTAGACATAAACAACTTTTGAAATAAGTGCCACCTTTGTTTATTGCGTCAACGAAAGTGATCAAATAATGTAGCTCATCTCGAGATAAACCTACAAACTCGAGATAAACCTACAAATTTTTATTATGATAAATATGGTCTTTTTGCAAAAAATACATTTGAACAGCTTTTCCAGTCAGATATGGTTTGTCGCTTGTTATACCAAAATTCAGAACTTTATTTAAGTTCACCTGCACTGTCAAAACTTTTATACACAAAATATGAAGCTGCCTACCTCAGAAGCTAAACATCAGACTATACGAACTTTATTTTAGCATAATACACGTTTTGACGAGGACAACTTGGTAAAAATATAACAAAAAAAAGCGATATCTAAGTCTCATCCACCGAATGGCAGTAAAGAACAGCTTTCCATTCTTGGCATTCAAGCAATGAAGGAGTGTGAAGACCTAGAAACCTTGTAAATAGTACAGTACATATTCCGAAAAATATTTGGCAACACACTGGTATCTCATTCAAAAGTTATAGCTGATTTTCTAAAACTTTCAATGGAAAAATGGGGCTAGGTTTTGCCCGTTTTCGGAAACTGGCACCATTGAGCTTCATGTACTCAATTTTTATTTTTATTTACATTTCTAGAAAACACTATTCTTAAGCGAAGGGACTGGAAAAGTACTCTTTTTAGTGAAAGGGAGAGTCCAGCAACTTTGGTAGGTCGGGTTCCTATTGTCGGTGACAGGTCGAAGAGTTCAGAAGAAGTTCCTCCCAGCTCTTCCCATTTTAACTGGCCAGACGCTAGGGAGGAGGTCACCGTCCCCCAACCTTTTTGCTGCTAAAGTGGAAAGAGGTGGAAGGAGCTTCTTCTGAACTCTTAACCTGTAACCAACTATAGAAACCAAGTCTGAGAACCGATCCCATTGGTTCTCAAATATTATTTTATGTCGAGGAACACGTAATTTATTTTGACCAGCCAAGAGACCCCTCTTCTTCTTGCCATGAATGCAAAACAAAAACAAAAGAATCATGGAGGGGCTTATAGACCATGCAAAGAATAATGCACATACTAGAAAGCGTTTGGCTCATAGTAATGCATCAATGGACAGCCCCAATCTTCTACAACATGTAAACTAACACTTCTAAAGCAAATTAGACGGCCCGCAAAAATTGGTTTCTCACCGAATCGCGCTGCAACTTACTGCAGAGGTGCATGCATGTGGAGGAAACTTCCAGCGAAAAAAAAAAAAAGAAAAATAAACTTACCCTGTTAAAAAAAAAAAAAAAAAAAAAAACAGAAACCAATCTACACTGCCACTTCAGAGACGAACGCGAAGGGAAGTTGGCTGCCAACAAAAGGCGTCCGCCATAGCAAAGGAGGTCCGACCGATTCGAATTATAACAGTCGATCCCTCAAAAACCCTGCAATTGGCCGGCGCTTCCTCCACCCAGCTCACGCCATCTCTCAGCAGCACAGCTCCCTAAGAGTGCATCGTCTACGAAGTGGTGGCGTAAACTGCAGAAACAAGTTTCTGTTCTATTTTTTGTTTTTTGTTTAACAAGATAATTTAATTTTTTTTTCACGGTCAACTTCCACAGATGTTTTTGCCTCTGTAGTAATTTATAGCGCAATACGTTAAGAAAGCGATACCTGCACCCCACGTTAAATGCCTTAAAAGCCTTAGTTTACATGCTGTAGAGGTGTGCCCAAAAGTGGACAGACACTTCGCTTAGATGCACTGAAAATTAAAAAAAAAATCTGAGAGATTGAGGGAACCCTCGAGGGTATTCTGGGGAACTTCGAGCTCCCTAGCAACCCAGTTCGATAGCCAATAGTAACGGGATGCCAACCTCAAAGTCCCGATCCGTGACTCCAAAGTCCACCTCGGCCCTCTCCCAAAAGTCGACGGCCGCCGTCGGCAGCTGGCGCACGTGCGATGTCCCGCCGTCTAGGTACGTGGTCCTCCTATATACGTTGAGCGTAATTCCGTCGCTCGGGACGTTGTACCAGAACCGAACCTACGAGGAAAAAGGTAAAACATATCGATTCAGCATTTTGTGAGCCCGAGACTGAGGAAACAAAAAATGCAGACGATACATGTATGGGTCTCAAACTTGGCCGCGGTGTTTATTTCCACTACCGATTGCTTATTATGGCGACCTCCAGCCGACCTTCAGGTGCCTGCAGTAAGCCGCCGTATCAACAACCACATAACATGTCCACACTCGCCAAACACCCTTCCAGGTTTGCATCCTTGAAGGGCAAAGAACCAGCTGAGTGATCTCACTCAGCCTGATCACCACCCAACGGTTATCTTCACTTCTTAATCCCAAATAACCAGAGAGCCGACGTATGGAAATCCCTCATCACTCGCTACCCATTGAACACATTGAATTTCCGTTTACTTTGACTCCTACAACAAGAACAGGTGGTTATCGTCTGGGCTCGTTCTCGTTTCGACCTTTTCATTCGGACTTTCTCAAAAGGACCGTTCTCAAAGCGTCCTTCTCGGTTGGGCTGCCACATTTGATCCGTTCTCGTTACATCCTTCGCCTTTCATCCACAAAGGGAAAAAATCAAATGGGGGCACTTCGAGGTGTTGCTGTTATGGCTGGGTCACTAGATACCCCCAAGAAGCCTCTTCCAGTTTCCCCCTCCCCCATCCAAACACGTCTATACAAGATCTCAGATACACACGCCCACATACTTTAGCACCGCGGTTTATTTAATAGTTCCTGGAATACGTCCCTTCTGCTCTTGAAACATGCAGCGAAGCTCGGGACCAGCACGTTGGATGGTCCTGAAGTGGTAGCAGGCGCTGGGCAAAAAAAAATGCCGAACTGCTCTTCTGTGTCGAAGCACGGCTTCGTAGGTCCCTTTTTTCCCCGGTCGCGGGAGGGTGCACTCGGAGGGGTTAACCCCCATTCCGTACTCAATTTTTCCTTAAAGGGGCCCTGCAATCATATTTAAGCGTCTGCCTTTTTTGCGGTTTCCACGTCTCTTGGGGTTCGGGAAAGCCAGCGGGCATGGAGAGAGTAACTAAATATCAGTGCGTCATATTTTAACCGGACGACGTGGAAACCTCTTCCGCCTACGAGGGCGACCCACGCTGCCGAAAGCGCGCGAAATGTGACGTATTTGGTCCTGGGCTTACTAGTGGTCAGAGCCGCTATAAGATTTTTTTTTAGTCGAGATACAAAATATAAGTGTCGCGAACCGTTTCAATTATGTATGAAGGCAGTTTTTGTTCAGTAGTTTAGATCAGAAAAGAAACAAATGCAGTTTGTAAAGTACGGAAACAAGAAATGACCCGTCGACATACCCGCCACCAAGCGGCGGAAAAAACGGCGCATACTAGAAAGGGCTAGTGGGATGAGGCGCCCGGCGAACGGCCAGCGTAGAAAAATCCCGGATGTACGCGGCGGCGCTGCGACTGTATACCGGCTCGAGCATCCGACCGCTTCCGAGCGTTCCGAAGGCCTTCGGCGCGGGCTTGGTTGGTGATTTGGCCATTTGGCGGTACGGCAGCGCGAAGTGGCTCCCGTTCTGAACTGATCTTTACCCCGTGTTTGCTGTCGCTTGTGGTCAATGAAGTGTTATGCTGAATTAGTCTTTAATCGCGCAGCAAATACAATACGAGCCGCCCTGGCCGCCCGCTTCATACAGCCTATCCAACACATGCTTTAGTGGCGCCCTCTCGAGCCGTCGACACGGAGTACGGCAGCCGTGAACGCTCGATGAGCCCACTACCCTTCCTCTAGTTCACGGCCACTCAAGCCAGGACCTACGACATCATGAAGGAGGTTATTTTTTGCTTGTTTTTGGAATTCTAATTTGCCTATAACTTTTAAAATAAAGCGAAATTTGAGAAAAGAAAAGTTTCATTAAGGTACTACGTTCAGTGCGCTCAGGTTCGGTGCAAATTAAAAACCAGTAAAAAAGTCATTGCAGGGCCCCTTTAAGGTGGACTGCAGAGTACACTACGAGCCATCCGAGCCAATCCAGGGCTGAAAATGTATTACGCGTCATTCGGTCCTAGAGCGAACGGGACCAAATGCTCATAGGCCCAAATGCAAAAAACAAAGAAGGTTTGGATTTTTAGAAAAGGTTAGAACGAGAAGGACCAAACAAGAATGGGGCGGAACAAGATACAGCGAAATGCAAATGGAACATTTCGATTTACACCCAACAAGAACAGTTGGAGTAAACTTTATACACGTTACCAAAACAAACCAACAAAAAACAATCCAAACACTTCGTATCCTAACTTAAGTTACCTAAAAACTAATCGACTTTGCCTAAAAAAAAACATAACTGGAACAAAAACCTATAGGAGCCTTTAAAACATGTGTATTTAATGAACATGGAAAACAAACCAAGAATTATAACATTGAGTAAGCAATTGAAAGGGAAAACCAACCCTTGTTTGGTCATTCTGCCAAACGCGCCTAAATGCGCTAGCTTTATAGGGTGGGTGGTGCTTTGTGTTAGGGTGGTGCTTGGGGCAGGTTGGCCCTTAGTCTTTCAGTGACTGGGGTTGTTGGTGCTCTTAATTTGGGTGGTACCTAGGGCAGAGTTTTTTTATTGGAAAATTACGTCACGTTACTCTCTCTGCGTCGTTGCACGCGCCTTCCTTCAGCACCACCCGGATACAAAGCCTTTGCTGTGAATTTCGTAGGTCACCTAAAACGAGGAAAACGACGCTTTCCTGCCCTTTTCACTCCTCGTTCCGCGCACACTTTCTACGCCACCTGTTTCCGCACCTCTCTTTGTTGCCCTTTCCACCCCTCTCTGCTCCATACGCTTTCTTTCACCACCTGCTTCTGCTCCTCCCGTTTCTGCGTGCTGCGTCCGTAGCTGGGCCAGCAGCACACTCGGCTTCCACTCCTGTGACCCGTGTTCGATCCTTGGCACCGGTTTATTTTTTTTTTTTCAAGATTGTCTAGCTGCTTCGGACCGACAAATCTACATATTTCGTGCTTACATGAGTTTGGTTGGCCCCATAAAGCTACCACTTCAAGATTTATTCGTTTAACCCGAGACAAAGGAATAAAAATTCGGCAGTGAGGCTTAAGACTGCTTCTGTGTAGGAATGCGAAAACATTCCTACAAGCAGCCCGCCACTTCTTTCTCTAGCACGACACCCCGGTGGTGACATCACGCTCCCTCACTGCGCAGGCGCAGTGAACCCTGTCGGCTTCACTACGGCTTCCCTGACGAAGCATTGCGTTGCTGTGCTTTCTTTTGTGTTTTATCTCTGGAGCTCGTCCGCTTTAACCTTGAGCGTACCCGCCGGCTTCCGTGACGAGGCATCTGCGTTGCTGCGCTTTTCTTTGCGTTTTATTGGGAATAGAAATTAAGGTGCCGTTTTTCTGCTACGGACGGTTACAGGCAACGCCGGCTCCGCTCCATGGGACGGTTAATGCTTTCGCATCAAAAAGGCCATGACGCACGCACAGAAACTCTATGGCTTTCAAGGTTTTGAAATTTCCCTAGCTTGCTTGCATGTTCTCTGTTGTTTCAAGCTTTGCGAATACAGTTTGGTGTACTGTGTATCCTAATAGTTTCGATCATGGTTGTTTTAGTATTACAACTTTCTTTTACTATGAGGCTCCTGTCTCATTCGAAATCGACGCAAACCTTTGCATTCACCCAAATGTCTCGCGACTTCAGAGTTTTCAGAGTTTCATTTTACATTACTTTTAAGATCCGCCATGTGATCGTTAATTATTGGGACAATAAAGTGTGTTCAGCAACACAAGTAGCTATACAGGGTGTCCCCAAAAGACATTCACCATGTTTGTTTGTTTTTTACCTCAAATATATACTATGCATCGCACAACGCTCCTTTTCCTCCCAATTGTAGTGCGAGTAGTCCGAACAAGATGTCGAATTTTCATAAATAACCATTATGTTATTTAAAAGTTGTAACCTAATTTTGGGAAAATTTAGTTCGGAAGATGATAACCGACAAGGCCTTTCAATTCACGGAGATGAATGGTTTCGGCTACCGGGAACGGGTCCCATTTTGTCATTGAAACTCTCATAAAATCACTTACAAAGTTTGAATGAGATGACAGTTAGCTCCAAAACCTTGTCCTCTTGTTCAGTCTATTGGCGCTACGATTGGGGGGAGACTGAGCATTCTGTGATGTGCAGTTTAATTTTTTGCAGTAAATAAGATCCTACGTTTTTTTTTTTTTTTAGTCAGGCTGTGTATCAGTTATGATCATGTTAGTACTATATGTAAAGCCGCTCCACCAGCGCAGAGGATAAGGCATCAGATTACTGAGCACGAGGTCAGTCCTTACATTTCTGCTGAGGGACACAGTCTTTCTCGAAAAAATAATTGGCTGTTATCTTTTCCTTGCAACAGTTTGTCACGCTCTGCGATTGCGAACCCGTCATAAACCTCCCTCCGTGTTCAAAGCATTGTTTGACATGTATTCTTAAGCATGCTAGTTCTTTCCAGATGATGTTGGTGGATGATTTCTTGGACATTCATGCTGAACTGAAACAGTACTCAAATTTGTGGGGATCGGTTCTTGCAGTTTTGTTTAATTTGTTTTCATTTTTTTTAATTAAAGCTCCCAAGGCGGCCTGCAAGGGCCACCAGTAGTTTAAATAAATAAATGAATAAATATAACAAATACCTATCTTACGCTTGTCAGGGTGAGATACTTGGTGTTTCCTCGGGGAATACTACCCGTCTCTACACGGCCAATCTGTCTCCTAAAATTTTCAACGTTTCTTCTAGGCAACAAAAAAAAAAACATTTTACTTCTATCTGTTAGTGATCCTTAGCCGTACTATTTGGAAATAAAAATGACAGAAGATAAAACAGGACTCGCCTGGCACGAAAGCTTTGGGTCGGCTCGAACCACGTAGGAAACGAGACGTCCATAACGCTTCTCTCTGGAGGACGTGCCCCATGTTCTATATGAGGACAAGTAAGAACCTGTTGAAAAACAAAAAGTTGCTACATTGCATGCACTCAAAAGACAGCATATTTGTAAACCAATTTTTAAGATTTTTTTTCGTTAAGGCAGGATACCCTATCATCTATGTAAGCGGTGCAACGAACAGTTAGCACTAAGAAGGAACCGACAATTTTTCTCATATTACTGTAAAACTCTTTATTTTCGCGTCCTCTGTTTTTCACGAATCAGGGACAGAGGACATAATCGCGGCCACTAAATTTCGTGAATTCCAGACGCCTGCATTGAAACTCTTAAGGGTCGAAATTTTCACGTGCCCTTCAATTTTGGGATTTTTTGAATCCACGAAAATTAAGGGCTCGCGAACAAGTGTAATCCCCAAACTAGCACTTTTCGCCACACCAGTGGTTTTGCAAGCGGTTACCAAGCATGTTTACGCACAACAACTAGGAGAAAGTGGAGCAGAAATTTGCACTTCCGAACTCAGTTATCCTAGGTTAGATCACTGCTCCTGCCCATTTCGATGAAGATGAGCAATGTACCTGCATGCGTTCGTCTATCACTGTCACGTGATGCCCATAAAGGACCTCAGTGTTGCGTTACACTGGCAGATCGACCTCATGCTGTCTTAACATTAACGTCTAATTCGCTTATTTTCTTTGCAGTAGTTTTGATGGCAGGATTTCAATTCTATTGGACAAACAGAAAAAAAAGACAATTGCTCGTTTTCACTAAATGGGTTATGGTTTGCATCTTCTAAGACAGACATGTACTGGAGAAAGTGAGCTATTATGCAGTTACAGTGCAAGCGAGTAAAAAGATAGGATATCAAAGAGAGATGGCGCAGGGACGTTTTTTCAGTGCCACCTCGTCGGCAGCAAAGCAGACTACACATGCTGTGAAGGCGTTTGGCTGTAGGTCTTGCACCACTAAAGAGGAGGATTGACAACGGCAGGCGCAGTAAGGCGAGGAGGTAGAACCGAGAGACGCGGCAAAAAAAAAAAAATACAGAAGAGCACTGGGTCAAGAGCAACAGGAAGTAATGTTTTATTACACAACGGCCATCCGCACGGACAATTTGTGCGATGAGGCTTGCAACGTGTACAACAGATTGTGGTTTACTAAATATATAAAGTGCAAAAGACAGACGAGGACGCGAAGAATACAGGACAGCGCTATATCGTTCTAATAAAAGTAGTATAAGAAAGAGAAAAAGGAGTATATAGCTGCAATGTCTTCTTCGCGCTTTATGCGCTTTTTCCGCTTCATGTATTTAGTATGCTCAACCAACCAGACCACCATAATATTTTAGATTGTGGTTTCAAGCAGATGTGAGCAAAGACGTTCAGACCCAACGCATAGAAGGCCTTCGAAAAAATGACACAGAGAAACTGATTTCTAGAGCGCAGTTCTTAGGCGCCCGTTTCCGGGTTGAGCGGCGTCGGCGTCGACGTAACCGCGCGTTGCATAATGGGACACTTCCCAAAATGACGTCACACGTGACGGCACGTGCGACGCTTCCAATAATAATGTCACATGGGGCGTCACGTGTGACGTCACGAGGGAAACATTTTCCCGCTAAACTTAGGCGAAATTGACGTCAAGAGACGCCAGCACCAATTCAGTTTCCCCGCTAAATTTGTCGAAAAGATTTCCCCACTAAATTTAGCGCAGAACTTTTGGCTGAATTTCCCGCTAATTTTAACGGGAAAATGATAGTAAATTTCCCGCTAAATTTAGTGGGAATATTTCCCCAATAAATTTAGGGGGAAAGTTTTCGCTTAATTTGGAGGAAAATTTATCGAAAATTCACCCTAATCGGAGAGGAGTGGAAGAGGTGGAGGGGCATACCGTCCCCTCCGTGCCCTCCCCTCCTCCTCCTCAAGAGCTGCGCTCTAATTCGGCATTTACAGAAATTGTAAACGTCTTTCATTATTTCTTTTTTTACTTTTTTGACGCAGTGATGCAGCGCAACTGGGTGTACCTAATTACGTCTAGTCCAGCCTTCGTTAGTCTGTTGGGGTCGTACTCACCGTCGCGGGTCCGCAGCGTGTGGTCCACTGCGGGATTGCCGTAGCCGTTGAATTTTGCGTGGGACAGCGACCACGCTGGCAGCGTGCTGCTCGGATCGTGTGTCCAGTCGTCGCAGTGGGGCTCCTCAAACGTGCAGCGGCTTCGGAAGGTGCTGCAGGCCGACTCGGACTCGTCGCTCTTGTCGGAGCAGTCGTATTGCTGGTCGCACAGCTTAGTGCGAGGGATGCACCAGTTGTCGACGGTGCACCTGAAATTGAGTGAAACATAGACCAAAGGCCCTTCCACTTTTACAACTCCAGGAAACTTAATCTGACCCGACCGAAGCCGACACCATGAAGTCACGTAACACAAGGACGTGACGCCATAACGGGGTCCACTTACTTCGTCCCAAGACACCTCATCCCGGGAAAGTTCATCCTCGACATTTCGTACCAAGGAACCCAGGTGAAAATCAGTCCACTTCCAGCTGGATTATGGAACTGGAAATGAGGCAGTCCAGCTGGATTCCAGCTGCACCCAGCTGGACTGCTTCATTTCCAGTTCCATAGTCCAGCTGGAAGTGGACTTATTTTCGCCTGGGAAGTCTCACCCCAATTCGTTTTATCCCGAGATGCTTTAATCCGGGGACGTTTTGTATCCGGATGATTTAGTACTTCCTATAGGCTTTACCCCGCCTCGTTCCAAGAGTTTGTCCCAAGGCAGTTAGTTATCTGCGACACCGCACAACTGTCATTTCACCCCAAGATACGGTTTCATGTACCCTACGTAGACATTTCACGAGAAACTGAATTGACGCCGCAGTCACCATGTTGGGCCCGGAGATGTTCGAACCCCCTTTTCAATGAACAAACCCTATAGATAGCGGTCACTCTTCAATGCACTGAAACCGTTTCTCGGTAATGTCTGCGTCTTTGGATCTGTTTATGCAGTTAACTACTTGACTCTGGGTCACATGTTTGCCGCCGTAATCACTGCCACAGTGATGACATCACAAGAACACGGCCTGCTAAATTTTATGGGCGTGCGGCAGTTTTTCGTGCTGTCATATCAAGTTTTGGAGGAATATCCCAGCTCTCAAAAATAAGTATGTGTCAAGAATCAAAAAAAAAAAAAAAATCACCGCTAAAAAGACTTAAAATTTCTATTTCTTTTAAGTTTGATGTTTGAGATGGCTACCTCAAAACAATAACCCCTGGACACTTCACATTACCATTGTGAAAGGTTTCCTGACCAGAGGTCATCTAATATATTTTCTTATCTCGAATAAATAACCAAGAAGGCATAATTTCAATGTCCGCTCATGACAACAGGTCAATGTTGGAGTAACTTTCGAACACTATGAAAGTTCATCTATAAGTATTACGAGACTCTGCCTGCAACCTCTCCGATTTTTAGTTTGGACTTTCCGATTTAGGCATTTTATAGGGAGTGAGTGCAATGTGTCATACAACTGCGGAAGCCATAATCCTAGAAATTTCCCGAAAACACTGATCATAAAAAAGCCCTGTGTGTATTTGATGTTCATGAAGCCAGATAAAAATCAGCACACTTGCTGCTGGATCATTGTTTAGAACCGCGTTCTCAGTGATGTAGCGCCCAGCAGCAACAAACCAGAAGACGGTGTCAACCAAACAACAAACAACCTCCACCTCGGAAGTATACATCCCTCATGTACGCGAAGATGGCACCGCTGTTGCACGTGGAACAAACACTCAAAAGAACGGGGTGGCGACCCCTACAATTATGCAGCTGGTCTTAGCTGAATCTAGCCGGTTATTGTCTCAATTCCAGGTGGAATACAGAAAAGACAGGAGATATAACGATAGTTATATCTCCTGTCATAGTTCTTGGCTAGGTTCTGCTGTAGTGCATATCATGTGGAAATGCACTACAGCAGACCCTGGCCAAGAACTATGACAGGAGAACTTTAGAAGAATGCAACGTACACTCTCCATGGCCATCATTCCTCTCTTGTCTCGGGTGTTTTGGCATCCCGTAACATTTTCGAAACCGATTTTTTTTGTGGTCTTTGGAAGAAGAAAGTTAGGCCAAAGACCCATATAGTCTCTCAAAGGTTAAGGATTGGCGAGGAGGTATAACTATAGGGACGTTGAATTCGGCTTCTTCTCTAACACAAAGCCTGGTTTTACCCAACACAAGGCCTGTGAACTGAAATTCTTTACGTCACCTTCCTCGATGGAGTTCGGGGCATCGATTGAACGCAAGTAGCAGCCGAATTATTACGCAGCTTTCGGCTACAACGGACGAGCGCTGCGTCAAAAACACAAACAAAAAATGTATGTTGTTGTCCCTAGGGGTGTAGGTCTCGGCTTAGTCGCCAGGCGCGCGGCGGTTGGATTTCCTCCCCATAGCAAACAAACTCCTCCCACAAGGGCTTTCACAATTTCCACGTTAGCAAAGCGAACGGTGAAGAGGATGTGAACGGAGAGGAGGAAAGCCTCCTCTCCGTTCATGGTAAGCAGAGAGCTTTCTGGGAGGTGCTTGTCCCGCGACTCTACGCCTGCAACAGACTACAGTCATTTTACTGCGCTTTACCAAAGTCTGCCGAAATAACGGGATCAAGACCACCTCGGGAAGGTCAAGAAACATACTTGAATTGGTCCTGGTTGCAGGACGAACCCGGCGCCATCCGTGGTGGAGGGGAGCACGACTGGAACGAGAGGTCATCCAGTGACTGCACCACATGGGGCAGAGATCTTCTTTCGGCACGGAAAGCCAGCCGCAGATCTCGAGCCAGCCCCAGGTAAGCTCTCATCGGTGTCCATTTCTTGTGACTTGTTGCTGATAAAAGCAGAAAGGATACTATCGTATTTACTCGCATATTGAAAACAAGTTTTTTACCGAAATATTTAAGATGACGAGAGAGGGCGGGAAGGGGGGGGGGGGGGGGCATGTGTTATACGGGGTAATAATTTGTCTTTTAATTTATATTCAGTAAACTTCACGGTGTCGCATGAGGCCATGGTCACATGACATCATGATGACACGAGATGTCATGCTGACACAAAACGACATTCACGCTGATGATGACATCTGAACGCAGTCCGCTCAAGCTAGTTTGATGCAGGTTCGCCAGATTTGCACTGTTATACCGCATCTACACTTTCGTCACATGGCCGTTACGCAAGGGTGTTTCCAAGCCAGATAGTACAATCACTCTCCGAGTCATATTTTTGTTTATATTTCCGAAAGGAATTTATGTGAAACACATGTTCTTGGGACGCCCTAATTTACAACATGCACCCCATATATTAAAAATTACAATTATATATTTCCATGAAAACAAAATTATGAAACACGTAAAAAAGCACGCTTTAGAGACACCTTTGCAAATTAATTCCCGAACAAATAAACTTCATTCAAAACGTCACAAAGCATATAAAAATATGGGCCATGACATACGCCTCACGAATATATATATGTTTGGTTAGCCATTAGTGCTGTTTTGTTAATAATGCAGAAATAGTAAGTCACTTCTTTAAAAGTAGCAAAATTGCACGCCAATATTTAAAAAAACTTAATTTTTTTAACTCTTCTTAACTAAACAGTATAACTTGAACTAACCTGTGAGGGCAACAAATTGAGTAGCATATGACCTCCCATTAAGAAAAGCGACAACAAAAGTTCACTCAAATTGAGCTAGCTTGTATTCGTTGTAGGGCTTTGCCGCACGACGTCGGCTCCAAAAAGCTATTCTCTAGAACCGACAAAGTCTGTATAACGGTGCTCCTCTATTCCAGAGCGTATAAATTCGTCATAACTTAAAACCATGGGACAACAAAGAATAAAAAAAACTAGACTACACACAACAAAATCTCAAGAACAGCTCAGTTTACTCGCCGGCATCAAAACAAGAAAAGATAAAAAAACCAACACGACGTCACAAACATTTGGCCAGACATGGCTTGACAGGCTAAATCCTTAAACACTAGCCACGCTTCCGACAACAAACATCCGCCGCCAAGCACCCGCAAAGATAATCTCCGCCAAGACTATGAGAACCGACAAACTTCCTAATCTCAGGGTTTCGACTACGATAGTTCCTAACCTGCTCGTCTGCGTGCGTCATTTCTCGAAAAGTCATACTGTCCCAAGATTTGTGTTATAAGTATAGTTGTAAACCCAATACTGGGGATAGGGACAAAGGACAAAAACACAGAACGACACAGATGAAGTTTCAACCAGCTAGGCTTGCACCCTCACCATTGCTTCCTTTACCACTTCCTTTATAAAAAGAATGGGTAAAGGAAGAAGACCCGTTCCTTTATAAAAGTAGCACCCCGATTTGAACGAGCACCCGAAAAAGGACTCGGACTGGCAGCAAATCCGTGCCTCTTTTTTGACAGGTATATACTGCAATGCGGTAGTCGAGCGAGTGCACGAAGATGTAGCGATTCTCGTTCGTTGTACGGTTCCGAAGTACCCAGGTCAACATAACTAGTCTTCTTTTAAATGGCAATGACGACGCATGTGTAGCCGTGAGACAACGAAAATGAAAAAGCAGCGAAACGCGAACCCGAGCTGCGGCGGGCCGCACTGAATCGAAGGCGGCTCCCAAGAGCTTCCGAAAAGCGACTCGCCGTAGCGACTCGCCGATCGTCCGCAGCGTGAACGTCGGTGGTCGCTTTTCGTGAGTCGCTAGTCGCTCTCGCGACTGTCGCACGTCACCACTGTGAACGCTCCTTAACTCCAGTCTCGTGACTGGAGTTACTGACCAGGCACATGACGGCGTGTCTAGCTTTGCCAGATTCTCTTTCTCCACGTTTGTATTCATTTTTTCTAGTCGTTGCTTTTGGATGCCTTTGCAGCTGGCAAAGTCTTCTAGAAGCATCTTCGGGTCCTCTCTTCTACCTCTTATCCTTCTTATTTTTTATTTTGTAAATCTGATGCGCTTTTTCTTTCTACAGAGTTGTGTTGTGCGGCCGGCGGAGCTCGCATCGCAGGTGTCTGGCAGCCAGCCAACCCTCTTTGGCTGCAACACGCTACACTTTTCAAGGCCAAGTCAGAGTTTGCTTTAGTAAGAATGCAATTCTGCAATAAACTGAGGAGAGTCCGAATTAAAGTCAGACCTACCGCGACTAATCCAGATGTGCCGCTCGTTCAAAGGCACCAGGGAGTCCTCCGCATAGTCGTAGGCGAGCAGCTCCATGAGGCAGAGCGAACTGCAGTAGAACCACGCCTCCAGGTAGCAGTCCCCGGAGAGCCGAGACACGCGTTTGTCCGAGTACAGCAGGGTGGCGGCGCCCGCAGTGCCGAAGGCGGAGTTGGCCGTCGCGTACCAGCCATCTTCTGAACCGGTTGCGTGGTCATGCTCCGGTTGCAGTTCTCCGTTTTGCTGTTTAAAAATCCAAAATAAATTGCAAGTTTTTTGTTTTTAGTTTTGTTTTTTGTCGTGTTTTGCAAATTGGCTCCACAGACTACACGTGATTGTTCTCTACCCCCTTCAAACGTCGGCAAATGTGCAAACACTATATATTGTCACGGGATGTTGCAATTTTAGTAATGTGCAAATAGTGGATTTTGAGTTTGAAGCGAATAGTGATTTTGACCGAACATTTTCAAATTGAATATAGAATAGTTTCTCGAAGTCTTTCAGCACCCTGCACCGTCGTCCACGCTTAAACGAAAATCTGGCTTAACTCGTGAAGGCTGTTCCCAACCTTCAACCTGTCCACACTCAGCTCAGTTAATTTGAATATAACTATATATGAAGTGTGGCATAGAAACGAAAAA
The DNA here is from genome assembly GCA_013358835.2 of Ixodes persulcatus. Lineage (NCBI taxonomy): Eukaryota > Metazoa > Arthropoda > Arachnida > Ixodida > Ixodidae > Ixodes > Ixodes persulcatus. The sequence goes on from JABSTQ010011293.1 coordinate 423,467, forward strand.
TATTTTGCAGCTATTCAAGTCGAGGAGATTTATAAATCTGCTTGCTATATGCAAATTCGTTCTTCTATTTCAAATTAAAAAAAAAAATGTGAATTATGATTGCGGGTGGCATATGCTCTTGTATTATCGTGTCGGGTTAGCCCCATTGAGTGGGCTTCTTATCGACCACCAGTGCACCGCAGAGAAACAAAACAGGCGGGGCCGAGAACGCTTCTCCACCGTCACCAACATCGGATGACTGGCGTCTCGCACCGGCTCAACGACGTACCTTCGTGACCGCATCCTTAGCCTGGACGACTCTCCAGATGTAGTCATTGCTCAAGCCGTAAGCGTCCAGCCGTGGCCCGGGAATCGAAGGCCGAATCAGGGAGGCGTTGGGCGCCACCTTCCATCCACACAGTTCGCCGTCTTGGAAGGCACACCTGGCACTCACTGGGAGAATCAGGTGAAAACGTATGATGATGTGATCCAGCTCATTTGGCACTGCACACTGTTCTCCAAGAACAACAAATTTGGTATTAGGATTTAGGTAAGCACCTGGTCCACGTTGGTGAAGGGTAAGCTTGTATAAGAAAGTCGCAGACTTATTCTGAGGTCGAGGAACATGAAATAAAATTCTGCTTGGCAGCAGGAGAGCCAATAACACTGCTGAGAACCTTATAGAGGAACACCATATCACGAACAAGCCACCTATTCGAAAGAGGCAAGAGAACGAGAGTGCCTAAAAGACGCCCATAATTATAAAAACTCTCTACAGCAGTCACAGGTGTCCCCTTTATGTTTTACGATAGAATGTAGTCTCATTTCTACTGATTTTTATAGTATTGCTGTTTCATTCAGATACTCTGTTATTGCAACTCTTTTCTCCTTTCACTGTTTTCGTAAGAGAACAGCGTGGTTGGCTCTGAACCACGTCATTGCATACAATGCTTAATTGTTTTTGTATTTTTATACCTATGTAATGTCTTGGAATAAATGTCCCTTTAGGAAACCCCCAAAAATTAAAGATTAACTTAATAAATAAAAAACATTTATCAAAAATGGGCTAAACATGGATATGTTTAATCCTGGCAGAGATATGTTACTATACTTGTAACATTTTGGGAAAAGACAGAAAGTACTGAAATCACAATAAAGAACTTTTATGACTCAATCGCAATCAAGGTCGACGAAATAAATATGTATCACGATTAATATCCACATCCTCTTTATTACACTACCAGCTCGTTATAAAAAGAGACCACTCTTTGTTCCAAAATTAACATCTAAAGACACCTCCGTGTGAAGTTACAAAGCAACACTTGTAAAAGTACAAAAACCAGGTATTCAATTTGCCCAAAAATCAAATATATACTATTCCGAGCCAACTATAAATTAAAGTATATCAGACCCATCAAAAACGTACAACTAAGCTTAGGTGCAAACGAGTGAAAGCTTAAAGAGGCACTGACCGATCAAAGCCATTTTTTATTATCCGAAACGATTGAAAACGATACCGGGACATTACCCTCAAAATTCCAAAATTGGGAATTTAATATTTGTGAAGTAAAACAACAATTTCCAAATGCCAAATTTGAAGTTCCCGCGTGATCTGCGCCAGTGCAGTGACGTCAAATTTTGCGGTCTCCTGCCCGAGTCGACTTTCTCTCCCATCTCCGCTCCAAACCACCACGACCCGAAGCGAGGAGGTGAGGAGCGGGAGAGAAGAGCGCCGGCGGACCGAGAAAAAACGGTTTCTTCGTCCGGTTCTCCGACTCACGAATCATCCTCTGCTCGAGCGCTGCCAAGTTTTCCGAGGGAGGATACAAATCCAGGAGGCGCCATCACGTCGAACTCTGATTTTTGGTATTTCAAAAAGAAGGGCCGTAGTGCGTTCGCAATTGCGTTAAAAGAATGTTTTACGATTGCCGTTATTAAATGTTATAGAAATGCAGCTTACAAAGCTTCAAAATTTCATGATTTTTGACGTCACCAATCAAAAGAAGCGAGGAGATGAGGAGCGGAAAAAAAAAAAACGCCAAATATAAAACGGCGCGCGCGCGCGTGGGAAATGTTTTTTTTTTGCGATGCGGTTTTTATTTTTCTTCGTGTCTATGACTACAACTTGCATCGTTTTAGACAATAAAAAATTCGACCTTTGGGGTGTCAGTGCCCCTTTAATAAAAGTCCAACACCAACTTAGAGTGCAGAGAAAAAAATGAAAGCCGTTTACAACTCCCCGTAACTCCCGATTAGACCGCAGCTCTTGAGGAGGAGGATGGAAGGGTACTGAGGTATAGGATGGAAGGGTGCTGAGGGATAGGTGACTCCCTGAGGTCACGTACCTCAAGGGGGGGTCACGTGACCGTAGGGGGGGGTCACGTGACCTCAGGGAGATGTCACGTGACATCAAAGGGTCACGTGACCTCAGAGGGGTCACGTGACCTCAGAGTGGTCACGTGACCTCAGAGTGGTCACGTGACCTCAGAGTGGTCACGTAACCTCAGGAGGGGTCACGTGACCTGAGGGGGTCACGTGAACTTGGGGGTTACGTGACCTCAGCGGGGGGTCACGCGACCTCAGGGGGGTAACCATCATGACCCTTGTGAGGGTAACCCTCATGACCCTCGTGAGGGTAACCCTCGTGACCCTCGTGAGGGTAACCCTCATGACCCTCGAGAGGGTAACTCTCATAACCCTAGTAACCCTTGTGAGGGTAACCCTCGTGACCCTCGTGAGGGTAACTCTCATAACCCTCGTGGCCCTCGTGAGGGTAACCCTCGAGAGAGTAACCCTCGTGAGGGGTTACGAGGGTTGTTACCCTCACGAGGATCACGAGGGTTACCTTCGTAACCCTCGGGAGAGTAACCCTCGTAACAATCACGAGGCTTACGAGGGTTACGCGCGGTTACGCCGACGGCGACGGTGACGCCGCTCAAGCCGGAAACGGGCACCTAAGAGCTGCTCTCTAAAAACTCACCACATCCGCTTTCATCGCTGGCATCCGCACAGTCGTTGCGGAAGTCACAAACCCGGTCCATAGGAAGGCAGGCTCCGTCAGAGAGACAGGCAAACTGATCTGCATCGCAGCTGTGCGGTGAGCCAGTTACTGGCGAGGGAGTGGACGGTTCTGTATCCGGAAAGTCTTGTCCTGAAAACCTGTCAAAAAAAAGAAACCCATTAAGACAAAAGTACCAGTACCATTTATCTACAAAAGCCTATGATGAATGAAATGCAGTATACAAGGGACAATTATTTATATGTCTTTTGAAGGCAGGAAACAGCCATTTCGGGAAGTAAAGCATATCTTGTTCATTGTCACATGACCTTACGTTATGCGAACGTCAGGGCATGTGATATCTATTTATTTGCTAAATTTAGCTTGGAAATCGATGTCACATAGTCAAGTCATGATATCACGTGATACCACGTTATCTGACCTTTGCGCAGCGCAATATCAGGGTGTCGACTGACTAGACGTCGGATATCAATTTCCATGAAAAATTCAGCAAGAAAATTGTTGTGACAAATATAATGCCATTAAATGCAAAGGTGCAAGCGAGCAGGACAAGAATGACGAAAATAATCCCTGGAGAAGAGGAACAAGAGGGACAAAGGACAAACACAAATTTTCAAACGCAGCTAGGTGACTGGTGTGTGACCGAAAAAATATTCTGTTTGCTCTAGAGACGTCTAACCCCTGGTTAGCTGAGTTGGTAGAGCGCTCCACTGGAAATGGAGAGGCCCCGGGTTTGATAACCGGACCAGGCGAATTTTTTCAGTAGCGCACCAGTCACCTAGCTGTGTTTGGAAATTTGTGTTTGTCTTTTGTCCGTCTTGTTCCCCTTCTCCAGGGATAAGTTTCGTCAAATTGTTGTTGCTGTGGCAAAACCTGTTGTCACATGACCTGACGTCATATCACGTTATATCAATTTCCTGCGAAACTTTGGGGCCGGGGGAGGGGGGGGGGATACTCAGGCGGACAGTCTAAAAATTGTGGACTCGGGAGCTTCCGTTAACTTTTTTCATGCTTTGAAAGATGTCTGCTGTGTAGGACTGACAGATCCAGCATAGGAAAGGCGCTAAACTTAGAGCAAACTAGGGTTTCGGTAAAAAAAAAAAAAGAAGTAAACGGCCCCCTGAATTTAAAATAACATCTAACAAAAGAAACAGTGACCGCACTCGGGACTTGTCACTCACGGTTATGAACTGACTATATCCAATCAAAGTAACGCGCTACCCGCATTGCTTTGGCCGAACGACTCGACAGCTTACATCATCAAAAGAATCAACCGACTAATATTTATCTTTGTTATAATGTATTCACTCGTTTAAGCCGATATCCGCCTGTGTTAACCCTCACGCCGTATTCATAATATCGGTTGAACCGTGTTCACAAAACAGTTGCGAACGCAGCTGCTTAAGTTTGCAACACAATTGCATATGTCTTTGACAAGAAAAACAAAAGAATCCGTGTTGCGGTTGCGATTCGAACGCCATTGTGAACCCAACTTTACTGTACCATGCTGGGGTAGTAAGATGTGCAAATACATTAACAACAAAAAAATTTGACACCTAAGTGTTAATATCCACTTTAACACCCATTTTTTATGACCTCTTGCAAGTGATTAACTATGCAATCATAGATCCTATATGCAAAAGTTCAGAAGTTTCATACAAATTAGTGTTGAAATACGTAAAGATGTTTACAATCATGAATACTGTGCTTTGTCTTACGTGATGGAATATAGCCAAAGCTACAAGCTACAAGGTTCATCATGAGGCAGTTAGAAGCTACCGTAAAGTCCCGAGAGATTCCCCACCCCGAAAGATAACACACCCCTATTTTTGGCTTGATTTGCTACATTTTTTAATAACCGAAAGAGAGCCCACTCCTAGTTATAGTACTGTTGGGATGAATGATGGCCTCGGCGTAAATGCGGCTAGTTCGCTATGCCGGGATATAAGCGAACGTTGCTGACTGGGAAGTACAGTCATCTTTGCTTCGTTGCCCCTCTTCACCATACGCTTGGAAGGGACACGACGTAAAAATAGCAATTTTTTAAATCTTTTCTTGATTGTACACCAAACGTTATCCCACTCAATATTTTCAGCCGATTCTCTCTTGATGTTAGGTGGGCTATCTCATGGGATTTTGCGGCACTATGGTATACCGTTCCGACGTGCACATCACTGTCATGTTGGAGCAATATATCACACGCTTTCTCATTGGATGGTGGCAGAACCCTACAGCAGATAGCTTTGACTGCAGTTCGTCATAGTGCGAGATAAAGTGTAAACTAATATTAAAACGATAGTTGATTTATTGCAATGACAATATTAGGTGGGCCGACAACAGTTGCGCGGTCAAATAATGTATCTCTCCACTCACGTGCAGCTGTCACTGAAGCTGACGTCGTCCAACGCGATGACATCGCTTGGCCCTGTGCCGGAGCGCACCACAAACACGATCTGGCTGTTCCTCTCGTGCGTAACGTCCACGCTCCGACGAACCCAGAAGTCTCCCTGAGGCCCCTTCTGAGACCACAGCTCCTCGCCCTCATCGTCGTCCTTGCTGAACGTCCGGTGCAAGCTAAGCATGAGCACGTTCCTCCCGAACATGTACGCGTGAAACGTGACGGCGCACGGCACTCCGCCGACGACTACGGGAGACACAAGCGTGGCCATCTTGTTGTACCCTTCGAGCTCGCCACCGTACTCGAGATAGGCCCCCGTCGCGTTCGCGGTCGTGTGGTCGAACGGCGGTCCCGTGCCACTCTTTCGGCGCTCGGGCGATGCTCCACGCTGAAACTTGAGAACGCCCTCAGTCTCTTCGCTCTTGCGTTTCCCCAGGCGGAGTTGTCCGGTGCTGTCGTCGTCGAACGTCACTTGCACGTTGCTGCAGTCTTTTTCGTCGCTGCCGTCGCCGCAGTCGTCGTAGAGGTCGCACCGCTTGCTCGCGTCGACGCAGACGCGACGCGTTTCGCACCGGAACTGCATTCCCTCGCAGGTGTGATCGGGAGGAAGCTGTTTCGGGTAGGCGCAGTCGACGAACTTTAACTCGTCCACTGCGAAGAGGGGACCCCCGCTGGACGGAGTGGTGACCTCAAACGCGAGGCGGAACGGTTCACGGCGGCGACCGACGCCGACGGTTACCTCTTTCCAAGACTTGGGAAGCTGCCTGGCGGCATCGCCCTCCCAGAGCACAACATCTTCGGTCCCATTTGTGCCGATTATGAGTCTCGGCGTGATCAGCGGGAGGTAGGTCCAGTGGTAGAAGCTGATCTTGCAGTCGGGCGTGGCTTGCCGGAAGACGGGGCTGAATCGCCGTGCGGGATGCACGATCTCGGCAGCTAGGGGAGACGCCAAGAACAGAAGGTAGCTACCGGCAGCGTTCTTGAGGGCGTCCGTCGGGGGAACGCCGGTCTTGTGTTGCTTGGCCTGTGCGACACTCATGGCGCGCCACATGACGCCCTGCGGAAGCGACGGGCTGTACCAGCCACACTCATCGTCGTCTTCGAAATTGCACGCGTTCGGACATCCCACTTCGTCGAAGCCGCCTGGGCAGTCTGTCTTGAAGTCGCAGACCATGTCCTTTGGTATGCAGCTGTTGTCGCGGCAAGTGAACTCCTCGTCGGTGTCGCACTTGGAACCGGGCTGCACCGTCGGAACCACGCTCGAGCTAGAGATGGTACACTCTGGCGTGAAGGAAACGTCGTCGACGGCGATGTCGGCGGTCGGCCAGCCCCTCAGGACGACCTCGAACTCGCTGGGACTCGACAGCGCAATGTCCGCCTTCTGCCAGGAACTGACGTCTCCACTACCGCGTAGCAAGGCGAGACTGTGATTCCGAGCCGAAACCGTTTTGGGAGCTACGAACACCTCCAACTTCGCGCCGTCCGAAATGATGTTCCAAAATCGAATTCTGCACAGTTGGGTCGTCGTCTTCTGGAAGGTGACGCTGCGGATTCCGGCGTGACTTTGCGGGTTAGCGTCCTTCCGCAGGAAAAAGTAATGTCCGGACTCGTTACCGAACGTGTGGTCGAAGTCGGGTCCCAGGCCTTCGGACACCGTGTCGCTACTCCGAATCATCCAGCGCGACGTGCCTTCCACCGTGTCCACGGTCCAGCCACAGGGTCCACTCTCGAAGTCGCAACGTTCCGGGAACTGGCCACAGTCCTCCTCGTCCGATCCGTCGGGACAGTCTCTGCTCCAGTCGCAACGCTGCGAGGCATCGAAGCAGTGTCCTGAAGCGTTCGTGCAAGGCAGCTTCCCCACCGCAGTACAATATTTGCCTGCGGCAGTTCCATCGGAGCAGTTCACAAGACTTATGTCGTCTATGGCGATCCGAGCTCCCGAAGTCGGTAGCTCAGACGAGATTTCCAGAGACCAACCCTGCTTGTCGTGTCTCGCGATTCTAGCGCTTGCCTTGACCCACTTCTGGTTGGTATTGCGGTACAGCCGAAGCAGCGCAATCTTGAATGGTTGATTCTTCCGTTGCAGACTGAGCGTTAGTACCTCATTGCCAGGTGTAACGTTAAAGACAAAGTAGTACATCTCAAACGAGCATGCGGAAGAACTTGGCCCGTGTTCGTTCGAACGAAGCACAGCCAATTCGGATTCGGAGCCGTCGCCCTCCTCTACACTCATGAAAAATCCTTTTCCGGAAACGTCTGCAGTCGGCTCAAACCCTTTCGGACTCGTTCGGAGACGAACCCAAGAGTATCGTCCGATGCTAACGTCCTGCCAACCGCACGTCCCGTTTTCGAAATTGCAAGTCGCACAGACGGCTTCGTCCGAACCATCGGAGCAGTCATCGACGAAATCGCAGCGTCGCGCAAGGTCAACACATTTGCCGTCGGAACAGGCGAACTCCGAGTCCAAACAAGGGTTAACGGTCGGTGCTGGGGTTGTCTTGGGAAGAAGCGTCGGAAGGCTCGCGTCCCGGGAAAGCATGCATCCGTCCGTAAACGAGACGTCGTCCACTGCCCACGCCCCGTTTCGATCTTGGCCAGCCTTGGCTTGGATGACGATCTGAAACGTTCCGGTTAAAGAGGCAAGGTTGATCATCTTTCGTTCATAGTGCTGGCCGAACACGTTGGACGTCTTCCATAAAGGCTTCATCTCGCCAAGGAGATCGAAGCGGGCATACACGGCAAGACTACCCGAGTTGGCACCGTAGAAAGCGTAGTCGAGGTGAGTGAATGTCGTCAGATAGGTGTAGTAGAAACGGAAGAGGCACTTGGTTTCACCAGACGAGTTGACAAGCGGGCTGGAGAAGGATGCGACTTTACCGAGCGACCTCGGCGCGAACGGGAACCACAGGAAATTTCCGTAGACGGAGTTTGTGGTGTGATCCCCTCTGTCGTCGCGAAAGTCCATGTTGTTTACGCCTTCCTTGCGGCGAAGTCTCCACCCGGTGCCAGCCACGCTCCAGTCGCAGACGCCGTCCTCGAAGTCACACCGGCCTGGAAACGCGCCGCAACCCGCGCTCGACGATTCGTCGCTCCCGTCGCCGCAGTCGTCGTTGAAGTCGCACAACCGCTTCCGCGACACGCAGTTTCCGTTGGCGCAGCGGAACCGCGAGAACATGGAACAGTTCAAATGCGGCAAGTATCCCGAGAATCCGCACGATGTAAACGAAAGGTCGTCGACCGCAAATGTCTTGTCCCCCGGCCCAAGCTCGCCAAGCAGCACTACGGAAAACCGCTGAGGAACTCTCGCGATCCGCGCGGTGGCCAATCTCCACTCGTGTCTTCGTATCGTGCCGTTGTGACCCCGCGTTGCGAGTACCGTCGTCTCCCGATGTCGGAAGATGCTCTGCACTATTCTCACTTTCACGGCGGATCGGGTGTCAGTTATCGTCGAATAATACCAGAACTTCAAAGTGCAGGATGGAGAGGCGTCGCGTAAGTAAGGGCTCCTGATCTTGGCCTCGGTGACCCCGAAAGCCCCGGGTTGAGAAGCAAGCTGAAGGAAATGTCCGACTGCCGAAAGCGACGTGTGGTCTTCTGCTGGCTCGCTGGAGAGGCTTCCGTTTCGTCTGCTCCAGGCTAGCCGGTTGGAGGAATCCCACTGCGCCGACCACCACGAGCAATTGTCCCTCTCGAAGTCGCACTTGGTTCCGCAGTGCACCTCGTCCGAACCGTCCGCACAATCGCGCATGAAGTTGCACATTTTGTCCCGCGTCAGGTGAGTCGTGCCGTTGTCACAGGTGAACGACGGGTGGTTCGAATCCTCAAGAGGTTCGCAAGGGCCGTCGGCTACGACGAAATCGTCCACGGCCAGGAAGACCGACTGCAGACGAGGAAACGTGGGTTTCAGACCGATTCGACAGTGATCGGATTTCGATGTGAGGTTAAGTTGCGCCTTGACCCAGCGTCCGTCTGTGTCGGCGACGGTCGCGTACGGAAAAGCAGCGTCTCCGCTCGGAGTCCGTAAGATTACGTCGAGCATGTGGGGCTGCGTCCCGTGGTGGTAGACCCAGAAGCTGAAGCACCTGCCGCTGCATCTGGTGAGCAGCGGAGACATCAGACGCGACGGCGGTGCGGTCATGTAGGAGTAGGTCGAGACGACCGCGTACGTGCCGTAGAGTTGGCCGGAGGTGTGGTCGGAATCTGGTCCCATCTGCAAGAAAGAGGCAATCTGGCTGTAATTTGTTTAATCTGCAACATTAATTGGTAATTTAACGGTCTGCATAACATGTTCCACTAGTAAGGTAATGCTTTGTGTAACCCAAAACATAAGTCACGTAATGCGTTGAGTAACAGTCGTAAAACAGTGAAAAAATTTCAATCACTGCAACGTAACAAGGTAAAAACAAAAGTTACCAAATAATATAAGGTCACAAAAAGTAGACACAATATAGGTGGTCTTAAAAGTAAACATTAGACAGAAGTCTGTCTGGTTGGGGAAATAATTATTAAAATATGACTACCAACCAATCCCTAAATCAGGGGCCCAACGTTTCGAAACCGGTTCGGCTTTTTCTTCAGGGGCGACTATGAAGGAAAGGAGCCGCAATCTTCTTTTTCCTCTATGGCGGAGGCGAATGTACACGATCCCATCTTCTTCCTCTGTGAACGGGCTCCACCATGTGTCTTCAAAAAACGATCAAAGAGGAAGAAGATGGGATCGTGTACATTCGCCTCCGCCATAGAGGAAAAAGAAGATTGCGGCTCCTTTCCTTCATAGTCGCCCCTGAAGAAGAAGCCGAACCGGTTTCGAAACGTTGGGCCCCTGATTTAGGGATTCGTTGGTAGTCATATTTTAATAATATAGGTGGTATTGACTAACGGCCACAGCTGAGCTCGTTGCTGCTGAGCACGTGCTGGCGGAAGGTTTGCACAACGCTTCCAGTGCCCACATTTCACACAATTGTGATTGTCTTCTTTGGGAGACAATCAATGAGAAGTCATCCCGAGCATGCGCTGCGAGCAGTCACCTCAAATATGGCGTCCAGTGAATACCGCCTATTGGAATTGTGTTTGTTTTCTATTTTATGAAGACCCAGGTCCGCCTTCTAAGGTCTCTGACAAGATGAGAGTGACAGAGAGGAGCTTTATTTGTACCGTCTCCAGCGCAAGCTTCCAGCCATCGACGACGCTTGCACATATTGTGCACCTCGATCGCACGTGCGCAACCAGAGCACGCTCGATGAGAGGGAGCACGTACTGGAGGCTGGGCGCCCGAAAGACATGCCTTGACGTTGTTCTTCTGTCCCTGACTACAGCTCGTATGCCAAGATAGTCTATTCTTCCCGCAACCCTTTTTTCGTCTTTCTAATTCATTTAGCAGTCCTGTGCTAATCCAAATAAAGTCGCAGCGATAAGGGGATTGGTTGCCGAGTGGGCTAGCGCACACCAGCTCGGAGTACGTGGAGAAAGAAGCCCGCTCTGTAGAGCCCATGGATCCTGGGTTCAATTCCCACCCCTGCACGTTTCCATCTGAATCAGCATCGTACCGGCGTGCGGTCGTTATCACTACTGCGTTGTGTGCGTTGAAGACCCCAGTCTAGCAGTCGTACTGCACTGGCTAAATTGCTCATCTACAGTGGGTAAGAATGTCGCATATTCTGGCAGACTAAACTCTTGCTGTGTAAAACAACTAACGACTTATATTTTTTTTTCAAGGGAATAACTGCGACACGCAACGGCGAAGTCCTTGGGCATCGACATCACGTTCACGCACCGTGGGGCAGTCGGGCGCGTAAACAAAAGCGTTTGGAACAAAATAAAACATCTGTTTTGTTCCAAACGTTTTTGTTTTATTCTGTTCTGACCGCTTTTTTTTCAATTTGTTGCGAACACGTTTCTTGGTTTTTGTTTGTTTCGGAGCGCATGAAAACGTGCCTCCAGGCACGAGCTCTTGTCACTGACGATGCTCCGACGGCATTTTAGCAATCGGATATTTTAGAGCAATAGCTGTTATAGGCTCTTCCCACCCGGGAGGTGACGTCCCGTGTTGGTGTTGTAGTTGGAGATGTTAAGCATCTGTCATCGATTATGCAATTTTTAAAAAAAAAAGATGACCCGACTTCCGCGGGAATCGAACCTTGTTCTGTTGCGTGCAAACCGGAGACGTTACCACTGAGCATAGCCTCCTGTATAGACGCTTTCAGGCAGCTGTGCACGGGCGCCGCCATAAACGACATTCAGTTTTTGTTTCCTCTTATTCTGTTCGCTTAACTTCATCACTGCCACAGCAGGACAGGTTACTGCCACTTCAGGTGCTACTCTGTCCTTCTCCCCAGCATAGGCCTCTGTGGAGGCTCATCAACGCCGCTTCACTGGCTCGGCATCTCGGTAAGACAGGAGAAGGTCGCCCATGGCGGCTCAGTAGACCGATCTCACTAAGCGTTCGGCGCATGCGTGACGCCGCCATAACTTTAGTTCACAAGGGGCAGACGGCAGTGCACGAGAGGGCTCGTGCCGTCTCGTGCTCTACACGCGCAGACCTCCAGTGGGGTTGTCGCACGTGCTCAAAGACTAAAGTTCCCTCAATGCATTGCGGCAGCGGTGGCGTAGTCAAACTGGCTGGTGAGATCGGTTTATTTGGCGCGTGTTTAAAGCGCCTGTACTGACAAACCCTGGCAGGATCGCCACGAGACGCGGCCACTGAAAGTGGAAAGGTAGAGCGGCAGACAACGAATGAGAGGAGGTACGTAATGGGCGCCCCCCTGCGGCGAGACGCCGAAAGACACTTGTCCCGTGTGATGGAATGTCCGCTCGTGCTCCTCGCGTTCTTCGCGCTACCGCTTCGTTTCTCGTCAGGTTTGAAAACCATGTTTCTGGTCCTCGCCGCTGCAAAGCTACCGCTTCTTTTCTCGTCGGGTTTAAACACCATGTTTTGGGTCCTCGTTGCGGCAAAAGCTGAGCGCTGACTACAGGCTCCCCGAGAAATGGTTCTGTGCTACCAGATCCTCGCGCTCCAAATCTGCGACCGGGCGCTCTATGGCTCCGTCGTCCAACTGCCAGGCTTTGTTAGTACAGAGAAGGTTATGCACTGAGCTACGACCCAGCATTGTTCACCTTTGTTGTTGAGCTACACCATAGCATTAATCATCCACTCTAAAGTTAGGGTTTTTCTAGTAGCCAATGCTAAATCCTCTCTCTATTTTGGGAATCGTGGCGTCATTTATTGTTGTAGCAATGCTAGAGACACGTGCCGCGTACCCCTTCTGGGAAGAACATGGTGTCTGAAATCTAGCTCAGTGCGGCGCTGGGCTGCCAGGATCTTCCCAAGGGCTGCGAGTTGCACATGTCTCGTGCATGGACGCACCTTGCGCTAATTTTAAAACATAAAGAGGGTTCAGCCAATGCCCACTCCCAACGCACTCTTGGGAAAAAAATAGCCTATAACAAAATGCCGTCAAAGCACTGCGTACGCCAAGAGCTTGCGCCGGGAGACGCACTTTCACGCGCTCCGGAACAAAAAAAAAATAGCCCGGAAGTTGTAGCACTCTATACCCACGGCACGCGCCCTCCGGAAAAACACAGATAAATAGCCGATATCAGAATGTGAATGCCGTCGTAGCACTGTCAATGCCAAGGACTCGTGCCAGGAGACGCACGTTCACTTACTCCGGAACAAAAAAGAAACAAAAGCATATGGAACATAATGGTCAGAAGTCTATTTCGTTCCCAACACTTTCGTTCATGTACCCCACGTTGTGTGAGGTAGCGACGCTGATGTCTAACGATTTTGCCGCGACGTGTCACAGCTTTCGCTCTGACTGTATTGTGTATGAACCAAAATGGACCCACCACTGCTCCATTCTTTTTTTCCAGAGAGCGCGAGCAGTGGGAATTAGTGACTACTAAAACCACAAGTTTAGAGCGGGTTATTAACGCTGCGGCGTAACTCAGTGGCAGCGCTTCCGCCTAGCACGCAGCACACCCAGGTTCGATTCGCATGGCTGGCGGCCTATCTTTTTCGAGGATTTGGCAACATCGACGACAGACGCCCTACATCGTCAATCATGTAAGCCACGACATCTACTACTACAATTAAAACATCAACTACTACATTGTCATCAACGGACGTCATTTCCGGTGGTGGGAAGAGCCAATAGCAGTTAGCGCTGCTAAAGGAGGATCAGTCTTAGACCGCCACCCCCTTCGAAAGCGGTGCCGAGACGTCACTGCCGCTCACCACATTCGACCTTCCGGTGACTCTGTTCCACTGACGAGATTCCGACACGACCGGCTCGTTCTCCCAGAGGCAGAAGTCGTCCTCGAAGTCGCACGTTCCGAGCTCGGGACAACGCCCACGCACCTCGATGTCGTCCACGGCCACGACCCCTCCCCGGGCGCCCAGCTCGGCCATGAAGTAGTACTCGAATTCAGACTTCGGGACAAAGTACACGTTTGCTTGCGCCCCGTGCCAAGTGCTCGGCTGCTGCAGTTTGCCGGTGACTAAGTCGACCTTCAGGGGCCACGTGGTCTCCAGGTGGTATATTCCGACGGAAAGTTTGTGGCCTTCGGTGAGCTGGTACCAGAAGCGGATGCACAGGGCGTCCTCTCCGAATACGGGCGGCTGTAGATCTCGGCCCAGCTTCCTGCAAAAATAAACGCTTTTCCAGCGCACCCCTGTCCGTGCGTACACTCTTTTCTTTGGTCTTGCCTTCTGCTCTCGCTATTTTGGGAGGCCACCGTCCCACGCGACCAACGTATTCAGAACCATTATTTGCGCAACTTTCGTCTTTCCTGACATTTAGTTTTTGAGCATCAGCAAGGGGGTACAGAAAGTGTTGAAAACGGCTACAATAATACAATACCGACAGGTTGGAACGAGTGGAGACATGCTTGGCTGCCCTTTATTTGTGGTTCACACACAACCCCCAGAAGGCACTTGTCGCTCGGAAAAGGTTTATAACGCCTATATATGCGTGTTCCTTTTTGTTTTATCCAGTGAGAAATCTAAAGAACAAATCTAGTTTTAATTGTTCTTTCAGCCCTGGGTCTACGTTGGTGGTCATGTTAGCCACTAGAAAAAAGTCAAAATGACTTGTTTTAGTTGGCTAATTAACTAAAAAGCTTCGGTTAACTTTTTGAATCTATATGTTCGGGGGCAAACTGTACCTATTGCGCAAATTACTCTGAAAATGTAATGTAATTACAATTACATCTACTTTGCTCTGAAAATATTTAATTACAATTAGAACTATGTGGGCAAAAAAAAGTACCTACCATAAATTCCTGAGAGATTCCCTTGCCTCGAAAGGTAACCCACCCGTATTTCTTGCTTGACTTACAAATTGTTTTTTAAACACCGAAAGAAAGCCCTTCCTAGTAGTCGTAGCGTTCGGATCATTGACGGCCTCGCCGTAAGTGCGGCTGGTGAGCTATGGCGGGATATAAGCGAACATTGCTGACTCGGAAGCACAGTCATCCTTGCTTCCTTGCTCCGCACCGTGATAACAAGCTTGACAAGGACATGACCTAAACTTTTTTTTAAACTTTTCTCGATTGCACGTCGAACGTTTTCCCTTATTTTGCCGTAATTGCTCTAGATTTTAGGTGGGCTATCCCTCAGGATATTACAGTAATTCATTACGATTGTGAAGTGTAGCAAATGACGCCCACTTTTTCACAATATCAAATGCAAAACGGTGATAGACATGAAATGAGCGAAGGTACATTCTCACATTCAGTGCAGCCCTACCCAAGTGCTGGAATTAGCTATGACCTTAGCACTGATGCGGCGCAGACTTTGCGCTATTGTCCTTGTACAGCACTGCGTCACCACTCATTATGTCCAAGACAGCGCCGTATTAGTGCTGTGTGTATTGAGTTTATTTAGTGATTAGCTAGCGCTGCACCGAGTTACCACTGAGCTGTATGTTTTCACCGGCCTTACGACTCAAAATCGTCTAGATTCCAGAAGACTTCGCACATCCCCACTCAGAGAAACTTTAGAAACATTCTTTGAAATTATTCATTTCAGTTCAAACACCACAAGAAAAAAAGTGCGACCAGCCAGAAAAGTTCTCCACACTTCTATGACCAAGGTTATCAGAATTGTAGTTCATGAATGGAGGTCCACGGACCCTTTGGGGTCCGCGGACCTCAAAGGGTCCGTGGACCCCAAAGGGTCAAACCCATCAATAATTTTTTTTTTTTTTTTTTTTATGATGCTGGCTTTTTCCAGAGGCTAAATAGACCAAACTATGAGTGCCGAGTGATATTCTCCGTTTCAGAGCTTCAAAGATGGTGTGGACATCGCATGACTAATTTCGGTTTTGCCACACGTTTAGTTTCGGTTTCGCCTCCGGCGTCTGGCAACTAGAGCCTGCTGAGGTATGCCGCCGGAGGGCGCGGGCGTTTGAGTAAACAGTTTCGGGTTACACTTTCGGGATCGGAGAGACACGCCCGCACCGGGGCCAACGCGCTCATGTATTGCTGTACATTGTGTAGTCAAGTATAATAAATAGTTTTATGTACCGGACATCTCCACTACATAATTGGTGACCCGGAGTTCCGGACAGCACACCTCGGTCACACGACCCCAAGCAACCACCGGTGAGCAAACATGACTTCCACGAACGGTTCCGCGGCTGACGCGGCCGCCCAAGCACCGCTTTCCCCCACCGTCGCTCTCAAACTTCCGTGCTTCTGGCCGGCGGACCCAGCCCTCTGGTTCGCGCAAGTTGAAGCCCAATTTGCAACCAGACGTATAACATCCCAACAAACGAAATTTCACCACGTAATCGCCGCCTTCAACCCAACGGAAGCGGCGGAGGTGCGCGACATCATACTCTCTCTCCCGGCCGACCAGCCATTCGACCGGCTGAAACTCGAGCTCGTCCGCCGCACCACCCTCTCCGAGCAGAAGTGCCTGCAACAGGTCCTGACTGCGGAGGACCTGGGGGACCGAAAACCGTCCCAGTTACACCGCGGGATGCGCCAGCTGCTCGGGGAGAAAGCTTCGACGGTCGACGACTCGCTCCTTCGGCAGTTGTTTTTGCAGCGCCTACCAGCTAATGTGTGCATGGTCCTGGCGGGTGCCGGAGACATGACGCTTGACGATCTCGCTGCCCTGGCGGATAGGGTAATGGAAGTTGCGTCACCCAGCATCTCTGCCATCGACAGCTCGGTTCAAGCGCTTCCAGCCGCAAACGAAGTAAAGAACCTGGTTTTCTTCACGGAATTCAGAGCCCTGCGCGACGAGGTTCAGCGCATCGCGCAGGCACTGGCAACTCTGGAAAACCCCGGCCGAGACGCCCTCGCTCCTTTTCTCGCCCTCGTGGATCGTCGCGCGCGCCTGAGAGTACTGGAGTTTGCTGGTACCACCAGCGCTTTGGCGACAACGCCACCAAGTGCGTCCCGGCCTGCGCTCAACAGGGAAACACCCGGGCCACGCACTGAAAGCGGCCGGTGTTCCTGGCCTCCCGGCGCGCCGCTTTTCTCCATCTTCCACCTGCCCAACTAGCCCAGATGAGCAGCGGGGGGAGCCTTCAACGAACAGTTCTCATAATAACAAGATTAATTTGAAGAGAGAACATTTGGTGCCATCCCAAACGCAAATACAACCTGAAAAATTGTCTCACATATCAGGAGTGTCTTCTCAACCACGCCTGTTTTATGTTGTAGATAAAGTATCCAAAACCCGCTTTCTGGTGGACACAGGTGGAGAGGTCAGTGCAATCCCAGCCTCCCGTGTCGACCGTCAGAGGCGCCCAAGCTACAACTTGCAAGCGGTGAATGCTACAAAAATCGCAACGTACGGCCAGCGCTCTCTGACGATGGACATCGGTCAACGCCAAACTTTTCGCTGGGTTTTCTTGGTTGCCGACGTCAGTCACGCCATCCTCGGAGCTGATTTCCTCCGCCATTTCGGTCTCCTCGTTGACATGCGCAACACCCGGCTACGAGATGCCACAACGCTCCTGTCCGTGCACGGCATCGCGGAGCCCACGGGGGCGGTGACTTCGACACTACTAAAACCGCCAGTGAAATGAGACTTTGAGGATTTGCTGCGTGAGTTTTCTTCCCTGACGTCTCCAGTGACCACAACTCGCCCCATCAAGCACAACATTACGCACCACATCATCACGTCGGGACCACCCGTTCATGCACGCCCTCGCCGACTACCACCTGAGCGAGTGAACGTGGCTCGGCGAGAATTTGAGCACATGCTTGAACTCGGAATTGTACGACCATCGTCCAGCCCATGGTCGTCCCCACTGCATATGGTCCCTAAGTCCACCCCGGGAGATTGGCGTCCTTGCGGTGACTACCGCTCCCTCAACCATGTGACCCAACCAGACCGCTACCCTGTGCCCCACCTGCACGACTTCGTAGCAACTCTTCACGGAGCAACCGTGTTCTCCAAGGTGGACCTTGTCAAAGCATGCCGCCAAATACCAGTGGAAGAAGCTGACATCGCAAAAACAGTTATCACTAAGCCGTTTGGGTTGTTTGAGTACACCCGGATGCCCTTCGGACTTCGGAACGCGTCGCAGACTTTCCAGAGGTTTATCGACGAGATAACACGAGGCCTGGATTTCTGCTACGCGTATGTCGATGACATTCTCGTCGCCAGCACTTCTGCCGAAGAACATGCAAAACACCTGCGACAACTCTTCACTCGCCTCGAAGAATATGGTGTACTCATCAACCCAGACAAGTGTCAGTTTGGTGCGAGTGAAATTAATTTTCTGGGACATCGCATCAACTCCGACGGTCTTCGCCCTCTCGGCGATAAGGTGCAAGCAATTCGGGATTACCCTCAGCCAGGCAACAAACGAAAACTTGGCAATTTCTGGGATTGATTAAATTCCACCGAAGATTCCTCCCAGGTTGCGCACGCACACTCCAGCCTCTGAGCGATCTCCTGTCATCTCCGGGACCAAACACCGCTCCGTTGGAGTGGACGGATCAGGCCCAAGCCTCGTTCGTGCAGATCAAGGAAGACCTAGCGGCAGCTGCGCTCCTCGCCCACCCTCAACCAGAGGCAGCTACCCGCCTCATGGTGGACGCATCTGATAACGGAGTTGGCGCGGTGTTGCAGCAGTTTGTTGGTGAGACTTGGCAGCCTCTGGCATTTTTCTCAAAGTCCCTGTCACCTGCGGAAACTCGCTACAGCACCTACGGACGCGAGCTGCTGGCAGTCTACATGGCAGTCAGGTACTTCCGCCACTTCTTAGAGGGACGGTCATTTCACATCATGACAGATCACAAGCCCCTGATTCACGCCTTCACCACCAAAACGGATGGGCTCTCCCCAAGAGAAGTTCGACATCTGGCGTTTATATCAGAGTTTTGCACCGACATCCGCCATGTAAAGGGTACTGAGAACACCGCAGCTGACACACTCTCACGCGCCAACGTGGGCAGCCTTACGTCCGCTACTCCCATTGATTTTGACAAGATGGCAACGCTTGTTCGTGCCAAAGTCCTTTCGACGCCCAGTGTTCAACTCTCTGCATAACCTCTCCCATCCCGGAATCCGCGCCACACAAGCATTGGTGAGAGCCCGATATGTGTGGCCGGGCATGAACACGGACATTCGAGAATGGGCTCGCACATGCATCCAGTGTCAACGGTCTAAAGTGCAGCGTCACACTGTTTCTCCGCTCTCTCCGTTCCTGCCGCCCGATGCCCGGTTCAGCGAGGTTCACATTGACATTGTGGGACCTCTGCCACCCTCACAAGACTGCTCCTACATACTCACTTGTGTGGATCGCTTCACCCGCTGGCCGGAGGCTATACCCCTGCGAGACATGTCCGCAGAAACCGTCGCTAAGGCGTTTCTGCAGACGTGGATTGCGCGCTTCGGTACACCTTCTAAGGTCACAACCGACCGCGGTCGCCAGTTCGAATCTGCCCTCTTCAGAGAGTTCCTAACGCTCTTGGAAACACATCGGATTCGCACCACCGCCTATCATCCCGCAGCTAACGGCCTGGTGGAGCGGATGCACCGGCACCTGAAGGCGTCAATCACCGCTTACGGCGAGCCCTCACGCTGGACCGAAGTGCTGCCACTCGTCCTCCTAGGCATGCGCACAACACTCAAGAGTGACCTGCAGTGCACCAGCGCTGAGTTGCTCTACGGCACTACCCTGCGGCTCCCCGGCCAATTCGTTGCAGCCAACGTAAACGAGCAGCTTCCAGATCCCCTCCAGTACGTGTCACGGTTACGGACAATCATGGACTGCCTCCGTCCGACACCAACCCGTGCTAAACAGAGTCCTACCGTGTACCTGTTTAAGGAACTTGACACTTGTACCCATATATTTCTGCGTCGCGATGCTGTGAGAAAACCTCTCCAGCCGCCATACGATGGCCCGTTTAAAGTCCTTCGTCGTGGCGCGAAACACTACACAATCGAAGTGCGCGGACGATCAGAAGTGGTTTCGGTGGATCGACTAAAGCCGGCTCACCTCGAGCATTCAATCACCACTCCAACTAGTGCACCGACGAGAAATTCTGCAGACTCTCCGACGACGCGTGGTGGACGAAGGGTTCGTCAACCCGTACGATTTGTGCCGTAACTGTTTGTCCATGTATTATTTTAATTTTTCAACATTTCTGGAAGAGGGAGTAGTGTGGACATCGCATGTCTAGTTTCGGTTTTGCCACACGTTTAGTTTCGGTTTCGCCTCCGGCGTCTGGCAACTAGAGCCTGCTGAGGTATGCCGCCGGAGGGCGCGGGCGTTTGAGTAAACAGTTTCGGGCTACACTTTCGGGATCGGAGAGACACGCCCGCACCGGGGCCAACGCGCTCATGTATTGCTCTACCTTGTGTAGTCAAGTATAATAAATAGTTTTATGTACCGGACATCTCCACTACAATGGTTTGCAAGAACTTTGACTTCTTCCTTCACCATTTTGTCATTGTGATCATTCAATGCCCTCCTCCTCCCCATTTGATAGGGCCCCCCAACACTTCCTCCCGCCGATCCAGAAGGGGTCCCCAAAAGATCAGTGACTGAGAATCACTGATCTAGACAATGGGAATTCTCAAACTCCTCCCTGCCGGTCCCACCTAGTCAGTGACTATCCCTAGTAAAGTATTTGCTATTAAGGTGGAGATCGAATACTCACGCCTTTAGCGTTACGCTTTAGCTGTGGGGACAACCCAAATTTTCTTGTCTATTTTTATCAAATAAATCGAAGATGACGATTCGAAGGCCGCTCTTCGTGCAACGAGCACTGGTCAGAGCGACGCGCTTGTGTGCAGAACGTCCTGGCGAGGTTCAGTTTCTTTGTTATGTTCTGTTAGTAAACACAGGACTGTGGGGATAACAAGCTCGATAAAGCGCTCTCATAGTTCAATCTTCTGCCCAATAGCCTATTTTAGACGTCCATTACTATAGCCCTCTTGCATTGCCCTTGGGGCGTTGCGAAAAGGGACTCGTTAGGACTTGTTTTGGGTAGTACAGACTTGAGTGCCTCAAACTGGCACAGACGTAGAAGCGTGCCTGCTCTGGTGCGGAATGCGAAATCACGAGGAAAATACAAAGGAACAACAAACGTTTGAACGCCGTCTAAGTAGAATTCAAAGCTAACACGCTGAACTCCATGGGACGAATGTGCAGCGAAAAATCGACGAATTTTGCCCGGTGGCATTTGCTCTGCGCGTGGCATGAGCACGGTGGCAGCTGCGTCACGCGCAAAGCGAGCGTGCTGTCGGGCGGCGTTCGTCAGTTATTCGTCGCAGAATTCGCTCCATGAAGTTCAGCCTTTAAGGCTGCATTCACACTGTAGTTAAAACCGTAAACGCGAAGCGGGTCCACTCATGTTCACTATCAACTGCGCGTGAATTTGTATTGCATCTTTAAGCAACCGGGTTCGCAATCGCTTCGCGGATGCGGTTCAGTCACCAATGTGAGCGTGAGCTAAAAGACGCCGTTCCACGCGGTCCAAAAAAAAAGCGTCGAGATGTTTGTTGTTTTCATGTCACGACGCAGAGATAAGAGACGCGCACCCTAGCGGTGGTGGCATGAATCTGGCCCTTCCCACTTTCTTGAGTCATTGAACCTTGCTGATCTCGGACGTCAAAGTCTGTTTTTCAGTTTTTCAGCCCTACACAGATATAAGAGCTTAGCGAAGGTGCCATAAGTAGTGCGAGGCCCGGTCAGGTGGGCTTGTACTACCCAAAATGAGGGCGCCACAGCTTGTTCAGAGCATCAGCACAGGAGGCCTAATGATCAAACACTTTCTGGTGGGTTCCTTATTGTTTGCAAGCTCTTGAGGCTCCTGAACTGCTTTAATGCACCAAAGCTAGGAACAGGAGTCAGAGTTTTCTCACCGCGAGATCTAATTTACTTCTCGCAGAGCGGGATTCGATAACACTCGAAGGAGGCTCGTCTACTACCACGAGCGAAGAACGCGACTGACCAGCTTCGAAGCGCCCTTCGCAGGCGGAGATAAAAATAGAATACACGGTACATCATCTGCTAACGGAACGGAAAAAAAATTATTGTCTGCTACGAACCGAGCGCTGCAACGAAGTGATACTAAGCGCCGGTAAGAAAATGTGGTTCTCCGCCATTTCACGTTAAAATCCATTGACAACTCACACTTATTTTGCAAACCTCAAGTTGTTCCGCTTTAGTACACAAGCTGACATCGGCCGGTGACTGAAGACGTACTAAGGACAAGTACATCATAGGCTGAATGAACTTTCGCACTATTTGTACGTTGCTGAGACGTTCTCACCAAAATATTGTGACCTCACGAACGGATAAAAATCCCTAATTGGTCGATTTCTCTGAAAACAGGTAAAAGGTCCTTGAAACTGAATAAAAGTTTCAAAACCCCCGAATCACGGTGATCACAAAACGTTTTCCACAAACGTTGGTCCTAACGACGGGCCAACCTTTAGGCAGCGCACAAAATACAGCCATAACTGCACAGCGGAGCATCTGCCAAAGACAAACACAAATTGTAGACGCATACCTTTAGTGGCTTTCTTTCCAAACGTGTTGACTGCAAGCACGTGTCCCCCAACAGCTCCCAGGGTGTGGTCCCGCTTGCCGACGCTCACCAGAGCCGACGTCTTGTTCCAAAACGGTCCAGGGTCGCCGACGACCGACCGCCATCCGCACTCGTCGCCTTCAAAGTCGCACAATGACGGCGGAGGACACTCGCCTACGTTGACCGCAATGTCGTCGAGTGCTGTCTGACTCCCCAACGTCGCCTCGGTGACAAACGCGAGATACACGACCTGATCCCTGCCGAGCAGAACCTGCGCGTAGTTCCACTGCGGTCCCTTCGGCCCCGTCGTCGTCCAGTAGATAGTGCTGGCGTTCGTCGTGGCGTCCCTCCCGAACAGACGAAAACGCGACGCGAGGGTGCCCTGCCGGTAGTACCAAAACTTGACACAAGCTCCGCGATCTTCCGTCTGCAGTGGGTACTTGCTCTCGAAGGTCGTGGTTTCGGATTGTGATCTGATTAGCTTCACTGTGAACAGAAGGTAGGTTCCGTAGACGGACAGGGTAGTGTGGTCCGTTCGCGGCATCAACGTGTGGAGGTCCCTGTAAGCGTCTCCTTGGGTTCGCCGCCAGAAGGACAGGCGCGGGTCGCCGGTGCCATTGTGCCAAGCGCAGTCGTCAAGCTCGAAGTCGCAGTCCAACGGGTGAGGAGGGTACGTCTTAGCGGTGGGGAGGACCGGGCCTTCTGGACCTTTTTTGCAGGAGCCTCGGAAGAACTCGATGTCGTCCACGGCAATGGCGGCTTTCAAGGCGGAGCTGTAGTTGGCGTACGTCTCCGCGACCAGTCGGAAGGCTAGGCTGGATACTCCTGGCTCTGCAGAAAAAGGAGGAGTTTCTGTAAAGCCTGCCTCATGAGTACAGAAAAACGTCTCGCTGCCATTGCAGTTGAATGCTCCGAAACCAAATTAAAGACCCGTTCACACGGTGGCGTTTGACAACGTTTGACTGCATTACGTTGACATATGACTGCGAGTTTTCGGGATATCCATACTTTGTATGCAGCATACCAATTTACTTCTCGAATCAGTTTACATGATCGGTACAAAGTATGGGTGTCTCAGGAAAGGTCTGGTCGTAGCATAAAGTAATCGACAGAGAGTTGAAAGCAGAGAGAAAGGCTAAACATTTGAGCATGCCTTCGTGATATCTAGTAAATTTGGAGACGCACAAAATGTTTTGTGCGTCTCCAAATGATGTCATGCAACGTCTTGATGTCATGTGATGTCATAATGTCATGCGTATCATCAGGTTATTAGCTAATGTCATGGCATCACGTGATCCACATGATGTGACATAACGGAACGTCAAAATGTCAAATTACATCATACTGTCATGAGACGTTGCAGTGTCACCTGACATCACAATGTCACATGATTTTTCAAGTGACGTCAGGGTGACCCATGATATGAGCATGATACACAGCCTCACGGTGTCACATGATACATTGACCTGTTCCATTCGAGCGTAACGCTAAAAAACTGCTTTCTTTTCTCAGGAAATCCAGCAATATAAAACGTCCCGTGTTAAACTAAATATAACTGCAAATTAAGGGGGTGCTGTCAAAATAAGCGCAACGTTATCTGGAGCATATCCGTATTTCGTGTGGCTCATCACATGCGGAACTGCATCTAATCTATTACAAGCAGGTTATAGGCTTAATACTCGTCCAGCTTTATAGAAATATTCAATATTGTCTTCTGGTGCCTGTAAACAACCAAACTAAAATTTAATGCCACGCCTTAATTCTTCAGTTACAGTGCCACCTATGATAGGTGGCCACTGTACCTTAATTAAACCACATATTCTCACGAATTGCCCTCGTCGCAGCATGTTTTCGTCGGCTAGGCAGCCTGAGGGTAGAACTGAGAATGGGGCCTTTTTTGTCTCACACATAATTGTTTTTTTCTTTTAAACTCCGCTGCCAAGGGGACAAAGACAAAGCTGAGACAAGGGAAAAACGACATGAACAAGAAAATAAAGACATATGTCTTTATTCCCCTGTCTCACTTTTGTCTTTGTCCTCTTGGCAGCAAAGTTTAATATCAATTATGAACAACCAAGTAGCCCCACCTAAGCTTTGTTAAGCACTTACACACGCTTGGCATAGAAAAGTCCTCACATTTTCACCAAAACATAGCAGTCTCCTTACAAAAAGCAAAAAAGAAAAAAATGATGATGATCAGACTAATGTATAACTGGAAGAAATCGCTTTTTAACGCAGAAGGCAGTGAAATAACAGTAAAGACGCGCCTTGTATCACCATAACCATACCTTGAGGTCGTCGGCTAACTTTCAGTGGCTAATGTTCAAAACAAATTAATGGACTAATGTCCTGCTAAATTTAGTGGGACAACGCACAGCGCCTAATTTAGTGGGACGACACACACTGATAAATTCACTGGGACAACATGAACCACTAAATTATGTGGGATAGTGCAAACCACTCAATTTCGCGGGACAACCTACACCGCTATTGACACACACTACAGCGCGCTGCTGCAAAAGTACCCTCACACCGCACACTCACTCCTGACACACGAAAAAAAAAGGAAAAATCAAACGAAACTCGGTGACTCACAACTCATTTTTATATACTTTGTCTTTTTCAGCGTCTGGAACTACCGAATTTCCCGAATCACGCGCCCCTACCTTCTAGACGCCAATAAAATTTGTTATTTTTCAGTCAGGTTCAAATATGGTGTACTAATAGTCTTTATAATTTCTGATTATGTTTTCAGCTTCAATAATTTTACTAGTTAGTTGATTACTGTGCATACCTTAAATGTTACAACATGAAAAAAGAACCTCGTACCTCGCACTGGGAGGAAAAAAAGCTTATCTACAGCATAAGGGTATTTGCATTAGGTTGTGTATAGCTCCATTTCTAAGTGGTTTCTACCTCGCCCGCCAAGAAAGACTATTGAACAATTGCGTTGACTCCCCCAGAGTTTCCAGAGTATTTCGGTACGTTAACGACTATTTAATCATTTCTTACGTTGAGAACAGCAATTTTCAAACCACTGTGGCCAGCGTTCTCTTACCTTTCAAAAACTGCCTGGATCTATTGGAGATTACTTACGAGGTTCCGGTAGAACGATCTATCAGATGCTTATATCTCAGGCTCCACTTCTTCCACAATCACACATGCTGGACATATGAGCCAAGGGGGAAAAAACGATTCTTCCTTTCAACTCAACACATTCTAAGCTGGTAAAAAGTGGTATCGTAAAATTATGTCTAAACAACTCGCTTCAAAAATCTTGCGAGCACTCCATTTCAGTAAGCTTTGATGCGCAAATTTCAAGATTAACATCTGCCGGATACCCTATCTCTTTATTAACATCGTTTGCAGAGAGCATCCTAAAAAAACAAAAAAAAAGGAAACTCTGTCACACCAAGAGCCGGGAATAGAACATCGAGACCAGCTGTTCTTTTCGACATGCAAAGGTTCTCGCATGCCGTGAAAAAAAAATAGAGGTTCAACATGACGTCGTCTTCTTTGCTGCTAATAAGCTTTCAAACCTGTGCAAACAAGTAAACTCATCATATTCCCACCGAACGGTTAGCTGTACCAAGAAACTTCAGAACAGCTTCGTCTAGTGCGCTGCGCAGAGGAAGTGGTGTATTCGCTTCCCTTTCGTGTGGGAAAGTGTATATAGGGAAGACTGGACGATGCCTTAATGATAGGCTCCGAGAACAATTAAACAATAGCACCTGAGCTAACTCTGGCCACTTGGGCATACACTGCCGTGATTGTGGGTGCGAGGTACACCTGTGATGTTTTATAATTTTAGGTAGGCACAGTAATCAGCTTGCTAGGCAAATTATTTAAGCTGAACACATCATCAAGAATTATAAAAACTTTATTAGTACACCATCCTTGGACCTCACGGAAAAAAAAACAAATTCTTGCATCTAGCAGATAGGTGCGCATGATTCGGGAAATTCGGTATTTTGAGACGTAGAAGAATACAAATATGTACAAAGGAGTTGTGAGTCAGTGCGGTTCGTTTGATTTTTTCCTTCTTTTTCATGTGTAAGGGGTGAGTGAGTGTACTTTTGCAGTAGTGCGCTGTAGTTATGTTAATATGAGCAAGCAACTCGCCCAAGCTGCTACGTTAGCACACTGCTAAATGTAGTGGGACACGCACACTGCTAAATTTAAGGGGACAGCACACACTGCTAAATTTAATGGGATAACGCACACTGCAAAATTTAGTGGGACAACGTACACTGCTAAATGTAGTCGGACACGCAGACTGCTAAATTTAGGGGGACAGCGCACACTACTAAATGTAGAGGGACGCGCTCACTGCTAAATTTAGGATGCAGCGCACACTCCTAAATTTAGTGGGACACGCACACTGCTAAATTTAGGGGGACAGCGCACACTGCTAAATTTAATAGCACAATGCCCACTGCAAAATGTAGTGGGACAATGTACAATGCTAAATGCAGTGGAACAACGCACACTGCTAAATTTAGGGGGGCAGCCCACACTGCTAAATGTAGTCGGACACGCACACTGCAAAATTTACGGCAACAGCGCACACTGCTAAATGTAGTAGGACGCGCACACTGCTAAATTTAAGGGGACAGCGCACACTGCTAAATGTAGTGGGACACGCACACTGCAAAATTTAGGGGGACAGCGCACACTGCTAAATGTAGTAGGACGCGCACACTGCTAAATTTAAGGGGACAGCGCACACTGCTAAATGTAGGGGGACATGCACACTGTTAAATTTAGGGGGCAGCGCACACTGCTTAATGTAGTGGGACACGCACACTGCTAAATTTAAGGGGACAGCGCACACTGCTAAATGTAGTGGGACACGCACACTGCAAAATTTACGGCAACAGCGCACACTGCTAAATGTAGTGGAACAATGCACACTTGTAAGTTTAGTGGAACGACGCAAACTGCTAAATGCTGAGAGACAACGCACGCAGGTAAATTTTATGGGAGAAAACAAACCGCTAAATTTTGTGGGAGAAAACAAACCGCTAAATTTTGTGGGACAACGCACACCGCTAAATTTAGTGGGACAACGCCCACCGTCAAATTTAGTGGGACAATGCGCACTGCTAAATTTAGTGAGACAATGCACAGGGCAAAATTTAGTGAAGCAACGCACACCGCTAATAAAGCTTGGACTTGGGTTTGGGCCAGTTGCTTGTACATAGCTAAATGTGCTGCGCTGCGAACTTCTACAGAACAAACGCGGGACCAAAAAATGAAAGGAAAACAATGACTTACACGGAGGTGAGGAGAAGCACGACGTGTACATGAAGGGGCACAGACTAACAACTGTTTACTTTTTCCTTTTTTCTGGTTAAAAAAATTTATTTACAACAGTGTCATATGACTATACTTCGTTTCACCTTATGTTGTACCGCAGCGAAGGCTAGAAGCGCGAGCTCATAGCGTTGGCAGCTGCTATTAACTCACGAGAGCTTGCGCCACCGGGATGTGCCCCAGAGCAAGGAGCTCGCGCTTGTAGCCTTTCCTGCGGTACATCATAAGGTGAAACAGAGTATAGAAGAAAACCAAAAACCTTAAAAGCGTTATGTGCAGTATATACAGGCTCTACAATCCACAAGCCAACCCCGCGCCGAAGGCGGGGGCGGGCGCCCGCTGCTCCGCAAAGCGCCCGTCCGCACGATCACTCGCGCAGAGACACCGACCGGCACTGCGCTCGCACGTCCCGCCCCTGCGACGCAACAAAGGAGTCTACAGAAGGCCTCATCACGTCCCGTTCGCCCTTTCTCCGCCTAACACAATCTCCTTTTCTATGCATGAATGAGTTTGGAAAAAAAAACGAAAATCTGAGGAATAATGAAAAATGTCTCGATGAAGATACGTGGACTTTCGATGGTTGTGGTGTTGTTTCCTTTTCTGATTGACGTTCGGTATCTGTAGTGTAAGAAGGGACCTTGAAGCTGCCGCTGGTGTCCGCCTCATTATGCCGTGGAGTGTCTGAGCAATTCAATTTTCTTTTCGTTCAGTGCAATAAGGAGTGTTCACTGGGCGCCATATTTGTGGGTGATGTCTAGAGCGCATGCTCTGAACGAGCCCCACATTAATAGGCTGCTAAGACCGGCAATCCTGAGGGTGCGGAATGCACGTTAGAAAAGAACTGTGAAAGCTCGCCATCAGCACGCGCTCAGCAGTCGTGCACACAGCTATGGCCGCCAGTGAATACTTCCTATATATGGATCACTGACGCACGTGCCGCGCTTTCCTGATGCCATGTGGAAGGCTTCCATGATTTCGTCTTGTTCTTATCTTTCGATCTATGCAAGACTGGGGTAGTTCCAAATAGCGCTTTGCAGCTGCATGTTGCACATTGCGTCTTGCGCAAAGGAAAAAAACATCAGGAATATCTAAGGTCCACGCATCTTCATGAAGGCATTTTCATTATTTCTCAATATTTTGTTTTTTCCAAACTCGCGCATGGGAAACCTCATGATGCAAGGAAGAAGAGAAAAAACGAAAATAATAACTGTTGTTGGTCTGCGCCCATTCATGTACATTATGTTTCTCCTCATCTCATTGTAACTCATTGTTTTCCTTTCATTTTTTGGTCGCGCGTTTGTTCTGTACAACTTCGCAGCGCATCACCACTAAATTTATTGGGACGACGCACACCGCTAAATATAGAGATACAACGCACGCTGCTAATGTTAGTGGGACAAAACACTACGCCAAGTTTAGTGGGACAACGCACACCGCTAAATTTAGTGGGAAAATGCACACCGTTAAATTAGTGGCACAACGCGCACTGCTAAAGTTAGTGGGACAATGCACACGAGTAAATTCAGTGGGACAATGCACGCAGCTAAATTTAATCGGACACGCAGTGTTAAATGTAGTGGAATGACACACACTGCTAAATTAGTGGAAAAACGCACATTTCTATATTTAGTGGGACAGCATACACTGCTAAATTTAGTGGTGCAACGTACACCGCTAAATTTAGTGGAACAACGCACACCTCAAAATTTAGCGCGAAGCCGCTATAAGTCGCGTGGACACGTGGCTTCAGCCATTATGGCTGTGGTTCAAATCTAAACCCAAACAGATACGAGCTACTTCGGCGGGTCGTGTAATGTGACAACACACATTGCAAAACGCTGGGCGCGTGTATGTTTTAGAACGCCAAGGTACAAAACCCTTAACCTGGATTAAGATTGAGCATTTTTTTTGGCCGGCCTATGAGTCGTGTGGTCACATGGCGTGTGGTATTACGTGTCAGATGATTATCTGGCGTGCGTCAGGTCTTGCCAGGTCGCGTCACGTGATGATGTCATATTAGTAATGGTATAAAGCCGTGGTGTCACCTAATGTCGCGTTGTCAGCGTTTTTGTGTTAAGTAAAGTTGTGTTAAGCCGTGGTTAATGTGATGTCAGGTCACATGACGTCCTAATGTCATCTACTCTGCGATGTGACGTCGTGTGCACCTTGAGTTAACATTGTGACGTGACAATGTGACGCTAGCCAGATTTTTATATATATCGATGAATATATGACCTTTGGATGGCAGATCAAAGGAGAGCCTTCATTTTTTTTACGAATGCATTTTTCTTTTTGTGTCTGTAACGTTAAGCGTCCCGCAAGGATCTGTATAGGGGGACCTCTCCTTTTCTTTTCTTTATAAACGACTTACCCTCCTCTGTTTCATCTTCAATTAGCTTTTTTGCCATTGACTGCGTTTTATATCGCGAAGTGACTAATGATTCCGATATTGCCCTTACGCAGGGCCGAACAAGCAACGCTCGGTCAAGAAATTCTAGAAGACTCGCGTTTATTCTTGCTTGGGGGGTAACGTTTTTCCTACTTTCTTGTTTTCAAAAGTGCCTGTTTATTCTCGTCCCGAGCGCGCGACGCTAGAAGCTTTTTTGTCAAATTTTCTAGGTAGTCGCACGCAGTAGATAAGAAGGAAAAAGCTGCGCGGGATTTTCACGAGTCAGTCTTGCTCTTGCTTGCTGTTATGCCGCCAAATCGCAGCCTGCTTTCTGCTGCCTCGACGCTCCTTTATTTTGTTTGTCACAAGTTTGACGATTAAACCTTTAATTCCAGTTCACTGTTCATACTCCCGTCCCCTTCATTTGTGACAACATCTCTTGCCTTCAATGTGACCTTAACCGTATTTATCTCAATGATGTAACGAGAGGGATATGAAACCTAACACTAACAAATGCAAAATAATCAGGGTTTCCCGAACAACCGATAATGTTTCATGCCACAACCTCTACCAAACTCTTCTACAGAAAGTATCACCCTAAAAATATTTGGGCGTCTATATCTTATCTAATTCATCTTGGGAAACTCATATTCAGTACATAGCGAATAATGCCAACCGTATGCTGGGTTTCAATAAAAGCAATTTTTCATTAGTGTCTTATCTCTAAATCTGCTTCTTCGCAAGACGCTCGTCCGCTCTAAGCTGGATTGTGCCTCTTCAATTTAGAAACCTGCTACTAACGTACTGACATCAGCTCTTGAAACAATCAGAACAGATCTGTTAGTTTCATTCATACTAATTATCACCGCACTGCCAGCGTAATATCATTGGAATTAAGTTTGAACCTGTCTAACCTTGCATCACGTCGAGAACTTACCCACTTGTGTCTGCTTAAAAAAATTTACTATCGCAATCCTACTTTGCGTGACAAGTTACCAACACCCCCTTTCTACATATCCTAAAGTCTCGGGCATCCACAGAAGATGCTCAAGACTACAACTTTTTACAACTCATTGATACCCCAAACCACACTGATACCCCAAACCACACTTTTATGGAACCACCTTCTAGTGTCTGACACATCTATATCTGATTTTATCGCTTTTAAACAATGCCTTATTAACTGTGTGACCTTTAAGCGTTGCATTAATATGTATTTTTGCATTCTTAAGAGTGTTGTTTTTCATCGTCCACTGCTTGTTACCCACTCCCCTCTGCAATTCCCTCGGGCCCTGAGGGTATTTGATATAAGTAAGTGAACTAGGAGTTTGATAAGTAACCACTTAAACACTTTTGATTCAAGCGTAGAGCAAAATTGTTGAGACAACCCTCCGTTTCAGTATAAAATGAATTCTAAAAAAACAACTGCCCTACTCAAACTATATCAATTAAAAATGCCTATCCTGCATGAGGTATCTACAAACCAAAAATAGGGAAGCCACTTGCCTACATGAATGGAGGTGCGCATCTGCGTCCATTTTGGGGCTCCCCTGATCCTTGTGACGTTCATGGAAGACGCCTTCTCTCCCCAACTCATCCTCTGCAACACCAGACCAGTGTTGCCACCGTCCGTCACTACGTACCACCACACGAAGCAGTACTCTTCGAACGGAACCACGTCCACCTCGTCTGAAACCAGAATGGCCTTGTCGCCCCTCTTTAAGTTCGTGATGGCCGCCAGCATGTAGCTCCCTTGCTCCGCAGATGTCGTCGCATCTTCCGATGGGCCTGCGAACTTTGCGCCGACGGATCCGGTCACACTAACCCACAAGAAGTCCGACTCGGCTTCATAATTCACCCAGCCGCAGAGGCCATCCTCGAAGCTGCAGGAGATGGTGTTCTCGCAGGAGTCCAGACTAAGCTGAACGTCGTCCAGCGCAACGTAACTTGCTTCGTCGTCGTCCTTTGTCGCACTCATTGTCGTGAACGCTTCGAAGACGATGTGGTAGTTATTCAGCCTCGGAAGCGCCGCATGACCCTTGCGCCAAATGCCTAGGTGGTCCCCGGACCGGCGCCAGACAGGTTTCAGATTCTCGCGTCGCGCCGACCCGTTGACCGTCTGGTAGACTGAGAGTTCGCCGGCTTTTGGTCCCGCCATGTTGAACCAGAACCGCAGGCAACGGTCGCCCGCCGATTCGTAGCGTGGCGACGTCAATCGGGCCCTGTCTCCCTGACGTTTCGGAACGGCCAATGCAAAGTAACCGTCGGCACTCTGCAGGGTGTGGTCTACGAATGGCGCCGCTCCGGCCGCGGTCTGGCCGTTCTGTCTCGTCCAGCCGAGAGTCAGACCTTCTGTGGTCGGCGTCCAGGTGCAGAAGTCGGTTTCGAAGTCGCAGAATCCAGCGCGACGACAGGGACCGGCTTCGAGAAATACATCATCTACGGCAACAAAGGCGTCCGTCAAGTTGTCGGTCAGCGGACTCGCGGAGATGTTGAAGAGGTATGGTTCTCCGAATGTAACCGGCAGCTCCCCGTAGTTCCATCCACCCGGCACGAATCCCGCTCTTTCGAATCGAGTCGAGTTACCGGATTCGGTTTCGGCTTCGACCTCGAAGCTGACGAGGTTGTCGTGGCTCTTCCAGTACCAGAAGCTGAAGCAGCTCACGTCGGACGCAGCTGAGGTGACGCGGGGGCTCTCCATCCAGGCGCTCTCGTCGGCGGAAGAGTTGCTCTGTCGGAAGAAGGCGTAGCTGGTCTTGCCGCCGAAGTGGTCTGCAGTCGGACCCGTCGCTCCGTCGCCGGCCGTGGCGTTCCGGATTGTCCAGCCGTTGAGTCCCGTCTGACTGGTATTCCAGTGACAGAAGCCGCCGTAAAAGCCAGGGTCGTCAAAACTACAGTCGACCAACACCGACGAGGGACGGCAGTCGTCGAACGAAATGTCGTCTACGGCGACGAAACTGTAGCCGATAAAATCGGCCATCAACCTTATCTCGATTCTCGCGTCGTCGCCGTTGTATTGCGGAACTCTCATCGTGTGCAGTTTCCATTCGTTCGACGGCGTCAGTTCCGCAAGTAGAGTCGCGTTACTCCCCGGCACGAAGTGTCGAACAGTCAACGGCATGGTGTCTTTTTTGGCAGTGTAGTACGACCATAGCTGCATCTTGCAACGGGACGACGCGGGTGGCAGGGGGGGTCCAACCAGAGAAGCCTCCGTGTGCAGTCCGCCCGTTACGCTCGTCGGGCTCATGAAGTGTCCCTCCCCCGACCCTTTAGTGTGATCCTTGCTTGGGTCCACACTGTCCTTTCCCTGCTGCCTCTCCCATACGACGGGTCCCTTCCCCGCGTCGGACCAGCCGCAAGTTCCGACTTCGAAGTCGCACGGCCCGCAGCCGTCTTCGTCCGACCCGTCGGGACAATCCGGCTCGAAGTCGCACACTTGTTCAACGGGGATACAGCTCCCGTTCCGACAGGGAAACTGACCTCGTCTGCACTGTGGAAGCGGCGGAGGAGGGGGAAGCGGAAGCGTTCCGTTGTACGGGACGCATCCCGGACTCAGCGAGATGTCGTCGATCGCCAAGTCGGATGCGTATCCGCCTCCCAGCGTTCCCTCGAGGACGAATCGGAAAGGCCCGTCGCTGTGGTACGGCACCGCGGCGCGAATCCACAGTTGACCCCTCTCGCCCTTCACCTCCCAAAGTTGTTCCCAGTCCGTCCGGTTCGTGTTCTCTTGGCGCTGCGCGAACACCCTGATCGCACCGACGTCCTGTCCGTAGAGGTAGTAGAAGAACCTCAAGAGACAGCCTCCAGTCAGACGTCTTGTAATTTGGGCTCTTGTATTCCGCCGAGGAACTAAAATGTTCAGGACGCCGGGCGCGGAGCACTAACACCTGTCCGCGACCAACAGCTCCAACCGTGTGATCGATGTAAGGTCCCGTGTCGACGTTGGTCCTGCTGTAATCCGCCGACATGCTCTGCCACGTCGCGAGCTTCCTGTTGTTTCCCGGAGTGACGGTAATCCAGTCGCACGCTTCCCTGCCGAACTCGAACGTGCAGCCCGTGTAGTTCCTGCACACTTCGGACAGCTCATCGGACCCGTCTCCACAGTCATCCGTATGGTCGCATATGAGGTCGTTGTGAATACAGACGTCCTTTGTCAGGCACTGGAACGAATTAGGTTCGTTGCATGGCGTCTTGTCCGATTCTGGCAGTGCGCAGTCTACGAAATCGACGACGTCTACGGACACGGCAGACGGATTCCGCATCATCGGAACGAGCTCGAACGAGAGTCCGAACTCCGAGCGGCTGCGTCCGACGGACACCGCGCCCTTGTGCCATACTTTTCCGCCGTCTCTCTTGGTCCTCCAAATGACCGGCTTGAACTCAGTCACAAACTTCCTGACCTGGAAGATTGCGTACTGCGCGGTCGGCATGTAGTACCAGAACGTCATCGTGCAGTCTTTGCCGGAGCGCTTCAGCGCGTGCGTGCCATTTGGACTCTTCAACACAGCGCGCAACAGCGTCGCATTCCTTGGCCCGGACGCAGCCACGTAGCCTCCCTTCATGGTGCCCTTACTCACGTCCTCGTTCGGCAGGAGCAGGTTCATCGGCGAATACTTCCCGATGGCTCGATACCACTCGGCCGTGTCTGGCGGGCTGAACCAACCGCACAGGTCTGTGTCGAAATCGCACTGTCCGCAGAGTTGCTCGTCGTCGCCGTGACCCGGACAGTCCTTCTTGAAGTCGCATACTTGCGAGAATTCGATGTGGTGCTCGCCGTCTTTGCAGTCGTACTTGCCCTTCACTGTATTCTTGCACGCACCTTGGGAAACACTGATGTCGTCAAGGGCAATGTCGGCGCTACGCGCTCCTCCCGTGGTCCCCACAAACCGGATTGTGAAGAAGTTTTCCATGTTCTGGACGGGATCGAGCGTCATCTGCTTGTAGATCCAGCTGTTTCCTTGTCCTCCTTGGAGCACGAGGTGGGGGATCCTTTTTCTGTCGTCTTTGTCGTGAACGGTGACGATGCGCAGCGAAGGGACGTCGGTTCCGTTCTCACCGTTCATGTGGGCCCAAAAGGAGAGACAGTGAGGGACGCCGGCGAACCAGGGCTGTGACATGAGCACACCAGTCAGCGTCTCGTTGGCTTCCACGCTCCTGCCATCAAGATAGACGTAAGTTCCTGCGTAAAAGAGAGACGGGTTTCAAGATTTACTTGCAAAACCTAATTACATAACACATCAACAAATACAAAAGATGGTTGCTGTAGGACTAGCTACGAAGCTTAAAAGAATCTAGCGAGCGCAATAAGGCAAAATGTAGACTGCAAAGGAAAAAGAAACAGGTCTCATAAAGAAAGACTTGATTGAAGAAATGAGTGAAATTGTTCACAACCCGACTCTGCTAAAAAAAAAAGAAAAAAAAAACATTACCATATTTTCCGGTTTATAATCCACACTGTTGTATAAATCGCATCCCCTATAAACGGCTGTTTTCAGAAACAAAAATTGCATTGATAATTTTGATAAACCCGCAAACCAGAGAATGCGTTGAGCGTATATCAGGGCTAGCCAGTATCGCGATCCAAATGTATCGCGATAGTAAATTAGAGATATTTTCGAGTATCTGTATTTTTTGTATTGAGATACATTTGAAGAATGTGTTTGTATCTTAGTGCTGAAATACATTTACAGTGTATCCCTCGTATCGCAATACTTTGCCAGACTCAAACTTCTCGTTACATTTGTTGTCGTTTTTACGATGAATATAAAATATTAAAAAATCTGCTTGGTGCAAGGTGCTTCAGAATTTCTGACACGAACCCACCCGATCATCCATCGCAGTCATCCACGTTAAAATAAAAAAAAAATGAACTGGTATTTAAATAAGGTTCCTTGCCCGAATAACAAAATTAGCTCCTCCCGCAAGCCCTTCCACTCATTTCAATTTAGCACAGCGAACGCTGTAAAGGAGTTGAGTGGGGAAAAGGTACGGCTTTAATCTTCGATGTCACCATACTATGGTTGACTCAGAAGCATTTAAGTAGGGTTGTTAATTTTCGGGTTTTATTTTCATTTCCACGTCCATGACACATCATTTCCGGAAGGGGCCTGGAAACCTATAAAACCTTTGGGAGCTTTGAACCCCATAACTGCACGGCAATCTGAAACGAGGACACACGGAGAACAATGGGGACACGACCATAAGGAAAAGATAAAACCTGAAAACGAACAATCCTACATATATAAGACGACAGTTCGAGGTGCGCCCTCTCGGACAAACAGGGTGCGTTTCGTGCGAACGCTTTTCGTCGCGGATGGCACGCAGTTTTTACCGTTCATTAACTATGTGGTGCACCGAAGGTGATATGTTTTTAGCGACATTTTTGATAAATAAAAAAGTCCGAGGTAAGGGTAAGTCCTTAAAATTACTCAAACAAATTAGCGCGAGCCTAAATTACCATTTGCATTCGCCACGCCCTCTCCACGTAGTACCGTTCGGGAACAAATATATTTCTTTAAGTATGTGTATCTGTATTCCGAAATCCTTGTTCTCTGTTTTTGCTGAAGTATCTCAGGGTTATCCCGTTGCATAAAAAACAAATGTATATCAGTATCTGTAATTTTTGGCCTTAAAATACATGTATCCCAGTATTCGTATTACCGAATACTATTTAAGGTACCTCTGCCCAGCCCTGGCGTATATTATGCGTGCATTATGAATTCAGTATTGCGAAGTACTTTAAGCATGTTGCGCTTAAACTACTAATTCAAGGAGGTTTAGAATACTCGTACTTTCCTTCAAGTAAATTCTCTGAAGACGCACTTGTATTTTACTTAAAGTACTTTTTTTTCTGGTACTTTCCGACGAAAGTACTAGTAACATTTCAAAGTATTTCCTTAAAATTTGGTCTTGTTAAATTTGTATCACTAAACTATACTTTTTCAACTCTGAAGCCATTTGATTTTATCCAATATTCGACGCCACTTCCGGAAATAGCTGATCCTGCCCCGATTACCCCTGGTGCAATATATAGCAGTTAAAAAACGCTATATAGCGCACGGTTTCAAACTCATCTGAATGTTGGGGGAAGATATTTCACCCCCGAAAGGTTGAGGGCCAATGGACAAAGGGGAGGGCGGCATGGGGGGGCGGGGGGGGGGGATGTTTTGATACTTTTGGACAAAAAAACAACAACAGACACTCGTGTTTGACGGGCGAAAGCAGCCGCCCAGCGACACCCTAGACATTTTTTAGACATGCATTCTGCGTTTTGGAACCTCATCGTTTTGCTGTCTTTAGACTTTGTTTGCACATACGAGAATTTTGCGCCCAATCGTAATGATATAAAACTATTTACGACAATACCATACCGCAGTACTAGCAAATTTTAATAGAACGAGGGCAAGCACAACATCATTGCCCTGTCGCACAATTTACTAGGCTCAACAGGCATAGACAAATATCTCTTCGTACGGCAGTTTTTGCTTGCCCGACGATTTTTATTCCAGCATTATAAGAAAATACTTTAATTTTAAACATATACACTGACAGCTAGAAGCCCAAACTTATAGCTTTATCTTTGGCCGTTGCTTTTGCTGAGCAAGAGTTCCCGCAGCCGAGGTGCCTCCTTCAGCAAGAAGCTTGTACTTGTATGCCTTTTATTGCCATTCCGATTGATCTACACGAGAAAGGCCTGAGAGGCAAATATTTAGACAAAGCAATACTCTGTCAAAAAACAAAATTAAACATAATAGTGCAAAATGCGTGAACAGAGCAGAGCTCCTTTTCGGGTGGAAATAAATCTATGCTATAAAACTTGTTTATGGCGCGTGTGGCGCCCGAGGCGTGAGAATGAGGGCTCGCAGCCGCGGGATGCCTTCGGGGTGCACCCCAGAAAGCCGTGGGCCGCGTGTTTCAGACCCGTGGTATGGGCGAATGAAACGTCATCATGAAAAATTGTGTGAAAAATAACTTGTACTTTACTTTGAAAGAGCATTGTATTTAGAGTAACCTCCTTAAAGTACACAACCTCTTATATACTTTGTACTTCAAGCACATTTTAGATGTACTTTACCCAACACTATGAATCTCTATACTTGGTTCCGGGGAGCTTTGGTTGGTTTCGGGTGCGCTGCACACACGGCACTCTTTTGATTTGCATGTTCATCAAAATAGTCGAGACAAATTTAAATTTCTTCGCGAGTGGAGTGCGTCAAGATCATGCTTTAATGAGACGTTTCCAATGGGTTCCGCTTCTTTGGTGGGTGCATGTAGGGCCTTGAATCGCTGTGCTCTTGGATTGTGATGAGACCCTTCTTGTAAGTGGAGTAATTGCAAGAACAGAAGGTTCATCGCACCTATTACTTTATCAGTCGACTTTTGTCAGAATATCTGACGTCTTACGCCCACTGTGCTATTCCTTGGTGCGTCATGATTCACCCCGTGATGTCGTCTGTTCCAAGTGCGGACCTACGATTTATCTGCAAGCAGCTGCACGCGCATACGGTCCCGTGCGCGATAGGTACACTGGACTGAATAGGGAGTTTTCGTAGATCGTTTTGACCGTCCCGCAACGCTTTCCGCAGCCCGCTACGATACACAGAACTCTACAGGCAAGGCCATCGGCGAGCAGGAGCAGTAGGGGCTTCTGTGTTGCGGAGGGCTTCGCGGGGGGGGGGGGACGCGGTCTACGAAAACTTCCTAATGTTTCTCGCCGTCGTCAGTCGCCTGCGGTCTATACTCCAGCCGCTTTACGTCCGACTGCAGCCCACGCTATGACTCGACAGAGCCAATTAAACAGTCCCAAAAATGCAACCTCATGGCGCTCATCCTCTTTGAGCGTTTGCTATCACTGATTAAAACATTCACTCGCAATGAAGGCAGAGTGATCCTGCGCTTTTTGATGGAACAACGTAACAATGTCTTGCCTGAAGGGGTGCAACTTAGGCAACGGACACAGAACTCACTACGGTCCGCGGTTGCACGTGATGCACGTCCGGCTCGGAATTTTGAAACTCCTTTTAATTAGACAGCTGTAGATCACGGTGACGTGCCATTACACTCACGGCGTTTCTCATTAATTTAAGCATGTTCGGCTATGTACACTCAATCAACCACTCCAAAAGTTTTTACCTGCAACAATCGCCAACGTAAGATAATATTGAATTAATATTTCCTCTGTCGAAAACTTTATTTCCGTCGCAGTGATAAACTGTATAGCCGACACCGAAGGCAGTGCAATACCTATCGAACGACGCCATGCGAATGAAGACAGGAGCAGAACGCGGAAAATACTGCTTGCTGAGTTGACACCCATGATCCCGAGAGAAAGAACGACAAAGGGAGCGACTAAAGAACATAAAATGAAAGCAGACAAAATGTTAGGTCTGTCCGTTTTGCTCCGACGAGTTTAAGTAGCTCGAGTGCTTGTCAACGTTATAAATTTTTATGCAATGTGCAATTCCAGCGTTTTCCTGCAAAGTAAGCCAGAAAATAACTCTTAATATCCGGAGAAATTCCCAACTCAAAAAAAAAACCACCCCCATTTTTTATTTAATTTTCCATTCTTTCTAAAACACTAAAAGATAGCCCACTTTTAGTAATCATATTGTTCGTATCAATAATTGTCTCGGTGTAAATGCGGCTAGTTAACTACGGTAGGACATAAGCGAGCATTGCTGACTTGGATGAACAGTCATCTTGGCTTCATTGCCCCTCGCTGCGATAATAAGTTTGGCAGAATCACATAACCTAAAATAACTTAAAAAAAAAAGACTTTTTTTTTATTACACAGCGGAAGTTGCCCAGTCCTGATTTTCACCCGATTTGCTCTTGATTTAAAGTTTCAGTTGCCTGGGTGTCGAACCTCACGGTCACGTTTTTATGCAGGCTTCAATTTCGGGCTTCACGAAATGCCGAACACCTATCAAAATAATTTTTACCGTTACATTAAAAGACAGCTGCGGTATAGAAAGTCAAAACCAACAGCATTCAAACATACCATCAGCCGTTCCCAGGGTATGATCGGCCAAGGGTCCCGTTCCGGCAGAGGGTGTTGAACCGCTGTTGCGAACCCAGTTTCTATTGGCCTCTGATCCTCCATTGTTGTCCCAGCCACACATGTCCTTCTCAAAGTCGCACTTTCCCAACCTGGGACAGTCGCCGTCCGAGAGGAGCAGGTCATCTAGTCCGATGGACACGATGCCACCAGCCTCCACCTCACCCGTGATCAGGATCTGTAATGGCAGAAGACCAACTTTGTGAGATATTTACGCAAGACATCTGTGCAAGGCCTCTTGTAGACATCTTGACAAGAAGTCGACGAGACACCCCTACATCCTTGTATTTTTGCTATACACAAATTATCTATAAGACGTTTTGGCAAAAGGTGCAAATGTCTCCTAAACACCTAGGCAAGACGTCTGCAAGTTGTCTTAAAGACAACTTGGCAAAATGTGAATAAGACATCCCTACACTACAGAAAAAGAGACCTATGTAGCATAAGCACACATATCATTTTTCAATCGATACTTCTCTCCAGCCATTTATTAGCATCACTTTCACGACAAGTTTGATTCTTTCAAAAACAAAACTATCGTTTTAGTGGCATCGAGAAGCACCAGGCAAGACAACGATATGCTAAGTGATGAAGAAGAGTATTAACTGCTGTGGATAGGTATTTTACGAACGAAGCCGAAGGTAAACGAAATTCTATTTTAAGGAAATAATGTTAGAACATAATGACACAGAGCACACAAACTGAAGTTTCATTGAAGCCCTAAAGGTTTTAAATAAACTGCAATTATTAGCTAAAAAAAACAAGGCTTTTATCATCTGATTATTAACATCACGGACATCTTATATGTAGAACTTCATGACAACAAAAATCGGCATGTGAGCGATAAATATGTCTTAGAAGCAATCCAGCCGAACTCAATATGGATATTCCCAAGTATTAGGGTGACCATATTCCTCAAGGTACAAAACGGGACATCCCAGCGGAAGCCGAGGGGAGGGGGGGGGGGGGGGGCTACTGAAGGTTGAGAGTGGGAGAAAACATTTTACTGAAATGATTATACTCTTACTTCAAAATGTTACCATATTGCACTAAGCCCTCGGCCTAGTCACACTCACAGTTCAGTTGCATGAACTCATTTGGTAGGTCCTACTTTGGGTCCTTCGTGTGTGTGGGCGTATTTTGCCGACGACTGAAGTTTCCTAAGCAGGACGTTAACCCACAAGACTCGGTTGTTAAAGTCTCCGCACTTATATGGAAAAAAAAAAGAAGCATGTCTCGAAAACGGGCCATGATTCTTTATTGGAACCAAAAGGCGGACGGGAGAAGCGGACCTCAAAAACGGGACGACTGGTGACCCTACCAAGTCTCCACCCTCTGCTCCAGCTAATGTAGTTTTAATTTACTCCATTCGCTGTGCCATCGCACCGATAACAATCTATGTAAAGGTGAGAACTAAACAAGATATTTGACAAAAATAGTCTTTTAGAGTAGTCCATATAAATATCCCTGCAATACGCAACTATCCTGGCTAAACCTCGACACGAAAATAAAATTGTCAGAATATTGAGGTTTATTTTATATACTGGCTGCAATTTTATTCAGATTTTTTTTTACTGCGAGGTAGTGTCGTTAAATTAACACTTGCCAATTTCTTATTCTTTTATGTGTCCGACGACTGTGAGTGCAACGTTCTGTTCCGGAGGGGTGTTTTCCCCTTAGCATGCCCCTGCGCCAAAGCGAAGCAAGATAAGCAAAATCACAAGGCCTGCTGTGCAGTTCCGCTTCACTGCAGCGCACTCAAGCACAGTGAGAAGCGCACTCGGCGAAGCTAACTTCTCAGAAGAGACAGAGGACAGGATAAATATTTGCGCGGCTTCCAAGTACTGCCAGGTTTTGGTAGAACAATCAAATCAAGTAGTAGTCCGTTAGTCAAAGCAATAATCGAAACGTTTGAAAATTTCGACAAGACTACCATAAGG
Source organism: Ixodes persulcatus (assembly GCA_013358835.2). Classification (NCBI taxonomy): domain Eukaryota; kingdom Metazoa; phylum Arthropoda; class Arachnida; order Ixodida; family Ixodidae; genus Ixodes; species Ixodes persulcatus. The sequence continues at coordinate 465,572 of JABSTQ010011293.1, forward strand.
ATCCGACCATGTAGCAGGGAGTCAGCTATTATAATTTCAGGATTAATAAAGTGAACTTTTGTTCTGGCTCAATGTTGGCGCGAATTCATCACATTTTGCCAAAAAGTTGCAGGATGTAGAAGGGTAAGGGCGCATTTTGGCGCAAGTGGCGCAGCCATCACATCACTGCATCCGGGCAGCACATCTGTGCAAGTTGACGAGACGTCAACAACACATCCTTACATCCCTCTCTTACAGCGATAGCAGACATGCGCCCTTCCTACCACTTGTAATGACGTCCAATGTCGTAGTATACGTAGGGTGTCCGCCGTCGATATTGCCGACTGCTTGAAAAAGATCGCCCGCCGCTCTCTGGATTCGATCCTGAGTGCACAGTATGCGAAGCTGGCGCGTTACCACAGAGCTACAGAGCACACACAGCTTAGACAATCCGCTTCATACACGGTATTTTTGGAACAAACATGAGCACATGAGTCTCGTGTAGCGGCCGTTAGACGGCCACAGTTGCTGCAACTGTCGCGATAAAAAAAATTAAGGTTCTCCCCAGAGAATGTTTGAGATGTGGACATCGTACAATTTCCAGGGTGTTTTTGGGAAGGAGGACAGGACGACTGCTGCAACTTTTTTGTACTCGGCCCTTTCTCCGTGCTGCACAGCGGTTATTTTGTGGACATTAGTTAGATCGCACAGTGCCACACGAGTCTGCCCGATACAACAAGCCGGATCAACGTGCATTTTCAAAATCAGCATTGTCTTGTCCAGTGGAAGCAAACAATTGAGTGCACTGGACATAGCAGAAATATAGGCCATGAGTCAAACTAGTGGGTGGCAAAATCACCGCTGCCAATTGTGGGGTGAACAATGCTCAAAATGTAGTAGGAGTTAATTGCTGAAATTAAAAGCTTTGGGTACGTGGAGCAAGCAGCTGCTCGTTAAAAGGGTTCCGTCGTATCCATTCATCAAATACCACTTAGAATACGGGCCGGCGCACTACGTCGCCGTTAATAGACTCCCCCCCCCCCCCCTCCCCTTCCCCTCCCTCCCCCTCCCTCCCTCCCCCCTCCCCCCCCCCCCCCCCCCCCCCCCCCCCCACACACCCCAGCGGAAAGCACGCTGAACCTTCACGAAGTGCGGCGCAAAGCGGCAGGCGCGTACATGCTGGCGTCGCCAAGTGCTGGCGTATTGCATGTTTCGAGACGCTGAAAGATACACTGGCGGCGCGACGCTAATTCGTCTTGCCGCTCGTCGCAGGGAGAACTGTGATGTGTATACTCGCCAGAACGAAGCAAGCAGACTTTGCCGTAAGACCACGTGGTGGGTGAACGCGACGCTGATGCCAAACAATTTCGCCGTGACGTTTCGCAGCTGTTGCTGTGACTGTCCTGTGGGTTAAAACACGACACCTCATTCTTGTTTCGTTAAACGTTGGGACCTCTACTATGGGATACGGCCGATTCATCGCATGCCAATTCGTCATAGGGAAAGTGGTAATACGCCCGTTCGTCACAGTGTAACACTTGTCATAGCACCCGTTTGTCACAGTGGAACGTACGACATGAGAAGATTCGTCGCTGTAAGAACTTGTCACGTAATGAACTCCAAAGTCGTCGTGTCAAATTTAGAAAAGGCCAAATTTACAAAGTCGGCGAACGCCTGTCATCCGCAGCGCGATCAAAGATCGATCAGCTTGACGTCGGTGGTTTAGTGATTCTTGAAATCCATATTCTGATAAGCCAGGTAAATTTGCTGTGTGGAAGTTTGGAGAACAGGAAATTAACCTGTAGCAAGGAGCGCCTGGTGTACCGGCTGTAGAAGACGAACTTTGCTAATGGCGGTAGTGGCAGTAGGACGGCTATCCTGTTGTCTTTAAACTGCATCACGCAATGGTGAGTACACGAACACCTGCCCATACAATTTTCATTTTGAAAAAAAAAGTGGTCATTGAGCTTAAGACGACTGGATCATGTAGAGCGAGTTTTTTCCCCACGTGCTCCGAGCTGAGATGCGCAAGCAGACTCGGCCACCGTTCCCTCTTTTGATAAGTCATTTGTCAACATTCAAAACCTCGTTTCTGATGTCGCTCATACTATATCTTGTAATATGCGTTTATTTAAGCATCTCTAACGTCGCGCAGGTACCGCAATATGCGATATCACAAATTCGGTTTCGCGTGATCGATTCTTGACTCTCAACTACTACAACGAAATTACTGTACCACGAAATGAAGGCGTTTGACTACCCGCAACACGAAATTTGTAAGGCTGGCCCTACCAATGGCATGTATTTAAAACACGGAACCCTAGGCCCATGTGCAGCAAACATTGGTGCTTACCTCGTGCGAGCCAGAGGCCTTGATCCTAGCCTGTTGGTACCTCCAGCCCACGCCTGCCACGCTCCACAACATGCCCTGGGTGCTGGGCCGTCCGGAAGAACCCTTCTGTCGCACCGAGACGTTCAGGGTGCCGCTGCCTTCGCCTTCCATAAAGAACCAAATTCTCAGGCACTTTGTCGTCGTCCCAGGCTGGTCGGGAATGACGACGCTGGCGCTCTGACTGGACCCTGGCTTCGACCTCAAGTGGCCAGGTAGCTGGAGCATCAGGTAGTGGCCCTCTGGGAGGCAAAATGAGACAAAATGACAAACGTTAATAGTCACGTTTTTTTTTTTAAGATTTGCTAAGTTACAGTGACATGGAAAGATGGGCCAGTTGGCACATCGCAGAAATACTGTAGTCATCGATAGTGTGAGAACGAAAGAAAGGAGCTTAAGTTGTCCCACCTCCAGGCCGAGCTGCCTGCCTATTACAATGCTTCAACCTCTCGTGCACCTCGAGCGTGCGCATGCAGCCAAAGCAAGGTGGAAGGCATGGAGCGTGTGCTAGAGGCCATGCGTTCGAAAGACACGCCATGCCGTTCTCGATGTGTCAGAAACTATAAAAATGCCAGGGAACAGTAAAAAAAAGTAGACAAAGTACCACTGTTTTTTTCACACTGAAGTTCAATTGTTAGTACTACTTTGTTTGTCTTTTTTCTTGTGCTATTTTCTGGCACTTTTAGTATTCCTGCTAAGTTGGGTGCCCTTATCCCAAAGAACCTCATTATCAAATTCTCAAAGGAGCCTTAAACAATTTTTATTCTCAGAGCAACTAAGGCTCAAAAACAGTGGTGTTGAGCATCTACAATCTACAGTGCAATCTACTGATAGCGATAATGAGAAACCCCGAAAATGCAATTGTTATAACCGATTATCGTTGTATCTAGACAGGATACCCCACGCAACAACGCATGGCCTCCTAGAAACTGAGAGTTATGAGTAGAACATCGTTATATGTGGTAGCGGTATTAGTGGATTGCACTGTACATCTACTATCTAGAGTGTGTCAAGCGTACACATCGCTCTTGTTGCTGCTCTTTGTCCAGACAGTGCCGCACAGGCGTAAGCGTATTCCTGGTTCACAGGTGCCATCAATTTTATCATATTCCCTGAGAACATATTTTAAATCTGATGTGTGCGCTAGTTATGTAGATGTTCAATGCATAATCATAATCAAATAGACTCCAAACCGGATTTCCGCCATGTGTCACACAGAGTTAACCAATCATTATGATGCACTATTGCGGTCTCGCGGCCAGCAAAATTATTTCACAGCCCTCGATGCCTTCGCACAATATATTGTTCCCTTGTTTGGCGACGTCTTGAGTGTGAAACTGTAGTGTGGAAATCTGTGGTCCGGAACTCTGTGTCTCTTAAGAAATTTAACTCAAAATGTCCAGTGGAAGTTTATCCACTCTGTTCATAATAGACATATTGGTTGCTGCCGTTTTTAGAGCTATAACTCTGCCATGGCAGACATACGACTCGAGTCTCTTTATGACAGGAAGCTTGCACAGGACGCGACAATTTTACGCCCAGTTGTGCACAGTAAGTGTGATTAAGTGTTGTCTTCGATGCAGTTCTGAGCCTTCTCCTGACAACCCTGCAAGTGACTGCACATTTTTATACATATATTCGTTCGGAGTGTACAATGACCGGGTTGTAAGAAACATAAAACCTGACATTTCTAAAAACGGACACATTCAGTTGACTATTTTGTACAGTCAGTTATGTTGTGACGTATTCTCCAACCGTCCCTTTGGCGACGACACTGTTGCATGTTAGCCAAAGCGACAGCATACTTTGTTGAAATGATTTATGGGTAAAATGTGCCCGTGCACGGACACACGTCACCGATCGAGCGACTATGCAACAGCTGTTGCGATGTACACCACAAGCCTTAAACCAGCTCTCTGGTCCCAACGCTAAATCATAATCTAGTAGTCTGTAACACAACACACTCAAGCAGAATAAAATGCAAATGTGTGAACCAGCCTTAAACAGGGAGCTCCGGACAAATATTCATAGTCGCTGATTTGCCTTAAAATTGGCTCAACACTTTAACAAGCTCATATGAGCTGGTCGTAATTAAACTTTCAAGCGGCAATAATCCTTTTTCGCAAAGTTATTGCAATATTAAATTTTGTTCGAGAGGCTCCTCTGGCAACTATGAGAACTTCATGTAATCCGACAGGTTACAAGAAGTTCGAAGGTGAGAAATAAATGCTGAAACAATATTTCCAGCAAAACTTTAAATAAAAACCTACCAAATAGTGCGTGTTTCTAGACTGCCAGCTTGACCTGCAGCTTATGCAACGTGCGACGTTGCCCCCTAGGAGAGCTCGGGAAAATCTGAGTTGGTTGTGGCGTCACCTTCATTTGCCATATTCTCAACCATTTCGAATTCAGACAGAATAAATAGCAAGCCGTGAAGAGTAAAGCCCGGGTGTCCCAAAAATGTGTGTATAGTTAGGGTGGCTCAAGGGAAACCGCCAGAACTCCCTTTTAAGGCGTTTCTCTGTCATGCTTGCTGCCCGACGAGTCCACGGACATACCGTTGAAGAACCCGAAGGTGTGGTCGTAGGTGTGCCACATGGCCGCGGTCGTCCTCGCATTGACCCTCCGCCAGTGGCCCCCTCCGGAAGTGTCCACCTCGAATCCACACAGCCCATCGCCCTCAAAGTCGCACAGGGTGCCCACTGAAACGGAGAGCGACCGAGGTGGCATTCAGCCGGGAGGACAACATTTTTTCGAGTGTATAAAGTAAAATAATTAGCAGTCCAGTGCTAATCCAAAGTATGGTCTCAGCCAAAGCCGCGATACGTCACGGCGAAATCGTTCGGCGCCGGCGTCGCGTTCACGCACTGTGGATTGCGTGAACGAAAGCGTTCAAAACAAAGTAGACATAAGGTATTTTTGTTTTTAGAACGCTTTAGTTCTGCTTTCTTCTGGAGCGCGTGAAAGCGTCTCCCGGCACAAGCTCTCGACATTCAGAGAGCCCCACCGGCATTTTGCTATCAAACTTTTTTTTTGTATTTTCCCAGAGAGTATGTGCAGTTGTCATGGGGTACTACAAAGAATGGCATCACCCCAAACAGAACATTGAGGTAGCCTAGTCAAACCTTTGACATAATTCAGTCTAAACAAGCCCGCTCCACACGCAGATAACCAAGGATCGAATCCCGCGGGAGGCGGGCAATCTTTTTCGAGAACTTGGCAAAATCGACGAAAGACGCCCTACCCCCTACCTCGACAACAACAACGACTACAACGGACGTCCTTTCTTGTGGTTGGAAGAACCCGTGACAGCCAAAGCTGTAAAAGAACAATGGGTACCCAGGTGAAAATGAGTCCACTTCCAGCTGGATTATGGAACTGGAAATGAGGCGGTCCAGCTGGCTTCCAGCTGGGTCCAGCTGAATTCCAGCTGGGTCTAGCTGGAATCCAGCTGGACCGCCTCATTTCCAGTTCCATAATCCAGCTGGAAGTGGACTCATCTTCGCCTGGGTAGGCTGTGCATACGACATGGCTGCATGACTTCGGCGTGAAAATGTCTAACTGCCAAATCTACTGGAATGAAACGCACTCGGCACTCGAGGCGAGTCACGAGCTGGCAGCGCGGGTGGCGTCGTGGCAGCGTCGGGCGTACTGCGATTATCTTGTTGGGAGCATATCTCTCGAACAGATGGATATCTCTTGACGAATCTTTCACCATCACGTTTCGCTCAATGAGGTCTATCTATGTTCGACGTTTCGGCAATATTTATATATTAAAAACACAGACAGAGGCCTGGACGGTCGATGTTAGGCTCCAGTTTCAACTTTCACGCGGAATTAGTAACACAGAATTAGAATAAGTTATCTGTCGGTACTTACTGTTTAGTTTATGTCTACTAAACTTTGAAATTATGCCAGAAACAAATCAATCGAACGACACGTCTCCTAGCAATAGCCAGTCAGACTGTAATGAGCGCTTGCTCGAACAGTTCGTCGAAAGTGCCGTTTCACTCCGTACTCGCGCGAGGAGGGACTGAATGGGCATGTTTCAAACGAGTGAGGCATCGAGTTAAGGACAATTGCTACATAACGGCATAAAAAAAATTATTTCTTGTTCATAATAACAGAACATTAGGCTGCTAGCGAGGTCTGTTGTCCTAAAATTCTCCCGAGTGAGACCGTGTCACTTGAAAAGTCATATTTGGGAGTTTTACGTGCCAAACCAACCAACGGCATCGGGCACGCCCCAGAGAAGGACCGAAGGCTCATTTCGAGCACATGAGGTTCTTTTGTCGTGCAATTCACATCTCGGTTAAACGACGCCTTCTCCGCAATAAACCTTCGGCAGATTGCGGGCATTTCGGTCGGGATTTGAACCCGCTTTAGAGCATAACAGTCCGATATAAGTTGCGTTATGGTTTCAAAAGCAAAAACACGAACAAACTACTTTAATCACTGATAAATTAAACAATGAAATGAAGGATATAACATGTAATATGCAAATATAGGGTGTTTCATCTTAATTCGTCAGATTATTTTAAGGGGTGAGAGTTAGACGAGTGTTGTCTTCACCATGCTTATATCAGGCTCGGCAGACTTTAGATGGAGTAAGCTGACCAATTAACTGAAAAATCTTAATTAAATTTTTATTATTGGTTTTAGGTTTTCATGTCGGAAGCACAGCACTGACGGGAACAAATATTAGAGGCCACACAAATACTACAAATTTGTGAAAATGTATTGGCTTTTTTACCCGGTTTATACAGTGGCCGCAATAATAAAGCATCAAGCTCTGTCCACAATGATGCTTAAAAGAGTGACGTAGTCATTTAGGTCACGTGTTCCCTCGTTTCATCAACATGCCCAACAGGGACACGCTGACGAGATAGTGACGGCTTGATTAAAAGGACCGCATCACTCTTCCAAGCTCCATTGTAGGCAGAGCTTGCAACTCACTTTTAAAGCATAATTTTTCAATCCAGCAGAAAAAAAATGTGTGAATTTATTGATTAATATTTAAAAAGACATTACCTTTTCGCAATTTTTTTAAACTTATTTTGGCCTCTAATAGTAGTTGCCGTCAATACTGCAACTCTAAGATCACCCCCAAACCCAATAATTAAAAAGGTAATTAAGAGATTTGAGTTAATTGGCCAACTTACCGTGATGGTAATTCCCTCATCTAACGTTCGCCGAGCCTGATAAATACATGTGGAAGATAGAACTCGCCTAACTCTCGCCCCCTTTATTTTAAAAGATCGTTTCGAATGAAAAGCGAACAGCATAGACAATGAGGTTGGGGCATAAGTCAATAAAAGAACCAAAAAAAAGAATCGCAAAGCGAGAGCGTAATAAATAGCTTATTATGTTCTCGCTTCTTAGCTTTTGGCATACAACACATTCACCGAGTTTAAAATCATGCTTGCGTCAGTCATACTGGATTCATATGGTACTATAAGACATCCACGAGAACGAGGCTATCCAAAGAAAGTCAGCACAGTTTTGTTTTTGATACTACACAGAGGACTGGACTCTCACACAAAGCTTATGACGGACAACAAAATTCTGCTTCGAGAAATATAAGGAAAAATGAGCTGCACAAAATACCTTTGCAGTATTTTGTCACAGGAAAGAAGCCTAATTCTACCCACATTCCTTAATCCGCTAAGCCCGGAAAGAACATTTCACTTCATATCAATCAAGCCATTCAAGTGTATTTTATTGATTAACATTGCATTCCCGCAGTTTTTATACTTCTTTTATCGTATATTAATAGACGTTGGCTTTTGCTTCTGGCTTGGGATTTCTAGATTGATGTGTTGTTTGTTGTGCATACGTGCAAACTTGTCCTTTTTTTTTGTTAAACACGTCTTTTTGTTTTGGCTTGGAATCTGGCCTACAGTACTTGGAAATAAACAACAAAAATTGCGGTGGCTTAGCTCGGCTATGTCAGGATATACGTTACGTGAGCTTATGCGCACAAAATGAGAGGCGCTATCAAGTGGCTCCGGTGCAGCGTCAGACTTGGCTACTGCGCAACGGAGGCGCACAGCTGGACACGCGGCGGCGCCAGTACGTCTGCCGCGGCTATCGCGTCACTCCTCGGGAATGCGCAGACCGGCAAGGCGGGCGAGGCGGCGGCTCCGCCGCCGCCGCCGCGCGCTTTACATAATGAGCATGGCGCACGGCGCCGCGTGCTCCGCATAATGAGCGCGCGGCGGCGGCGGCTCCGCCGCCCCGTGCAGCGCATAATGAGCACGGCTCACATAATGAGCACGGCTCGCATAATGAGCTCGGCTCATTATGAGAGCCACGCAAAACTGCATTCCGCCGCTGCCGCCGCGCGCTCCGCATAATGAGCACGGCTCGCATAATGAGCACGGCTCATTATGAGAGCCACGCGAAACTGCTCAACCTCGGCCAGTGTAGATAACGCTACAAAAATGATTTAATTTACACAAGACGTGGAATGAGAAAATACCGCAGTTACTAGAGTGTTCAAGACTGTTTATAAAGAAGTTACGTGTCTTTACTTTATTGCAGAGCACAGATATAGCCAATCATTGCAATCTACGTAAAAATCTTGGTGCATAATAAGGTGAAGAAAAACACTTCTCAGCATTCTGCGCAGGTAGCGTTTTTGAATAAAGACATTACTTCTGTACCATAAGTTGGTCAGCTTCTACTGTCGATCGCAATGATTGGCTGTCCACGTGTTCTGCAAATGGCCAAATGCACTGACATGTCTCCACACTTGCAGAGATGAGGGCAGGTTCCTGTGAGAATATCATTATTTTCCCGTGAGACACCAGACTCCTACTATTGATCATCACGATTGGCTCCTCATGCTCTGAAAATGGCCAATCATGCAGACATGTTTCCACACTCACAGCGATGAGGGCAGGCGCCCGCAAGGACAATATTTCTGTCCCGTAAGTCGTTCGGCTCCTACTCTAGCTTGCGACGATTGGCTGTCCACATGCTCCGCAGATTACCAATCCCGTGGACGTGCCACTATACTCACAGGGATGAGTGAAAGTTGTCATGAGAACATTTTTCCTGTCCCGTAAGTCACTAGACTCCTACTGTGGATTGTGATTATTGGCTCCACACGCTCTGCAAGTGACCAATCATGCCGACATGTCACAACACTCACAGAGATAAAGGCAGAATCCGATCAGAATATCACATCGGTCCCGTAAGTCACTAGTCCTACTGTAAATCACCATAATTAGCCGTCAACAGGTTCCATAGATGATCAATCACCTGTACATGTCAGCACACTTACAGGGATGAGGGCAGGTTCTCATGAGGACACTATGTCTGTCCCCCAAGTCACTAGACTCCTACCCATCGCGATGATTGGGCATGTTCACATGCTGCACAGATGGCCAATTTTGCGGCTATGTCACCACACTCACAGGGATGAGGACAGGTTCCCGTCGGCGCGACGTGCATCTGGCTGATCGCGATCTCTCCAAGACCGGGTCCTTCCCTAGATGCCTCCACGATGACCGACAGTTCACCTGCGGCGCTCTGGTTCTTGGTGCTCACGGTGAGAGAACCGTGGTGCCAGATGCGACTGTTGGCACGCTGCTGGTGCCAAGTCACCTGGCTCATGCCACCTGCGAGTGATTGGTTTTCATCATCACTGGCCCTATCAGAACCCTAAGGTGATCAAAGAAAGCCACTGAAAAGACATTGACGATCCTAAGCAGAATGCTAGGTAGTAATAAAATGACAAACAATATTCACTATGTCCGACATGTCAGAAGCTGTATTCGTACATGGTTTATAAATCTAAAATTATGAACACTATATTGTATTAACTACACAATATCTGCCTATCTTTTAGTTTTTAACGATCGAGATTTTTTTTCTAAACGAAGTTCCCCAGTGGTCCGGATTTGTTTGCGAAGGAATAGTATAAGGAAAGGGTCAATACACTAGTTTTTGTTTTCTTAATTATTTAGCGGGAGCACGTAAAGTGCTTGGAAGCTTTCTAGGTTCAGAAGAGTCCAATGAAAATATTGTATGCAAAAAGTCACCTTTCTTCCTTTAGGTTTAAATCTGGCGCATCCGCTCCCGCGACATTCCAGCGGCTTCAGACTCCTAACCGAATGTACTTCAGAGAACTTGAGCGTCAGATAATGAGCTCTCATCCTCTAAATTTAATTCCGAAAAGCATTGAAAGTCGCAATCGGAAGTGCCAGTGCTCCCATTGGCACTACCGCCAGAGTGGCCTGTATGCAGGGTGAGCATCATGTGCCCTGAGCGTCTACTTTGAAAACTACAAATAGCCCAGCAATGCAAAACGATGTGCGAATATAACGTTTCTAGTTCAACAAAGACATTACAAATAACAACACTTCCCGCGGTGTGCGTAGTTTCGCGTTTAGGCGAGAACTTTGAAATGCGTAATCACCGCCGTACATGTCTGTCAACGACTGTCAAAGGGTTAAGAAATAAGGTATTAATATGCTCATTTCCAATTCCCATCGATTGTCCTTAACCGTGATATTTTCAAAGATTCATGTGTAAAATAATATTCAGCATTACTCTCAGAAAAGGATGGCTTGATCCCTAATTACGTTATTCCGTAAATATTTTGAGAGCTTCAGATGAAACAATTTGTTAATGTTAAGTAAATTGTAATTTAGAAAATACAGAGCAGTATGATGTATGCGATTAAGATTTTCGATGCAATGTACTGCCTCTTCTGCACGATAAAAAGTCCTAAATTTGTTTTAGTTGTAGTACCCAAACTAATGAACAACAGTAAAGATGAGAATGTAATACAATTAGTATAACTGAAGATCGATGTCCCATCATTTTTATAGTCATATGGACTAAGTCGACCTCTCTACCGTCGGCTATAGGGAGCTAGAAATACACTCAGCGAAATGTGAAGGCATTTTTTGTGTGTCTGGATTTTTGAGTGACTGTCGACCTGTGCGCTGGTTCTTAATTGTGCTCACCTTGGCTGATCACTATATGACCAGCTGACTAATGTCACTTCTGACGGATCTGTTTGCATCGTTCCAAGCCCTAGCCTAAACATGAAGTGATTGGGCAGGCTGACTTCTTAAGGATCGTGATGGCCTAGCTGATCAGTCATCTGGCATCGTCACAAAAGACGAACTGCTACGACGCTCGAGCCCTGCAGGCGCTGACCTGTACCAAAAGGGTGCAGAGTTTCTACTCTGTCCTCCGAGTGACAGCCCGATACGGCTGTCCCCCACCTCACCCGCAAGTGCTCCTGTCCCGTCTCAAGAAACACAAGCACCTGCTGCAAGCCGGTACCCAGCGAGAGAACGCCGACCTCCGGAAAGACTCCAACTCGGGCCGTAGCTGCGAACTTTGTCAAAATTAAATAGGAGGAAGTGTCGTGTCCTGCATCACGCCAATTATAACTGTATCGCGGTTGCGCGAATGCGCTAAGAACTGATAAAAAGTGCGCTCCGGGAACCGCAAAGCGCCCTTCTCGACTTTGACCACCAAACCATAAAGCATGGTCTAATAAACGTAGCAGTCTCACGGAAACCTGCCTCGTTCTACACCAACTCGGCATCCAACAGCCCAGGCACTTCAAAAATCTGTTTTAGAGCGCAGCTCTTAGGCGCCCGTTTCCGGGGTGAGCGGCGTCGGCGTCGCTGTGGGCGCAACCGCGCGTTACATTATAGGATGGTTCCAATAATGACGTCACACGTGACGTCACGTGTTACGTCAAGGGGGCAAAGTTTCTCCGCTAAATTTGGCGGGAAATTTTTCTGTTAAATTTAGCGGGGAGACACTTCCGCTAAATATAGCGAAAAACTTTGCCGCCAAATTTAGCGGGAACATTTTACCTTCGTGATGTCACATGTGACGTCATGTGTGACGTCACGTGAATGAATTGGACGTCACGTGAAATTTAGTGAAAAATCTTTTCCGCTAAATTTAACGAAAAACTTTCCCCGCTAACTTTAGCGGCACAATTGACGTCACGTGACTTACACCCCAATCCAGTTTCCCCGCCAACTTTAGCTGGGAAATTCTCGCCAAATTTCCCAAAAAAATTCTGCGTGAAAATGTTGGCAAATTTACCGCTAAATTTAGCGAGAGATTTAGCGAAATATTTTATCTAAATGGGAGGGGAGCATGATGGTAGGGTACAGAGGGGCAGGAGGGGCATATATATCCCCTCCGTACCCTCCCCTCCTCCTCAAGAGCTGCGCTCTCATTCGGCATTACAGAGAATTGTTAACGTCTTTCACTTTTCAGTCCAGTGTCCCTTTAAATGAACTTGCTGCTCACCTTTAATGGTCCCCAGGCCCACTTTGAGCTCCACTGGAGCAAGGCCGAACAGGAAGTACCAGAACTGGACGCAGTAGTCCTCCTCAGAAACCTTCAGGGCCGGACTGGCCAGGAAAGTCTTCGGCATATTCAAGACTGGAGAGAAGTAGGCGTACTTCCCTGGATGCAGACAGAACCGCCGTCATTAAGTACATGCTGAACTATAGACCATTCCAATAATCGCCTTCCGTGAGCGGCCATTTTTGATTGCTCGGTTGTGGATTGTGTTCGAAGCATGTGCAATAGCCTTTTTCCGTAGAAAATGAAACACCAAGCATGCATCCACAAAGCAGTAACTCAGCATTTTACGCCTGTTTGATAAGCGCTTTTACACCGTTTGGGCCAGACGGATCTAACCTACTTTAAATAAACTGCATAAAATCAGCAAGGCATTATGCTGATGCCTTAAATTATAATGAAAGTGAGGCTAGATGATGGACTTGTCTTGTGAAAAATACTGAAGGAAACACCTGCCTAAGTTAGATGCTCCAAATAAAAAAAAAAAAAAAAATCAATGGCTCAAAGGGGAGTTAAGCCTTTTTTGAATCAAAGTGAAGAACAAAACGTTCTTGTGGGCCACTTGGGCATTTGATTGGACAAAAAATGAAACGAGAGCAAAGACATCATGTCACTTGACGTGATATCACGTTGCAGCATGCTTTGACACTCCACGTTTTTAGACTCAATGTTGTTAACATTGACTCGACCTCACGCCACAAATCACTTGACACCGTGTCATCCTGTGACCTGACATCGCATGACACGATGGGACGCCGTAACGCCACTGACCTAGCATGTCCTGATGCAAGTCACATGGTCGTGTGACAGATAGTGGCCTCCGCCTATATCATTACGGATGACAGCGTAGTATGACTATGGCAACAGTGATGGCAAAGAAATATAAATTTTAACTTTCTTTAGTCCCTAGATCTATTGATATTCCATTATAGTTATCACGGCTCCATACATGACCCCAGGACAAGCATAGAAGGAAGGATTTAAAGGTCAAGTAGAGTAATCTGTTATTTCATAAAGCCAGCGTGAAGCGCAAGAAATTTGCAAATGCCGTGAATTCACCTTCCGGTGAGCGCTGCTTGCTGTCCCAGTGCGGTCCCTCCTTCTTCAAGATGGCCGTCTTTCCAGACCTCATGATCCAGGCAGCTTTGCCCGGTTGACTCCACGAGCAGAAGTCCACATCGAAGTCGCAGTCCCAGACCGTGTTGTTGCGTTCCATGGCTGCAAATACGACTCAGTGTGCAACTCGGGCTATGCGACGCTTATGCTCTTATAAATCAAGCAATCCAACAATAAAATAACGTGTTTACAGATGCATTAGTGCGTAATTGATTGATTGGCCAATTATTCAACTAATCAACTGACAGATTAATTCAAATGATAGAGTAAAGTAGCTCAAATTGTTGGCCAATTCATCCCTTTATTAATCAATCAATCCACCAGTAGTGCATACATGCACAGAGCAAACGTTTCTGCATATGTCTCACAATTTTTTAATAGAAAAATGTGTGGCGATAATTTATTGCTATACCTGATTTATTAAAAACATATTTAATTTAGTAATCAATATATTCATAGTGCATGAATGTATTTACCATGATAGCTTGCACATGTAATGTAAGTTTCAAAATTATTAAAGTATTAAAATCAATATTCTAAATTGCATTTCAAGCCTACATGCTAAACCAGTGCATTACAACAACTTTAGTTATTTGCATTTGCATAAACCTCAAAGCATGATTTAAATATTTGCAGGCACTATATACCTGCGAAAGCAATACATTTTACTCTCAATCATTTATAATAGCCATTTTATTATGTAACATATTATCTAATTTTCATGCCTATAGTTTAGAGTCCTCTACGGCCAATTTTCGACATATTTCAAACGTAAAAACTTGTGTCACCTTCTATTTTACTGCATATGATGTAGTATATTCTCCGATACACGAAATGCATGCAACACAGACATCCATAGAAAGTGTAGCTTCAGCTGTCGTCCGATTTTAAAAACAAAACTTGGAGGACGCTTAAGACTCGACTTTAAGAGTGGAATGCTATAGCGTTATCGGGCCCCGTTCGCAAAGCCTTTTCATATAAACCCGCGCTCGTTTTCAAGGCGTGTAAGCATGTGTGTGTGTTCTAGTCGGTAGCATCACGTGTCACGTGACGTCACACGTGAGCGTTGTGGGTTGTTTTAAATTCCCGCGCGAGGTCCTGTAGAGTGACGTCACACGCGAGACGTCATGATCCTATCGAGTCGACCCGCAAACTTTTGCGGAAAATATTCCCAATAAGTTTGCCGAAACACTTTCCCGCAAAACTTAGCGGTAAAGGTTAACCCTCGTGACGTCACACGTGACGCTACCAGGTGCATGCAGGGGTTTTCTGTTCCCCCCGACGCCGATACTGAAGTTTCTGCGACACGAGCTCATAAACGCTATTACGTTAAAACATTTGTTAAAGAGAGGACGTGGCATGTCAAGTTTAAGTCTACTGCATAGGCCATGTAGTGTCACATCTCAAGAAAGATGCGCCTGCAACATAAATGTTCGTAGAAAACGTGCAGTCAGCTATCGGCACGTCAAAACAAATTATGCAACCATATGTTGGTTATGTAAGGATAGGCCCGCGATAATTCAAACTCAAATATTTCATACTCCTGGTTAATTCAAACAAATCTCAAAAGTTTGGTTTCCCAAAAATGTTTTTAATCTATTTACGTGCCGCTTCATTCAAGCGGCGTTTTTGTGTAGTTCATGCTTTTTGTTCTCGCTGGCCCGTTGAGCACGCATCTTTCCGAAAACCGATGCAGTCTGGACAAAAAACGCGGAACTTGGTTCGCAAGTGGCCCTTCTTTGCACTGCACCGGTGTTCGGCGGGAAGCGCGCTCAACAAGGCAAGTAGACCTCAACATACAACTTTTTTGCTGGATGAATAAACTTATCTCATATATTTCACCCATGTTTCATGTGTGGTATACCTAATTATGAATAGCAGGCCCATGTAAAGGAAATCACGAAATATCTCAACTGTATTTGTAGCTATCCATAGAACAAATGCTTATTTTATCTTATATCATATTTAGGAGAATTTCTGATAACTCAAACTTCTGATAATTAACAAAAAATGCATGACTTCCTGGAGTTTGAATTAATGAGAGTCCACATTACCTGGGGGATTCGTAGGTGTTGAGTCGTCAGGGCACTTTCCTTTGAAGACCTGTATGTCGTCAATGGCCACATCTACCCTCACCTTGAGTCCAGGGTATCCGGTGATCCATATCTGTCGTTGAAGACAAAGCCATATTTACATGCAGAATAATTTCAAAAAAGAATTGTACAGTCAGTAGGATGCCTTACTCCAGCACCATTTGCAACCTCCCCAATTTTCACAGGCGTTTCTAATCAATCAAGCAAGACTTCCCGGCATTTCCAAGAGGAAGGTGACATGTAAAATCATAAACGTAAACAGAAAGCGTTGCCCGTTCTTGAGACACGTCCTTACAACCCTAGGCAAGCTGGAGTTTCGATTTAATGCTGTCCCTTGATATCTGCAGGCCCTTCAACAGATGGACGCAAACAGTGGCTTGAAGTCATCAGAGGTAACAGGCACATAAGACAACCTTCATATCTGCCTAACTGTGCCTAGTTTAAGATAGGATTTCCTAGCGGTTTACCTTAAATTGTTCTCACCACCCAAAGATCCTAAATGTTCAGAGTTCACTCTTCTGGTTAAGTGCCCCAAAACCGCTCCAGTTAGTGCATCACTAGTGAGTACAAAACGTGAGCACATTTTGACACCGTTTGTGGTCACATGTCGGATGTCACCCGAAAAAAAAAAAAATTCTTGTAGCGGTCAGGCATCAGGGTCCTATTTATGCTTCGCGGTTCATTGTTGAGCACACCCCGGCAATTTCGGCTTGCGCGATCTAGCATCATCGAGAGAGTATGCATGATGCCTTTAATTACTTAGGTTTAGGCAAAGTGGCTAAAGTAACTATATTTTTTTTTCTACCCCTTTGTTTACTGGACCAGCAGACTTTTTCCCGCACATTCACGCATTGCTAATTTTGGCATCTTTTAAACCGCCACAAGGTTTTGGGTGCCCGTCTTCCCTGTTTAGTGCTCGCGGAGCGATTCGGGAGAGTAAAATCATCTGATGACCTTCATTTGCCCTCCTGACCAGTAAGTGGAACTTGGGCGTCGTCTGGCGGCGGCTGGGAGAAATCTCCTTGCCGATCGGTTGTAAAATATGATGCACCACGGGTACAATACCCCTTTTCTCTCCCTTAACGTCAGCGTAGAATTTGAGCAAATGAAAAGGTGGCGCGGGTAAAGAGTTTTCACAAACGACATCGCGTGTACGACAAGTGTCGGCCCAAGGGTCGGGCCTGGCACTTCGAGCGCCAGGAATTGCGAGGCGCGGGACAGTTGTACCACTGCCGCTCTTAGCCGTGCGTTATCAATACACATAGCTGGCTTCGCGTTTATTAAATGATAAAAAAAAAGGAGTGGAACTCCGCTCCTCGGTTATTCCATGCATCTATGCGCCTCTTTTTTGTTTTAAACACATGGTCTACAAACGTGCCCAGTCCGCTCTGTTTGGTCGCAGACAACAGGGGAGCCAGCTTGACGACGAACGTACACGTTTTCTTACATTATTATAGAGCGCAGCTCTTAGGGGCACGTTTCCGGGCTGAGCGGCGTCGGCGTCTGCGTCGCCGTCGGCGTAACCGCGCGCTGAATTATGGGACGTTTCCCATAATTTCGTCAAGCGTGACGTCACGTGTGATGTCACGAGGGTAACATTTGGCCGCTAACTTTTGCGGGCAATTTTTCCGCTAAATTTAGCGGGACGTGACACGTGACGTCACGAGTGGCGTCAGGAGGGTATACTTTCCTGCTAAATTTTGCGGGCAATTTTGTGGCTAAATTTAGCGGGACGTGACACGTGACGTCACGTATGACGCCACGAGGGTAAAACTTTCCCGCTAAATTTTGCGGGAACTTTTTCGCTGTATTTGGCGAAAAATATTTCCGCTAAATTTAGCGAGACGTCACAGGTGACGTCAAGTGTGACGTTTTGTGACGTCACACGTGAACTGCACACCAATTCAGTTTCAAATTTTGCGGAAAACGTTCTCGCTAAATTTAACGGGAAAATGTTGCCGCTAAATTTAAAGGGCAAATTGAAGTCACATGAACTTAACACCAATTCAGGTTCCCCGCTAAATTTAGCGGGGAACGTTTTGCTAAATTAACTACTAAATGTAGCGGGAAACTTTTCGATAAATTTCCCACTAAATTCAGAGGAAATATTTTCCCTATAATTTTAGCAGAAAAATTTTCGCTAAATGTCCCTCTGTTCCCTCCCCTCGTTCTCCTCAAGAGATGCGCTCTAATTCGGCATTACAGAGAATTGAAAACGTCTTTAATTGTTTCTCTATTTGCTTTTTACGGAAAGGATGTCAGGAATTTAACGAAAAGTCAAGGCAATTTTAGCAGAAAAGACATCATTGAAGAGGGTTCTGAAAGTTTTTGTGGTGAATCCTCGAATAATGATTTTGACGGTTCTTTGAATAAGAGCGATGAGGCGATTCCTCCGGACACAGCCATTTCTCAAAGCAGGTCGCCCCACACGGATGTGGTTCAAGATTCTGAACCTCTTCCTTGGACAGTCGAAGAACCAGCAATTTCAAATATTTTTCACAAAGGCATTGGCGACGAGTCTCATTTGATGATAACTAAATGACCATATTCTTATTAGTGCAAAATAATTGTGACCCGATTGGCCGACAAGGCGAATTATCACGTAACTCCAGAAGGTTAAGGAATTTTAATCGTGCAGGCGATATCTGCGACGACTACCGCAAGGCAGAGACATTGTATCGAACTTACATTGTAAGCTGTTGGAAGTTGAGTCTCGTAATGTTGGAAGAGGGTCCAACCGGATCTTAGAGACCGGTCGAGCTCCCAAGCACGAAGAAACGGTTTTCCATGCACGACATAGTCCACACTCAGCGCCGCATCCAACCCTATGACAAAAGTAACGTAAAAGCCTCGTACAAGCCTTAGGCCATAGAATCTAGAAAACAAATGTGAGCTTGGATGTGGCATCCTAATGAGATATACACTTTTATGTTTTCTGCTATTTTAATGCGCAATCTAATCCAACATGAATGCAGCATGCTCCTTCAAGTTTAATTTCACAAGGTTCATTTTCTCAAAAATAAACATCTAACTATACTTTTTTTTTATTTCTTTAAATCACCAAGTACTTGAATAAGCCAACTGGTCCACCTGACTTCGTTTCATTGTACCGAGATTGAGCGAAATTATTGTTTTCTGTGGAAAGTCCATTTTCTAAATTTAAATGCTCATTTTAAAACAAATTTTACCGTTGATATAAAGACAACATTTTTTTTTAACTGAGCAACTTTTAGAGGTGAAACTCAGATTGTAGTTATCATTTTCTCATAAAAACCTTGACAAATACTTGCTGCTGGCTAGCCTTGACTGCAAATGTTCTTTTCATGTGAATAGCCTCCAAAGATTAGCAAGATGCAATGCAATAAACAGGTTTTAGGAAAGTGAAAAACTACAATCCTAGATAATTCAACAAAACATATAATCAAATTCGCAATAAAACTTGTCCAGAGACCACTCCCTACAACGTCATTATATTAGGGTACAACTGTGCAAGGATCCAGTTTGAAAGGGCATGGTGCTTCAAAAGATTTGCAAATATACATCAATTTGCCTGCAGCCCATGAGTAACTGTACATAAATAAAAACTTAAAAGAACACTTAAGTTTTACCTTCAATTCACCTTACCTACGTTGTCTACGTAGTAATAGAACTGGAGGCAGCTTTGCGGTGAGTAGTGGAGAAGTTCGCTTTCCAGGACACCCACCGCATTGTTGAGGCCATACCGGGAGTCCAGATGCAAGAAATGACCTGCACATTTTTAGATATTAATTCCGTCGTTCATCACTCAATCAACCTGGATTCAACTGCCAGCCCTGCCCGTCTCAATCTAGACTGAGCACCGTACTGGTGTGCATTCGTGTATTACTGACTGCGTGATGCATATTAAAGCCCCCATGCTAGCAGCCATAATGCACAGGCTTAACTTATCTTCCGAAGCTGAGACAGCAGACTAACCTTAAAAAAACCTGCTTCTGCTATCGGAAAATACATTTATTATCAAGGCCGCCAGGAGAATTTTTAATGGCTTTAACATAATATTCGACAAGGATTGCCTCAACTTTAAATATCTCACAACTGCACGGCAGCCTGGTACAGAACGAGATATCTCAAGAGTCACGGGAAACACAGTTTAATATGTTCATTCACAATTCTTGCCTTTATCACTAATCCATTAGTTATACTGAGGGCGCATCAGCATTGTTTCAGAAGGCGTTATAGGTGTTACACATTGCTACTTCATTGGAGAGTGCGCTGCCGGCCACAGTGTTACATTCCGCCGACCCTGCGAGTTATAGTTCCCGCTATGCAGAAACATTTCCCTAGCTATGTTTGCAATCCTTTCCCGTGAAGCATAATTTAACATTTTCAATTCGAAAAATGCCATTTCATCAATTACGGCGAAACCACTCCGTGTACAGTATACTTTTTGCCCACACGTGCAGAGCATGTATCCGTTGCGGCTGTTTTTCCTGGCACTCGTTTTAATATCTGTCAAACCGTTTGTTACTGTATCGCGAGCCACCATTACCGGTTCACTGCCTAGTACCTACCTGGCGAGTCTAGTGTCCTATCCTGTTCTTGTATCAAAAGTGGAACCGAACCGGCAACAAATGATTTACCGCAAGCAGCCGTGTCGTGTCGCGGAATGTCGCAATCCGGGCGGTCGGGCGTAGAAGACACGGCAAAAAGTAGGAGCGAACTCGAGTGTCGCTATCATCGCGTTAACCCAACTCTTGGCTGCTGAAGTTTCAATGGACTACGAAGGTTTAGAGTATCTGCCGCATCCACCATCGCTGCAGCGACACAGTAAGGGATCGCGGCCTAGAGTTGGTCTTGCATGCATGACGCCGGCAGTCAATACTCGAGGAACGACTTTTTTACGACGAGCTAATCACACCGGTCTGAGATACGTTCCAGGCAGAAAGTTGTCGGTTCAATTGCTGGCTGTAAACTGGGCTAGAAAAATAGACCGCTCTACGTACCGAGCTGAACTGTTTATCAGAGGTGTATTTTGGTGGTGCATGTTGCTTTGTAAATATATAAGGTATGACGCCGTTTGCACAAAACGTTGGAACATCCCCATATGCACAACGAACGGTGACGCAGACGACGCCCATCATTCAGATGTGGTGCAACAAGACACTGAAAGCAGACGTCATAGGACTAGGGTGATGGTTCTCAAATGGGGGTCTGCAGAAGCCCTGAAACCTTGAACCGTCACTCAAGCCAAGCAATCAAACTTTTATTTTTATTAATGTTGACCGTCGCACAGACTTAAAAATAATGCCGAAAATCGTTGCTGTCGTTACGCCGAATCTCGACGAAATAGCGTTACCATTTAATGCGAGAGTTCCGGCACGGCGAAGGGTGGGAATTCCAACCTCGCAACATGTCCGCATACTGCTGTTTTAACAGATACAGTACGTTCTCCCAGGCGTCGGCGGTTTCAAATGCAGCCACCAGAGCTTTCATCGATCACTGTCTGCATAATTTTGTCTTCGAAGAGCCAATCTTTCCTCCCGGGTGTCGGCGGTTTCATGCAAACGGTGTCGTCACTGCGCCTCAGTTTTTCGTTGTCGCGTACGTTGTCCACCTTCAAAGCCGCACAATCCCCTCTTTTCCCGCTCCCGCAGCGCGTTCTTGGAAGCGTGCCAGAAGACTCCCTCTCGTAAAAGGGGAAGTGGTCGTAATGAGCAAATGAACGGTGCGTAATAGCACGGCGGGAACCGCGCTGCGACCTCAAAAAACCAGTCCAGTCCAGCCAGTCCAGTCCAAACCATGGCCGTCCAAACGAAAGACGGCTGCATTCACCAGTGCAATAAATGCCTGGTGAATGCTCACTGTGCATACTTCTTTTTAGATGAGGGTTAGTCCACGATAATGATATACTAGGTATAAATGACTGCCACAGTTGTGGCAGTCATCGACTTCTATTGTGAAAATGTTTATCTGTTCTCCTTTTTATCAGAAACGGAGCTAAGCCTTCGTATTTCCCCGACGCAAACCCAACCATTAAAATGCACGTTCGACCAAAGTCTGAGCTCGCCACATCCGGAAACTAATGCTCACAACTCACTCCCCAGCCCGCCACAGGGTCGGTGATACTTCATATTTCTTCGCCATCTTCATGGCGGTTCCGCCAATATCACCTACAAGGTGGCCTGCAAATTTCTTGCGTCTACATTGCTGCGAGTGCACCTCGCAGAGTCTCGCAATGCACGCGACGCTAGCAGGTGTCAACACCGAGATTCACGCACCGGCCGCTTTGTCTTGCGCGTGAATCTTGGGTGCGTATTGTGCTTTACGTTTGGCGCTTGGGGTGGGGCGGCAATTCACCAAAGAGGACATCACGCGCAAGCCTCATCTTTCTAGGTGCTCGGCACCATGCACCAACTGGCCCGACAACAGGTCTCGTGAAACCATGGTTCTTCTATGTGCGGTGCTCCTTCGGCGCGGAGGTGTGTCACCCACCCTGCCGGGTCCCGAGGGTGTGGTCGAACTCTGGTTCGCGCCTGGACAGGGTTGGCCCGGACCAACGACGCCAGGTGAGGTTGAGTGGTCCGCCAAGATTCCTCCAGTTGCACAGGTCGTCTTCGAAATTGCAGCTTCCGGGGTCCGGGCACGACCACCCAGACAGCAGCACGTCGTCCACGGCAACGACGCTTCCCAGCTTGCCCGAGGTCTGGCCACCCAGGACTAGCTGCTGCTCGAGCAGACGAGAGAAGAAAGAAAGCAGGTTTCCATTTTCAGAAGAACTATTCGACGCAGCACGACGCAAACACACGAAGGGCCGAAACACTCGAAGCAAGAGAAGGTCTCGTCTGAGGTGAATAACTGCTGACTACAAGCAAACGAGTTTGTCCTCCATAAGTAGAGAAAGTCGTCTGCTTCTTGCGCGGGAGTTGTCGTGACGACAGAATGACTCCGAACTCTGATTGATTTTGATTGAAAAGATAGGGGGTAGGCCTCAATGGTAAATAGCTCTAGGTCTGCCCACAATATTGTTTTTTTAATCGGCCAATAAAAGCTTTGCGTTCTGACATCATTGCAGCCCCTGTGCAGAAGCAGACGAACTTGCGCTCCGCAAAGCCGACAACAGGTTCGGAACGCGGTAGATGCCCCGCCTCCAGCACGAGCTTTCTGCCTTCGATACCACTTTGGTGCAAGCACAGCCGAAGCTCACCAGAAGGCAACCAACGCGCGCCGCGGGGAGAAGTTCTTCTAAATGCTTAATTCGTCGCAAGCTAGCCACAGACCGAGCGAGCAGGACGTCGCGCCATGGCAGTTCCGTCTACGAACCTGCAGAGACTTCTTCCGAACGGCGACGTTTACGGACGCCGAGGCCCATTGTCGGTCGACGGTGTCCTCTCCGTGGACGGACCAGAGGAGCTCCTCCTTAGCCGCGGGGTCCAGCGCCAGTCTGGACACGTTGAGCAGCTCCTCCCGAAGCCCCGCGGTGAAGTGCCAGAAGCGGAGACACTGTCGTTCTTCGGGTACAAGCTCGTATTTCGGGCTCAGCATGCGTCCTTTCAGAAGTTTCACTCGAGCATAATGACCTGTCGAAAATGCGTAAAAGGTGTTCCTTGCGATTAGCTTCTTAACTTGTCCGAGAGGCTGTAAAGAGACTTGTAGAGTTTGCCTTCAGCGGGATTACCTGTTGGCAAACCTTTGAAACTCTTCCAAGGAGAGCAGACCCATCGAAATATATATCACTCGCTTTGTTTGTTCGTAAAGCAAACGTTGCCTGATGTGCTTCGTCGCATTGGGTTTCGCAATATAATATGACTTTAGAAAAACCCAAAGCGACGAATCACATTTTCTATGAAGGTTTTGGGTATAAATAAGTTGTTAGCGTGCAGCCTTTTGACTAGATAGCACTACGTGGCTAGTAAGTTGCTGCACACAGGCTTTCTATGCCAAACTTAGATACGTATTGACATCTCGACACAAGGTAGCACACTGACAAATTATTTTTACCCAAAACCAAGAACCTCGAGAACATGAGGCGCGTCGGCGACGAAGGCAGCGTGGCGGGTTTCAAGCGTCGGCGCTGCCGCAGTATTTCTGTTCGATCACATTTCGCCTAAAAAATTCATAATACCGGTCTTTTTCGCTTTGTGGAGCAGCGCAATTGCTTCGTTAAACAGAAATGTTTGTTAAACAGTGTGGAGTTTAGCCGAGCATGCTAAAGCTGGCACGCGCGAGCACAAGCCGGTCGTTCAAGACCAAGTTGGCGTATGTGGAGTATGTCGAACTCAACAGACATCAATTTGTTGTAGTAGTCAAAGACACACATCGAACACGTAGGACCTTGGCTGGGACTTTATTCTAATTTTTTAAAATGACATTTTCTTTGGAGAATCGTTCATTATAAAGACGTCTGACTTATTTCAGTTATGCATGAACCGTATTATAAGATAACCAACTATTAACTAGACGAAATACGAATCTATTTGTAAAAAAACTTTCCGCAGCATAAGCATGAAACTGAAAGAACAACTTGTAAAAAGGACTCTCACCAATAGGCCTTTCGAGGGTGTGATCCGACGGCACCACCTTTGACAGCAGCGCGCTTTCAATAATCCAGTTTTCCAGCGTCCACTCACAAGGGCCTTGCTCAAAGTCACAAGTAACTAAGAGGAAAACACACAGAAGTAAACAGCATAAAATACCTTTCTATAAAGCAAATAGTGCACCAATTATAATATATACATTTACTATAGACCTTAGCTACATGGTATAAAGCAGGGCTAGTCAAACTTTCCGGCTCGGGCTGTGTCTGGGACCTGTTGCAATCTGGAAGGCCGGAAATAAATAGGTAAGTAAAATAAAATAAAACAAAGATAAACCTAAAAGGGATTTACGCGCAAACATTTATGCTAGAGTTTTAAAAACGTCTAGTCGTTTAATAAATACATTTTATATCAGAATTCAGTATTTACGTAATTCTTACATTATACATTAATTATGAACCAGAAAACTCACCGGGCATAAATAAAAGTGCAGGGGAAATTTAGCTTATTCACACAGGACCGAATTATATTTGAAATGGTGGAACTGGTGATGGCACTATGCAATTGTTCTGACACAGGACACTAAGCATGTATACGTAAGAACTGATAGAAATTTTAACAGGGTTATGCACACTCATAAAAAAGGTTGATAAAAATGGTGATGGCAACGTGCAAGATATGCACTAGGTTTTATTGTACAGTACTATCAGCTGAAAATCAAAGCAGATGCGATGATTTTGCTGATTGTTGCGGCGCCGTTACTTTACGCCCACTTATTTCTGGGCCGGTAGCAGCGCTGAAAACATGCGGCGAGTCGGTTCTCATTGGGAGGACCTCGGGCAGCCGCGGACCGGTCGAAAGGCCTCCGCGGGCCGAATTTTGGCCCTCGGGCCGGAATTTGGCGATCCCCGGTCTAAAGCATGGGTTCCAAAAGTGGGTCCTTAGGAACACGGGGTGTTCCCCAGAGTACCCCTATGGCGTTTACCAGAGCTCCCAAATGTTTTCGACAATCCCTGCCCTAAACAAAGGCTTTTCCCTGTCCAAGCAAAATACTAGCAGATCTATATGTCACCCATCTAAGCATAGCGATAAGCCTAATACTTGAAAGTATGTTTAATGATGTTTGCAGACACTGTAGGTTCTTTAACCACATGACGGCATCAATGGCGAGACATGGAAAGATTCTTCGGCGATCAGTCGAGGCTGGTCGCAATCATGCCGCAAAACGGTTCACACATTGATCAACTGTTCACTGCAACCACTCCACAAATCAGCTACCAAGACAGAAGTGATCACCTTTTTAATCAGTAGCACAGAGGCATGACTACAAATAGTTCAAACGAAAAACCCTGGCAGCCTGCCTTAAATATTGACCTGCAAGCTAAACTTTGTTCATAATTGGGTGCCAACAACAAACACGTTGACGCTTGTCAACTAAAAACAAATGAGCAGTCCAGCGTTAATCCACGGTACAGGCACAGCGATAGCCGCTCGCTACACGTCACGGCGAAGTCAACGGGCATCGGTGTCGCCTTCACGCACCGTGTGGTCTTGACGGCAAAGTCTCTCGGTTTCGTTCTCACGAGCACGCGCCTTGCTGTTCTCCCTGCGGAGAACGGCGAGACGCGTCAGCGTCACCACTAGTGTGCCTTTTAGCGTCTCACAAGAAGTGAGACGCTACCACGCCGCTACGCCAAGACGCAAGTGTCTGCCGCTTGGTGGCACCGTCAAGCGTCACCGCGTTTGTCGCCTGGGCCACCTCGGCGATCCACTAATGATGACGTAATGCGCAGGCTTTGTTTTCTACTGAATGGATGGATACGGCTGAACCCTTTTAATCGGGCGGTGGCTTGCGCCACCCAGCCGAAGCTTTTTTTTTCAACAATTAACACTGGTTACATTGGGATTTAGATACGAATTATAAAGAACTATTTATCGCGACGTCGGAGCAACCGTAGCCATCTGGCGGGCGCCGCACGCGACTCATACGCACACGTGTGCTCATCAGCTGCCGCCTGTAAAGCTAACTGCCAAAGCTGTGGAGTAGCTCTGTAGTAACGCGCCAGCTTCCCACCCAGCGGACTTAGGATCGAATTTTGAGAACCGCATGGCACGGGGGATATATTTTAAGCATTTGGCGACATCGACGACGGATGCCCTACACTTTACTACACAGACAAGGGACGTCATTTACAGTGAAAAAAGAGCGAGGAACAGCTATTGCCATAAAGGTGCTTGAACTGAAGGAACGCTTCACTTAGGGGACAGGGACGGCAGAAGGAGAGGTGTAAGGACCCGTGAAGATGTTCCGGTGAACTTTGTTCCTTGGAACTGTTCTAAAACCCAGGTGCTAGAGCATGAATTGTTAATCAAAATATCTAGCTGAAACTGAACACAAGACAAGTGTCGTGTTTGAAGAAAAGAATGCTGATTGATTATAAAAGACGTCATTTCTTTTTAAACTTTCAACAGTCATAACACACTATGGTTGCGGAATTCCAAACTCAACTTCTGGCATTAAACTTACAAGAGGTCTTGCACGGTTGTTCGTCGAAGGTGATGTCGTCCACGACAACATAGCCGGCGGGACCGTTCCAAGGTGCTTGTATGAACCCCTCCAACATCAGCTGCAGTAAAAGAGAAAAGCTGTATGTCTCCTCAGCATATCCCAAAGGCGCTCAAAATGCATAGCATTTGGACGTCGCCTTTGCCTTGGTGCACCCATCGTCCTCGATGTGCAGCAACCTTTTCTGGTACGTCATGTGACACAATGAAGTAAAAATATGATGTCACGTGACCTCATGATGCCACATGTTATCACAGTGTGACAACATGAGGTCATGTGACATCATAATGGCACTTTATTTTGACAGTGACACTGGACATCATGTCAGTGTCACGTGATGACACAGTCACGTGATGTGATGATGTCATGTGAAGTGACGCCATAATGTTACCCGCATCACGGCGTCATTGTGACTGGAGTCACGTAGTCATGTCACGTGATATCACGATATCACATGACGTGGCGTTACAAGGCTACATCATGACCTCATATGACATCAAGTCAGGCACCCTTTCACCAAGGCCAACCTCCTGCCTTCTTCACTGAGGCTACGCCCCAGCATGGAAGCAAAAGCATTAAGATATGGCCCACAAATATAATGCATTTAAAGAAGCAACCAGACAGCGACACTAGCCTAAATGATAGTGATTAAATTTCTTCCCAAACCTCCCAACAAAAAAGGCCTACAAACTTTGAGATAGTTAATGCTTAATAGCTATCCATGTGCATCCTAGCTAAAGTATGCTGTACAACTTGCCTAATTGTAAAAGCTTAGAAAAAAATAACTCTGGAATCAATGCAGGTCTACCATGTGGAGGTACATGAATGTAACACATCCACTAGGATAAAACAATAGCATCAAATCTGTTAAGCAGCAATTCTTCGTTCACTAAAATTAGAATTAATCAATTTGGTTCAGCGTTTGTGGAGTTCGTTTCGCTTTGAATTTGGAAGTGTTTTTTTCAAGGTTAATTATTTCCCATCGATTGGGTGTTTTTTCGTGCCGGTTAAAAACAGGCTCTCATCGGGGCTACCGCTGAAGGAATGGAAGCAGGGGGTGCCCCACCTTCTAAGGAATGTGCGCACAACTAGAATACTGTTCCCGTACCGAGGATTAAAAGAAGAATACGAGACACGGAGCGTAGTTTCCGATGGAGGATCCAGCCTCAGAAGCTTTTCACTGTGGGCTATGTTCCGGTTGAACAAAAAACAAAGTTTCAGATTTCTTCCCCAAAAGCTTTGGTTTCTCTTACTCAAGGACAATACTCTGGTTCGAGGGTTTTTGGAGTCCTTCGACATAGATCAAACGGGCTAGAGAACCACTTTCCCGGGTTCCTTGGTTCACACCAAAATTGCGGCAACCCTCCAAGTTAACACACCAGAGAAACGACTAACTTCACAGAAGCATGGCAATGCTAGGGTCTTAACCTGGGCCTATATATATACATATATATATCAGCAGTCGCAAATTGATTGATTAACCTACCGATAAATCGATTAATGCTTTAAACGCGACAAATTTTTGAACCCGTCAATCGGTTTAATTTTGACGAACCCAACTAAAGAAAAATTAAACGCTTTCACCAAGCAGACATGGATGAATAAACATATACGAAGGAAAAACTTTGGGTGAAAATTTACCATAAAGTAAACTGTAACGGCGAGATTTGTAACTCAAGGCAAGCACAGAAAGTTACACGTGTCTGGGCCACTTCAACACTATACGAGTGTCCGTTTATTGCAGTAGAGACTAATGGGAACAATCAAAGGAGGCCGCTCTTGCCGGAGAATACTAACAAAACTCTGCCTCATGCAGCTGAAGTAATTATATTTAAGTATAAGTGCTTTTAAATGTTCTCAAATATATATCTAAGCTGATTAGTAATCGAAATTGTATATTGCGCATTTTATCACATACCGTAATTACCCGATTCTAACGCGCACCTTTTTTCCGGAAAAATAGGCCAAAAAAAGCGCATGCGCGTTAGAATTGGATACGAAACCGAAACTGTCAAAACAGCGGAAATTTCGTTCCACCCATTGCCATCGCCATCTCAAGATGGCGCCGAAGCTTTTTGCCCTTTTTGCTATCTTTTGTCTTTCCTCCAGGGTTGCCAGGTTGGGCTATAAATAGCCAAATTGGGCTAGTTTTATTTGCAGTTGGCGGGAAAAAATGGTAGTTGGCTATTTGGCTAGTATTGGGCTATTTCTGACACGTGCTGCGCACACCAAAGTGCCTCAAAGCACTTGGGTTTATAGGCTCAAATATGGTATTTTTGAGTAACTTAAACATTTGGCGCTTCAGTCTGTCAACCCTGATAAGTATGCGACAGCAAGCAAATTCGTCTGATCTTTGCACACCTTGTGCAAAGATCAGACGTGTGATCTTTGCACACCTTCGAATCTTGTCTGAATGCAAGCGTGTGCTGTTATTCCTCTATCTCAACCAGTGACGGCGCAATTCCTTGTGGCTCCAACAGCACCTGTTCTGCGCATTCTTTAGGTTGTCTGTTGATTTGCGTGCACCTATACTTTGTGTTTAATTCTGTATAGTTTTCCCGTGACGTCCTTCATGGTCACCATGCCTCGATACTAAGCGTCCCATTAATACAGTGGAAGGTCTGTTCCTTAGGCTACCACTGTCCAACACTGCAGTAAAACGTGTGTTCAGCCAAGCCACCCTCACAAAGACGGACTTGCGAAAGAGGATGTCGATGGAAACGCTGGAGAACATTTTGTATGTTAAATTCGGACTGTGGGGAAAAGAGCGGTGCTACAAAGGCTATGTTTCTTCAGAGGTTTTTCTGACGTGTTTTAATACAGCAGTGATGTACCCGTACTCTTCCCTTTGTTCTGCGAGCTAGTGATGCTAGTGGTGTGAATATTTCTATTTGATGTATAAAAATGCATTATGTGTCTTTTGTTCTAAAATAAAGGTTCCGCATGGTCAGTTTTTCTTTTGGCTATTTTTGGGCTACTTTCTGGATCGACATTTGGCTATTTTTGGGCTATATCTCGTAGAAATTTGGCGGGTCAGAGTACAAACACCTGGCAACCCTGCTTTCCTCCGTGCTTTTAGCAACCAGATTGTTCCTTCTGCGTTCACGCAAGTCGTCCCACTTGCGCGCTTACTTGCGCCGCTTGTGCGCAATGATCGCGTCCGTGAAAGATCGCGTTCATGTGCTGTACAACGAGTGGCTGACGAGCGGCTCCCACTCGTTCACGACGAGCGGTCGGCTGAAGCGTGCGCCTCTCGAGACGCTCGCGGGATGGGCGCGCGAGGCGTGGGCCACGATCCCTCCGGCCATGGTTGAACGGGTTGAACGCTCGTTTAAGAAGTGTGGCATAGCGAACGCGCTTGACGGCACCGAGGACGACATGTTGTGGTCAGCGGAGAGCGACAAAGAGCTCTCGGAGAGCGACGAGGAGTGAGATAAGTGACTACTTCGGTAAATAAATCGCCTGTTTCTATCGCATTCGTTGTTCTTGATCACGAAGTTCCGTGCGCGTTACAATCGGAGGTGAAAGTTTTTCTAGTTTGTTGGCCTGGAAAAACGGGTGCGCGTTAGAATCGGGTAATTACGGTATATACAGGGTGGAACAAGGAGACGGCAGGCTCTTTAAATCGACCGGAAAATTCGGTTTCTTAACCTATCACGCTACGACTTTGTGCAGCGTTGTCCACAGATGGTGCATTTTTTTTTTTGTAAAATTTGCAAAGAACGAACTTACCTGAGGAAAAAGTAAAAAAAGGAAAAGGCTTAGCTCCTATGGAAACACAGCGACGCCACCGGTCTTCAAACAACACGGCGCCGTTTCGCACGGGAGACAAGAGATGGCGCAAGCGGTCGCGACGCCAACTGCCGCCAACGAACGAGCAGACGACTCCAAGAGCCGGCGTATTTAGCAGACAAGGAACTGCAGTTGCTTGTTGTTACCGCGCCTTTTTTTGTTTCTGCGACTGTCGCCGCCTGCGGAACGCGCGCCGCTTTTGTTGTGTTCGTCCGTTTTTTTATCGTTCCCCATCTCAGGGTTTCCAAGATGTCGAATAAGTACCAGCTCTCCTGCACTTTATCACTGCTTACGAAAAGATTGTCTGCTAAAGACGCTGGCGCGCCGTATGCTTGTTCGTTGGCGGCGTTCGTTGCGCCACCTCTTGTGTCCCGTGGGAAACGGCGCCGTGCTCTTTGAAGACCGTGGCGTCGCTGCGTTTCCATAGAGCTAAGCCGTTTTCTTTCTTTACTTTTTCCTCAGGTAAGTTCGCTCTTTGAAATGATTGATTAACCTACCGATAAATCGATTAATGCTTTAAACGCGACAAATTTTTGAACCCGTCAATCGGTTTAAGTTTGACGAACCCAACTAAAGAAAAATTAAACGCTTTCACCAAGCAGACATGGATGAATAAACCTATACGAAGGAAAAACTTTCGGTGGAAATTTACCATAAAGTAAACTGTAACGGCGAGATTTGTAACTCAAGGCAAGCACAGAACGTTACACGAGTCTGGGCCACTCTAACACAATACGAGTGTCCATTTATTGCAGTAGAGACTAATGGGAACAATCAAAGGAGGCCGCTCTTGCCAGAGAATACTAACAAAACTCTGCCTCATGCAGCTGAAGTAATTATATTTAGGTATAAGTGCTTTTAAATGTTCTCACATATATATCTAAGCTGATTAGTAATCGAAATTGTATATTGCGCATTTTATCACATATATAGAAAAGGCAAAAAAATGTAATTTTACATTTTAAAGAATAGTATGCGTAGAAATTAATGAGACCGACTAATCGATTCATTAATCAATTAAAGGTGTGAATTAATCGGGTAAACATTTTAACTTTTACGCCCAGCCCTAATAGATATAGAATACTGTTTTGATTCAAGGCGTTAGTTAGTGGCAGAGTATTTTTCTTTTGTGTTTCAATAGCTTTCCTTTGGCTCGCCACATAATGTCTCAAGTGCTGGACCTCAGCCAAAGATAGCGCTTGCAAACCGAAGAAACAACGATGAAGCATAAATCTGGCACTTATTTGGCAAGTTAGGCCCAAAGTTGCCACACGAAAAAAATGACCAGAAGTGAAGCCTTAGGACCTCAGATGCCAGATGAGTGTCAAACTAGAAGCAGTGAAGTCTAACTTTGCCACTTGTTTGGAGAATTAAGGCCAAAATACCCAGGGACTGACCAGAGGAGGTCAAGTCTTGCTCTCCCTCGGCTTCTTCGGGCTTTTCAAGGCCCTAAATGCCGAGAGCAAAACCTAATTGCGGCCCAAAGAACCAGTGCAAGCTGGGCTCTCTGTAACCAAGTGAATCAAGATCCACAAAAGGGACAAAACCTAAACTGCTCACCTTCACCGGTACTTTGGTTTTAATGTTCACTTCGCCTTTTACCCAGGCATCTCCCTGGCTGCCCCTCTTGAACCAAACGCCCGCCACGGTTCGGTTGGCGTCTATCGTGTTGACCGAGAGGTAGCCTGCATTGCTGACTACCAGCTGGTACCAGAATCCCAGGCAGCGCCCACTGTCGCCGGTGGCGTTTATTCCGCAGAGACCATGCGCGCCCGAGCTCTTCTTCCCGGAATGTAGTTCTTCAGTATCAGGTATTTGCCTGAAAGTAAACCAGGAACGTAAGTGAAACTGGAAATGTTTGTGTTCAGTTTCAATACGACGCACAGCAATGTTTCATACGGACTCAAAATTTTAAATAATATGCTTACCCTTGAAAACAAAGAATGCTCAAACTAATGTAATGCATAGCGTGTCTTTGTAGGACAGTTGTCGTTGAAGGTGTCGTCAGACATATTTTTTCCAGAAATTCTGAGTCGTGTGTAGATTTGGGGTCCTTGTCCTTCATTATACTACCACATTCATTTGTTTCATCACCCGGATTTATTTCACTAGCATAAAAAGCAATATCCTTCATTTATAGAATTGAGAGCTTCCCATCTCAATTCTACAAATATGTCACGGTAGCTAACCAATAAAAATGTTTTGTTGTTTGCGCAAGGTGGCGACATGAACCAGACCTCATGGGCAATACCGGAGCTTCAGATATCGCTCCAACAGCGGCGCCATAATGATGTCACGCACGCAAGTCAACGGATACCATCTGACATCTGATGTCCTCAGATACTTGTCAGTCGGCCGACCATATTGAGCTCTAGCGTCGCCTGCTACACTGCGGTCGGCTTTTAGATTTCGAGCCGTACGCACGCCGACACGGTATGTTGTTTGCGCTGATGTGGTCTGTGCCGCGGAGGAAAGTTTAAGGGAATTGTTTGCAACTTTGGTCGGTCTAGCCACGTCCCGCTACGAACGCCAAATAATAAGCGAAAAGTATGTGTTTGCTTCTACCAGAAAATTGATGATCCCACTCGCAGGAAAAGAACTATGACGTGGACATATAAGCGAAATTAACCTGCCTTTGCATACTTGAGGGGCGGCAAGTCAAGTTACAGCTGAAAAAAATTGTAATGACGAAAACAAATTCCAAATTCACGACCATAAAGCCGGTCATGAAGAATCTGCCACGGAACTAGACCTGCAAAAATAAATGGCCGAAAACAGATGTTTTAATAGTTGAGATGTCACTGGCGTGCGTCCCTCCTTTCTATTGACTTCGCAAAGTTCCGGGTTTGAACCCTTCGGGATTATACCTTTCAGTTGCTTAACTTTATGTTTTATTATACGTAATTCTAATCTACAATTAGGCTTTACAACCGCATTCCACAACGATTTCAAGCCGCCGCGGAACAAGCAGCATGGTTCCGACGGTTAATAAACGACAGAAGACTCGGCTATGTTTGAAACCGAAACTGTATCCTAGTCACGTGATGTGGCTATTACTAGAATGCCAATAGATACCGGAGTGTTTTTATTACTCGAAATTTATTATTTCAAGGTTAAATAAGGCTGGATATCCGTTCAACCGTTTTTACATAGGTACCGTGAGGCTTTCTTGCTCATGCTGCCTTAGGGTGTCGCATGGTCGTTTCAGAAGGTCCAACGAAGGTGATTTCTAAACACGACTTTTAAAATGCAAAACCAATATTTAGCTGTAATACTCCGGAATCAAAGTCTTTCTAATTTAATGCATATAAAAAACTAAGATCTGGCCGACACCGTTTCCTTTTCGTGACCCCTCTAATGTAGTACTAGATCGTTTTAAATCAGAGTAATAAAAAGTAACTTATTAACTGTTATCTTCTTAGTTTGTAGACTCTTAAGCCCTTCAGCGTGGGAAGGGACATCTGAGACCAAAATATGCCAAACCAAGACACTTTAGCCCCTTCAACCTACAACTCTTTTGCGAAAAAAAAAAAACGTATGCCAAATTGCTGGGTAATTGTGTTGCATACGAGGAACTTTATAGCATCACAAACATTGATATACTCCGAGTTGCCAGACGCCACGTTCACGGCGCTCTTCATCAGAAAGTTTAACGCGTATCATGTGCACACTCGATAGTAGTTTCTAGATTGAAGCGATGCCGCCGCTATTCGGGTTGATAAACCTGGGGATCTTCAAGAGCCGTCCATGCTCGCGAGCACCTCTCCCTCGGTACGTACACGTGGTCGAGCTCCTCCCACCCGTCTGGTCACACGACCTCCCCGTTACCCATCAGCGTCGAGCACCTCACTCCTCCTCTCCCACCCGTCAACCAATCAGTGTCGAGCCTCGCTGACACGCTTTCATTGGGCCTCACTTCTATCTGGGCTTCAGGGAATGCCGGATGCCTGGCCAAAGAATGCTTCACGTTAAAACCAGAACCGCCAAGAAAGCGCCCCGCACGTTGACCACTTGCCTTTGCCCGTGGTGTGGTCCACAAGCGCGGACCTGGGAATCGTGTCCTCCACCACCCAGTCGTCTGTGGCGTCAGCATAGTCCGGAAACCAGCCGCAGCCGTCCTCCTCTTCGAATGTGCAATTGAGCGCTGCGTAACGCCCGCAGGAAACATTTAAAAAAAACGATGGATTTCAGTTGAATTCAAGATTCAACTGAACTCCATCAAAGGGAGTTAAATGAATTCAGTAAACTCCCCTTGATTGTTCTTAAGTGCCTAGATCATAAATAGGGTTACTTGCTTTCGGTGAATGCCAATAGACCCCAAAATAAAGCTTCCCTCAATTAATAAAAAGTCAAGCTTCAAGAAAAAAAAATAATCAACCACAATAATATTTTGCGATTACATTGAACGCAGACAGAATAAACTGCCTGCGAGGCTACTTCGTTCTTCGACAACCTGGCCCTTCATCTCGTTTCCTTTTATTTTATCGGTACCGGGACGTTTTTCAAGCATTCTGGGGACGAGACATTCTCTCTAGGTTTGGGGATTACATGCCCGCGTCCCGTTTCTTCAAAATGAGGTCCAATAACCGCGGAATCTGTGAGAGAAAAAAAATTCCTAGGAAACCCCCCCCACGAATTTTAAAAAAATAAATTAGCCCCGAAAACGCGGCATTCTTGTAATAAAATAAACTGTCCCCCCTTCCTCCCCCCCCCCCTCTTTCTAAGAAAAAAAAATTACCTCAATATTTAGAATGCGAGATTCGTCTCAAGCTAGGAGAGGTTCCAAAACATGCTTTTATTTTGGAGTCAACGCGTTGGAATGAACATATACACATTAAAAACAAATACAAATAAACAAAGCAAATGGTCAATGGACATTTGTCGCAACTGGGCTAATATGAAACTAAAAAAAAAATAAGATGCACCGCAATGGTGCAAAATCAACGAGCAAGAACAAAAAGAGGCATGCCATAGGTCGCAAAAAATCTACTATCTTGATGTCCCCAACTGCCTGAAAGCAGAATAAAGCAAGAACCGGAAGCATCGAAGTGAGAATGTCCAAAAGTGATGAATAAGAAAGATTGAAGTGGGATAGGATGTATTGATTACGGGGCTCTCAGGGTAGTTCTCAGCACTGATTCACGTGTTAGAAATCCTATGTTTTCATTTATATACACGTGAGAGAAAAATGATTGAGTTACTCATTGAAACCTCAACAGCTTAAAGAAAAGAAAGGAACATTTAACCAACAAAAGGATTAGGGTGAAAATGAGCTGGTGGTGGTTAAACATTTGACTACAAACCCCGCGACTGGGACGAGAAGGGACGGACAAACACAAAGTTTGTGTGTTTGCCCGTCCCTTCTCCTCCCAGTCTCGAGGTTTTTAGTCATACATTTAACCATTCAAAAGCGACCACCCAGGAACATGGGCAAAGCTTCAGTATCCGTTTCATTTAACAATAGACAAATAACGTGCATTCCAATTCTTAAAAAAACATTAAATGACTAGAGTAGGTATGCTTTAATAATTCTACGTTTTACACCAACTCATGTTTACAAACAAACCGGAGCGCCCCCTGCGGACGCCACCGGCGCCGCGAATGCGCGGTGGACGGTGGGCAAGAAGCTCGCCGTCGCCCATAAACAAACCATTGAATTGCGTTGTTGTTGGCGTCGGTGTGAATCCCCGTGCTCTTTTTTGCGTTGGAATTGTTGATTCTACGTCTTCCTAGCAATGTCTGACTACTTCAGCGGCCTCAGCGAAATTACCGAGGCTCGTTAAACCAAAAAACTTCGCGTGAATAATGTGACATGCGGCGATTCATTTCACGTAGACGCCGCAGAATGGGCGCTAAAGCCTGACTCCCACGATGAGATTCTGCTCGCTATTTTCAGTCGCGATGTCACTCGGGCTGCAAAAGCGTGAACCGCAGCTGAGATGGTGGACGTCCATACTAAAGACCGCAAGTAGAATCGGGCATTACTAGTCGGTGATGGCCACTGATAACAATGATCAACATCGTCTTGTATCTACTCTTTACACTTAGCCTACTTACCCCAACCAATCTTCAAAAATGTTTTGGGGCCTGAACTTACTTCTTACCGCAATTACCGGGTAAACCTTTGGTTTACGGGCCGCTGTCATTTGAACGAGTTGACGACAAAAAGCAGACATGTTTGAAAGAGTCAACAAACCATTGAAATGTCACGTTGTCGGCGTCTGTGTGAGTCTGCATACTTTTTTTCGCGTTGAAATTGTCGATTCTACGTCCTCATAGCAATGTATTACCACTTTAATCGCCTGAGCGAAATTATCAAGGCTCGTTACGCCGCTAAACATTGCGTTAATAAACTGACGTGTGGCGATTTATTTGCATGAACGCCGCAGAATGGACGCCAAAACCATGATGAGATTCTTCTAGCTGTTTTTGGTCGCGACGTCGCTCGTGCTGCAAACGTGTAGAAAGTAGCGGCGATGATCGACGTCGATACTGAAAATCGGAAGCGGGAACAGACCAAGCGTAACAAGTCCGTGATGGCCACTGGTACCAATGATCAACATCTTGTATCTACTGTTTACACCGAGCCTACTTAAGTCTTTTGAGGCCTGCAATTACTTCTTATTGCAATCACCGGGTCAAAGTTTGGTCTACGGGACGCTTTTGTTTAAACGAGCAGACGACAAAAAGCAGACGAAAGTTCGAACGATCAGGCGGTCGTGTGAATTTGAAGACGCAATGAACCCGCGGGTGGTCTGGGCAGCTTGGCGGTTTTTTCTCATTCATGTTGGAACAAACAAATACACCCGGCGACCACAAAGTGTTGCCCGCACAAGCAATCGTAGTTCGACAGCGTCTGGTTTGCCCTTTTCACGGCTACTATCCACGTTCTCTGACGAACGGAGGGGGCAGAAACACATGAACACTGATCTTCAAACCTTTCCAGACTCTCTTGATACAGCCCCCGTCGCAGCATTTTGACGAGAAGATAGGTTTTTTGTCTGGTTTCTCCCAAGAGAACACAGGAATGCATGTCTCGCACCGCGACGTCTGCCCACCGCCCCAGACCGGAAATGCGCCCGACGCGCCACCACCGCGGCGTGAAGTAGCAGAGTTGAGTTTGTGTATAGAAAATATCAATAGTTAGTACATGCCTAGGCCTATTGCCCCAATTCAGTATAACTAGCTATACTACATCAACTTCTAGCTAAATGCAAGCTACAACGTTTGTAGACACAATGTTAGCAATAACAAGCTAAATACCCACATAAAGTAAAATTCTATAGGATGGCACCGCACTAATCATATTCGATGAAGACATTCAAGATTATTCATTAAACTACGCCGCGGCTTAAAATTTCAAATGTCGGTGAGTACTTACATTTCATGCTCTGACTCTCTGGATGGCAGTCATGATAGGTGATTTCATCGATGCTAGTATTATCATTGGCTTGAAAGGAGAACTGCGAAACGCATGCAGAGACATATCAATAGGATGCACATTTTGTCTATGTACTAAAAAAGTGTGGAAATCTGACTTTCTCTTAAAGCAGTGGTTCTCAAATGGGGGTCCGCGGACCTTGGGGGTCCGCGGACCCCCAGGGTTCGTGAAAGCATTTTTGGGGTTCGCGAAGGCCTGCGTCATCAGTCATGCCCGGGAATAAAACTTGTATATTTTTCATACTGAGATGAAACGTTTCAATAATCGACTGTTTTCTCGTGTCTATGTCAGTGAGAGAAGTCAACTTCATACTAGCCTTACTTATATCTATCTATTAAATCGTTATCATAATTAACCTACCATACCTCTCCCTTCCCCTCACTACGAACGGGGTCCTCCATCATCTTTGCCGATCCACAAGGGGTCCGCGAAACATGAATGGTTGAGAACCACTGTCTTAAAGGGTAACTGCAAAGACAAAAAGTGATTTTAACAGCCTAATTGGGACTAGCATGTCACAAAACAAATCTGCTGCGAAAATGTTTTTTTTTTTGCAATTTTTACGCCACATGACGTAATTTAATCGTAGTCAGAACCTCTCCACATTTGAAACTCCCGCTCTTTCGACCCGCACGGAGGAGAAGTACGCCCCGCCCCTCAATCTGGGATTTGCTCTTGGATTGACTTGGCTGCGGAGTTGAACGACGTACTCAGCGTCTCGACTTTCGCTGCGTCTTGTCGAAGATACGCCGCGGATCAGAGGGGGGGGGGTGAAGGTATTGACGATGTACGCTCAAAGCTAGAGCCGGTTTGCTCCCGTTGTTTTTGTTTGGTCGGAAAAAATCTGGTAACAACGAACGGTAAACATGGCGCCGGTATTGTTTTGGTTTGAGGGGACGCAAAAATATCGGCGGTTTGGGAGCACATGTAGCGAAGACGTGACCGGAGAATTCCTCTGTGATGTTCCCGGTAGACGGAACGTATCATTCGTAATCGTTGTTTGTGCTTTGACAGCGAAGGGAGTCACAGGGTCCACGAGTGCGCAACCACAAGCCCATGTTAAAGACAGCGCTGCGTTGACTTCGGCGATCTTGTTCTGTCTGGTGCAACATGGCGATGCGACAAAGGACTGAAACGTTCGTGGTGTCTAATGCGGGGCTTGGAAGTAGCAACCCACACTAACACAGAGCGCAAATTGGTTGTTGTGGGGTTGAGGTTCAACGGGTTCAGTCCCGTCGTCGTCAGCTGATCCGGTCCAGCTGGTCCGGGAGGACGCAGCGAGATTCTTTAAAAGTAAATCTTCCTTCGTTTCATTTCAAAATGTGGAAGATTCCCAACGCATACCGTGAGTAAAAAGCTGCGGGCGTTTTCAACAAAATTACGTCGTTCTAATCGAGCAATAAACTCTGGATTATTGTCCTAAATCTGTCGTTTTCATGCTTCGTGTTGTCGGACTGTGTTTGCACAGAGACGTGTTTGTAGAGCGACGCACACCGCTCGAGTAGATGATTCGGTCCTGCAAACAACCGGTTATACAGAATTTCAGGGAAACATAAGTCACCACCGATATTTTCCTGTAAATCTTGTGCGAGTTTGTTGGGCTCATTATGCGGTGTGAATAAATTTGGGCAAGATTTCCTACCTGCTTACAGATGCATGAACTGAGAGCATTTTTTTACCTAGTGAACATAGTGCCTTTTCTTTATTTTGGGAAGAGGCGCTCGTGCATTTAGTATGGTACAATCACTTGAGAGACCAGAAATTGGGGAGGGCAAGCAGGCTTTCCCAACTTTGTCTCTTTTTTTTTTTCTGGCACTGCCCCTTTTTTCAAGTTGCAGTTTCAGTAGAATTACCTACTTGCAGGTACAAACTGCTCTAAAGCAGGTAAAACACTGGGACGTCAGGACGGTGCGGACTCCGTGTTTCGCGCTTTCCGCAAGGTGACTGGGGAAGTGCTTTTGCGAGGTATGCCGAATATGCAAACGATTTTGTAATTCCCGTCGTTTGCGTCTCTCCAGCGAAACGAAAAAGATGCTCCACAAAGGCGCAATCACAAGCCAAGATTTACGATAACAACACACATTCAATTCAAACAACCTTACGTAAGATGGTTCGGAAGCCGAGAAAAAAAAATCTGTCCGCTAACGCAAAATTTGGACGTCCGAAGGCTTCTGCGGACAGCTGTTACGTAATAACCTGGCTGTGCCAGGTTTTTTACGTAACAGCTGTGTCTCAGTCGCGGACGTTCGGTGCACCCGGTGCGGATCTCGAAGGCCTCCGAAGCGAAATGGCGAGAACATACCTGGACATGTTTGTCGCTACGCGAACGCCCTATTGCCTCCAGCCAAATAGCATTCAGCTTGTCATCTTTCGGACCGCAACGGCTGCTGGAAGACTCGCTGTCACGATCACTCATCTGGCAGCACTTTGCAGAGCAACGGCGCCGCTTTACAGGAGCTGACATTACCAAAAAGTTGGCATTTGCACGCGCAAGCAAAAAGAAAAAGCACGCTAAGAAAGCAAAGAGGAAAACGAAAGTAACAAACCACTCTATGAGAGCCAAAACCCTTCCGTCGCTTTCTATCACTAACAACTGCGACAGCTGCTAAACACACACTACTTCACTTCAGGTAGTCTCACTCAAGCACCTGGGTCAACACGAAACACTGATCACTTTGGCAAATCGACTAGTCGAGGTAGGCGAGACTGGCGGGAGCAGAGACTTCGGCGGCCATGAAAGAATGGCGAAGCTTGTTTGTTTCTTATGGTATGAATCCTAACGGACGTGCCCGTCTTGTAAATCTTTTGTAAAGAATAATAACTCTCATTACATGGCTTATTCTTTAAACGTAAAAATATGC
This sequence comes from Ixodes persulcatus, assembly GCA_013358835.2. Lineage (NCBI taxonomy): Eukaryota > Metazoa > Arthropoda > Arachnida > Ixodida > Ixodidae > Ixodes > Ixodes persulcatus. The sequence continues at coordinate 506,675 of JABSTQ010011293.1, forward strand.
CGCTCAAAAGGAAATTACAACATATCACAATGGTTTAACAACCAAGATCTAAGCTGTCAATCATTCTTAAGCCAATGAGAAGAGTTGCTATCGGACGTTGCTCCCTGTCGTATAGCAGCCGGTCCGTGATGTATAGCAGCCACTCCGTGACGTATATTCCCCACATTGTGGCGCGCGATTTAAAACAGACGCAATAGCCGCAAACTAAAATCAGTCTCGCGGAACACATATTGCTGTAAAAAAAACATTTTCGTGGAAAAGTTGTTTTGAGGCATTCTTGTCTCAATTAGGTTGTTAAAAAACACTTTTTCTCTTTGCAGTTACCCTTTAAAGACTAAAATAGAGACACACTTCTCAGTAGAAAATGTCATAGCTAACAGTTGTGGCACACTTTGTGGCACACTTTGTGGCACACATCAGCGAAACTTTCACCCAACATTAATAACACGTGATAATATGGTATTGTATCTTTCAGCGCCACCTCAGGGTCAGCTGAAGATTCAAAAAGGCATCTAGAAAAACACCACTTAAAACCAAGTTGTTTTAAGTGGTTGTTTTAAAGAACATTGGTTACTTTAAAGGAAAGGAGCACTATCATTTGCACCATAGAAAAGCCTTATATTTTTAAAATTCGTGTGCACAAAGAAAAAACCTCCATGTGAAGTCTTTTGTAAATGCCACAAATGCATTAGAAACTTGCTGGAACTTACATCAATTCCAATAAAAGCTGATGCAACAAAAAACGGTGCATCCCATAGAGCTGATAAGATTGCAGAACAAATTCCTAAATTATTTTGAATTATTAAAACTTTTCCTAAACCCTTCAATTATTTGACTTGAAGGTTCAACCGAATCCGCCATACTCAAGTCCAGTAGCCCTCAAACGGGAAAGCCTTTGACAGTTAGTTAAGTCAAGCAATATAGATTTTAGTGATGACAGCTGTCCCACAAACCTAAATAGACCAAACCATGCGAGCACAGTGAGTAAGGTTGATTACCCTCCATTTCAAAACTTCAAAGTTGGTTTGCATGCAATTAGATTTCATCATTTGCTCTTTTGTGATTTAAATCATCCAGTATTCCTTCTCCTCATAGAGCCGTGGATGGGATACCCCATCACTTCCGCCGCTCCAAAAGGAGTCCCTGGAACGTCAGCGGTCAAGAACCACTGATCAAGTTGATATCAGTCTTTTTATTATTTCCATGTGCCTAACACGTTAAGATAGAACTTCTCCCCAACATGACATACTAAGATTTCAAAAGCACCCCAAATATTTTTTAAGTATGCCGCACAGACGCAACTACAAACCAGAGGTGAAGGTCATAGCATTGCTAATACATCAATGTTTTAAACTTTTTCCAGATGTTAGGTACTATTTTACTTCTGTTTTCAATGGGTTTGCTGTTTTGGTTAAACTGACTACTGAGGTGTATGGTAGTCTCTAACATAGTAACAAATTATTACTAAAAACTGAACTAAGATCGTTGTCACCTCAAAAAAGCAACATTTGCTCAAGGTTTATACGTCACGCGAAGGGTTTTTTACAAGATTTAATTATCAGTGGTGAAAAAAGAAAGATGCTTTTTACGTTTAAAAATATAATGTTTTGATAAACTACCAAATAACGGTCATTAAATGCTCAGAGAATTATCTTAACTCACCATCAAAAAGTACAAATGTTTTACTATGATTCCTGCACTGAAGGCGAGTACGGGCTCTGGCCGAAGACCTACCCAAATGCCGCGAGGTCGGTTTCCAATGCTTGCAGTCAATTTCTTCCAAGTCCGGAGTGGGAAACCTTCACCGGCGGTGAGCACAGTCTCTTTGTAATGTATTGCACCCTTGATGGCTCTGCCCGGACTTACGAAAATCTCGAATCTGCCTGGTTTTGTCATAAAGAAATTGAAAGCTTTTTCAGTGAATTTTCGCCCAGAAACGCCAAAGGTTGGTTCGCACACTGACGACTGCTTACAAGTGAGGGCATTAGGACCTCCTGTGATACTTGACAGCGAGAGAACCCACTGGCACACTGGCACTTTCTATAAGGTGGCCCTTATGGGTGTTTTAAGTAAGGCATTGAGTAAGGTTTTGCACCACAAGTGTGCAAGATCAAATGTACGTACTATCGATGAGGAATGGCGGTATATGACATTATCGAAAGGTTTTCGAGCTGAAACGCGCCATTGTGTTCCCTCGTTGTAAGAGATTGTGACAACTGAGTGGAAAAGCCTCGAGGCTACAGAAACGTACACTGTGCCATCTATCATATTTCTTAAGTGGATGATGTTTTAGAAGTTAGACTGTGTTTTGCAGTTGTTATATTTAGCACAAACGTGTTTTAACAGTTGATTTCCAGCGAGTTTTGTAACCTTTGGCTGCAACAGCCGGCTGTAGCGACTGGCAGTAACGACTCCAAAAAGAGTTGTGCCTATAGACAACGAGATAAAAATTACGATAGCTTGATCAGGCTGACAAAGACGGGTGCACACAGAATGTGTGATAGACCTTCCCAGGACGAAGAGAAGGATGTAGCGTGCGACCGCTACATCGTGCCACACTCCAAAGACTTCGCTTCTGAGCGATTCCAACACCGGCCTTGGAAAGCTCACTCGGCAAAGCACTTGGCTCAAAATCTTATGGAGGCGACCTCAAATCCTGATGGGGGACTGTACCTTTTAATGCAGAATGTGTTTTATCAGCTGATTTCTAGGGCGTCCAGTAACGTTTGGTTCTAACAGTCGGCTATAAGGACACTTACGACTTTTAGGGAAGTAGCAAAAGTCACTCAAACTTTGTAAGGACACTTACGACTTTTGGCACAAGCAGAAGCCACTCAAAATTTGCAAGGACACTTACGACTTTTGGTGAAGTAGAAAAAGGTCATTCAAACTTTGTCAGGATATTTACGACTTTTGGTAAAGTAGCAGAGGCCACTCAAAATTTGTAAGGCCAATGACGACTTTTGGTGAGGTAGCGAAAGTCACTCAAACTTTGTAAGGACACTTACGACCTTTGGTGAAGTAGACGTACATGCTGACCCTGCATGCGTGGCCGGTAGCTCCCAAGCGAGGTGTGATCAAGCTCACGGGCGCGCCGTGAGCAATTGCTGGTAAAAGATGGCAATAAGTTGAAGCAACGGCTGTTAGAAGTTTCAATGTGGCAAATTGACTTTACAAAAGTTATAATTACATTTCTGTCAACCCCAAAAAAATGCATTATTCTTTAAACTACATACTTGAGAATTCAGTTGCTATGCAGGCAAAATGTACTTCATCGCACGCAGTGGCCAAAAAATAATTTCACGGGAACGCAAGGCGTGTGGAATGTGGGTGTCAAAAACCCACAATACAAAGTTGAACTGCCCAAGTTTATACAAATTGCCTAACAATAACCTCGCTGGTACATTGCTTTATTTCTGTGTGCAAATTACGCAGTACCTACCATAATCAAGATATTAGAAATTCTTAAACTTCACCACGGTTCAACTTCTAACCATTTTTTTTTTAAACTTCCGTAGTCCGCTCTGACAAACCTAAAGGACATCTAAAGTTATCAATAGTAGTAATAATGATCTAATGTGTATCTGTGTGCTATAGCTTTTCGGTAAGCCCTTTAAGAAATTAATTAATGTTCATTCAATTGTCAGCCGATTACTGGCAGTCATGCTAAATCTGGAAGCCTCCGGTAAGTTCCTGTATACATGTCAGTCAGAGAATAAAATTATGTAAATATTAGCTATGTCCTTCATTTACTGGTGTTAACTCTAGAACTTTTGATTAGAATAATTTATCTTAGCCGTTCTTCAATAAAACGATGCCCCGTAAGAACTTTCTATTATAGTTTAGACAGATGGTGGCAAGCAATTTCATCTGCTGCATTGCAGCAAACATTGCATACTCGGTGCAGTTTTTATTATTAATGTGACGATGTCACTGTTTCTAGAATAAGTCTTTTTAAAACCACCATAATATCTAGTTTTCATGCATTTGGCCACCAGAGGTACAGGCAGGCAACCAATTTAGGTGAACCCTGAAAAAGGCCTGTTCACAATAAAGACAGTAGATGCGTCAGCCCGCAACTACAAAGAAATAGACTCTTCCAAGGTGTAAACCGAGTGCGTTCCCATAAAAACGACTTAAACAAAACTAATTGACAGCTGTATTTCAATATATCAATCAAACCATATTTTATACAGATATGCAATGCATGAGAAATAGCGTTTTTATGACATTTTGTGATCAGCACACTGACTACTCATGTGAAATCACGTGTCACTTGATATCACAGTGTCAAGTACAGGTGTCAGGTGATGTCATGCCACACGGCATGGTGTAGCATGACGCATAGAATCATGTGACTCGATACAACATCAAGTTGTGGACTAACGTGACATAACTCACGTCAAGTGACCCGAAGTCACAGTATCAAGTCATGATGTCAAGTGACGTTACCTCACAAGACACAGTGTTATGTGACACTATAATGTTAAGTGACCTGCCATCAGACAACGTGGTCACGCGACATCAAATCGTGGTTCGACGTCACGTTACGTGGCACACTGTCGTGTGACATTAAGTTACGTCACACCACCATTTGACACCCAAAGTTACTACATCCAAAGCATCGCTGACACCCTAATGGGGTGACACTATGACTTCGCACCGTTTGTCCCGTGGCATCAAGTCATGTAGTGGACGTGCCGGACACGCCACGGACGGACACAAAAATTTGAGTTAGCTAACGTGAAAATGGAATTCTGAAAAAAAAAATGAAAGGATCCACCTACATCTTTAACTTCAATATCGTAGTCAGACAATGTGCAAGCCACGTCGCGCGCGAGATTACCGACGCCGTTACAGCGAAAAGGTCTGAAAAGAACTCACAAGGGTTGGCCAAGGTGAAAGCAGCGTAGAATCCCTTGGGGCTGTCGGCGCTGTCGGTACGGGGTAGCTCTGGAAACTTGTCGGGGTTGTTGTGAACCATCTGGGCTGACACGCGTTGCCAGGCGAGTCGTGTCTGGGACTCGACATTCTTCAAGCCGCACATACCAACCGAGAAGTCGCATGCACCTGCACATGAACGCAATGTGCACGCACTCGAAACAGTTGCAGCACTCACATTCAACTGCCCGAAATCCAAAGTAAAGAGCAAACACAAGCCACGTCCAACAGCCGACCAACAGCCAAAAAACTATGGTATGTCGAAAAGAAAATACGCCAACATAAAAGGTTGCAAAGTAATATAACAGTTAAGCTAAATTTTTCTAAAACTGATCTAGCAAATCTATTCTATACTTCGTTTCAGCTGAAGTCCAGACTCGGGCGACGCTACGAGCTGATGGGACAAATACAAAAGCCACAAAAGCGCGCAATCATTATATTCGTCACGTTTCTCTGCGTGCTCCATCATCCCTCAACTAATCATAAAAAGAAAAGGCGTTATGACTTTCGCCTTTGACGATACTTGTTTGGTTCGATTACCTCGTAGCTTTGGCTGCGTCTGTAATTAAGTCGAAACGAAGTATAGCGGCACAGTTTGTGAAAACCACTGCTAGTGGAATTACTGACTCTTAGTATGTTGAAAAAGGTATTGCAAAAAAAAAAAAGCTGGTTGACACAAACAACTGATTATAACTGAAGAGGCTAAAAACTTGTTTTAAGTCTCTTGGGATTGCCTACAACACTCCGGGCAGCGGTCGTAAGCAGCCTTAAGAGGCGTGAAACCAGTTTCTAGCCTCTCCAGTCGTGAGCAGTCGCAAGTCGGTGTTCCAGTCTTAGTGAACGTATAAAGTACAAGGATATATCTTCGCATGAGCATAACATTGAACCCCGTCTTTGATAAATTATATTGACAGAATGAACACACAGGCAAAAGTGTCTAACTGGGACAGGTTGGAATCTAAACTAGTTTCATCTGGGGACCATCCGGGAATTAATAGAGACCAAGAGGAGTTCAACAGGGGTCCAACTGTGACCAGTTAGGAGTCGACTAAATTTAGCCGTTTAACAATTTGATGTCAACTGCTCTGACCAATCCGAGTGGGAGAACGAGTTGGAGCTTACTAGGACCAGTCGAGGAACCAAATGGTTGGAGGGATTACCAGTCAGAGATTCAGTGGTTTTATCATACCCAATTGGAAACCATAGGGGGGAACTCGTTAGTAGTGTTTTTATTCGTTAATTAATAGATACAATTTATCAACTTTATTTGCGCATTCTTTTAATTGAATAAAATTTCAATAAATAAGTACATCAAATGTAATTAGTAATGGATAAAATATTTCTGCATAAAATGTGTTCATCTAAATAAATAAACATTTATGTGCATAAAAATTCATTATAACATGTTTAAGCGCATACATGTATTTGTTTCAAGAAATAAATTATTGTTTTAGGCAAAAAAAGCTCAATTATCACATTTAAAAAAATTGTCAAAACTGTTTGTGTGCAACAATCGTTGCACCGCAAACTAGTTTTACGCGCTGTCGAGGGAGGGCGCTGCAGCAGCGGCGCGGAGGCGCAGATCGCGGTTGGTTGGGAAGAAAGTGACATGGCTGCTCGACGTGCCGTGTCGATGGACGGATTATGTTCAAAAGGACAAGGTTCTACCTACGCTTCCTTCAACTCCTACGGAGATACGGCATAGTGCCAGCGGTAAACAGCGAAGATAGGAAAACGTAAAACTCCTTAGTAAATATTTCGGTATCTGACGCCAGTCTGTTGCACTATATTCGAATTCAATTCGGAATTTCACGTCATTCGTTAGGCAATATTGGTATTTCATTCCTTTTGGAATATTGGCGTTCGCACACCTCTAGTCTTATCCTTTTTCCGTAGCGTTTAACTTTAATCCGCATTTTTCTTCACTGCAACCCTTCTGCTGCTTGAACGACCTTTTGAAAAAATCTCGAAAGACAGCAGGGAGAAATAGAGATAGAGAAAAGGTAGAACAGCTGCCCATCTGCCTCCACCCTTCCTTCCGCTCTCCCATTTCCTTTGCTGCCTCCGTCGTCTGCTACAGCCTTTACCAACCGTTCCAAGGATTCATTTTGATGCAGGAGATGGTGCTAAACTTTTTGCAACAGGGCTCACAGGTAGAAGGCCGAACAAACGCCTAACTTGTCTCACGTCTGGCAATTCTGCGTGCCTGACTTTGGCCTAACACGATTCCGCTCCAAGGCAGTAGTTAGTACCAGAGTACATTTCTTTGGCATTTTGATGGATTTTCGCTGGGTCGCCACATTACTGCCAATGTGCCAGACTTGAGCCAAAGACGCAACGTGTGAACCAAAGAACCAGCATTGAAGCCTAAATCGTTCCTGTTTGGCAATTTAAGCCCAAAGTTGCCATTGGAAAACCGAGCAACCAGAAATAAGACCAAACTCTGGCACTCATTTGTTTACAAATTTTGGCCCAACGATGACAGGCGATAGCAAAGACATCAGCAGTGAAGCCTAAATTTGGCACTTGTTTGGCTCATTAGACCCAAGATACCCAGACCCTGGCCAAAGCATATAACGTTTGCTTATACCATGGCTTCTTTCAGCATTTTAATGTACTAAATGTCCCAATAACTTTGGCTCAAAGAACTGTGCTACCTGGGCGCTATTCCGAGGACCACCAATAGCTTACCGCACTGTGCTTCGTCCGAGCCGTCGCTGCACTGATTCTTGAAATCACACACCTGGTCGAGGGGAATGCACCCTCCCAAACTGGCGCAAGCGAAGTGGTCCTTGGGGCAAGCCTTGGGGGCCACTGTTGTCACCCTTGGGGCGGGTGGCAAGTGCCCTGCAAATTGTTGCCGTTGGCATCAACGAAATATTGAGATACTTTCGTAAGTGGGTCGATCTTCTTTCTGGGCGACTCCTACAATTTTTGTCACAAGGACAAAATGTTCATAAAAAGGTCCTAATTTATAGACATCTCTATATTGAATCAAAACATTACAAAGTTTTAGTTCACTTCAGGAATTTTTCCACACTTTCTCAAATGCGTCGAACCAGTTTTAGACAGGTGAGGGGGATTGGATTCACAAGGAGAAAATGTTAACAAAAAGTTCATAACTTACGAATTGAATCGTGAAGTATGAAAACATAGCACAGTTTCCACCCTCGTGAGGAGATTTGCAACCTATTCGTAAGTGGGTCTAACTTTTTTCAGACGGACTGCAAACTTTGCTTTTCAAGGAACAGCAAAACAGTCGTAAAAGTTCTTAATTTATAGAAAGCTTGCTAAAGTATGAAAACATTACATTGTTTGAGTTCTTTCCTGGAGTTTTGCTATAAGTGGGTAGAAATTATTTCAGAGGGACAACAAAAATTAGTTTTGCACGATGCAAATTTTTTATATAAAATGTTCCTACTTTTCAAACATCTTTACAAAGCGTAAAACATTTATGTAGCAAACATTCCTCTGTTATTTTGTTCATAAAGTAAAAATTTGTTTAATGCTTCAGAACACCTTCATTAAGTAAAAAAAATAGCTTTAAATGAACAAAGTATTTTTATGCTGTACGAAATATAAGAATTCATTTTCATGCCTCATAAGTAGGGTGTATACTTTCCGGTGTTTATTTATGACAAAAATCGGCGGATGTTTATCGGTGTTTATTTATTTCACCAATACCGGTGCTTTTCGGTGAATTTTCTCGTCCAGACGCTAAAAACGGTTATTATCGGGGGAAAAATTGCGAATGTAAACTACCATTGGAGACGAAAAACAGTCCAAATTTTATTTACATATTTTACACAATCTCTTTCACACTCGATTATTGTAGTATTTGCAAGCACACATTCCTAGGCTCGTGTCTGTCAATGACGCTCGCTCCTTCCTGTTGACGACGCACAATTTCGAGAACGCCCGCTTAAAGGGGCGGTGCAACGATTTTATGATTAAAAGAATTTGCATCTTGTCATTTTTACGTTGTTTATCGTGTCCCAGAGGATAGAGAAAACACCTCCTTCATTAAAAATGTCGTGATTCCGCTGCACAATCGCAAAGCAAAAGTCGAGCTTTTTCGTCCACCTGCAGCCCCAAGTGGCAGCCGAAGGAACTACGGCGAAAAGATTACGTGACCTCGCTCGGCTCTAAGCTGCAGCATAACGCCGGCTAATGTCAGCAGAGAGAGGGAGAGGAAGCGTCCTCCGAGATAGCACACGGGAACCTACACGGCACTCCGAATGACGTCACTGGGAGTGCGACCAAGTGTGACCCTGAAGACTGGGAGTGAGTTGAGGGGTGCCCGAAATGCCAATATTTATCTTTTTTTTACGCAACAACTAGGACACGCAGGCGAAATCGGTTTTCTGTTCTTTACTTCAGAGGTGTCAGAGGGCTACTTCCACAAATCTTTGACTGAAGTCCGGAAATCGTTGCACCCCCCCTTTAACATTTGCGCTAGACACGGGAAGCCCCAAAACGTCCAACGATGCTTGGGACAGTACTGGCCAGTTGTGACTGGCCTCCCGCGGGCGGCCCAGGAAGACCGCTGACCTTGGAGAACAGTGGAACAAAGCTACTGTCCTCCAAGAGTCCAAGACCATGTAGGTCACAACAGAAAGACAGGCAAAGTGCATGTTTTCTGGTAACATAATGTGTTTGACGGAAGTTTGCGTATGACTTTTTCAGTAAAACAAACATGACATTGCTAGAAAAATAATAATTAGAAACCGGTAATTTTTTTTTTTTTTTGAACAATTTTTATTTCCGCCACTGGCAAATGTTTATTGATGTTTTTTCATTTAAAATTGGAAAGTATACTGTATACAGAACGTTTTCGGTAAAAACAAAAAAAACAAAACAGCGCTTGCTCGAAAATATGAAAGAACCGGTGTTTTTCGGTTTTGATTTTGTATTTTCGACACCGGCGGATGTTTATCGGTGTTTTTCGGTTAAAACAGGAAAGTATACAGCCTACTCATAAGCTATGAAAACGTCCATTCATAATGAGGGTTTTTAAGCTTTATAAAAACCTTCATAAAATATCAAAAACACTTTTACCGGAAACAAAATTGTTTGCCTTTTTTATGTTAAAAGGAGGACCTTAATTAGGGTTCCGTGAATACGGAAACTTTCCACAAACCCCGAAAAATTAACCCCCTAAGCCAGTTTTGTCGAAATTGGGGAAAACCGAAAAACCCCGAATTGGAGCTGTGAAGCTTCACAAAAAGCATTATGCTTTACGAAAATGAAATATTTGTCAAGAGCTTTATTGTGTGTTGACCCTGAACACAGCCCCCATAAACTGTGCGCGAGACTGTTTTGGCCTTCGAAACCACGCGTTTTATCTTCTTTTTCTCTTATCGGTACGGAGACGTATTTCAAGTAATTTGGACATGTGTATGTTCCCTTGAGGTTGTGGAATCCCATGCCCGTGTCCTATTTTCTTCAACGTAAGCCGCGCCAGTCTTAGATTTTGCCGGACACCAGAAACTGATAACGAAATACACTCAATACGTTGGGAAAATAAACCTAAAAATACCCGAATTGAAAAAATAAACTACAAAAACACGACACCCTCCCTACAACTCATCCTGTACTAGTGCATTCATATTCCGAACTTTTTCAGCTTAATATATCTCTAGCACCATTGAACATTTGCAGAATAATAAGGACTGGAAAAAGGTGTGACAGTTACCTTAAACAAAAGCTATACTCTTTGATTTTTGTTTCTCAAATGAAAGAAAAATTGACAGAATATATCGGCACATTCGGGAACTGCGAGATTCGCATTTTAATAAAAATGCTCAAGTTCTTCTTTTTTGTACGTGCCAACCTTTGAATGAAATGCTTGATTTATAACTGAAAGAGATCACTTGACGAGGAGAAAGTACAACCTTCATGTTTTACGGCCACAGCCGTTAGTGGAAACCTCTCCGGAAAAATAGCAAAAACTGCAAAACCCGGTGGTTACGTCGTCAATCGCACAATTGCTATCAGCCGACGCATCCGAGGCTCCCAAGGTGCGCCCGCCAACGCTGCCCAATTTATAGGACACCAAAAATGTTTTCTGTCGAGCCGGATTCGGACCCGCGACCTTTGGATGACGGAAAGCTCTTCCGCTAGAGTCAGCAGCTCTACCAATCGAGACATCAAAGAAACAAAATTCGGAGTATTAAATATATACTCTTCACTCCAACTCTGCTTTCCTTCGATAACGCTTCTTGTCTCGCGAGTCTCCCGCGTGCTTCGCAACCCAAGCGCGGCGAAATTGATCAAGCACGTGCTAGAGGACAGGCATTAGAAAGATACAACGCGCCAATCTCACATTAACCCTACCTAAAATTCAAGACCTGCGCCTCCCCCATCCCCCCATTTCCCCCAAAATGCCGCTACTATATTCTACAGGGTCCGATCGAGAAAAGTAAACCCTACTTTTCGGCCCGCGTAAACAAACTACGCATTGCAGAACGCTCAAACTCCGCCAGAATGTAACCCTAGCGGTCCAAGCAAAATGCCAACGTTTCATCGCGATCCGATAACCTAATAAAAAATTATAACTGATTTTCTGAAAAGTTCAATGGGAAAATGGCGGCCGACGGAGTTTTCGAACACATGGGGCTCTATGGCGCCAGAAACCGAAAACGGGCAAAAATGGGCTCCATTTTCCCATTGAAATTGTCAGAAAATCAGTTATAACTTTTGATTAAGCTATCGGATCGCGCTGAAACTTTGGCATCTTGCTTGGACCGCTAGGGTTACATTCTGACGGAGTTTGAGCGTTCTGCGATGCGTGGCTTTTGTACGCGGGCCGAAAAGTAGGGTTTACTTTTCTCGATCGGACCCTGTATTTCACCTTATGATGTACCGCAAGAAAGGCTACGAGCGCGAGCTCCTTGCTCTAGGGTACATCTTGAGCTCGCGATTCTAGCCTTCTCTGCGGTGCAAGATAAGGTGAAACGGAGTGTAGTAAATTCATAACGCTACTCGTAACCAGAGTCAGCATCGATGCCAGTATTCTCCGAACGCCTCGTAACTAGCGCGGCACTAGCGCGTGACGACGCCAAACCGAACGCGTCCCCCGCATCGCGGCGTCTTCCGTCAAGCTTCGGAGCGTTTGCCTCTTGGAGCGGGTAGGGGAACCACTAACGACGACGTTGTGCGCGGGCCTCGTCTTCTAAGTGATATTGAGTGGACCGGCGCACGTGCACAGCCATCCGAGCAGATGAATTTGCGCATCGCATGGCGCGCAAATTCATCTGCTTAAATGGCCCGAACGACCACGGTTCGTCCTTGGCACGGGAACCTTGGCAAGCTCGTAGATTGCCCGAACAACGGGACTGTAACATGCGGCGCGCCGAAACGGCTCGTCGTAGAAGGAGTACGGACGAGAAATGGGACCAGAATCGAGAGTGAAAGCGAAAATGGAGCGAAAATCCTCGGAATCGCGCCGGGAGGCGGCGCAGAAACGGCGACGACGACGTCACGACCGCAGCGACTCACGCGTGTGCCAAGCCGCTGTCACTCTGACACGCATTACGCGACGGCGTCAATGTCCTCAGACTCTTTCGAGAACAATCCACTAGGCACCTGCAGAACAGACCTGAATTACGATGCAACAGCTTCGAAAACCTATTTTTGCTGTCTGGTTAGGGCAGCTTCATTAAATTTCGTTTCACCTCGACTCCAAATGCAGCCGACTGTAAGCTGATGGAACCGTTCAAACAGTGACGAAAAGAGTTCCGTCCACATGAATGGTTCGGCTATTTTAGAACGCGCCCACAAACATGACGCCCCTGATCGATTGTGATTGGTCTCATCCGTTCGTTGGGTCGGTCGCCTCCGGGCTAAAAGTGAAAACAAACATAGAGCTGGATTATACTGTAGCAGATTAACTATAAAACAACATTGCCACTAAAATATATGTGCCATTAAAATTTACTTCGGAGGTCACAAACAAAAAACATGCAACTGCTCATGAAAAAATTCAAATTCATGAAATGATATTTAACGTCGATTTCTACAATACTTCAGCTAACATGATCTGATGGGCCAGTTGGTTATACATAATACAGACTGCAGCGCAAAGGACAAGGACAGGTGAAAGACGCAGACAGGACAAGCGCAAGGGATTACGCCAAAGGGGCAGACTTGCATAAGTTCGGAATCGATAGCCCTTTCGGCGAAAGAGGTAGATTTTTTAAAGGGTGTCCATAATTTACCTTCCTTCTTTCTTTTACTTTTAAATGTCGTCGCAGAGTTACAGCTACACCTCCTAGAAATGAATACCGTAGTGCTCTTGTCGTGACGTCGCGAAGGAAGGCCATCGGGGGCGCGCGGCGAAGCGAAGGCAACGCGTGTGGATCGACCGTTGTAACGCGCTTTTAGTCACATACGCGTGCCTTATTAGCTAAAATGAAAGCTGCAGATAGCAAGGGGTCTCGAAAATATTTTATTACACGGGCAAAATATTACACCACTAAATAATCGGTATGAAATGGTACGAGGTAGGCGTATAAGAGAAAACATTGAGTCACGCAATTATTGCTGTAGGAATGCATATTTTACACAAAAATACTTCGACAAAATGGCGAGACACGCCGTGATTGAAAACAGCAAAACAGATCACAGTTAAAAATCAGGTAAACGTAGTCAACGCAGACAGGGCTAGACAAATGTCAATTACGATCATGTAACCGATGTTATCGCGTGCAGTCACTGAATTCTTGCATCAGGCTGGTTACCAGTTAGACCAGCCAGGCTGGTCTAACTGGTAACCATGCTGATCTAACTGATCACCAGATTGCCTTCTAACTTTTCACCATATTGGCCTGACTGGTCACCAGATTGGCCGAACTGGTCAGCAGATTGGCCGAACTGTTCACCAGACGCCGAACTGGTCACCAGACTGGCCGAACTGGTCCAAGTGGTAACCAGATTGACCAAACTGGTCACCAGATTGGCCTACCTGGTCCAACTGGTTACCAGGTTGACCTTCTTTCTCACTTTATTTATTGGCTTTCTCACTTTGATTTATTGGCTTTAAAATAATTACGGCATGATCGAGCGTTTACTTTTTACTAAGCGATTCATCCCCTGAGCCGTTCAAAATACTCTCAAGGTATGACATTGCTGGAAAAAAATCAACATGCTGGGAATATGTTTTATTGCTTAGGTGGTCACCGAGAATTTCCGTACGTTCAAAACGACCAGTACAAACGACGGAAACGCAGAGCTCAGAAGTAGTTATCGGGTTAGTGTGCTGTTGTATTGATGTTTGTATGTGCCGTGTATGTGTATGCGCTCAATGTATGTTCAGCTGATGCTTGTAGTAGGCGTATTGTGTCTACATTTGTGTATACTAAAGATTTCCGAAGCGCAGTGGTGGCGTGAACAAATGAAAATATTTTTTGGCGAACCAGCGTGACAAGTCAACCAGTGTGACCAGTTGAACCACCATGACCAGCTCAACCGCCATGACCAGTCGACCAGTTTGACCAGTTCGAACCACCTTGACCAGTTTAATTATTATGAAACTGGTCAAACTGGAGTAATAACCAAGTTTCAAACTGGTACCAGTTTGAACCGGTCTTTCCAATAGGGAAAAGTAATGTAATTTCGATCAAATGACATTATGGGGTCGACAATTCGCTTGCGACGCTGGTATAATCACTCAAGACCGCGAGCTGATTAAGTCCCATATCATTTAATGAAAATATATAAACTTTTCCGTGTAGCAGGGGTATTAAACTTACCTTTTAAAGTCAACTAATTTACTTCTCCCTATGAGATCGACTTGCCTAGAACAAAATATTGCATTTGTATACAATAATACTATTACCCTTATACAGTTAAGATTCTAGTATAAAAGCGGTAAAGGCAATAAAATAATATTAGTATAAATAAACATATAAGCAAAAACAACGCACTTTGTATAATCACACAAACTTGTTATTCACCTTCCAGTGAAAACTAGAATATTACCACGCGCATATTTACAAATTTCGATGCAACCGCACACGGATAACGACGAACAAGATACCATTTTATGACGAAAAAGCAAAAACAAAAAAACAACCCGACTGCAGCACTTTACTCGCATCCACATGACGAAGAAAGCCCGTAAATAAGTTGTTTCTCACCTGTCGATCGTATCCATACGTCCCACAATATCCGTGACGAAAACATTTGAACACTAACTTTAAGTCTCTCTGTCGAAAGAGAGGTCTATCGATAATCGACCAGTGTCATCGTTGGCTAGTTGCCACACATGTCACTCAAACCGTAGCAGGACTTGTTCCGCGTATCCACGTAAATGCCGTAGTATCAAGCGAACACAAAAAGAACTACCCGAGACTGCGGTGACGACCAAGAAACGACGGGAAGGATCAAAAGAAAGGAAGAAAGAAACAACGAAACACACACACACACACACACACAACCGCACGCACGCACGCACGCACGCACGCGCACACACACACACGCACACACATGCGCACGCGCACACACACGCGCGCACACACACGCGCACACACACACGCGCACACACACACACACGCGCACACACACACACACACACACACACACACACACACACACACACACACACACGCACACACACACACACACACGAGAACAGCGGGCGGCAGCAGTGTGGGAGGCTTAACGTAGTCGACCCATCTCTCGCTCGCGTGCGCTCCCGGCGATGACTGGATTTTTTTCGGTTCCCTTCCCTTCTGAAAGTCTCAGCGTTCCTTTTTAGACAGTCAGCATGCTCACACGCAACGCAAATTTACCAGAATCAGAGCCCGTAGGGAAGAAAATGTAGCAGCGGACCGGTTCGTTCAAAAAGTGTGGGGATCTGCGGGATTGCACGTAGTCCCGCGGTTACGTGGATAATCATAAATATAAAATTGGTACCTTAAACCTCGGTAGCGCGTTGTATATTGTGTTTAAATTATATATATAATAAATTGTACAATACTGCGCTTTTAAAACATATATTAATGTCGAATAAACGCTCACGAACACCCCGCGCCGCTCGTCAAGAAACGTTTTTTCACTAGAAATGTTTCTCACGTAGTTGCGCTATGGACTTCCTTCTCCGACATTGTGACGTAACCACTCGGAGCGCTACGGCCTTCTCTTCTAGGAGGTGTTGGTTACAGTCATCTCTTTCTTTTACATATCAAGCTTTAATGTCTCCTGTAGTTTAGGTTAATCACTATAATGATGGGAATAAGTAATGAACGATATGTATCAGTTTTAAAATAAACAACACGGCAAAGACTAATTATGTGGTTAGACATTCCTTTCATTATTGAAATTTAAAATACCCGTAACAACTTTCTTCTCCTTTACAACCTTTTCATTAAATGACAGTTGTGAGTTCAGCGCCTGTCCTGTCTCTGTCTTTCGCTTGTCATTGTTTTTTCCGCTTCAGTGTGTTCTATCAACATCAGCCATTGCACTATGTTCCTCAACATCACCAAATTTTAGTCGCGACAACATACTTTTCTTCCGCAGACTATTTGTTAAAAAACCTATCTCGAGTTGTTTTTTTTTGTAACGAAGTTTACCATAAGTCACCTTTCATAAAACCCATGTTGCAGCAATACAAAACTGTACCTTACAATGCCAAGTGATTCAACAAGCGTCAATACTTCATGAACCCATTAGGCACAGTAGCTTTGTACCATAATTTTCTGGCTACGGTCCGTGAACTATACATGTGTGGAAGTTGAAATTTTATATGGTGCGGAATATCTGCAGGTGCAGTCTCGACAGGATTTTTTTGCCCAATTTCCTTCATGATCACGACACGTGCCAAATTTTGCATAGGATGTGTGATGATTTATAAGTCAAGTTTTTTTAGGGGCTCATAAAGCAGGCATTTCCCAAGGTGTGCTGTGTATGCGAAGATCTATATGCCGACTAAGCGCCAGGCGTAGACTACGCAAGGGGTGACGACTTTCGAAGGAAAAACTTTTTTTTTTCAACCAAAATCCCCTCTGCGGATTTTACACCAAATGCAGACTATAGATCAGAAAATACGGTACACAGAACGACAAAAACAGTTAGAGTGAGAATAGACAAATGCATTTTAAACCCTTACATTGAAATGGGCTGCAAGTTGGGGTGAAACTGACATCGTCGATGGCAACGTAGCCGGGTAGGTCTCTCGCCCCCTCCACAGTTCCTCCAAAGGACACCTGTCGGAAATCATTGGGTCATACGGTTATAAGTTTTTTTCATTCATCGGTCGTCATTCACCTCTATGATTACCTTGTGACACCAGCTGAAGAGGCCAATTGGTCGATTTATTGGCACTAACACCCCAAAGGGCATATTTGGTTTTGTTGTCAGAAACGATGCAAGTTGTAGTCATAGACGCAAAAAAATACCACAACGCGAAGAAAAAAAAAAACGTTCCTACGCGCGCGCGCCTTTTAATTTTTTGCGTGTTTCGCTCCCGATATTCACGTCCTCTCCTCGCTTACTTTTATTTGCGAAGTAATCGATTACGAAATTTAGAAGTTTGTAAGCGACATTTTTATCTTATTTAATAGCTGCATTCGAAAAACATGTTTTTTTAACGCAATTGCGAACGCACAAAGGTCTTTTTTTTTTAAATACCGAAAATCACAGTCCGGAGTGATGTCACAACCTGGCTTTTTATCCTCCCTTAAAAAAACATGGCGACGCTCGACACATGTAGCACTGAGGATGATCGGTGAGTTCGGGGAATCGGAGGAAGTTCTATATTTAGGTGCCAGACGACCTCTCATACTTCTAAAAGGAAATCGTCAAACGGTGAAAACAACTGCGTTTGGTGTCTGTTCATTGCAGTTTCGGTTGTGAGTCCTCCGGGCCGCCTTTCACGCAGAACCATCGCGACGTGGCCCCTCACGTCGCTCACAAACGTCAACTTCGCGTTCTCTTTGACCTCACGCCGTTTCAAAGAATTTGAGATCGCTGAAAGAGTCCTAAAAGAGCTTCAAACTCCAAAGTGAAGCGTCGTCTGCTCACAGCGATAGGCGGAACGCACGGAGCGGCTGATCGCGGGTCGCGGACAAACACAACACGGAGGCGCGAGAGAAACTCGAGTTGCAGGACGACTGAATCTTTGACGCCATTGCACTGTCGCGGATTGCGCGGGAACTTCGAATTCGGCTTTTCGAAATCGATTTTTTTTTTTACTTTACAGATACTGAGGCCCCAAGTTTCGAATTTTTAGGGTATTGTACAGGCAACATTTTTAATCGTTTCGGATAATAAGAAAAATAAAATATGGGTTTGATGCATCGGTGACCTTTTAAATCAATAAATTGCTTAAATAATTAACTATCAATCATACTGCCTTGGGCATGACCGAGAAGGAGCGCTTCTCCTTAAATGAAAGAAGATGCAATTATAGTCTTACCCCGAGTGTAAAAGATTAGGAGGCCAGAATTACATTGAACGGACAGTCTCGTCCTAGCTCACTCCTGGACATTCTAGGCCGAATCTTGGAGAAGCAGAGTGTAGCAGCGAAGGAGCCGAGCGTGGTTTCGCCGATTCTCTCACGGCGAATTCCACTCGGCGTTTTGGAGCGCGCCGGGATCGTCTTTTCTGGAGAGCGCCTATTTCACTGGGCAATCAGGATCGAGATGTACGTCTTCCTTTCATCGTTTTGAATCAGCTCCCACTCCACATCTCGGTCCGGATCCGAGAAAAGTCGGTCGGCAGATTTCGGCGGATTCGACCAGAAGCCAGTCTGGCCAGCCCTCGGCGCGCACACGTGACTTCCTTTCTCGCCGGGCGTCTCGCTGATCTCTCCTCGGAAGAATTTGAAAAAAAAAACCTCTCGCGAAGTGTCGCCCGCTTTATTGCTGCTGCTACAGCTTGCTGACAATTCGCCGTCAAGTTTACTCGAGCAGCTCCTCCAGCAGCAGCGGCTCGAGTACCGGCGACGGCGAGGATTACTTGTATGCCCCGCATGCATTCGACTGCCTTTTCGGATTTCCGCAGAAGGGGCCGAAAATGGATACGTATTTAGGCACCGTTCGCGAGTATTCCGATGAAGAGGCAAGTGGGCTACGCGGCTACGCGGCTACGCTGGTACACATCGCTTATCGACACGCCTCTTTCACATCAGAATTAATTTCGCTCGTTCGTTGAACGCGTGCTTTTAGCGACGCGATTGCGAAAACATGGGCTTCGAGCTCCGGGACTGAGGGAAGGAAACTTTCGGGAAGGTGAATGACGGGAAGGCATCTGCCCATCCTGGAGGGGGGGGGGGGGGTCATGTTCCACTGGGGACCCGGACGCGGTGCGACACCGTTCGGATCGCGTGCTCCATCTCGGATCTGGTCTACTGATCCCGGCGCGCTCCAAAACGACCAGTGGAGCTCCAAGACCAGTGCAGTTCGTCATCAGATTCTCCCGACGACGAGGCACATTGACTCTCAAGCAAGCCAGCTGTCACGCCGACGCACTGTCGCTCGCATATCCCGCCGTCGACGCTCGCCTTGCTTTTTCAAAGTTTTTTTTCTACATCTTGTTTCTGACACAAGTTCGCCAATTAACCCTTATGTTGAGTTTATTACTCATACTTAATGTGTCTTAGCCTTCATCGGTGACAATATTACGTCAATTAACAAATTATTAAGATTTCTAGTGATTATCTAGTTGATTCCTTGAGAGCTTGACTGATCAATAAATTATATCTTGATAAATTAATGATAAGCCACCATATGATCCAGTGTTTCTAACTCATATAAAAGTAAGTTAACTATAGAGCAATATTTATCTGGTGACATTGCCTTAAAGGCCAATTTGACGGTTAACCAATTGGTTGAATAATTGCTTTAATACTAATCTTTATGTCAATTAACAGATTAATTAGATTGCTGGAGACTATTAGAAAGATATATGATGGTGAAATTCTCTTGAAAAAGCTGAATGGATGATTGACTAATCAATAACATATAGATAGATTAATTACAGCAGTCGTCACACTACTCACTTAACGCTAGCTCAGTGACATTCCCATAAAAGGTCAATAGTTCACTTCTTTAATTATAATTAGCTAGTTACAACTCTGCCAGAGATCAAGACGCATCACCTGGAAAGGTTCATCCTCTTGGAATGTCACCGACGCTTCGGTGAAGTGAAAGAATTCGGATGGGCGATCACTCCTCCAAATCTCCTTGAAGGCACCGTCTGACGTGCTCCTTGTGTTCACCGTGAGCACCCCCGCCGCCGGGCCTCGGATAATGTAGTGGAACCTCATCTGAACATCAGTTTCACATTGCATAGATATCGTAAAAACACACAAGTTCATTGTAAAGGACTTCGGCTCAAGCAGTGCTTCCACCACAACGCAGACAGCTTCATGAGGTTTAGGCATAAAGTGCTAGACAAACAGCTACCTAACAGACACAGGATATAGCAACAGTAATCCAAAGTAAATCCTTCTCTGAAGCCAGCTTGGATCTGACAAGCACAGTTTCAGCTGCCAAAGCTGTAATGGGACGACAGCTGTCCCAACCTAATCTGACTAAAGATAATCTAACCTACCTAGCCTAACTTAATCTAGCCTCAGGTAATCTAACTTACCACAACCTAACCTAACCTAATGTCACCAGGCTTATCGTAACCTAGCCTAATCTAATCTAGCCTAGCCCATCTCAACCTAGACTAATTAAATCTAACATAGCCCATCTTAACCGAGACTAAATTACTATTTGTGCTTTCAGAAAGTGCTTGCATTATGATTGTATAATTTTCTCCATGTTTTCTCTTGTACCATTTTTGTACCACCAAGTTGTATTTCTCTGACAATAAGGGGGCCATGGGCTCGTCAAGCTGTCTCGACACAGCTTTTTTCCATGGTCCTCCTCCAGCGATGTATCATTGATGGAAATAAAATGCATTATTATTATTAAATAAATATAGGAGCTGCAGAGAAAAAGCTTCAATAATAAGCTTGACGAGCCCAGAGCCCAATCGGCAGTTGCACAAAGGCGAAAAGACCCGTGTTGCAATGCAGCCTCTCTTGTTCTTTTTGATGTCTTAGTTGTCTTAGTCTTAGTTGATGTCTTAGTGCGTTGATATCTTAGTGTCTTAGTTGACGTCTTAGTGCGTTGCAGCGCCGTTTCTTCATGCGCACATCTTTTTGCACCACTAGCAGCGGGTCTGCTAGAAGCGTGTCCCGGCTGGGCTTCAATGGAAAGACCGCGGCCAGCCTCGGGCCGGTGGGAAGACTTCAGCGGGTCGTATAGGGCCGGCGGACCGTGGTTAGAAGGCCCCTGATCTAATCTGACCTAATTCAACTATCATCATGTATTGTGATGCTTGTAACGTAAAGTAAGTGAACAGAAATCGAGTAGAATTTTGAGCTTGAAAATTGACATGGCCCCTGGAACATGAGGTTAGAACCGTATTTATTATGTTTATTTGTCGTTTTGATTACACAACCACTGCTCCTTCTGTCGCACGATTTATCGTGTGCCGCAGCCTGTAATACATTTTTTCACGGTCAAGATTTAAGAAGCGCTGAGCCTGCTTAACGAGTCATTAGTTTGGGAAAGGTTCCAACGTGGCTATAAATCTCTTCTAACTGAAAAGCTTTTAGAGAGCTGCTATGGTGCACACTCTTTCCCCAGACGTCATGTTCAGAATCTTCTACATATTTCTTTGTAACGAAGAGTCATATTTTGATTCACTTACCCGACATTCCGAAGAGTTGAGAAGCTTGGGGCCAAGAATGCTGGCAGACGTAGTTCTTGTGTTGGATCCAAGGTAAAGAAATTGCCCTGATATCAACACGAAGCAAAGTGTTTTAGTTGTTTCCATATAGACTGTAAACGTTCAAGTATCTGTCCAAATATCAGTGTACACTGATTGAAACTTCGAATAAGACGGTAATATACTAAAAATATCTCAAATATTTCGTAATAATTAGGAGCTTGTTCGATGTTTCTTATGAAAGATTTTTTTAGGTCCACTCTCCTAATTTTCCTAATTTGGAGCATGAGTGCACGGCATGGCGATAATGCGTGCCAATATTCTAAACTTTCAACTACTGATTCGAAAATAGAAGCATTCGAGTTTTGCTTCGCATACCACGGTGTACTGAGTATATACTAGAAAATTCGACTATATTAATTTGAGACGTGTTAAAGTTTCTCATCAGAAAATATTTTCGGTCCACCACTGTTTAGTATCTTCCCAGCGTGATACCTAATTCAAAATGGAAACAATAAATGTAACCATGTGGGTGCTATTCTAACTCTCGAGTTAATTTCCATACATAATTCTTTATGAACAGTGCTAACATGAATTCGATTCTTTTTTAATAAGTTTAGATCTACAATTTTCTAATTGATATTAGACTTAGTTTTATCTTGGTGTAAATTTCCAAAAAGAAGTCTATCATGAACATAGTTAAATCTTTAAAGGTCCATTTGATATTTTGTGTTGCCAGATCGGTAGCCACGCATTTTACGAGCCATATATTTCTCGATGTGAAAAAGCGCCGATAATGTTTTCTGGGCATTTCTTAAGTTAAAGTCCAAAAGGAAGTAAAAGCTTTAAAATAGAACCGAGGAAGTTTCTAAGTGGGTTACAAAATGCTCGACTGACAGGTGAAGAAATGCTCTCTCGATTATTTCAAGCTACACGCAATCAGTTGCCAAACCTTACTGCCGATAGTAAAAAAGTCTAAACATTGGTTGCAAATTTGAAATATGTGTCCTATGTATTGTAACTAATAAAATCTACTTCTTCTATGCAATATATTGTATTTGTACCATGCTGTATTGAGGTAAGTAATGTTTTTATCGTTTTCTAGGTCGTACACTTCTGCTTGGACCTAAATAAGTCCGCAGTATTAATAAATAAATAATATATAAAGGTTCTTTCATTTTCTTGAAGAGTGAACGTAGATCCAATTTCAAACATTGATAAAAAGTGAAAGCCCTTTACAACTCCCTGTAACGCCAAATTAGAGCGCAGCTCTTGAGGAGGAGGAGGGAAGGGTACTGGGGGGGGGGGGTGTCACGTGACCTGGGGGTGTCACGTGACGATGCCGATGCCGATGACGTCATCAGTGACGATGCCGATGACGATGCGGATGCCGATGACGTCATAAGTGACGTCACTGATGACGTCATCAGTAATGATGACGACGACAATGCGGATGCCGATGACGTCATCAGTGACGATGCGGATGCCGATCACGTCATCAGTGACGTCACGTGTCCCATAATGCACCGCGCGGTTACGCCGACGGCGACGGCGACGCCGACGCTGACGCCGACGCCGACGACGCTCAAGCCGGAAACGGGCGCCTAAGAGCTGTGCTCTAAAAATGGAGTCACGTCTAGCTCTACTAGTGACATGGTGACAGGCACCCTGGTTGAACATAATTTCATGTTTAACTCCACCAGCGATGAAACTTTTTCCACTTCATAACTAAATTAGAAGTGTGAAAAAAGTTTCGATCGGCAATGCGGAAAGCACTAGCAGAAGAAGTCAGAGGCCAGATTCACGAAACGATCTTATGCCAAAATGTGCGAACGACAAGACGCAAAAATAAATTAGTATTCACGAAACGAAATTATCGTAACTTTTTCGCAGGTTACGATGGAATCCTACGACAGCTCCGGAGCTGTCTTGCGCACTTTTTACGATCAAATCAACATGGCCGACTACGTCGCTAGTTGCTTGGTCGCGACGACCAACGAACATTTAATTTTCTACGTCCTCTTCTCGCGCGTCCAGACTTCAAGTAGAAAGGAAAAACAAAGATGCACTTGAAACCGAACACGACGAACATGAACGCTGGATCCACAAACGCCAGGGAAAAGCTACAATGGCAACGACCCCACCGACCAAGCGAGCTCGGCAGAATATAGGCCTAGCAGGCACTCCGACCTTTGACGCATCATTTCTCCGACGGACCTTGGTCAAGACCGTCTGCCCAAGACCAGCTGGCTTGCTAAATGGAATATGCCCACGCGACCCTTGTGGACCCTTCCCGTATTAATAGTTTTATCGCTGAACATTTTAGATTCAGAGGTAAATCTATTACCCTTGCCATCACCTTGTTTTCCGAAGCAGCAGTGACAAACGCAGTCGTCGGAAAGGGACTCTTGTCAATTAAATCTGCTTGTTTTGTGTTATATAGAGCTCAAATAAACGCCATATAAATTACCTCCGCAACACGGTATGTACACTTTGTTATTAGTATTCCATTTTTATTGTGACACAACGGTACGTCACTGTGGACCTATAACAATTCGTGGGAGCTACGCGATGCCGATCCAACCTTTTTTTGCTGATATCACATCAGTATCGAAGTGCAATCGAAAAAGATCGGTCCCGCAGCGCTTACCAAGACGCGGTCCAACAGCGCGAATCCAGCACTTCGATCAAACGCGCGCGTCCACTCCAAAGGTGAACAGGTATTTGCGTGGCACTTAATGAAACTCTCGTAGTTCAAACATCTTTTTAACGTCGGCTCGCTCCTGCATCTCCAAGGCCGCGAAATACGCCGCTGAAGTTTGTTTCTATCTACGCCGCTTCGCAAACGATTGGCACGGGCCGTCTTTTACCAACGATGAGAGTTGTGTTCACATCTTAGCGATCGAGT
Organism: Ixodes persulcatus; assembly: GCA_013358835.2. NCBI lineage: Eukaryota > Metazoa > Arthropoda > Arachnida > Ixodida > Ixodidae > Ixodes > Ixodes persulcatus. Next base: position 531,252 of record JABSTQ010011293.1, read on the forward strand.
TCGTAGCAGTCAATGAAGGCGGATATCCCGGCTTCAGCATTCGGGCGCGTTTAAATAGTGTTAGCGTTGACATATCACTGCACGGACACAAACCCTAAACAAAAGGTGACGGAGAGGCCGCCTCTGTTTGTTATTAAAAATCCACGTGCTCCGAACTGCTCCAAACCATGCCGAGCTCTCCGATTGGTTGTTCGTAATGCCGAAGGCGCCGTCACAATGGCAGCAACACTGAAAGTGCTAGTTTTAGAGCGCAGCTCTTAGACGCCCGTTTCCGGCTTGAGCGGCGTCGGCGTCGCCGTCGCCGTCGGCGTAATTGCGTGGTGCATTATGGGACGTGTGACGTCACTGATGATGTCCTAAGCGACGTCACTGATGACATCATCGGCATCGGCATCGTCACTGATGACGTCATCGGCATCCGCATCGCCATCGTCACTGATAACGTCATCGGCATCCCCATCATCATCGTCATCATCACTGATGACGTCATCGGCATCCGCATCGTCATCGGCACTGATGACGTCATCGGCATCCTCACGTGACCCCCTCCTTGTCAGGTGACCCCCCCAGGTCACATGCCCCCCCCCCCCCCGAGGTCACTTCACCCACCCCCCCAAGTACCCTTCCCTCCTCCTCCTCAAGAGCTGCGCTCTAATTCGGCGTTACAGGGAGTTGTAAACGGCTTTCACTTTTTCCGTACAAAAACGTCGCTTTCCTTCTCTCACTTAGGAAGGCTTTCGTGAATACCGATTTCTCCTCGTCTTACTATGCTCTTACAAACTTCTTAGCTAAGTTGTCGTAAACTAGAAGCCCTTTGTGAATTTGGCCTCTGGTTCTTGCAGCTGCAAGATGTTAGTGCGCATTCGAATACAAATACCTTCTTTGTTGCCAGACGTATGGTCTCGCGTTGGTTTATCTTTCAGACTCCAAGATGGAGACGCCCTTTCCCAGCCATGGCCGACATTTACGGCGGAAGCGCCGGGTATCCAGTCGCAAAAGGAGGAGTCGAAGTTGCACCGGAACTTGAAGTCATCTGACGAATGAGAAGAAGCGAAAAAAAAATTACACCATCTTCCCGAGGGGAACCATGGGGTGATGCGGAGCATCGGGGTGGTGCTGACGCTTGCTTGCGCCAACCCACTAACTGACGGGACTGTTGCTTCCATCACACTTCATCGGAAGAACGGAGTGAAGTGGAGTCAACAGCGGTGAACTGATGTAGCACGAGTAACTTTGAAAGTCTAATCAGACCGCACGGTAAGGCGGCGCAAAATGCCCTAACAGCGCTTGCAGGTTTCCTCGTCGAGACCGGGCTGGCCGGCGAGATCTAGGCTGCAACGGACGCGAGCGGTCGGGAAATGCTAGCAGACGACAGCCGCGGAGTTGCGGGGAAAGCTCACCCCACTAGAAAGGCCTGGCCTGGCGCTGCGACCCGCGCGCCGAAAACTTTCCTCCTTTCCCTCCTCCGGGGAAACATGGTTTCGCCTCAGACCCCGCCCCGGTCACGTGATGGGGAACGCGCGCAGCGCGCTACCGCTCACACTTGAAGGAAAGAAGACTAGAGGAGCAGAGTTGCGCATGCGTAGTGTGAGTGCGGACTACGACGCCGACGCCGCGGGACATAGACCCGAGCAAGAGATGCTCCGCATCTAAAAAAAACACAATAGGCACACTGCTTTATGATTAATCTAGTCTGTCTTCAATCAAATTAAGATGCAAGAACAAACGTTAAAAACAGTATTTTCATCTTGGTTTACATTTTTTGCGTATCTGCCCAATGAACCACGGGAAAGAGTTGAGCACGTTGGTTAAACATATTTAGGAGACACCAGCTGAACAAACCTTAAATTTGTCCTCCTTACATTTGTAAGCTTGGTTTGTTCAGCTGGTGTCTCCTAAATATGCCCAATGAACACTTTCGTAAGAACGTTAGGAAGTATAACCTCAAAATCCTCACCACACCTCGACAAACAGGTGCATCTCAGCAGAGGCAAAAGGGTGTGACCTTCTTAAGTATGAACTCAAAGATGCCTGCCACGCTGCGAAACTCCAAACATTCTGTCAAAGGGTTTGCAGAAAAGGTGGCTCATAGGTGCTATCAAATCGGGAACAGAATATATTTCCCAAAAGTAAATGGTTGATACACATCCCGAAGTTGCTTATTTTAGTAATGCTGGAAGGTGAGAAACAAAATTAAAGGTACTGCATAATTTTGCTTGGGATCTGATTTTGTCTCCGTTATTGGACTCTTAACAAAGATTGTCATTTTTATGGCTTTTCTAGTGCTAGCGTGTTTGCTGGGCGACACTGTTAGCACAAACACGACATTGCACTTTTCTTCGTCTTACTCAGAGCATTGACAAGCATCAAACTTTACTAAGTAGGTCGCTGCCCTGAAGGGGGGCTTTCCGCTGCACTTCTTGTTGTTATGGCAGCCGTTCGCATTTAAGACAAAAACAAGAACACATGTGATCACTTGTTTGAGCTAGCAGTCTTGCACTGCGCACTTTGACCACTCATGTCAAAGACTCAAACGGGACTCCTAGCATATCACATAAAATGTATGCCACATTCTCAAAACATAACTATACCCAGAAATATTTTGAGGCAATGTTTTTGTTTGTTTAAATTGACACAGAACGTTGTCAACGGCTATAAAAATATGACACCTGAGAAGGTTTCCACGACTGCGAATGAACTTACCGCAGTTTTCTTCGTCACTGTAGTCTCCGCAGTGATCGACGTAGTCGCAACGGTAATCTGTGTCGATGCTGACGTTATTACGGCACAAGAACTTTCCAGGCTCCACTTTGACAGAGGGCGCTAAAAGACATATTGAAATTTTATTTAGAATTACAGCAGCGATGTTCATAAGCGTAGCCTCATTTATTTATATATTTATTTACAAATACCACTAACCTCCTTTTGAAGGTCGTTCTAGGACGGTTTAGTACATAGAACTGGGCAATAAACTATACAGAAGTATAGTGAAATGTAGAAACTACACAATGGTAATTCATTCATAAGACATTCTGATGAAACAAAGTAAAGCTCGATTATTTATAAATAGGAACCAACACAAAAAGCAAAGACCTTAGGTTACGCTCTTCTGAAGAGAAGCTTGCAAGCTTAAGTCAAGGAACTAATAACCCAAGCGATGATTGAATATAGCTCGCGGCAAAACCTTTTTTGACTGTCGTACAAAACGTTCATATGAGGTTTTCTACGAAAGAAGCTGGCGACTACTGAACAGTTGGCAACCTACTCGGCATCGTGCAGTCCTCGAAAGTGACGTCATCGATTGCGGTGTAACCCTGAAGCGTGGGAGACTCCTCAACACGAAATATAATCTGTAAGAAACAAGAATGCAGGATGTATCCCACTTTGTTCCAGGCCCGTAACATATTCCACAGATACACAATATTGTATGTCACTGATCCATACATTATGTTTGAAAATATAACTAGGATGCAGCAGTAAAAGTGTTTTCTTGCGTGTAAGTATTTAGACAACAGGAAGTTGGTCGGCCCCAGTGGGTATCTGGTGTCTGCTGTAGATGAGTAATTTGGCCAGTGCACTACCACAGCTAGCCTTAGGTCTTTATTAGGAGTCACACAGTAGAAAAACAAGACTCCACACTGGTGCGATGCTCGTCCTGATCGAAACGGGCAGGGGTGGGGATTGAACCCCAAATCCCTGGGATCTATAGTGCAAACTTTGGCTCCAAGCTGCGCTGTGCTGACGCACTTCAAGATTTTAACAATTTCTCGTTACTTTCGAGTCAACGTCCCCCCCCCCCCCCCCCGCAACTTACCATCAAGTCTGTCCGATAACGACCAATCAAGATCTGCCCTTGGTTCCAAGTCCCTTGGGGCTGACGTTCGCCGAGTAGCGACAACTCCCACAGGCTGACGAAAAAGTTGTCCACACGCATGTTCGCCTCGAAGTTGTAGGTGTGGTCTGCATAAGAGCGAACGAGGCAAAGATTTACTGGCACCTTAGAACACGAATTCTCAGTGTGGGTTCCTAGGAACACAGTGGTGATTTTTACGACCCGGGAGCTCCCTGGAGTACCAGTTAGTGGGTGCCCCGAGCTGTCAAAATATCTTGACCGTCCCTGCCACTAAGTAAAGTATTTTCCAAGTTTGAGCACCATTTTAGAACGCACAACTATGGGTCAAACGATGCCGAATGTATAAATGTTTTTAGATTTGTAGGCCTCTGCGCTGGTTTATTAAATCAGTGCCGTGTCTGGGGGCGAGTTTCTTGGTCACCAATCAGGAGAGACTAATGTTCCTCGAGATAGAAACGTTTAAGAGCACCCCCCCCCCCCCGCAATAAGTTGGGTGGGAACAAAATGGCCCCAAAAAATATATCCCCGAAATAAAGGGCTCCAGGGAAAAGACACCGGAAAAAACGTCAATGGTAAGAGTGATCCCAAGTGGCAAGTAGAAAAACACGCTCACCAAGAATTAGAAAAAAAAATTCCCGGTTGAACTTATTTTGTAATGGAAGACAAAAACCTATAATATTTCCTCATCACAGTCCTAACCACATTCTGGCTAAAACAGCTACTTTTGTTATGTTGCAGTGAAAAGAAAGAGCGAGGTGCACTTCAACACACTGGCGCAAACACTCTCAGTACATGCAGAAACGTTAAAATTCGTTGATATAGAGGCCAGCAATCGGGAAGTCCTAGGTTCTTATCGTCCCAGCAGCATACTCCTTTGAGGTCCTTCAGACGACATTGCATTTCGACGAGTGCCGACTTGCTCCTCTCCTTCGGAGGAGAGCCGACTCGGCCCTGTACCATCTATATGGTGACGGTCGTATTCTTTTGCTTAATGCGTCGATGTCGTTTGACGCTGTTGGATGGCTTATGGCCGTGTCGGCCAAGGCTCCCAATCCCAAGCCTTCTATTCCACGCTTCACGCCAGTGCGTCTAAGGGCATTCCCCTGTTTTTGTGTGTGTTTTTTTTATAAAACAAAACATTACAGAACTTCAAACCAGAATGCGATTACTGTTTGGGGGTATGTGCAAGCTCTATATCTTGCATTTCAAAATGGATTTCGCTGGAAATATATTTTTTCTTACTTTCGGTACTAGTTTTACTTACTTGCCACTTGGTACTATTTTTTCCGGGGTCATTTTTTTTCCGTCTTCTTTTTCCGGGGACTTTTCCTTCAGGAAAATGTTTCCTCGCTATTTTCTAAAGTAACAATTTTTCCGGGGACACTTTTTTCGGGAACACCAATAAATTACATGGCTTGAGGAAGAGTAACGCCCAGTTTTTCGGCATGAGTGAATAAACGATGCATTGCAGAAAGCTGATAATTTTGTGTGAATGTAATGCTAGCAGTGGCACCACAATGCAAATATTTAAGATCATGACATTACCTGGAATAAAAGATGAAGCAGAAAAACAGAGCTTTTCTACGGGCTAAAGTGCACTTAAACCTTATATTCGTCACACCACGAAACAGTAATGTGGACACCTATTACAAAAAGAAAAGGCTGCCAGCAAGAAAAAAACCAAGAGTTTTTTTGTTTTGTTTTTTTGCTGAAAAGCTTGTTTTATTGAAGCTAATGCCCCGAAAACCCAAAATGCAATTTCTTGGTTTGAGGAGTATTAGGACTTAGTTGATGTCAGCTTAGAGACCTTTCGTTTACCTGGTTTATACTCATTCTCTCAAACGTTCGAATGACCGCTAGTATGGCGTTTTCAGAGGAACATGATGAGCATCTCAGACAAATGAAGAAATGTTCGGAAAGAATAAAAACACAGATAAATAATTAAGTTTGTAATGTCAGAAGTTATGAACGAACTTGCTCAGCTTGAACCATAACAACCTCTTCTGTTGCTCTTGTGTTTCAACATACTACAGAAGCTCTCTGTAGTAGTAAAACCAACAGCTGTATCGTGTCTCTGACTCACTGTATAAGTACCTTTTATGTTAGCCTAGCTCTCGTAACACCCTAGCTATATTCTGTCTGAAGTTTCATCCAATCGCAGCGGACGCTAGCAGCCATCTCAGCCAATTTAGCTCTGTGAACGTAGCAAGTGATACAGTCTCCGCCCGTCAATGCATCCCCTCTCTCCAATGTCATGAACACTCGCACGGCCTTGGATTGGCTAAAATTCTTTGCAACATCCTCTGCGGTCAGTCAAAAAGCGAGACGGAGTATAGTTACTTCGATGACCCTACCTGTAATATAGAAAACGCTTCTGTTCTACAAAAATGTTTAACAGAGGCACAATTATGTTCAAAAACTGATGGTCATGTTTAGACTGTTTAATAAGTCATGAAAGGCAATTGTTTTGCATACCTTGTACATTTGTTTTAGGTATTTCGGTGACCTGCAATGTTATTTGATTAGGCTAGGTTTTTAATCATGTATTTTATTTCTTTGATTATTTGATCTTACGAGTGTTGTGCATCCCGTACTCCGTTTGTGCGTAGTTCAAAAAAGAATCACCATCACTTTGATACATGGCGGAAAACACAAAAGCTAAATCGTCGGCGCGAATATGGTATCGGCACAGTGCCAAATGCAGCTGCCCTCAAAAGCACATTGAGATGTGTCGTTGGTTGCCAGCCAATGACTGGGGGGGGGGGGGGGGGGGGGGGGGGGCAAACGTAATAACAAAGGGAAAGTGGCTATATTTCTTTCCATTGGAAGTCATTTCATGAAGTAGGCGTAACTTTAATATCAGAACATGTTGAGACCCCTCTATGTTGTCTACTAGTGAGATTGAAATGGCAGACTTACTCATGGTGAAGTAGTTGTACCAAAACTTCATCACGCAAAGCGGAGCAGTGTCACGAAAATTTGGGCTCCGTGCGTCCGCTGACACGCTCGCAAAACGAGATTCTTGGCTGGCACGAAGCAGCAGGTACGACCCTAAAGCAAGCAATGTTGGAGGTTAGCAGAGCCAACAAGAGGACTTCGATTCTGTCACACTATACTCGTGCTTTGACTATGCATGCTCACGAGATGCCAAGGTGTTACAGAAGGCAGAAGGCTCGTGCTGGAGACAGAACTTGCCCTGCATTCTTAACCTGACAGTGCAGGAGTTAACATGAATATTCTAGTCAATTGGTCTGATAAAAATGTCTCCTGTAAAATTCCGTAAAAACGCACACCCAAAATGATAGGATAAATGGCGAAAATTATAAGGTGACTTATCTTTGGGTATGCCACAGAAAATGTTATCAAAAATTTGTGAAAAACACTGGGGAACCCAGTACAAACCACGTGAAACAGGAAGTGATACCACAGGTTGCAGACATGGCGAATTAGCGTTCCACGGTGTGACACAAAAGCCGAAATTGGCTGCAAACTTCCATGTCACAAGAACAAACAGCCCGTATTACGGACGCAGCAGAATCGCTTTTCGTGCGATAAATACCTAGGAAGCCAGTACAAACTCTTGTATCACACGAACCCATATCGCGTGCGCAGATCGCAGACAAAAAAAAACAACGTGGGAACGAACTACCAGCTCGCATGTCACAGGCACATATCATGGATGCAGCAGATTCACGTTTCACTGTGTGGTAAGCATATGAGAAACCGCTACAAACTCGTGTATTATGGGAACCGATATCGCGTGCGCAGATCATCGACAAAGAAAAAACTGCGAGAACAACCTACGAACTGGCATGTCATCGGAACAGAAACCGCAGATCGAGGACGAAACAGATTCGTCCGACACAGTGCGATGAACCCACAAGACCCTGCTACCAACTCTCTTGTCCCATGTACCGGTACCACAAATATCGCGCAGTTCATGCGATTCCCGTCGGACATCGCGTGATATCGGGGGGAACCGGGGGAGGTTAGAGGGTTGGTTTGGAATTTTTATGCTGCAGATATTTAGCCAAAGCAACAGGATATATATGCGATCTGTCAAGGGAGGTAATTCCTGCGGGATTTTACGGTAACTCATTGGTGTAATATAGACCCTTAATTGTGGAATAAGCATCTTTACTGTCCCAAATCCATGCACAACAGGTTTGATATAATCATCTCTATACTGGTATATTGCTCAAATGAAAATGCTCAATTGTTGCATTAAACAAATAAAATGTTGTTCAATTGGCATTCCTAGATAGAGTACTGGCTGGCGGCCGTAACTGTGTTCCCGACTGCTGAGCGCATGCTGTCGACAAGCTTTTACAGTTCTTTTGCAACGTGCATTCACCAAGATTGCTGATCTTAGCAGCCTATCACGGTGAGCTCATTCTTAGCAGCCTATCAATGTGAGCTCATTCTGAGCATGCGGTCCGGAGAGCGCACTCAAATATGGCGTCTAGTGAGTACTTTTCAGCTCGGCCAACTAAAACTACAGTTTGTCCTTCAAAAACAATTCTCCAATAATTATCGTAGTTTGATAAAAATAAATATCTATTAGTTCAAAATAAATGTGCAATCTGACAATAAACCTTTCAGTCCGGCCAATGAAAATTTCCATGCTCCGAAAAACTGGAGGAGAGGAGAGTAGGAGACGAGAGAGCGCAAAAACGTCAGAATGCAGAGCCCAGATAAGAACGGACACAAGAGGGACGTGGAAAGGGCCACACATGCCACGAGGTTAAGAACTGAACTAGTAGATGACTGCTGGAAAACGGGTCACAGCTTTGATTTTAAAGCGCAGTGACCTTGGTGCGAGAACAAAGGTGGGGCCCACGAAAGTTTCTGCAGTCATGGTGAATTCATAGGGACCTATCCGCTTGCAATACGAACAGAGGCCCCCTTCGAGAAATGTGCGTGCATGTCCTTAACTAGCCCCCCGGTCTCCTGTACAACTCTCATTCGTGTACCTGAACACGCACTGATTATGTCTCCCGCGAGGGAGACGAAACTTTTGGTTAAATTTTTAATATTGTTACGTCAAAACTGCGTAGTTTGCTTTATCGATAAGAATATTGGCTTTAAGAGCATTTTGTACCATCAATCTGACCCCAATATATTAAAAATTGATTGGATGCTGCCTTGCACGCCTGCTTAAGAAGTACCGTTTAAAAATTTTTTATGAAATTTTTATTGTTTCCGTTTGGTAGGGCCAGGGGGCGCGCTGAAGAGACACCAGTGGCGCGAATTCGCCATAATGCAGCGTTCGCTCGTCCAGTCGTGCTGTCAGTTGATATGGCGAGCACCGCGTTGCAATATATTTGCGGCTCTCTGTCTGTTAATAAACGGTGATCTTTTTTTTCTTTTCAGGGAAGCAAACTTTTGCGAAGGAAAGGAGATAATCCATGCAAAAGAAAATTTCTCGACAGCGAACTGCTTCTCGCAAGTGCAAGGCGCAGCCTCGCCTATGGCATCCTCCTCAAAATCACTGATGTTTTTCTTAATGTTTTCGCCTCCTCTCAAAAGTTTCAGCTATTCGGACAAAGAAGAGGAGGCTGTATTGTTTAAATTGTCTTTTCGCGCACAGATGCGCTCTCGCACACACTGCTTGAACTCGGGCAAGTGCTCTCAGAAAGCCGGAGTTAGCGGCTGCCAGAACGATGCCGCTGCTCTTTTAAGGGGGGACGCGGGTCCTAAAAATGCAAAAAATCGCGAAAAAGTTAATTTTTTAAAAATCCTGTATTTGGGTGCCTTACATATCCAAGCACCTCTCTCCAAAATATTATAGCGTAATTCGAACTCAAAGTATAAAAAAAACGATAATTACGTCGCGCGGAACGCGCCCAAAACCTCCCCGAAAGAGAAAACCGACGTCGAAACGCGCGCCCTCCGCGCTCCGCCGGTGCGCGCCCATTCGCGGCCATTTTGGTCTTGTTCGAAAGCTTGCTTCTTTCTCTGCATTTTTGGCGCCATAAAAAATGGCGTCCGCCCGGGAAAAGCACAGAATACCGCGTTTCCCCGGAAAAAGAAACCGAGCTACTGATTGGCTAAGAAGCACGGGCCGCAGCGAGCGCTGTCGCTATTGGTCGAAGCGCATGCCTCCTCTCCTGAAATATGTGATTCTTCTCTCCCTCCTCTCCTTCCTCGTGGCGCGGAAGGAGTCGGGAGCAGTCGATATCTTTGTTTGTCGTCTGCTAGCGGTTGCGTTTTGGCTTCAAGAACGTTATTTTTCGGCGTTCGCCTGCTTCGTTTAGCTCGACGTCTTTAGGAGACATCGGTAGTGATCGCAATGCCTAGCGTGAAGTTTTCAACGCAGCGTGCGTACGGCAAGTGGAAGCGTCGGGCGTAGAACAAGAGGACTTCGCTCGTATCGCCAGCCGCGTTGCTTGCGGCGGACATGCGGCAAGTTCAGCTGCCAGCAGCTGCATCGTGTTCCGAGGTGCCCGCCCTTGATGTGAGCAATGAAAAAGACGTTGGCTTCGGCCCTGGTGCGTCACGATTCGACTCGCATTTCTACACGGCAAGCGAAACTGCTCAACGTGCGGCGCGGGCTGACGAGATGAAGGAGGATTTGGCCGCGAAGCCGCGAAGTCTGCCACACAACGGAAGTTAGACCTCCTCAATGTCACTGTCAAGGATAAACAGACAAATTTCGGCACGCAGTTCGTGATCGTGGATTTGAACGTGTTGAACATGTTCTTCGCGACCGCCAAATGTGAGCAGTGCGGAATGGCCGCGGCCATTCAAAAGCTGGTGCTTTGAAAACGTCCCCGCGTCCCCTAAAAAAGCCCTTCTGAGGGCTAACCAATTGTTGCATATGGGGCTGATCCCTACCCGTGTCTCTCCCTTAGTATGAAATTCAAACCAAAGGCATTCCACCCATCTAAAGCTTCAATGTTGTTAGTTATGCATACCCAAATTTCTAAGTCGATTTTCTCAGCTTTGGTTTTTTTAGCCTCTTCTCCGGCCAGGAAGGCTTTTTGATTCACTTGCGCTCAACCGATTTTCATAAACTTAGTACTATTTTCTTTGGAATGAACTAGACTGCAAGCTAAAGCTATTTTTATTATGATATTTTGTGGTATATAAAACTGGCATTTCATTATTAGACATTGTTATAGCCGCTATTGCATGTCTTCTATTCACTTTAATTTTTTTACATGATTATATGCTGCTAAAGAAATAAAAATAGCTTTAGCTTGTATGGCATTTCTTTGGGAATCAATTGATACCCTTATTTCATTAAAATTTTAATAAGAAGGTTTTTTAAAACTTTTCCTAAAATTAGCTAATTAATATTTTATTTTGTTGATAACTTTTGACAAAGAAGAGGTATCTGAAATCTGATTGCAGTTATGAAATCAGCACAATAAACTGCATGCCTGTGCAAAAAATCATTGAGATAGACCAATAAACAAAAAATATTTTTTGAGAACCCACTTCCTCCCTTAATTCGAGCGAAAGCAGTCAATGACGAGGTATGCACAATCAGAGCGCTACACTAGGTAAAGTTGAATAAAAGACCGAAGGGAAACGCGAATAAAACCACCGCTCGTTTGTTCGCAGGCATTTCGAGTGGATGGAAGAACATTATTTAGAACTTTACTATACGCCGTAACACCTTCTTGTGTTTGCGTGAGTTACTGACGCACATACGTGCGTCAGTAACTCACGCATACTCTTATGAGCAAAAAGAGTGAAAGCTGATGGATTTACATTTTTGCCTATACTGCCGTCATTTTTTTTTTTACTTTTTTTAAGTGCCCCAAAATTATAATTTTGAACACAGTTGCGGGTGACTACAAGTAAGTTTTCTAGTGGGATTTTTTTCTTTACTGTTTAGGCGCAGATGCGCGTCACATATATAAAACTCCTGCACTTGAAAAAGGTAGTGAATTTAAATTGTTTTTCTCATTAATTGAAGAGCGTGTTGGTAACATTCACTGACAAACGAGTTTTATTCTTTCTTATGTCAGACTGTTTTCTCGCTGCGAAAAATGTAGTTGATCTTGAATTTCGGCCATGCATTTTCTGTTATTTATCTTCGTGACATGTCCTGTATTTTTTTATGTTGCGTTATTTTGTACATTTAATATTGCTAACCCGCTCTAAACAACCAACGCTAGTTGGTTGACCTATGAATGTTCTAGTGTCTAATGTTTTAGAGAATCTTGGGTAGTAATTATGCATGTTGTAGGCTAACTACGTCCTTTTAATGATATATATATAAAGACTAGAGTACGACCGCTGGTATCAATTCCTTTTCAATTACGCATTGAAGTCAATGCGCAATAAGGGCTACGACTACCTGCCTCATTTCACCTCTTGTCTTCCTCCAATTTCTCGTTTCCTCTGGTAAGCATCGGGGAACATAATTGGCAGTTAAGCAATGTGAGCTTGATTCACAACCTTAAATTAATTTTTTTTTAAATTGTTAGTGCATATTTTGGTTTCTTTTGTCGACAATCACGGGTAACCATCGTATCTATTAGAGTAGCAACTTATCGTAGAACCTTAGCTGCGAACTGGCGAGCGCGAGCTCAGTCCACTATAAATGTAACTGCACGAGCTCCCCCAAGCAACGCCAAACTCTTGCATGCTCCTGCGTGCGATCTACGAAAAGCCCATATTAACGTTAGAAGTAAGCGTAGTTGAACTACTTAATGATGCGAAAGATAGGAAAACATTAATTAACTTTGCCCTCCGCTCAGCTGAGTATTCAGGCTCCTGACGGTCTTTCTTGAATCACCACCCAGGAAACGAATAAAGCTTTCCGGGAGACATATATTTGCATTAATGTTTAACACGATGCTGTGGCATTTCACTACCCAACTATCCCTGGTGCCCCGACATTTTGCCTTCGGCACATTACTTTACGACGCACGAGGCCAGTACGACAAGCGCACCAGCCTCCCGCGTCTTCTGCTCCACGTACGCCTAACTACTATGGGTGCGTCTCGCCAGGGGGAGGAGTGGCGCTGCGTATGCGTGGGGAAACGTCAGCCGCACAGCCCTATAGACAAGATTGCCGGAGATACCACCGTTTTCTCCTGAGGAATAAATAATTTTTATGAAATCAGTTAAACTTTAATTTAGATAATAATAAATAAAATATACACCAACCAAATTCTCGTTTAAAGGCGGAACCCTACGTTTCGAGACCTGCTGGTCTCTTCTTAAGGGGTTGACTGCGGCTATGGCTGTTAAGGCGCAGTATTGTGTTTTCGTTTTCTTCTATGGCAGTGTCTTACTGCCATAGAATACTGGTCCTCAACGGCCATAGCCGCTGTCAACCCCTCAAGAAGAGACCGAGCAGGTCTCGAAACGCAGCATTTCACCTTTAAAGAAGAATTTGGTTGGTGTATATTTTATCTTTGATTATTATTGCTTCCCAACCAGAGGGACTCCTCTGGAATGTTCACTTACAAATGTTTATTTTGGATGCATGTGACGAGTCCGGTGATACGACAATTCCCCGAAATATTACAGTTCTTTATGACGCTGGGCAGATATTCAAGATACCACAAATGTTGTATCTAGGAATAAAAAGTATGCATTCCAGAGGTTCCAATTAGTTTTAATAATCATTATATTATTCCCTCTATAATTATTTCGGGGAATATAACTATGCCTGCAGTTGCTCAGCTGATATTCATTTCTTTGCAAAGTTTTGCTGAAGGGTGAATGTCCTAAAATCTTGGAGATAACACATAAAAAAGAGAGAATAGATATTTACCGTCCCCCGTGGTGTGGTCGTTTCCGGGACCAACTGCTTCCAACTTTGAGTCAACTCTCTTCCAAGAATACTGGAATTCCGAAAATCCAGAACCAATCGCTGTCCAGCCACAGGAATCCTTATCGAAGTTGCAAGGACCGCAGTTGACTTCGTCTTCGCCACCGTCGCAGTCCTTGATAAAGTTGCAGAGCTTCTCCATTGGCAACAACTTGCCGTCTTTGCATCCGAGCTGCGCTCTTTGAGAATCTGTAAAATTTACGGCAAAAAAAAAAAATCTTGACCAGACTTGTCTTAATACACAGTACAGTACCGAGGAGTGCTGCTACATGTCACGGCGAAGTCGTTGGCCGTCGGTGTCGCGTTCACGCACCGTGGGGTGGATGAACAAAAGCGATCGGAACAAAATAGACATATGACTGTGTTTTTCCGAAGGCTTTTGTTTCTTTTCTTGTTTCAAAGCGCGTGAACGCTCGTCTCCAGGCACGAGCTCTTGGCATTGACAGTGCTACAACAGAGTTCATTTTATAGGCTATTTTCTTTTTTTCCCCCACAGAGGGCTTGCAGTGAGAATTGGGTATTACAAAAACCACAAGTATAGCGCGGGTTGTTAACCCTGTGGTGTAGGTCAGTCGTAATGCCTCTGCTTCACGCGCAGCTGACCCACGTGCAATTTTCGCGGGCAGCGGGCAGTCCTTTTCGAGGATTTGACAACATCCACGAAGGACGTCCTACATTGCCAACTACAACATCAACAGCTACAACTACTACAAAAACATCAACATCAACATCAACAACGACAACTACTACATAAAAAACGGACATACTTTTCAGTCGTGGGAAGAGCCCATAACAGCTATTGCTGTAAAAATTAAAAAAAAGTACTTTGCTTTTATTATATAAATTAGGCGCTTTAAAAGCAAGCAATGTACGGCGCTTTCCGAGCCTCTTCCCTTCACTGGGGCGAAAAATTTGTTGCGGCAACACGGCGGGTGCATATGCGGGTGTTTCAGCGAAGACATTCAGGAATTTCTAGCAATGAAATGGATGAAAAAAAGAAAACTCTTTTGGGAAAACACTGCGAGCCAAGGCGGAAGTCAGGGATTACAAAACCATTATTTAACCCAACACTTAACCTAAAGTTTCTTAGTGAAAATAAACAGAAGGGTAAAATTATAAACTTACTGAGAAATCAGTGGGAACTTCACCCCCCCCCCCCCACACCCCCCCCCACACACACAAGAAATACAGCCGACCCCATTATGTACACATGCATTTTGAACTCCTCCCCCCTCTGCACCCAAAGTTATGAGCATCCCAAGCCACCTTTTTTTCATGTTAATTAGTGCAGAACGGCCTTTACTCTTTCAGTGTCTGGGATGTGTGGTTCTCTTAGTTCAGGGGGTGTCTAGGACAGGTTCTTGTACGGAAACAGATTACGTCGCATCATTGTTTCTTTGTAACGCTACGCGCGCTTCCCGTCAGCACCACCGGGGTACAAAGCCTTTGCCCTGAATTTTCTGGGTTACCCAGAGAGGGGCAGCACACTTTCCTGCCCTTGGCACTCCTCCTCCTACTGCGCGCTCTTTCTGCACCATCTCTTTCTGCTCTCCTTTTTTTCCCTTTTCACCCTTCTCCGCTCCATGCGCTTTTTCACACCACCTGCTTCAGCTCCTCCCGTTCCTGAATGCCGGGTCCGCGGCTCAAGCCACTGAGCAGTTGGCTACCACGCCGGTGAACAGGGTTCGTTCCCTGACGCCGGTCGGAGTTTTTTCAAGATAGTTTAGCGGTTAAGGACTGGCTGACCTACAGATTTCGTGCTTACGCGGCTCCTGAGTTTCGTTGGCCCTATAACGCTACCGCTTTGAAAGCAAGAATATGTAAAAAAAAAAGCCTCAAAATCACGAACAGCACGCAGTAGGAGTTTATGGTTCGTTACTATATACTCATTTTACAAAAGTTACAATCAAGCAATACTATAAACCACCATATAAGAATATACTTGCCTTCATTAACGCAAGACTTTTCCGAGACCAAGAGGTCGTCAAGAAGAACAAATGCCTCGCTGTTGTTTCCAGACACCGCAATGATCTTGTCCTAAAACGAATACACGTGAAAATAAATGAATTGCTATAAAACTCTTGCTTAGACACAATACACCGGAAACCAAGACATAGAGTTGAAATAATCCCAGCACGTAATGGAACAATACATTTCCAGGAAACAAAACGTTTTCAAGTGCCTGATAAGACAGGATTATTACAAAGTGAATATTCCCACAAAGCAAGAAATGTTGAGCACAATATTCAAGCTGAGACACCATTTCGAGCATAGCACAATTCCAAAACAAGCTCGTAATTTGAGACGGCGACCCCAAAATAAAAGCTTTTTTTTTTTAGTAGCCCTATTGAGTAGCTCGAGTAATTTGCCGCAGTACCATCAGACTGCACTGTGGCCCAATTAAACAGCAAAAACGGGACATTTCTCAGTTGAAACGAGTTCCCATGACGCTTCAACATTGAAATTAATTTATAAATAGATGCATCTATTTTATTCCCTTATTTCATTCACCCGAATAAGTTTCCTAATCAAACATTAAAACTCGCCCAGCTTAGATATTCCATCAAATGCGAGGAGAGTGCAAAACACTTGATGGTTTTTTTGTTTGTTTTTTGAACGAGCAGCAGTCCGAAATTCCTGCGTGCCTGCTAGATCATTCTACTAATACGCAGTTCCTGTCACCCTATGCAACCCTCGTTTCTATGCAGCAGATCGGGAACAGGAGAGAGGAGTAATTAGCACTCCACTAAGTGTAACCCTTCCCTCCGCACGGCGTAACTCAATTGGTTGTGCCGCTATGACGTCGAACCGGCAGCCGAGCTCCGTTTCTGATAGCGTGTCCCGTGTAGAGGATTAATATATAAGCTCTCGCTTTCAAAGTAAACTCGCCATGTACTAGAACGTGCCATCGAAAAACGATTTACTAGCGTTTTTCTTGTTTTTTTACAAGAAATAAAAAGTATGCAATGCCGAACGCTGTCTGCACACAAGTGTAGCGTCAGCGGTTCGTACCAGACGTCAAAGTTTAAAAAGAAGCAGTTATCTTAATCAAACGTTATAAATGATTATGATGTCATTTGTCCCCTTGTAACTGCAAGGTTTGGTGACCGCCATTTTCCCTCTGAAAATTTCAGAACCCCGCTTTTAAAGTTTTAACATGACCGGTCGGTTCTAAACCTTTCACACGCGGTCCAGACCACACGCGCTGCGCAGAAAATTTGCGTCTGGCGATACAGTTGATTTCTGCAATGTAAAAACCATCTTTTTTGGGGGGGAGGGAGGGGGGACTCTTTGCATTATGTTAAATTTAAACTGAAAGGAGTGTCAGAACTTACGTCAACATCGGAACTTACGTCTCCCAAAGCGAGACGAAATCTGGCCTGCTTCCACTTTCCGCTGGTAGACCCGGTAAGTCGCAGATATCTCGTTTTGATGGTACACCCTTGGGGGTGTGCGGACAACTGGTACCAGAACGAGGCGCACCTGTAGCGGCTGTCTGTCAGCACCAAACCAGCAGTACGGCCTGCCTCTTTCTCCGAGAAAAGCAGAAAGTGACCTGTAAAGAGGAATTGTAAACATTGGAATCTAGCGCCGCGTAATTCGGAATGACGACTTTTTTTTATTTCTGTCCAAAAATATATTAATCCATTGCCCGTAATTCAATATGAGGGGTATATTGCCATAATTTAGAATGACAATGCTAACTGTATGCAGAGGGCAAGTTCGTCTGCTTCTCGCGCAGGGGGCACCGGTGACGTCAGAACGCCGTGCCCTGATTGGCTGATCGCGGCCCCCCTATCTGAGCGTCGTCTGCTCCTTTGCAACGTCGTCTGCGTCTGTCTTACCTTTCCTGCGACTTTCGGAAGTGCAGAGGCCAGATTCACAAAACCATGTTACGCCGAAAGAGTGCGTAAGACAAAACGTGAGAACAAATTCGTATTCACGAAACGAAATTATCGTAAGTTTTGCTCAGGTTACGACGGAATCCTACGACGATCAACTCAGCATGGCCGACAGCGTCGCTCAGTTACTTGGTCGCGACGACCAACGAACGTTTATTTTTTTACGTGCTCTTCTCACGCCTCACGACTACAAGCAGCAAGAAAAAAAGTAAAAAGCACTTGATATAAACCACGACGAACAAGAACGCTGGATCTACAAACACCCGGGAAATGCTCCAACGGCCACGATTCCACTGACCCCGTCCAAGCGAGCTCGGCAGATAGGCCTAGCAGCGGCGCAGCGGTGCTCCGACGGTCCTTGGCCAAGACCGTCTGCCCACGACCGGCTGGCGTGCTGAATGGAATATGCCCGCGCGACCCTTGTGAACCCTTCAATCTCTTCCTCTTGTCATCGCCTCGTTTTCCGAGGCAGCGGCGACTCTCCCCGGTGAAAAAGCGGTGAATCTCCGACAGACGCAGGAAAAGTAAAGCAGCCATCGCTTTGACTAGCAGACGTAAATCAGACGACGTTAACTGCACCAACCCGCCGACGCCGTTTAAGAGCGAGGAGTCTCGCCGCACACGCAAGGAGGGAAAAAGTATTTGGGAGGGAACTTGCGGACACTCTCGCTTCTTAGCAGACAAACCTCGGCGCCTCGGGACACCTCGCCAGCGAGTCCCTTGACTTCCCCCCTTGATGCAGGTCTGCTAGTTGTTCGACAAAAACAACGTACCGCTCGAGTTATTTCGTCTCCCCTCTCTGAAAGGCGAAGTCGAGCTCGCTCGTAAAGACCTGCACTTCCGAAAGTCGCAGGAAAGGTAAGACAGACGCAGACGACGTTGCGAGCAGACGACGTTGCAAAGGAGCAGACGACGCTCAGATAGGGGGGTCGCGATCAGCCAATCAGGGCTCGGCGTTCTGACGCCACCGCTACCTCCTTTCTCATGCGCAGAAGACGAAAATGAGCCCACTTGCGAGGCGTATACGTACAAACACAGTGACTCCAATACAGACTGATGGACTTGTTACATAGTTTAAAATGACGATGGAAGACGTACAAGTGTACGCACAGGGCCTATTATTTAGAATCACAGTTGTTTTCCGTGACTAATAAGGACAATGCCATCCGTAAATGTGAAGATTCGGTGTCCGTAATTTAAAATGATGGGTGTTTAACAATTCCCATGGCTATATTCAGTGTCAGCAATTAATATATGGAGAAAGCATGAAGTGGTAGGAAATGTTCAGGCATCAATTCATGTCTCAGCTATGCTCAAGTTTGCATTAAACTGGAAAAACGCTTTACCTAGGGGCGGGGCAGAAGGAGAGAATTTGGATACTCTAGAAGCTTTTACAGGTACTCTATTTCTCAATTTCTGCGTACTGAGAATCACTGCTCATTTAACGCCAGACGTCCCAGACATTGCGCTCGACCATTTACGATTTTTTTTTTTAATAAATTGCTTTTTGCCCCAAGGTTCTCAACTTTTTCTAAAATATTTTCTCCGAAATTTTTTCTTATGGTGTCAACGATGCTTTATCTTTTAAAATGGGCGTAAAACTAGGCATCATTCAATAATTGAGTAAAAATCGGGATCTTTTTTCGAAATGCTTCACAATTCATTTTGTAAAATCTAACGGCTACTAGCTTGCTATATTGTAATGATTATGCAATGTGCATTGTTAAAATTCTTTTTGATTTAACAAATATCAAAACAATTTCACTTTTTTTTCAATTTGTTGTTTAGTAATCGCTTTGCACCTGGCAATAACCTGAAGTGGTCCAAGTAAAAATAAGAAAATAACAACTTGAGAAGAAGGATTTATTGATTTTCATTTCTAAAAGATGAATCGAAACTATTTATTTCTAAAGCGAGAACAAAAATATGGATAATGAGCTTCCGCATCGCAACCTGGCATTGTTTCTTAGCGCCTCTTAACAGCACAACATATCACCTGAAACGAGATCTGACATGAGAGCGGACACGGGAGATGAGCAGCTTCGAGCTCACGCAAGCTCAATGATCTCCATGGCAATTTGCTGGAGCGCGCATCCCCGCTTGAACACTGCAGCGCGAGTGCGGCCACCTGACGGCCATCTTGCATGCAGCGAAACTGCGTTTTTGCGAGCGTTGCAGAGGCTGACGGCAGCGGGCTGGAGACACGTTTTCTACTTCGTTCATGGTCATTCGTCGAAGACGTTTCTTAAACCCCTGTAAAAATGGTGGGACTTGTCTTTGAGAACACTGTGAAATTGTTACGATAGCGCGGCGCCACAAGAAAAAGGCACCACTCGTCGCAACGAGTTTCGGCTGTCTCGCGGCGTGATCAAAGCTTCCTTGGCGCGCCGACGTGCTGCGTCTCTGTGCATTCGCATGCTTGTATACCGATCACGAATCGATGCCGTGGGGATGTGTTGGGCGAGTGCAATGTGCGTGAAGCCGCATGTGCCTCT
Organism: Ixodes persulcatus; assembly: GCA_013358835.2. Taxonomy (NCBI): domain Eukaryota; kingdom Metazoa; phylum Arthropoda; class Arachnida; order Ixodida; family Ixodidae; genus Ixodes; species Ixodes persulcatus. The sequence continues at coordinate 551,298 of JABSTQ010011293.1, forward strand.
CGAGCAGCGTTTTACTTTACTATGACGACTGCATCTGTAACTTGCGGCACTCGCGGTCCACAAGCAATCTTGATCCAGTGTCCACTCACGATGGAAGAGGAGGGGTGGGAGGGGGGGAGGGGGAGGGAAAAAAGAAAGCGCGGAAGTGCGTTTTGTTTCTTTTTTTTTCTACTAGACACTCAAGGCATTCAATTCAGTAGAACAAAAATCTTTATTTCAGTGCACTCCCCCCCTTTCCAATCAAACACCTCCAACGCCCCTGGCTGTATTGTTCAAAAGTGGCGATGTGCAGGTCTTGCACTTTTGCCTTCGAAAACCTTCCTTGCTCTACAGCGTTACTCTAGTTGTGCTGCTATGCGTTCTATTAGAGTAGATTTGGAACATAGCCATAGTTAATAGGGCATAAGAGCAGCTGTAGAGATTTCTTCCTACTTCATTGATAGTAACTTGCCGGAACAGCTGAATGATCCAGAACTCCGTGCCGATACATGATCCGAAGCCATTTACGCTCGACACAGCTCCAAAACGTTGCGGCGGAGTCGATTCTTGATCGTTATCCAAGCTTGTGAAGGCACAAGGACTCAGCACTTCGGAGTGCCAAGGAAGCTTTGATGACGCCGCGAGTCCGGCGGAACTTGTTTTCGACGAGTTATTCCTTTTCTCTACGGCGCTGCGCTTTGTTAAAAATCTCCACTTGTTAGCTCAAAGCCAAGTCTCACCGTTTTCACAGAGGTGCAAATGACGACGAACGAATAGAAAACATGTCTTCAGCAGGCTTCCGCCAGCCTCTGCAACGCTCGCAAAAACGCGACTTCACTGCATGCAAGACGGCCGTCCGGTGGCCATACTCGCAGGAGCGGGGAAGGGCGATCCAGCAATTTTCATGGAAATCAGTGCGCAAGGCAACTGCTGGTCGGAAGTGTGATTTTCGCACAGGGTTACGCAGAGCGGAGTTCCGCGGTGCTTCCAATCGTCCATCTTTAAGAAACGCTTCACAATTAATTTCTGAAATTCGAACGGCTTTCAGCTTACCATGTCGTGAAAACTATGTAATTTTTATGTTAAATATCTTTTTAATCCACAATATGCAAGAAAAACACCTTTCTAATTTTTTCGTCCGTTTAATTATTGCTTTGTGCCCGGCACATATGACTTTTTCTTTTGGAAGCCCTGTAGATGTATTACAAATGAAAAATTTTCGAAGGCGTACAACAAAATACTTAACAAAAAAAAATTCTACAGCTGTGAAAAAGTTTGTATTGCTGCTTAAACAACCCTTTATTCTCCCCTGAGGTGGTTCAAGTAAAAATGCGAAAAAAAAAAAAAAATTTAAAATAAGAGGTTATTGCCTTTTATTTTTGAAAGTTTAACAACCATTTTTTTTTTCTAAAGCATTTTTCAAATGAATGAATGAATTTATTGAATTTTAGCTCCCGCGTCACAAAATGGCGTTGTTTCTGAGCACCTCTCCACCGAACAACTGGCCGCCTACCACCAGAGCCGAGAACCTTAGCTCTCACGCAAAGCTTCTCAGCTCGGTGTCTTGACTTGTAATTGTCTTGTGTATACAGTCCCTGTTTACAGCTAAAGACGTACTTATATGTTTATGTGGCACCTATTGAGCGAAAGTTGTAAGAGTGCATTAGTTCATCTCCAGTTGACCTGACTCACGTATTGCCTGCCACGAAACGAGCGCGAAAAATGTTTTTGGAAATTAATATACCGGTTTGGATACAATACCCGACTCTTAAATTACCGAATCGTGCGAGTAGGTAAGAGTGATTTCTTTTATGTGCAGTGCACGGCACATAAAACATTTTTGGTTGGTTTTCAGGCACTGAACATCCTCCGTGCTCTCGCGGTGCCAGTGGTTGCCACAAAATTCCGCAGACCAAAGGCAACTAGTCCCTGATAAATGCTTAAGAATGCCGATAAATGCTTAATGCTTAAGTTGCAATCGCCAGATGAAAATCAGTTTTGAACGACAATCAAAAAGGTTAACAGACGCGGGGTACACCTTTAACCTAATATCTAGTTGTTGTGAGAGCCTTCTTCAAAAAATAAAAAGAAGTAAAAAACGCAGCGAGGCAAGTAAAGAAAAGAAACGAGTGCAAGTCATTCCGTACATGCGTTCCGTCTCTCATAATCTAAAAAAAAAAAGGTAGCTGGTAGATACGACATTAACGTGGTTTTTTCGGCACCGTGTAAACTTGCCAGGATTTGTTCGATGTTGACAAGACAGAAAAAGGCACCGTGCTCCAAGAAACACGCGGTGCAATATACTGCGTGCGTCACCAATGTGGTGACGCACGCAGCGCCCAGTCTACATTGGGCAGACTGGGCGCTGCTTCAATGATAGAGAACGTGAACATAATTTTTGTGTGCGCAACAACGCGGGGGGCCATCTCGCTAACCATTGTAGGCGATGTGGGTGCAAACCTGACCCGACTGGCCCAAATTCTTTAAGAAAGGCAAAGGAAAAAACGGAAAGAGAGATTATAGAGGCATTCTACATAAAAAAGAAAGAAAACAATTGCCTCAGCGCTCCGTCTTTGTATTTGCTTCAGAGTGAGATGGCGTTTCTGGAAGGTTGGCTCTGATTGTGGCGATTGAATCCGATGTGGTTTTGGCAATGTGTATATATAGGTGACAAAGGTGTTAATAAAAAACCAGTTGAGAGTGAAGCGTCTGTCCTGTCGTCCGTGTTTCTTTATTGTCCTCGTTTGTTCGCGATTTTTAACCTTTATTCAATACCCCTGTTAAGGTCCCATTCTCCTATGAATCTCTGGACGTGATCTAAGGTAGGACCTTCTAAATTTAGAATTCATATGTCGGTAATGAGAATTTTGGACTCAAGTACCTAGACTTTTCCTAAGAAATGTGTAAGAACATGAGAAGTTCCAAATTGACCAGAATGCCAAGGCATTATATATGCGTGTTGTGCGATTATTTGAATAGTAGATTCAAATAATATGCTAGGCGATATATTCTTCGAAGCGAACTCGGCTATTCATACTTATTGAGGCGTTGATCGCGGCGGGTTAGGCCCTTTGAGTGCGCTTCGCATCGAGCACTTGTGCACTGCAGGGAAGCAATCCCCGCGGAGACCATGAGCTTGGCGGTGGCACTAGCTAGCACTGGTCAGTTCGGTGCACTGGCCAGTGCTAGCGTTTAGGAGCTCTCGGCGCTGGTGGCACGAAAAATCCTGATTGGTCGATAAATAATTCATTTACCATAAAGGAAAAAATTCGCAGACATTTAGGCGAAGCGCGATCGAACCCACGGCCCTTTGGTTACGAGCCAAACAGACCACCCATTTGGCCATGGAGCCAAGCTTGAATGTCTTGGGAACGAGCAGAGGTTTATTTATGGTTATCGCGTCCCACTCTTAAAGGCAAAGCTTAAGCGTCCTCCTGTATTTTTTGTCGGATTTGAAGTAGAAGAAAGAATATTTGCATATAGCAAACACATTTATAAATCCTCCTCGATTTGAATAGCTGCCAACACTATCTAATTTACATGCAATAATTTATACAGGGGATTCCACTGAACTTAAGCAAAGGTTTAAACATATTTTAATGTATTTTGGAAAGACGAAGCCAAAGAAATAAGCATGTAGATTGTTTAGAGCAAGTGAGACTACTTTTTGTATTTCGCCCAATGAAATAATTAACTAAGATTAATTAAGGAACTTCTCAAATATTCAATTTAGAGCAAAAGTTATAATATCAAAGTTGTAGAGCGTTCTGAGAAACATCCAATTCAGTAGTTTTCATTCAGACACCTTAACACGGACGTTTTTTTCTGGACTTCGAGAAAAGCCCGCCAATTACGGAAAAAAACAGATGACTTTGCGCTTGCGCACCTTCTATTGCATCGCTCTCAGCCGTGGCTCGGAAAAACTAGGACCGCATGCTGAATAGAGCACTGTTGACAGGGTGCTGTTGGAGAATTCGCGCTTTTACGTGTCTGTTTTTTTTTTTTTTGTAATTTGCATGCCTTTTTTTAAGTCCTGACAAAAGAACAACGCTAAGGTTTCGTGATAAAAACACTAAATGGGATGATTCTGGGGACGCTCTACAACTTTGTCATTGAAACTTTTGCTCTAAATTGAATATTTTAAATCTTCCTTTTTTTAATCTTAGTCAAATATTTCATTGGAAAAAATACAAAAAAAAAATTCCTTGACTTGCTCTTAGCAATGAACATGCTTATTTCTTTGGTTTCGTCTTTCTAGAATGTACCAGACTATTTTTAAACCTTCGTTCATGTTACGTGGAATACCCTGTATAGTTATATTAAAATTAATGGAGCTTAGAAGCCGACAAGTGGAAGCTTGGGAACAACCTTCACGAGTTCAGATGAATTTTTATTTAAGCATAATGCACAGAAGTGAAAAACGTTAAAAACTCTTCCGATATTTGATTCGAAAATATTTGGCTGAAACGACTATTTCTTCGAATTCGCTTCGAACTCAAAATCCACTGTTCGCACATGACTACACTATATATATAATATCTATATTTGACTTGGCTTTAGCGAACACTCATTGATGAAGTAACATTTTTTTCTGATTTATGACTGCTGAACCCGCAGCACATTTATGAACCCGCAGCACATTTATGACATTAATCTTGGTCTCCAGGGACACAACTTTATTGGGTTCTCTGACATCTTACATCTGCTGCAACTTTTGTGACAAATAACTCGTTTTACAAACTGTGAGCCAACATACGAACACAATGCTGAGGGAAGCCAGATTTGATGCTGATTTTCTGATTACAATTAACATAGTCTAAAAAAACGTACATTCCTAGTCGGTCAGCGAGCACCAAACGTTATGCGCCTTTCTTAACAAGCCAGAATGCTTCAATGGCAGCATAATAAAAGACAAACACTATGATAAACAACACACAAAGCAAAGTGGTCATTTGACCTACAGTAAACCTGTGAGGTGGATTACTAAGATGTAGTGGTCTATAATTTTCTTAACTGTCCTACCTAAAATTAAGACCCAACCACAAAAAGGGTTGTTTGACCGCTCACCTTGGATGGAGTCCAGGGTGTGGTCCCTGAGCATCAGCGAGATATCTCCCCTCTCCAGCTGCCAACGGCTGTCGAAGGCACGCTTCCCTGTTTCATCGGCAGCGCCTAACAGAACATAATCAAAACCGCACTGATTACTGCGTGGTAAAACTTCAAGAAGCGTGGTAGTTTGCATTTTTGATATGAACTCAAGTGCCGTAGAATCTCTCCTTAAATGTTCAGTGCAACGATTATAATGTTAAGAAAGTTTGTAGCTTTAATTTTCTTAAAGCGTTTACCTTGGCACAGGTGAGAAAAAATTTGCCACCTGGCACCAAAATATTGAAATTTCGCTGCAGAATTGCCGAAAGAAAAGACATTTTTTCCCGATCTGCAGCTGCGTGTGGCAGTCATCGGCACCACTAAACCACGAGCCACAAAATTCCGAACCACGAGCTACGGAACCACAGAACCCCAAGAGACACAAGCGTATGAGCGACACAAGAAGCCGTTTTGCAGCTTCCCTTGTCACTCATGCGTTTTTTGCCGCTGATGTACACATATAGAAAAAAGTAGGGATTTTTTATTGTTAAGAGTAGACAGTCACCCTAGAACTGTCGCGGCCGGTATAATTTAAAAATGTAATAACTTCAAGGAAACTTTTTATTTTAGGAAATATTTTGGTTATAAATTGAGAAAGGGTTTATGATGCAGCCTGCCTCAACTTAAAAAAAATGTTTTCTACAAAAAAGTTGATTTAGAAAAATTACATATTTACACACACCAACATCTGAGGGTATTTCCAAAAATTTCATTTGTTTGAGCAGCGTAGTTGTAAAATATAAGTTTTTATAAATTATTATCGGTTCACCGATGCTAAAGATTAGGTAGGGGTTCGAGCACTTTCGAACACATCTTTCTCCGTTCCAGTTTTTGGCGTATATTTCACTTTAGAAATAGTATTGCTTGGTAACAGGACAAAAGAAAAGGATCACTTTATGTTTTCCTAACTAGAATTTATTCAGAAATGCAAATGTGTCATTGTATTTTTTTTCCTTAGAAGATGTTTTTATAAATGATGTTATGATTTTGTTTACAAACAAAAATTATTTGATTTTTCCACGTGATGTAACCAGGAAATAAATTATTTTGGGGGATATTTTATTCACAGTTGCACTATCCAGGCATTCGCGGCCTATCTAGTGAATTTTTCTAAACACTGTCAGTGAGTTCCTGATAAAAACGACTATAATTCCTTTCACAATTTATGTACACAAATGGAACCTTGCACTGCCTTGTGCCTCGCAACTGCCAGCAAATACAGAAAATTTCACTCATATTAAGCCAAAGGTTCAAAAGTTGACCCTTTTGGGTCGTGTCATCCCTTAAATCAGTGGCTCTCAAATAGGGGTCCGCGGACCCTTTAGGGTCCGCGAAGGCATTCTAGGGGTTCACGAAGTTCTCGAGTCCCGCAATAAAAGTTCTCTTTTTCCAGACCGAGAAGAAATTTTTCAATTGTCAGTTCAGTTTTCTTGCGTGTAGGTACCAAGAGCACACTAGACCATTTATTATATAATTACTATACTTAACCTCTAACGTTTCTTTCCCTTCACCACGAACAGAGTCTTCCGTCATATCCACCGATCTACAAGGGGTCCGTAAAACATAGATTGTTGAGAACCACTGCCTTAAGTTATCAATTTATTTATGAATGAACAGTACTAACTTTCTTCCCTGAGTTGAGGAAACGCAACAGGAGTTATCTAATAAGCTTCTCGTCATTTTTCCCCAATTATTTTTGAATGTCCCTTTCCTTTTGCGTCTCTTAGAGTTCAATGTCTCCTCTGACAGAACCACCTTCTTTTTAACCAAGTCTCCACATTTAGTCTGTCATTGTTTTTATTTTTAAATATGAGGCAAATAAAGACAACTACGTAAGAAAGCGAATCTTCTGAAACAAAAAATCGAGGAATGAAGCGAGTCTGGTTAAAAAGAGGCAATTTCATTCATAGCTTCTGACTGGACTGATTTTTTCCCGCAAACCCATGTACACGTAAAAGGTTTACATGCATGTCCGAGACAGGCAGGTCACGGTTTACTCACTCCCGTAGGCATCCACCCAATGCAGGCAATCGGGGTGCTCAAACGTGCAGTAATCTATGGAGAGAAAAACCGAGGGAAAGACAAAACTAAGAGTGATGTCTTTGAATAGCAGCTGATTTGATTAAATAAATGCGCATTCATTTGTTGAGAACGCATACCTTCTCGAGGACACTCCCCGTTAACATACTCGATGTCATCGAGGAGAACACCAGATGGAGTATGAAACTGTTGCGGCGGAAGTACTTCGAACACCACCTGCAAACGTGACAAGTATTTCGGAAAACGCTTTGAACACGGTTCAGGGAACCCTCATTAAACATGTTTCGAGGTTCCATAGTGAAAAATGTTTCAAGGAACCATTTTAAACATTTCGGAGGGAACTGCTATGTTCTAGGAAACCACCGTAAAACATGTTTCAGGCGACTATCATTATTCGTGTTTCATGGAAAAATCATGAAACATACTAAAGGTTGGCATTTGAGATATGTATGAGGAAACCTTGATTATGTTTTAGGAAACCATCGTGATACATGCTCCAGGAGCCACGATAATACATATTTGAGCGAACCACTGTTAAACACGTTTTAAGAAACTACCATTAACATACTTCATTGAGCCATCTTAAACTTATTTGAGGGAACTACGAATATATTTAAGGGTACAACTGTAAAACTCTTTCAGAAGCCACCGTTAAACATACATGGGAGGGTGCTCACCAGGAATGCATAGAAAAATGGTTCATGTACACTTTCAGTGTACAAAAAATCCAAACATACACAAAACAATAACACACACAGCGCTGTGTGAGTTTATTTTTTTATCTTTCAGTGAGTGTCTAACCGTGCGCTGGTTCGTAAATATGCCCTACCAACTTGCCCAATCTGCAGTATTAACAGTTTTCTGTGTAGGTTACATCAATTCTATAGAGTGTCTTATTTATCTTCCCTGTACCCTAAATCTGAACTGAAATAGAAAAACATTATACAAGCTTGATTAAGCTTGCAAAGTATCGTGAGCACAGAATGTGTGATAGGCCTTCCATAAAACAAAAAAAAAAATAGGGCATCTGAACAGCACAGCCTACAAAAGATTCGATCCCCTTTCTGACATGCCGTGAGATGGCGCAGCATGACAGGAAAAGTCGTGCTCACACGACGCCTCCGTGCGTCGTGTGAGTAAGTGCACTTTTGCAGTGTTTTACGAATATTCGAAGTTTCGAAAAGTAGCTTCGAATAATACGCTATTTGATATTCGCATCGAGATAAACTGTGATATTCATATTATTCGAAGTGTTCATTGCGGCAGGCTAGCCCCGTTGAGAGCGCTTCTTAAAGGGACACTGACACCCCCCAAAATTTTTTTTTCCTTTTTTGTCAGGCGATTCATTATGGTGTCGGAATACTACCCAATTAATATTTTGCTACAGTCACATATTTTTTCAATAAAGCCAAAAAACGCAACTGCGCGAAACCGAAACCGAAACAGAGAAGTGGAGAGGATAGCGTGAGTGGCGGAAGTCACGTGGCTACACCCGACCGTGCGGTTTTTGGTTTTTTTTCTCCTCTTTCCGCACGTAGCACCGTAGCAGACGAAATGCGTTCGCTCGCCGTGGTATTCCTTTGCAGTTAGTTTGTTCCGCTCGCTGTTCTGTACTTCAAGATGAGTTGTTTTGTACATTTAATTGGCAATTAGTAGTGAGTGCCCGAGTGCCGTGGTGAATTCCCGTGATCAGCTCCGAAAAGAATACTCCCAAGATGTTGCGTGAAGAGTTGCCTCACATGTCCTGCATCTGGAAGTGGCCAGAGTTATGCCAGAGTGCACAAGTTTCCGAAAGATCAACGGGTCGGGATCAATGACTGGCTGCGATTCCTGTAGAACCATTACGCGAAGCTCGGAAAGCGGACGCTACCCGATTCATATGCTCCTTGCATTTTGTGGAAAGTGATATACATTGAGTTCGCAGGTGTCAAAAATGGAATCCATACCGTTTAGTGCAGCGACGTATCGTCCACAAAAATTTTTTTTCTGTGATAATTGTACAAAAAGAAATGTAAACAGCGCAGAATGCTTGACAAAAAAAAATGAAAGGTACACCCACACCAGGTATCGAACCCGTGCCCTCTGCGTGTGAAGAGGAACGTCTTTCCACTGAAGGAACTCTATCATGCGTAGTTATGCAGCGGGAAGACTGTATGTCGGAAGTTTGCTGCCGATTTCCCCATTTTCCCTTCAATACATGCACTCCCGGCTTGAAGTCGAGCAGCACCAAGCATAGGGCACATTCGCACCTCGTAAAGTAACCGTACGCGTGTGTATTCAACTCGAAGTATGCACTTCGTGCTTGACGTTTGAGCGAGCGATGTCTTCAGCCACGAGAAGGGACGACGGCTCGGCGACGTCTTCGTGCAATCGGCTTGCTGGTCGGGCGTGTCGTACGGGATGAATATCAGTTCTTTTGATCGGTCCAAAATTTCTCTTTCGAAGAAAGATAGAATTCGCCAGTACCGTGAACGACAGTTCTGAAGTAGAGGTCCAACGCCCGTCGTCCGCTGCCATCCGCTAGTGCCAGTCCGACGATACGCGAAACGACGCCATGTCGAGAATTATGCATTGAACGCACAGAAAGCTTCCGGTTGTCTGTGCTATCTTTTTTTTTTTTCAATCAACGTATTTGCAGCTTTTTTGAAGCCACAAAAAATGGGTTTCATATTTTTTTCTATTTTTAATATTGACTGTGTGCCTTTAATGACCCACGACTTTGATTAAATTTGGTGGTCGCATCGATACCTTACAAAAACGGCCCGTGTCCACGGAAAAGAGAGTGAGCAAGACTCGAACCGGCCAGTTCTTGATCGGCGGTTTTTGGGCGGAAAGAAACCGAATTTCGAGCCGCAAATTCTGTTCTGGGTAGTTGGGCTCTCATATGTCACGTACAACTAAAAACCTCGGCGAGCATAAATACCCTGTCAGTGTCCCTTAGATGATCACCGATGCACTGCGCAAAAGCATATCTCGCGGGAGCGGGTTCCGCACGGGTCGCTTTTCCGCAGTGCCCCAGTGTTTAGTAAGAAGCGCGCTCAACGCGGCTAACTCGCTGCAAACAACATTTCAAAAAGTATGAATATCACAGTCTCGTGCATCGGATAAAAGCAAGCCTTCAAAGCAGGACGGTGCACGGGTAGGCCCGGTGTATTTAATAGCCACTGAAACTTTGTCAATGATGACACTCGCATAGCATCAAAATTCTCAAAATTAAACTGTGGCTATTATGCAAGAGTATAAAAGGCATATTTTTTTAAGCTTAACAGATTTATTTTTAAAAAGCCGTGAGAGCTACACTTATGCGGTTTGTGCAGGTGATTTATACGGCCAGGGCGACATAATATGCGGGGTTAATCGTAACGATCAGTCGGCTAATTAAGTAAAATTTATTAATTAACTTTTAATTAGTAAAAATAGACATATGGTAGAAGTATTAACTCGCTGAGCATCCTCGAAGACTACTAAATCAACTCTTTTTAGAAAGCTATAACGCAGGAGCAGCATTTTACGGCCTTCCTTAAAACGCTTTATCAAAGTATCGGTTTCTTATCGGAGCGCACCTCTGCAACCCGGGTCCTGCACCCCAGTGGCTGAGACGCTCAACGTCAGCCCTGGATCCCGCGATTTTACAATGGAGGCGAGGGGGTGGCCTCGCGCCGCGGCAACCCGGGAGCAGGACCGCGGACGCAAAGGTGCGCTCCAACAAGAAACCAAAACCCAGAAACGCGTCCATACCGAGAGTTTTTCCAGAACGCCGCAGAAAGTTGCTCCTGCTTGATAGCTTCCTAAAAAAAATTGATTTAATGGTTTTGGACGATGATTAGCAGGTTTCTAATTAGAATCATATGTCTATTTTCACTAATTAAATTTTAAATTGACAAATTATATTCAATTAGCCGACTGATCGTTACAATTAGTAGCCTCCTTTGCTATGTCCACCTGGAGGTATAACTCACCTGCGCAAACTGCATAAGTGTAGCATTCACGGCTTTTTAAACAAAACTACAAAGCTTAAAAAAGCACCATGTATGTCACGCATGAGATGAGTCGACAAACTGTACTCATCAACCTTTTTTACATATTTTCCCCTTTTTTTCAAGTTCAAGATTTAAGAAAGGATATTTACATATAGCAAGATTTTAAATCCCCTCGATCGGGTATAGTTGGGCATCCCATTAAGTTTAATTTTATGTCATACCTGTTCGCTCCGTGCCATCACATGTAGACAGTGGACTTTCTGAGGTCACACTTCATAAATATAGTTGGATTAAAATTAACCTAGCTTACAAATGGGTAAGTGAATGCCCAGGTGTCCGATTCCAAAATATTTGGCCAAAACCACTGCTCGCTTAGAATACGCTTCGAACTGAAAATTCACTTTTCGGGCATGATTACATGCTTGTGTTCTCCAACCATCGATTCCGGATAGTTCAGTCGGCAAAGCACTTGGCTCATAGTCTCAAGGTGACGAGTTCAAATCCTGCCGGCGGAATACATTATTTTATATGGATTCTTATGAGTGTAATGCATTTCGGTGTCGGGTTTTTTGGTAGAGCCTGTCGTTACAGACTCCATTAAAATTTATAACTCACATTGACTAGGTTCAAATAACCTAAATTAGGACTGAGAAGATTAAGAATTTTATGCTTGAGTTATGTCAAAAAGCAGGCTGAATTAAGATAAACATGTACCTGCCAGGTGCTGTGGGCCGAAAATTTTACCGAGCGACCGTGCCACCACTGTGAATTTTGTTCCGTCAACACCGACAAGATAGGGTCTCGCAGCCCCGTTTCTTCGGTGAACCTGCAAGTCAAAGAGACAAAAACCATCTTGTCTTGGTGAGGTATTGCAAAGGTCATTGAACATCTTGTTTCTAAAATTGGCCTGTTACCTCCTCTCAATATGGCAGGACAAAAGTAAAGCTATCAAATACATGAGGTACCAATCTTGGTGGTAAAACTTGGGGATTCCACACCAGCACGGGTGAGTACTAAAGGGCAAAAAAGTAGGTATGTATGACGTGCACGTGATATCATTGAAGCAGAGCTACGCTTTATTTTTTGTATGGAACAGAAATATATGGCGGAAAAAACAACACATTAAGAACGAACAAGAGCACGTCCTGCCCTTGCTTGCTTTGTCTCTTTCTCTTCCACTTATAAAGTACCCTGATACTGCAGATAAGGTCCTTATATGCAGGCTGTGTTGTTCCATGGCATTCTGTGCAGTTTGTGGTTTATTTGGTACTGGTTTCGGTTCCCCTTCTTTTTATACGATCATGCAGTCGACCATACACCTCTCCGCTTTCCCACCGCCCTTCTGAATCTTTCTGCAAAGTCATATCACGGGACATTGTTATATACTAAAGCCGCACAGTTACCCACAAGCTTCCAGCCCACGGTGTAACAAAGTCATCTCTCAATTCCCAAGCCTCCCCTTAGCACAGTGGTGGAGTCAGTTTCAACTTCTTTGATTCCTGACTTCAATTCTTGATAGGGGGCTTTCTATATTTATTTTCTTCCTTCTCATTTATGTGTTCTTTCATAATGATTTTCGTCCTAGTTACACATTTTGATTACATCATAACACTCAATTTCCTGGAATCCCAGTTTTTATTCTGGATTAAAAAAAATGCATTCGCACCAACTATATAAATGGATAGATGTGACTGCATGGTATTATGCAGAGTTTAAATCATTAAAACAAATAGCATTTTTTTACATCCTTGGTGGTTCAGATAGCTTCACCTCTTAAGCAATCGGTCAAACTGTGACTAAGACTGCGCTGCTTTATAGAATCACTAGTCCTTTCATGATGTTTTTTTTTGTGTATTGCTTACAAAAAATACCTAGCCATGTCCATGTCTCACAGGCTTCCATCTGCTAGTTTTAAAATGTAAAAAAAATAAGTTGATGATATATCAAGCGCAAGTAGAAGGCTTCTAGCACACCTAGTTAACCAAAACGCTCCCGCTTGTGAGCCATTTCTCAGAGTACGCCAGAAGAAAGCGGTTGCGCTTTACACAGGTGTACCAAACCAAAACGGTGAAGCTTGACATGTGTACATTGGTGCAAAGTTGTAATGCTCGATGTGAGCGCATTGGTGCAATGCAGCGAAGCTTGATGTGCGCGCCCTGGTACAAAGCAACGAAGCTTTCATGGCTGCACACTGATGCAAAGCAGTAAAGCTTGACATTGCAGGTTGATGCAATGTGGAAAAGTTGGATGTGCATGTGCTTGTGACAAGAAGTGAAGCTTGATGTGTACAGTGCACCGCAATATGAAAGACCCACTGGGAGCGCGTGGCCGAGGCGGTGGCTGGCGGGGGCGCTGCGAGCGCTCCGGGCAGTTCCATTCTGCTTCGAGGGGAGAACGCTCACTCGGGGCTCAGCTAAAGCGCGCGCTTATCAGTTTGTGCGGTTTGTGCTGAGCCCCAAGTGAGCGTCCTTCCCTCGAAGCAGAATGGAATTGCCCGGAGCGCTCGCAGCGCCCCCGCCAGCCACCGCCTCGGCCACGCGCTCCCAGTGGGTCTTTCATATTGCGGCGCACTGTACACACTGGTGCAAAGTGCTGAGGCTTGACAGGTGTGCATTGGTGCGAAGTTGTAAAGCTTGACGACGCATCCAATGGTGACACGTGGCAAAGTTAGATGTGTGTACACTTCTGCAAAGAGGTGAAGCCTGATTGCTGTGCACTGGTGCAAAGCAGTGAAACGTGATGTATGCACGCGGAAGAAGTGGTGAGGCTTAACATGTGGGCACCGGCGCAACTGATGGTGGCGAAACTTGATGCATGCATGCCAGCGCAAAGTGATAAAGTTTGAAGCATGCGCAAAGAAACCTGCCCTACATTGTGCCGCTGCTGCATTTTTTCTCTTAGACAAAACAGGCGCTTATCTCAGTGTCATTTCAGTGTCCTCTTCACTACACAATAATTTGTTAATTTTACAGTATGCATATAAAACAAATGTATATAGATGAACCAGATAATGCATCTATATCATTCTGATTAGGTTAAATTATGAAGCAAAGCGCTTGCAGTGGAAAATGTAAGAGAAATAAATCTTTATTGAGACAATATTGACTGACCGGTAGACATTGAGTCTGCTGACTGCACCATGTGATCTCCACCAGAATTTGAGGCAGGTGGCTCTGGTGGCAGTGCGTCGACCGAAAAACACCCTCGCAAATGGGTGTTGACGCTGCGGTACATTAGTGGTGTTCAGGTACAAGAAGTGGCCTGCACGACAACCATTCAGGGATTTCAAATCAACAAAAATATCAAAAAAGCGTTTTTTATATCACCACTTTAATGTTTCATAATCGAGTACCTCTTCACCAACAAAGAGTTATTATAATGTACGCTAGAGGTTCAAGGGGCGCTAGTGTGCTGATGCAAATTGAAGCAGGCTGCAACAAGTCCAAAATTGACTTCCAGTAATGCATTTCTATGGGAAAGAGTGAGTGCATTTTCTCCCTGCGCTCGATCATAAGAGCAAATATCCCAAATAATTCGCACGTACTAGGTAGCTTGTAACAATTCTCAGTCAGGCCGATGAAATAATTGGTCAGTTACGGCGTTTATCTTTCGAATTCATCGCATTAAAAACGGTGCTTTAACGGCTTCGTAGATGTATTTATGTGCACTCTCGGACACTGTTAGCGCGAACACGACGTCGGCGCTTTTCAGCGTGAGGGATATACTTGCCGAACGAACGAAGGACACCTGGAAAGCCAAGAAAGACGGCAAGAACCATGCAGTAACACTGTATCAGTAACTACCGTGCATGTAAGATCAAAATAAATTGAAGCTACGTAATATATTCCGATTTTAAATAAGTAAGTACCGCTTTGTTCTTTCTGCTCGTGAAGATGTGCGAAGACGTTTGTTCTGCGTTGAAAACATCACCCGCACGCTCGAAATCTTTGAGAACAAGTGCCCGATAAAAGGTGCCCGGCTGAGAAAACAATACGAACAGACACATTTCCTAGCCCACATACTTTATTCTTTATTTGAATTTTTTTATCCGCTCATGCACGACGGGGTCATTTTCACATAGTGACAGGACTAACATATTATAAATATATAAGCGCCACCGGGATGCTGGCGAGCCTTGAACTCACTCTATATTTTTTTTTATTGTAATTTTGCTTTGAATCGTCGCTTGTTTTTACACACCTGCTGCAGAACACACGTTTGGTACTGAAATGTAGCGAAGTTAAACATCGTTCACTGATGAAAAAAAATACGCAAACTAAAGCAATTACACTTTTACAATGTTAATTAAGGTACATACTATTCGCTATGACCCAAATAACCAATGTGTTCCGCGTTATTTTCCGGCGAAGAGGCAAAATGCACGCGCGTTTTCCCATAGGATGGCACAGGAGCACAGCAAAAGTAGACTGGTTGCTGTCTGCTTCAATTTGCGTCACGGAAGTCCCATAGACAATAGCGCCAGTTGAACCTCTAGCGTACATTATAATAACTCTATGTTCGCCAACCGTGAATACGCTATTTCCTCCCAAAGTAACAAAAAAATAGAATACCATAAGGAAAAACTTGGATTTTGATTTTATAAGTTGTGATTTTATTTGTCACTGTGTTATTGCCTTACAAAGATTTTTATAGATAGTGACAAATTTCCCTAAATTCGGCATTATTGCTGTCAGTTATTAAACAATGTGCTCGTCACTTCCCTGAAACAGTTCTAGTCCTGCATTGCGTGCATTATAAGATTTGAAAACACATGTTGCTGCCAAATATCGTTATTATTAAAATTATTACCTTTTGTGCTTCCCATTGTGTGGTCAGGGACTCCCAACTTCTGGGCGTAAAGAACGTTCCAGTCACGTACGTTGCCCATGGCATTTTTTCGCCAGTGATCGTCGTTGTTTTCAAAAGTGCACTTGGCTGCAGAATCAAACAAAAGTGAACCAATAGGAATAAACACAGTCTATAATGCCTTATAGATCAAGTATAGTTACTTTTTTAAGATGGAGTACATAAATCAAGTATATAGAAATGAGTCCATAAGGACACATAAATTAGGTTCTCTTTTTGCGAGACAAGTTGTTTTGATGATAGCCGCAGCCCCACTTCGTTGCCTGGGCGGCTGCCCGACACGCGTGTCGACGTTCGAAAAGACCCAACCAAGATCCTTTACGAGTCTTGGACAGAGCTAGCCTCAAACTCTCAGACTCTCTTCGGCCTTTTCTGCCCAAGGTAAGATCTGTGGTTTGCAGTGTGACAAGCGTGTTCTAAGTGAGCTGTAACTTCCTTCTGTGACACCAAAAATTTAAGCGATGCGAATGGAATTGTAAAGAAACGGTGCTACGTCGTGCTAGGTGCAGCGATACGCGAGGGCTCAGATTTAATTACGCACGTTCCATTTTTTATCTTTTCGACCTTTATAACGAAGGGACTGTTGCAACTCCACTTTTTGACGGCCCAACATAATTCGTTGTAAAGGCTTCCGACTATAGGGGGTGCCACCAACGAGAAATATTTATAAAAAAAAAAAACTATACATGAGCGCCATTAGTATTTTTCATGCAGTCGTCTTTGGATACCACCCATTTTTCTTGATGCACAGCTGGGCATCTTAGGAGGAGTACACAAATATCGTTTTCGAATCACCTGGCATAGGTTTTAAACGGGACCAAACGTGTCGGATGTGAGCTTTATATGTGAAATTTCTCCTATACCGTAAAACACTTAAATTTGCGGGCTGGGTATGTCGTTAATATTTGGAAACATTAGGTTCAAAAATATTTAGCATGAAAGCATCTTGTGATTTGAAGTGAAAAGCTTTGAAGCCTTCACATTATTAAGACGTTTTTTTCGTGACCTTTTCAAATCCCGAAAATTAAGTTGCCTAAAAGGACAATGAAATTGATTGTTTGTTTTTTCCTATGTTTCTGTACGTTCTGCTGCTGACTGAACAGGGGGATGGAGCCTTGTCAGGCGATTTAAAGCGCCTTTTGCCCCATCCTTTCAGACATTTGTCTGAATAAAGAATATTATTATTATAAATGAAAAAAAAAAAAGTTATTTTAAAGGGTCCAGATGGGACGCAAATTTTCTATATGTGAATTTTTGCACATAAAAATGTTTTAGCGATATTTACACCTTTCGACACAATTTACGGGGGGGGGGGGGGGGGGGAGAGAGACCCATGCTCTCGGCCCCGCTCGTTGCTTACAAAACTAAGCACCTTTTCTCGACTCTCATTGGTTGGAGAGATGACTGACATGCCAAATGTTTGCTGCGAAATTGTTTCATTATGCCGTAATAGTATTTATATCGACAATAGTTTTTTTTGCTTGACAAGAAAATAATCTAGATAGTTTAATCATTGTTTTCAAAAATATTCCGAGATTGCCTTTACGTTTCTACTTCAAACGACAACATACAAGGGTTCCGTCGTTTCCGGCGGAATCCTTGTTCAACGCGGAAAAAAAAAAAGCTCAGTTGAGCTTTTTTTTTCTTTTTTTTTACGAGCGCAAGTCGTTTTGCGTTAATCAAGGTGTTTAGAGGAACATCACTTCAACCAAATTAGTTTACAGTAAACAGCTGTCGCACGTACGCGCATTCGGAAGCGCTGGGCAGGTGCTTGGGTACATAGCGGGACTGGCTTAAGCCTAGCGTCCCACATGTTGGGGCTGAATAAAGGTGTTTGTTCACGTAAGAGCGGCCATACAGCTATGTGAATTTTGCAACAGTTGTGATTACAAACATGGTATAATACCATGAAAATACCTACACAAGTGAGATTTTGCGAACCATTTGGCCGAAGCAATCGGGCTTTCGGCTCGCATCAAGTTTGTCTATGTTCCCGTTATTTCGTTTCGAAAGGCCAGTAGCTCTAAATTTTTCACTGCACTTGGCCTAACAAAGCGAATATTTTACGTCGCGTTTTCATTGCTCGTCATGACACTCACCCACCACGCTCGCAGATGCCATGAGAAAAAATAACAAGGACAGTAAAGCTGGAAGAACTGCTGATTCGTTTTGATGATTTCTTTAGTCCTCGGTCGCTTATTACCGGACATCGTTAGACTCTGACAGCCGCTTGTATTGTACCGTGGCACGTGCATGATGGAGTGCTAGAACTTAGCTTTCATGGTCGCGTCTTCTGAGCGCTGCAGATGTTTTTTGACGGGGGCGGTATAGCAGACGGACGGATGTGACAACGAACGCCAACGGGCAGCTTTCGTGTTCGCGTCTCACGGGCATTGCAGACGACGATAGACGATGGTGAAATAGCAGACGATGCCGGAGGCTGCCGCGCGTCTGCTCGCGCAACTAGCAAGCGGTGTTTGACACCAAACTAGACAAACCGGATGTCGCGAAAAAGAGATACTAGACTTTTAGCGTGTTCATCCGAGTAGCCGAGCAAATACAGTAGTATTAGGCGGGACCACTGATCTTTGGGAGGTGCTTAGAGCGTGCCGTGACCTCCACTGAAATTACGCCTAAAGGCAGGTTCCCACAGCACCGTTTTTTTTAGGTTTTTATCCGGTACTTATAAGTCACCGAAACATTCGTGTCTCGAATTTCGCGTGCCAGGTTATATTCTTGAACTGGTAGTTACGCTTACTATGAAGCACATGTGTCCCGGTGACTTGTGGAGTAAGGAGCTGTAAGCCTTCATAACGTAACGTAATGTGAAAAAATGGGGCTGTGTGAACCAGCCTTAATGGCGTAAATATTGCGCTAATTTTGTTTTCTTTTGTGAGAAAATACTAAAAACAAAACAATACATGTCCCATCTACGCCATTTAGAAGGCAATTTCAATTTCAGTGTCCCTTTAAGAGTAATTAATGACCGGCAGTGCGGTGGTCGATCACTGTATTGCATTTTCTTGTCAGCCTTTCATATTTAAACATATCTTTTGCTGAATAAACGTCCACTTTCAAAGAAACCACCGAGAAAACGTATTCCGTGTTTCACGAGAAGGTGAACTGTGCTGAATTTTCGGGTGCCCTGGAAATTCATCCCGGTACACTTAGTTTCTTGTCTTCCGAGAACAGATTTGCATCGGCACGCCAGCCGAGTCGCCTGCGAATTCCGTCAAACCACACACGCATCTTTCGCTGTCACTCAGAGAAAGGAAAGCTCAGTTTTTCTGACAGACGCCGATAGGGGTGAAAACTTCGCGACTTTTCCCTGGGCTTGTATTCACCCTGTGACTCGCAAGGCATGAAGCAACGCCATGAAGAGACAAGCATTAAAGTAGCAACAACTAACAACTACGGTGCCTGGAACCCATCTCCGACTGGTGTGTCTGCTGTGTCCTAAAAAGCGGTCTCTCGACTTTCGCCCGATGACGTCACTGTCCCCGGCAGCGATCCTTGCGGCGTCACCGCAGCTGTGGTATCATTGCCGACGCCTGTACTGCCGCAGATCCCTCCCCAGCTTGGCAGTTCACGGAAGCTGCGGCAGCCCCGAGTTAAAACTCCGCGACGACAGCGACACTCGCACTTGCTCATTCTTTTTGCCGGTACTTCCGGCACCAACTGCCAGGATTGTATGATCCCAGAGCGTGACACGCCTGCTTCTGTGATGCGATTCGTTGTCACATCTAGACACCTTTTGATTGGCGGGCGGGATAAGGCACTAAACGCACCAGTGGAAGACGCGCTCCAGGCACCATACTTATTCATTTTCATAAGATTAGGTACCACGTGTGAAAAGTAAAAGCAACTCACGAGACTGAGGGCAGACTCCGGGAGCCAAATAAATATCGTCCAGGGCAATCAATCCAGACACGACCGACGCCTCCAGCTTTATCTATAAAGAACAGACCTTTTCCTTAATTGATGCCATGCGCAAAACTTAAAACACTCTGTTCCTACGCTTAGTTCTAAGCGAACTTTGAAATAAAGGCTTGGCGTAAAGTCCCGTATGAATGCCCGCCCCCGCAAGATATGCCGTTCCGTTTTTGGGGTCGATTATCCAAAACATAATAAATTCCGAAACATCGTCCACCCCTCTATTCCCGTCGGATATCGACCACGCAATGTCTGACGCAAATTGTATCAACCGCACGATCTGCGGTATCGGTATATGTGAAAAGCGTGTTCATCCAGGGTTCCCTCGTTTTTATCGAACAGTCACATATGGATCTACTGCGTCAGCAATTTGAAGTATCCGCTCCGGTGAAGTGCAATTTCTTAGCTCGTTACGCATTTCTTTTATTGTCCGCAATATGCGCACGCGGTATTGGGTGCCGTGACGCATGAGTATGTAGCGGTTTCCCGTGTTGATCGCACCGTAAAACGCGCATCTGCTTCGTCTGCAACCAACGGTATCTGTTTCCGTGACGTGCGAGTTTATAGCGGGTTCCCGCGCCTTTGTCCGCGGTCCACGCGCGCGACGTCGCTTCCCGTGACGATCCGAGTCTGGAGTGGGTTCTCGCGTGTTTATCATACTCTGAAACGCAAATGTACTGCGTCCGCATTCTGCGGTGTCCGTTCCCGTAACAGGGAAATTCGTAGAGAATTCCCGCGTACTTATCGCACCCTGGAATACGAATCTACTGTGTCCGCAATATGTGGTGTCAGTGATGACCCACTGATCGGTGAGCCGATCAGTGGGTCGAAGAGAGACATGTGAACATTCTCTACACCTCACTCCTGAACGCAGTGCTGTAGAAGCCACGGGCGGGAGGGGAAAGCCGCTTTTGTACAAATTTCAAATAATGGGCTAATCCTCTCGGGGGAGAAAAGCGACGTCTGGGGGACACAAAAGAGGGTTAGGGTAGGAGAGGAGTTCATCTTTCCCCTCTTCTCCAACTGCTTAGGTTGCCCACTCTCCCCTGTACCTTTTTAAGTGCTGTGAAGGGCTTCGCCCTCCTCACGCTGATTGGCTCGAGGAGGCTGTAGCCTTCATCCTTTGACAAGTTATGGTGAAACGAAGTACGGCGGAGACGCTCTTACGCGTCAGTCACCGAGTGAAGCCTACTTTATCATGCACCCCTACCGCATTTTTACCTTTGGGCGCATATTCGATTTAGCGGAAAGCTGTCAGAGTGATTACGGCTGGGCTGTCAGAGAGGTGGAAGCGATGTGCTTGTTGAACCAGTCTACCATCAGTCTTGCACCGCGTTATCACACTTTCTGCACATGCTGTCGTGCAGACACTGACGTCAGATGATAAACGGCAGGCAACTGGTGAGAATGAGGCATCCACCGTCCTGTCAGCTCAGCAGTGAATAGAGTAGAGACCAATTTATTAGGATGAGAGGAAATCGAAAAAGGACCTCAATATTCCGGCAGTTCTGGAGGTACAACCCGTCAGAACTGCTCAACCATGGGAACACGGCGCATGTCATGTTCCCCTTCAATTCCGACGATCCGTTTAAATGCCCGGATGTATGGAGATGGCGTTGAAGTCGAACAAAATGGCGCCGGCCGCAGGGTTCATAACAAGCGCCCGGCCCCTAATTCTTCAAGGTTATCCCGAACTTTTCGGTGAGCGCACACACAGTATTTTACCATACAGTTGTCAAGGTCTTAACTTGTGAAACCTATGATACAAGGGCAAGGGACAATTAATCCCCTGCATCTTATACCTGAACATCGTCCCCCAGTTGAAATTTAGCAAATCTGGCCCATCCTTCGGTCCAAGTGAGTGGCTGATGTCCTTTATCCGTCCACATGGCGCCTTTCTCCGTTGAAAAGCTAGCAACGAGACTGAAACCAATAGAGAACGTGATTAAATAGAATTACCATTAAGTTGTTCAAAGTGTCGGGCGGACGTCCCAACTTGCTTGCGAGTTTGATGCACAGTCGTGATTCGGATAATGGTGAATGCGTGATCACCGACCGCCCTGTAGTGACAGCGTCGCGAAACAGCTGCCGCGGCAGCTACGCACTTCTCAAGCCAACCGCGGCAAGGCGGAAAGTAAACACTGGTTCACACACTTGCATTTGGTTTCAATCATAGGCGTTGTGCAGCGTCGGAATCTCTTGTGATCGCTTGCACAAGAACACACTCGCACCATCTGTCGGGCATCACTGAAACACTGGACACATGTATACCTCGAATATTTTTTGTGCATTATTTTTTGATCATGGGCTCGAAGAACATTTGATAATATTACAAACTATCACTTCCCGTAGAGAGCATCGACATTTCGTCTCGCAAATACTGCAAAACCTTTGCTCTAGAGAAATACAGTTCAGGGGCTAAACTTTAAGATGGTGCCAGATCACCAGTGGATTCTCTCCTTACTGTTAAGGCTCCGTGGCCTTGTCACCACAAAGCAGTCGAAAATCGTTATGTTACCTTCATGTGGATTGCAACCGTACACATAGGATGTGCATGAGAGACGTGAGATCTTCAGTCCTATATGCCCTCAGTGCCTACACAAAATCAAAAAGGTGGGAACAAAAAAATGTTCCCTTTCAATGCGCAGCTCTTAGGCGTCCGTTTCCGGGTTAAGCGGCGTCGGCGTCGCCGTAACCGCGCGTTGCATTATGAGAACTTTCCTGTAATGACGTCACGTGTGACATCACGAGGGTAAAATTTTCCTGCTCAATTTGGCGAGAACATTTTTCACGAAATTTGGCGTTAAATGTTTTCGCTAAATTTAGCGGCACGTTTTACAATAGGGAATTGTAGTATATCGTTTTTCTCCACCGCTACAATATCCGTAAAGAAAATGCCGCAGCTGCGCGTGCGCGCCGCCAGCCTTGTCTGCATAGTTGAAGGTCTTGTGGCGGATTACGGAGCGCTATGCGGGTGCTTATGCGGGCTCCGGAAACGGTCTATTAAAACTCCCTAATGACATCACGTGCAACGTCATGTGACGTCATACGTACATTTTACGTCATGCGTGACGTCACACAAGACGTGACACGTCAATTTAGCGAAAAAATGTCCCGCTTAATTTAGCGGAAAAATGTACCCACTAAATTTAGTGGAGGAATGCTACTGCTACACTCAGCGGGAAATTATTTCCCGCTAAATTTAGCGGAAACATTTCCCTGCTAAATTTAGCAGTGAAATGTTCACTAAATTTAGCGGGAAAGTTAGCAAACATCTTCCACTAAATGGGAGGGGAAAAAGGAGAGGAGGATGGGAGGGGAAGGAGGGGCATACCGTCGCCTCCGAACCCTACCCTCCACCTCCTCGAAAGCTGGCATTACAGAGAATCGTAAAAGTCTTTAATTTTGTGTACCATTCAAAGCAGGAAGAACTTCAATTAAGAGTTATACACCTAATGAGCAATTATGTCCCAAGGCAGACTGACCTTATTCCTTCGAATATCTATACGACAAATTTCAGGGTATGCCAGCGCCGGTGTTATGTATTAAAACAAAAACAATCTTTATGTACGTAGGGTGTCTTACCTTGAATTAACGTCCAGGTAATTCTAATTACCGTAAACAATATGCAGTGGATGCAAGACGCTGCGTGCCGGCGTACCGCAATTTAACAAAAGTAAGACATTTCAGAAATTGGTAGTCTTACTCTGTTTCATTTTCAGTTTTATTTTATTGAACACCAAAATGCAGCTCAAACTTCAAGCCACTGTTACCAGAGTTTAGATAGTATAAGACAGCCAATCTGTGTTTGATCAAACTTTTTTTTATGTGATGACTGAGATGTAATGTGAATAAACAAAGGTATTGACTTGTTCGACCAGTTGAATGAACTCGTGTTGTGCCTACGGTAACCGATGTGGGTTCAAGCTAGTGCTGGTAATAAGTTGAATTGAGCAACTTCTTTAGGTTGTTTTAGGTTGCACAATAAGACGTATGCACTCCTTTTCTTAGTCAAACCTTTTGAGATATCATATTTTGAACCAAGACACATAGGTGCACTTTTTTCAACATTCTAGGCTACTTTTCGGTGTTGTAACAACTATCCAGGAGATATTCCACAAATAAATGTAGAAATCAAGAAAGGGCACTTCAATGAAAAGGCCATTCTCTGTCGATGAGATAATTGTCACACTACTGGCGCTTGAAATGAAATGTAGAACATGTACCAGTAGTGCACAGAGTCCCCGTGAAACATCACAAATTGCAGCCTTGGCAAAAACTATTTATATGTGCTACTTGCATTGCCTACTAACGAAAATAAGTACTTTACCTCATGGCTTTTCCAGGTTCAGTAGAAGCTCAATGCAAGCGGAACAATAAAAGACGCTGAACAATTGAAGCTTGCCAATGGATACGCTGAACAATTAAAAAGCTGAACACTAGAAGCTGAACAGTAAAAGCTTAACAATAGATGAAGCTGAAAAATAAAAAAAGGCTGAACAATAAAAGAAGTTGAACAGTGAAGCTGGACAATAGGAGAAACTAAACAGTAAAAGTTGAGCAGAAAAAGGTGACCATTACAAGCTAAACAGCAGAAGCTGAACAGCAGAAGCTAAACAGCAGGAGCTAGAATAGAAGTTGAAAGAGAGCTAAACAGCAGAAGCTGAACAGTAGAAGGTGCTCTTACCTGCTGCTGCTGTTAGTAGTAAGCTTGAAGTACCAGAAGTTCAAGCAACCATTGACCAACACGCTTTTGGGCAATACAGCGCTTTTCAGCTTGGCAACGACTCTGGTGCCATTCTTGCTTTCAGCGTAAATGAAACGTCCTGAAGATAGAACACGAAGCAACACACGTTAACAGCACGCGAAACCCAGTTGAGGTTTTCTCGCTACAGTTATGCCGCATCGGAACGCCAATCGAAGGAAAACATGAATAACTCGTAAGCAGCGAACGATGACGAGGCAGCCTAGCGCACGCGGCGTCAGCGGTTGAGGTCGGGGGGAAACCAAAGGCATGTATACTCGTTTCGTGGGTAAACAAACAGACAAGGTGCGCAAGGAGCAGACAAACTTGCTAGCCGTATAAGCCTCACGCAATTTATGTGTGTAGCTGTTTCAGACGTGTCAGATCAGAAGTGAGTCCTTCCGGTCAGAAAGCGAGCACCACGTCACTGATAAAGCAGTGACTGCAAAAACCCTAAAACTGTTTCACCTAAACGCACGAAGTCTCCGGAATAAATCTGACGAAGTATGTTTTTTCCTAGATTCGCTTTGTACCCCGTTTGATGTTCTTGCATTTACCGAAACGTGGTACTCTGGAGAATCGGACATAGTGCAATTCCAAGATTATAAATGTAAATTTATCTTCAAAGTAGTGAAAACGCACAATAAAGACGAATACGAAGACGGAGAGGCAAACAGGACGAGCGCTGACTGAGCGCTCGTCCTGTTTGCCTCTCCGTCTTCGTATTCGTCTTCATTGTGCGCTTTCATTACTTTCAACATGCATAACCAACTCGCCTGCATCGCTACATTAGTGAATTTATCTGCCGCGAATCTCGTTGGGGGGGGGGCGTTGTTGCCTTGTACTTTCAAAACAAATTAAATTTCCAAGTACTGCATGCTTTCACTTGTATAAATAATGATTTTGAATCGTTGGTTGTGGGTTACGGAGGTTGTATAATAACTGTGGTTTACCGTCCGCCCTCAAATGCTTGAAATGTTTTTTTTTTTTTTTTTTTTTTTTATGAATTATTTGAGTATGTTATGTCAATAAATCAGAAAATAGTTTTAGTTGGAGACATGAACATTGATCTGTTGACTAATGAACTTGCGAGTGTAGCATTATTAGAAGTCGCTCAAGCAAGCGGATGTAAAATTACAATCAGCGTTCCCACCCGCATAACTGAACGTACGGAATCACTAATTCATATTTGTTTAACAAATAACCAAAAAACTGACGTATTTTTTGGAGTTCTAACTGAAGATCTGAGCGACCACTTACCATTTTTTTGCTTCTTTCGCCAACACAATTCACAACACAAGCTCCTCTACAAAAACCCAGTATTTTTCAGACTCATAAACACAACCACTTTGGAAGATTTCTATAATCTCGTTTCGACAGAAAACTGGGATGATGTTTTTAAGGAACCTAACCCGACAAAATATTACGATATTTTTATATCAAAGCTTCAAGAATATTATAATAAAGCTTTCCCGAAAGCGGAGATTAAAAACCATAACCGTCAAGGATGCCATGGGTAACGCTGGAAGTTTACAACAAAATCAAAGAAGCATGTGATCAGATGTTTGCAACATTTATCAAAACTAAAAGTAAAAGTTTACTTGCTGAATATAAGAAATGCAGTAACAAACTTTCCCTCGACATTAAAAAGGCGAATATAAGCTTTTTATAAATGTACGTTTTCTGAAATTTATAAAGACCCTGCTAAGCTGTGGAACACTATGAACACATTAATGTCAATAAATTCAGTCTTCATCCCCGAAGAGATTAAAATAGATGGTACTGTATATACGCAAGCTTTATTGGCAGATACATTTAATACACATTTTCTGTCATTTGGTGCCTGTGAATCAGTGACCGTATATAATAAGCATTACTCATCTGTTCAGGTATTAAGCTCTATATTTTTAGAACCAACAAATGAAACAGAAGTTCGCAACATACTAACGTCTTTAAAAAATAACTGCGCATGTGGTGTTGATGATATCAAGGTTACCCCTATTAAAACAGTAACGGAGTTAGTGTTGCCTCCTCTTGTTGTTCTTTGAATAAAATGAAGGTTTCTGGTATATTCCCAGAAAAAATGAAAATTGCTAAAGTCAGTGTTATCCACAAGGGAGGCACATATGAGAACCTTAATAATTACAGGCCTATATCTGTACTACCCCTTTTTTCCAAGGTGGTAGAAAAAATAATTAATTCAAGATTTTACAGGCTTTCTACTGTTAATAATGTTATAACTGACAAACAGTCTGGTTTACAGAAATGGAAATCAACTGAATCAACCCTAATATATATCAAAAATAAAATAATTACTAATATAAAAAAACCACACATATACCATTGGGATTTTCCTGGATTTCAGAAAGGCGCTTGATTGAATCAAACATGAAACTTTACTGGAGAAACTATCGACGTACGGAATTAAAGGTGATGCACTAGAATTAATCCGCAGCTATTTATATTCGCGTTCTCAATATACGGTACTTAATGGATTTTAGTCGCAACTCGCACCGATAACATATGGCGTCCCGCAAGGTCCATACTCGGGCCTCTATTATTTCTAATTCATATAAACAATATTGTGAATATACCTGAATCGCGCGATATATTTGATATGCTGACGATACCAATCTCCTTTTTTCTAGTGGAAATCTGGATCAGCTCGAGGAATTTGCAAATAAATTATTATTTTTATAAATTAAATTTAATTAAATTAAAAAATAATTAAATTTAATTAAATTTGAAAAAGATAGTTAAATTTAAATTAAATTATCAGTAAATTAATATTGTGGCTAAAGCGCAACCAGCTTAATCTTAACACTAGTAAAACAAAATATGTATAGTTCAGATCAAAAAATTCGCGTACGTTGAACATCTTTTTTGACGGGGAAAAATTAAAGGCGTAAAATATCCCAAGTTTCTTGGTGTGCGGTTCGAAGAAACACTCAGTTGGACTGTACACAAAACAAATAAGGGTTGATATTGCGAGAGCAATAGTTATATTAAAAAAAATTCCGACAATTACTACCAAAATGGTTGAAACTTCAATTATATTATTCGCTTGCCTACTTACGCTTACAATACTTTATATTAGTATGGGGAAACTACACAAACAAATAAGCACAAACTATTTCTTTTGCAAAAGAAGGCTGTTCGATTTATTGAGAACCTTAAAAGGTACGAACACTCATTCCCGGTATTTCAAAAGTATAAAATATTAAATTTAGATCAAATCCTACTTCTTAAATTATCTATTTTTGTTTTTAATGAAACTAGAACGAACCAAGCACCCTTTCTTTATATCTTCAATTAAACCTCGGCAAGCTACAGTCTTAGAAGTGCACAGTATACTAAACCCAGGGTTCGAACAAATTACGGTACACAGCACCTTAAATATCTCGTGCCAGATATATTAAACACACACCCAACCATAGCAGAAATCGCCCAAGCGCACATTTCGTTTTTTCATTATAAAAAAAGGATTGTAGAATATATACTAAACCACTCATGATCTGCAGTTGGTACGACGTTGACAGTTACGTGTTATCGTGTATTTTGTGAATTTTGAAATTGCTGTAGTTTTGTATATGTATTCTGTTTATGTCCCTGTTTCTCCTCTGAGTGCTGTAAAAAAGGGGCTGGAGTCTCGTCAGAAGACAACTCGTCTTCTTTTGCCCCAGCCACCCAGACTCTTATTTGTGTCTGAAATAAAAGATACATACAAAAGATACATATATTACATTCAACATTAAGTCCAGCTTACAGCCCACGCTACAATCCGCCGATGAATCGAGCCACTCGAGGAGCAGCACCAAAAGTGCATCGTCACGACACTCGCCATCTTTGCACATTTGCCGTCACTGGCCAACGAATCACGCATTCAGAATAACGCAGGATCGCACCCCATTCGCCGCGACCTCGAGGCTTCTAGCATTGTGGTCTACCCACAATCCTTTCGATCAAAGCCAATCGGAGCTCGGCGTTGTTGTGACGTCACCGCAACTCCTGCGCAAAAGCAGACAAACTTGGGCTCCGCATAGATAAATGGTGACTTGTTTGCAGGGTGGAAAATAAAAATCAAGATTACTTAATTCGTGATTCAACTCAGACCGGTTTTACTATCACGATTTGAATCAAACCTTTTCGGCAAAAATTGTCCCAGAAATATGTTTTTTCTTATTTACCGTTTGGCCTATCTTCTGGTGCTCTCTATTTGCATTTCTTTCGTATTTTTAAATGAAGGAGTCATCCAGCCAGAAAGATTTATATCAGGTTCGACACGAGCAGAAAGCAGTGGTCTTCCGAGCAAGTCGGAACGTTGACCTTTCTTTCGACCACTCACACTCATTGTCAGTAAAGTAACGTCCTATCTCAATAAAATCAGAACGCGAAAAAAAAAGCAAATAATGCTTTTTTCACTAACCCTGAGAATATCACGCTGTTTTTGTTTGTTTTTACTGTGGAGGGGATTAGTCAATAAAAAAGTTGTCAATTAAACTGTACTTTAAATACGCAGTAATTATTCCTTCCACATTGTTTTCAGGGATCGGACAGATTGATTAATAAGTCTATCATGTTTCAAGGTGCATCTAGTGATTAAATACATGATTCTATGGCTACAGTGATTTAAATCAAATAAATTTAATTTACTTATTTTTTCAAAGAAGTCACGATTTTCTTTATCCTGCGACACAGTAAAAACTTAATAAATGTGTTACTAGAAAAAGGTTTTCCTGCTTGTCCTTACCCCAGGAGCTTTTTAGCAAGACCACTCACCGGCATAGCCCCCAGTGGTGTGGTCGTAGAGTAAGGAGGCTGGAATTCTTTCAGCAGGATCGTTAAGCACCCAGCTCGGTTGACCGGATGTCGTTTTGTCGGGTTTCCAGGAGCAGAGGTTACCAGCTTCGAAATTGCAGCTCAGACCTGGCAAACAGAATTTGGAAGACAGTTAATTCTGGCTGCTGGAAACCCAGAAAGCACCAAATGCCCGAGGGTTGGGACATTTTCGTGCTTAATTGAAGTGTGGTTTTCAAATAAAAATTTCTTACTCGGGTTGTCCTTGGGGGCGAAAGGATGGGGGAGGGGGCGTAACAGTCGAAATTTGAACTTTATTTTATTTTGACAAAAGGCTCAAAAGGGTATAAAAGTACACAACTTATTCCCCGCAAAAAATGAAGATTGTTTTACTGGTTAGTCTAATAACTTTCATAGTCTAAACTAAAAGTCAATTTTCACCATGAACAAGGTGATATAGCTTTGAAAACTGTGATGGCACACTTCTTTTTTTAATTTTGTCGTCTATATGTTGCTCTTGTAAGTGATACTAGCATTTTATCGCAATAGCGTTAGGGACCTCGTGTCACAGAAGAGCCGGCGTCGGTGGCGTGACGCAAAAATCCTGATTGGTTGATAGGGTCATGACGTCACAGCCACATGACCTTGAGCGGAAATTTCAAACAACCCACAACGCTATCGTGAAACGTGACGTCACGCGTGGAACAAAAGTGATCAAAACGTGACAGGTAATGCGAATTAAGGGGCGCCGCATGTCTCAAATGATTTCACTTTAAACTGTAATTCATTTGCCTTATGAAAACGTTTCAACAATACTAGGAGCGCACACTCCTGTGTGAGCGCTCCTTCTGTGGCCCTTGTAGGTGACGAGTTAGATTTCATCAAAAAGTGGGCAGGTTCGTGAGACTGTATGTAGGCGTGGCTGATACTGGTTGTTATCGGTTTGCATTTTTTGTCCTCTTTCCTACTCCCGTTTTTTTATTTTTGTTTTTTTGCACAGCAACTAACTTTCAGTTGTAAGTCAGCGCCCTGCCTTTGCGTCCCCCCTCGTCCTAGCCCTACGTCTTTTAGCGCTGTTCCCACCAAAAAAGTATGCACCCCCAACTAACCCAACTACATGCCTTGTTACATTACTATACCCATTTTGCCTCGCGCCTTGGTTCCCATGGCCGCCACCCCTCGGTTGTAAATTGCGAAATATTCCCGTTCTTTTCTTTGCTTTTACGCAAAGGTATCGAGATATTTCAAGACAATGAGTCTGTTTCACCAATACTTTTTGCAAAATAAACAATGTAAAAACTTCAACTTGCACATTCTTTAGGATTTAAAGTTGTCGAATTGTCCTTTTAAGAACTCGGTAGATGGTTCGTTTGGGGCACAATTTTTAGCCTCTGTCCGAAGTGCTGCCGACGCCCGGTGGAAGGCAACAAGCGCGTGCTGGAGGCAGAGCTTCTACTAAATCCCTTGCCTGTCTGCATCTCCAACTGTCTGCAACTTCGGATTGCAGCAGAAAAATTTGCACAACAATATTACTACCAATACCGTATTTTCCCGAAGCAGTCCACGGAGCACACATGTCCATAGGTGCGAACTATACAAATATTTGTTTGTTTGTTTTCTAGATTGTTTAATGCAACGAAACCCGACAGATTGTGCGAGCGAAAGATGATCTTAATGACATTTTTTCAGTCTTGCAAAGTATTTTAATTACACTGTAATTAAAGTACGATTTAATTAGGTTTAGAAAACTTGTACTTTAGATTAAGTACATTCTCTGAGTATGTACATGTACTTTATTAAAAATCTTTCTGGTATACAAGGAAAGTAAACCTCCACACTTCGACGTAAATTCCTCAAATTTGGTCTTGTTTAATTTATTTAACAAATATGGTGCTTTGTCAACAAATAAGTGCCTCACACTTGATTGCGTTATATCGTTTGTCAGCAAGAGGAAAAAAAAAACAACTGAGTGGCCCCTTGAATTTACCAAATATTCGCCGTCCTTTACGAAAAAAACTGATGGACCCCTGATTACCCCTCGGGCAATATACACCAGTTAAAAAAAACACTGTATAGGGGAATGAAAGGGCATCATGAGAAATAGTATTGAAAAGCACTTGTACTTTACTTTGAAGGTACAAGTACTTACTACTTCATTTGAAGTACATAACCTTTCATTTACTTTGAACTTTACCGCAGGTATTTTTATTTGTGCTCTACCCAACACTGCAATTTTCTGCATAAAACAAGTTTACATGTGTGCTAATAAGCCAGGCACCTATCAAGGAGTGCTTTGCATGCAAATTTTTTACGTGCAGACTATCAAGGAACACCTTTTTCCCACCCGAAATTTCTTTTTGTGGACTATAACCGGTCTCAGTGCTGATCAGAGCCTCTGGTGCAGACTGTAGTGTAGAAAATACAGGACTCTTATAGCTGCAGGAATAAAATTTTAATAAAGTTTTTGATTAAGGTCATGAATCCCTAAGAAAAATGTGACGAAAGGTCAGCAAAACCGTTTTGAAATGTGAACTACATACTTCACAGAAAAGTCTGTACAAATTAACGCACAATTGAGAATAAATAGTATTTACTTTGAACAAAATTCTATACGCGACCTGACGGGAATCGAATCAACGACCACGTGATTACGAGCCCAACACTATCCCACTGTGCCAAAGGGGAGGTTCGAGGAAACAACCCATCCACTCACTGTTTGAACGCCAACTCCGAACGCCGACGCCGATGGCCGGCGTTTAGCGTTAGTGTTCAAACAGCGGGTAGAGCGTCCGGCGTTGTCATTCCGACTGCGAGGAGGGGAAAAGGAAGCCGGCCTTACATGTACCCACTAATCGTCCCAACCGAAGCTTTGTGTAGGAATTTTTCTTCCTCTATACTCACAAAGCCTGGCAGTTCGACGACGGAGCCATAGAGTGCCCGGTCGCAGATTTGGTGCACGCGAATCTGGTAGCACAGAGCATCAGAAGCCATTTCTCGGGGAACCTGGATGTCAGCGCACAGCTTTTGCAGCGGCGAGGACTCAAAATATATTTCTTCGCGAGGGAGAAGTGTGTTGTGGCGTCTCGCCGCAGCGGGGCGCTAGTCACGTGGCTCTCCTCTCACCCGTTGTCTACCGTTCCACCTTTTTCATTTCGGCGGCCGCTTCTCGGAGCGATCTGCCACGCTTTGTCAGTATGTAGGAGCTGCTACGGCTGGAACTATGCGGTTACGCTACGAGGAAGAAAAAAAGCAACGAAAAGGTGCACGCGGCAAGTTCGCTGAGAGAAAGGAAAATATAGATGGACCACCGAGCGATGTAAAAGATGATGTAGCCCATGAATTCGTACCAGTAGCCGATGATTTTTTACAAGCTTATGTTTTAATGAGACTGAAGCGTCAACCTTAGAAAAAAAAAAAGACCCGTCACTTTGTGCTCCAACGTCTCCTAATCTCCTAATCTCCATCAGTTTATATTTGTATGACCAAAAACAATTTAGAAGAAATTAATCTGCAAAACCTGTCCCAAGCCTCACAGAATGCCGTAGAAACACTTTCTGTATATACCGACTTCATCCGTAGGATCTAGATTTTTTTTTTCTTTGAAAACTCAGCAGCAACTTACCAACGGCAGGTTTGGCGGGAGCGGCGGTAGTCGGAAGATCTGAAGAGATAAAAAAAAAAAAAAGTTGGATTTCCGCGGGCGGCGGTCGATTGTTTCGAGGACTTGGCAACCTCGACGACGGACGCCATACATCGCAAACAACAACGTCAACAGTGGACGCCATTTAGAGTGGTGGGAAAGGCCCATAGCAGCTATCGCTGTAAAAGTTATTTGGGAGTTCACTGTCCCTTTAAATAAGGGGAGACCTTGGTCTAGGTGGGCAAAAGCTGAAAAAATGGCTTTCAACTTTTTTAAATTCATTTTTCCATAATTCCAAATATTAAAACTTGTATTCGATCCGCAGTCGAAATTTTTGCATTTGCACACCTTTACATTTTAGTGCTTTTAGCACCCACAAATTACAGTACATGTGAGGATTTCGTCCAAATCCAACGAGAAATAAAACAAAACTTTTTCGAAACAGGGGTCTCCCTTTAGACCGTCCTGTTAACTACGGTACTTCGAATGCGTCTACCGCTGGTGCATTACCGCATCCTCAAAAGTCGTCCCTCGATTTCTGCCCGATCACGCCGTACAAGTGTCGCGCTGTCGTCGGCCTGCGAGTCTGGCGGTGTCGAGGTAGTGGGGCCTGTGACAGGAGCCAGGAGCTAGAACGCCGTGACGACGGCGACATTTACATTCGCTCCTTCTATCTGCCGGAAGCGAAACGTCTTCGACCGACTGCCGGGATTGCGGCGTCAGACGGCGTCACACGTCGGCTCTCGCGACGTTGTCTGTTGACGATTCGGGGCCGCCCCCAACGCGTGTGTGATGTGGGACGCCGCACAATCCCGTCAAAGACCAGTTCACGGCACCGTACTTTAACCGAGGAGGGACCTTGCTCGGCGAGAATTATTTGGGCTCACCTCTCGTCCTGACGTGGCCGATGGCGATTTTGGCCAGGGCCGCAATGCCGCCAGTCTGATCCGAACGCGTGACGCTGACCTCCAGCTGAGCCTCGTCGCTCGGTTGCAGGTCCTGCTCGAAGGACTGCCAGTCCTCGCCTTCCCACAGAGTCCAGGATTGCACCGTCTTGGAGCCGTTGGGATGCCACGCGTTCAGACGGACTTCCATGGACTGGATGGCTGCATGTAGAAACCCTTAGTGAACTTTAGAGTAAGACATTTAAGTTATATTAGGGCTCAGTCATCCCACGCTTCGCTGAAATCGCAGCGAATGCATTTCCGTTTTTCGCAAATGTCGAAACGGTCCGCCATGCAGCACAATTACATCGCTCGCGTTTTTTAACGCTACGTCCAAAGCCCAAGAGGTCACATTTTCGTAACTATCGCCAATTGCATTCGCCCTGCACTGTACTTTGTTCCCTTATAAGATGATAGTTCGCTGGAAGCTATGCCCGTTGTATCACTCGTAGACATATTTTATATTGTGCCACATGCCCACGCTCCCACTCATGCCCGCGAGTAGAGGTGAAAGCAGGGAGGTGGCCTATTGGTCTGTTTAGTGCGTAGTTTGCACAGCACTCTGAGCTTAGGGATGAACGAAGCATAAGAAACAAAATGGTGGCGACCGCGAGGCAGTCAGAAGACTGTCAATACTCTAATAGCATAGATTAGTTAGTGACTCCAGCTTCAAGCAGTGGGAACAGGTCCAGTATCTGATACTCCACGAGTTCTCAAACGAAGTTCTTAGCAAGTGAGCGGTAGCTCAGAGTGACTCCAGATTATTTTGAAGAAAGGAACGAGAGCTCCCAATAATATCGTTTTGTTACGCAATGTGTATAGTTCTAGAGTTACATTAAAAAAAAAGGTCACAAAAATCTTAACATTAATGGGCAGCGCCAGTTCACCACGCTAAATGTAGCACATTTGTGCCGTTTCCCCGTTAACTCTTGCGTGGAAATTAAACGTGTGCGCAATTTTATGGACGCTTTTCGCGTGGCATTAGCGGCGTGACGGTGGTCACGTGAACCAATATGACACCAACCACGTGGCCATATGACGGAACAATATGATGTCACGTCATAGTGTCACGTAACCATACATTGTGACATGAAGTCACGAACACCACAAAATTTGTTGCGTTGCATTTTTGCCTACGTCGGTGCGGTTCGCAACACACTGAGCCTTCCGTCTCTATACTTATCTCTGGAATTCGCATAAATTACTTTCGATTTTTTATTCGTGCATCTAGTTGAAATCAGGCATGCAGATGTATGCGTACTGGTAATTATGCGCCTGCAAAAAAATATTTTCTCTGATAAGAGAAATGGCAAAATATACCACCCCAGTTGGGTCGCTTCTTAATTGCGGATGATTAAGGTTGTTTGTCGATAAACATGTTTTCTTTTATCTACACGAGCTGGTTTCCAAGGATCTACAATATATGCTAAAGCTAAAATAATTATTATAAAACCAGTTTTCTTTAGTTCAAAGAAATCCCTATTCTGAAAAAGAATAGCACTATAGTTATCCAATACTGTAGGAAATGAAATTTCTATTTCTTAGCTTCAGAGCAAAAAACTAAAAGTTTTAGGACACTCTTTTATTACTGCAGAAAACAACTACATTAATTTTACTCGAATTCATCAACGAGAATGTTGTGGAGATCTCATGAATGCAGTGGCCCTTGAGAAAAAGCAAATCGACGAACAAACAACCCAGCTAAATCCGGCACATCAATTTTAGAAGAACCTAATAGAATATTCCATGGCCAAAATAACGAAAGAAGTTTCAAACGCATTTTTGGCTTGACATCTTCTTTTATAGCTCATCGCTTCCTCTTGCCACCAAACACTGGAATGGACTCCCTAAAACAATTGTCATAATATCAGATCCGAAAACATTGCTTAATGCTCTCTGTAACCATTTTCTGCTATTATCATAGCGCTCCGCACACTCATTATTTTATATCTTTCAAGCTGCTGTTATTTTTGCCATGTCTTATTGCGACTTATGGATCAGTCCCGTGCACTTTGCTGATTAGACATGTCTTCAACATATCTCATTTTTGCGCTTCATTATGCTTACTTCGCTTTTTTTGGGGGAGAGCATTGTGAAGCCGTGTTTTGTACATGGTGTTGATAACGTTTAGATAGGCTTGTCGCAATTGATTGGTTGATTATTGGTTGCGGTTTATTTGTAATTAGGCCCCCCCCCCCCCCCCCCAGTGTAATGCACTAAAATAGGCTTTTGAGGTATTGTGAATAAATAAATAAATAAGTTGAGAAACTCCAACTTTGTCGATTGCTTTGAAGCTGATAAATTGCTGCTTTTCAATTTAGTATTCCTACTTTTTGAGGAGTTACCACAAATTTCAAAGACTCTAAAATAGTAAACGTTTATAGTATGTCAACTATTAAAATATTCTACTTTTCAAGAAGTGTTCTCGAATGCAAAAGGTTGGTAATTTGATTCATGTTACCAACAATATTTTAAATTAAGTTATTAAAAAAATTACCAGGTTAGTATGAATAATGTAGGCATAGCTGAATTATGCATTGATGAATCACTAAAAGCCATGTGCAAAATGTTACGAGAATTGGTTTCAATGTCTGTCCGTCAGGATTGCTAAAAGATTTCCAAGTGCAAATACTGTAAACCACACTTTCATATGGACTTGTTCCATTTATTCATTAAGTCAAAATAAAGTCACAGGTTAGCATAATCTCTGAGACAACGTTCTCTAGATTTGACGATTCCCATCAATTACATATTGCATTTTTGGTGGCAGGGGTAAGATGTAAATTAGATACAGTTACGTTTTAGTGAGTTTGAAACCGTATTATCAAGGACAAGAGCGCCAAAGACGAGGACAAATAGTAGAACAGGAGAGGACAGGACAAAGCGACTTTGTCCTGTCCTGTCCTGTTCATCACCTTGTCCGTGTCCTTTGCGCTCTTGTTCTCGATAATGCATTAACAACTAGCCCAGCAGTTAATTTTGAAATTGTCTCTTTTTAAATTATCATTTGTAATACCGGGGGGGGGGGGGGGAAATGCTTGTTAAATAATACAGAGCAGGAGAATATTAACCTTCATGTTCCATTTCGCTTAGCTCGACGTTTCATTTGATTTTTGGTGTTTGTCGTGTAATACTCCGCCGCTTTCATGCAATCAGTCTAACCCAAAAGCGTCGCTCCGCCTCACCTTGACATCTTTGCGTCAATTCCAATGTACCACAATAAATTAGAGGATCTTGTGCGTACCGTATTTACTCGCATAATGAACGCACTTTTTTTTCCGAAAAATCGATGCAAAGTTGGGGG
This sequence comes from Ixodes persulcatus, assembly GCA_013358835.2. Lineage (NCBI taxonomy): Eukaryota > Metazoa > Arthropoda > Arachnida > Ixodida > Ixodidae > Ixodes > Ixodes persulcatus. The sequence continues at coordinate 588,673 of JABSTQ010011293.1, forward strand.
GGGGGGGCGTTCATTACGTGAAGTAAAATTTTTGGGTCCGTATTTACTCGGATAATAAACGGACCTTTTATCGGAAAGATCGGCGTAACTCCTTACCTCTTTGAGCGCGGCGCGCGACTCCAAAACCAAACTGGGATGCGCAAAAAAAAAAAATATTCCTCTCCTTTTTTTTCTTGCTTCCGTGTTTTCTTTTTTGTTGTTTTTTCCGCCTTTCGTAAGTTGGTTTGTTTGCCCATGCATTCGCGACCTCGCTGCATAGGATAGAAAAGTGGGTTAATTTCGAGGGCTTCTCGCTTCTTTCCAAAGTGCGAGGAGGAGGCGAGGGCAGGATGGCTTCATTATGTGCGCTTTGCTTAGGCGAGGGCTTCTCCACTTTTCTTTCTAATCTCCTTGCGCGCGGCGCGCGACGCACGACCCCGGAACCAAACTGCGCTGTGCAAAAAAAAAAAAGCTTTTCTTTGTTTGTTTTTTTTCTCTTGGTTCCTTAGATTGTTTTTCTTTTTTTTTTCCCCTTTCGCAAGCTGAGGGCTTCTCTTTCTTATCTCCTTGCGCGCGGCGCGCGACCCAAAGTCCAGACCGCGCTGTGCAAAGAAAAAGAAAAAACAAACTCCTTTGTTTTTTTTTCTCTTGCTTCCGTGGATTCTTTTTTTCCCGCCTTTCGCAAGCTGTTTCGTTTCGCTTTGCTTAGGCGAGGGCTTCTCCGCTTCTCTTTCTTATCTCCTTGCGCGCGGCGCGCGACCCAAAGTCCAGACTGCGCTGTGCAAGTAAAAGAAAGCTCCTCTTTGTTTTTTTTTTCTTTTCTCTTGGTTCCGTGGATTGCAAATAAAAAAAAAAGCTCCTCTCCATGTTTTTTTTCTTGGTTCCGTTGGATCTTTTATTTTTTAACGCCTTTTACAAGGCGTTTTGTTCGCCCACGCATTCGCGACCTCTCTGTACCAGGATAGAAAAGTGGGTTCATTTCGTGCGCGTGGGGGGAGGGGGTCAAATTTTTGACGTCCGAGTTGGGGGTGCGTTTATTACGCGAGGGAAAAAAAAAGTCAAAATTTTGAGAGCCGACTTGGGGGGTGCGTTCATTACGCGAGTGCGTTCATTGTGCGAGTAAATACGGTATATCATAACATAAATAGTTTTTATTATTTTTTGTTGTTTGAAGTATTAGTTTTTGAATATGTAAGTGAGCTTCAAATAGTTGTTTCGAGCTCTTTTGTGTTTTGTGTTGAGGCACCGAAGAGATGACCCCACTCGTGGTTTACGGGAACCCAACGATTAAGTTTATCATCATCATCATCATCATCATCATCATCATCATAATCGTCATTGTTATTATTATTATTCAGGAATCTAGAAAGTTTATGCAGCCCTAGGACTTACTGTCTGAACGTCCCACAATCAGCATGCATTAGTGATATACTATACGAAAATCTGAGCAGCTTGACAACACATGGCCTCGTGTCACGCCACGCATCCCCACGTTACGTGAAGTCGTCACCTCGCATGACTTCACGTCAGACCATGATTTCACACCCAACGCTACTGAATCCAAGAACGTTATTGACACCGCAACACGATAACTTCACACTTCGAGTCGCGTTGTCACGCAACCACATATATCAGGCAACCATGTGACCCGCCACCTATAATCTAGGCCGGGTGGCGCAAGCTACCACACGTCATAAAAGGTAGAGCCATTACCATCCATCCATCCATCCATAGTGTCACCAACCATACGATAACGTGGCTCATAGTGGCGTGCCCTAAAATTTAGCAGGATGTTAGCCCGCTAAATCTAGCCGACGACGGCGCTATATGGATACGAATACGGCTACGACTACGACTACGGCAACGCGACACAACGTAGACAGCTATGCAAATTTTGACTCTGGTTTCGTTAAAGTGCAGGAACAAACCTTTGCCGGTTCGGAGGAAGCGCAGCAGCACTGTGGAGTGTTCGTCTGCTCGGAAGATGGCGCTACGAAGGGTTGCGGTGAGGTTGGGGCCTTTGATTGGCTTTGACGTGTCCACGTAAGCGAACCAACGGGGTACTGCATGCAAAGAGAATCATTACGTGTTACTCGATCAAAACATGATCTTGCCACGGCACATTGTCTGCGGACAAGTTTGCTGGACGTGCAAGCGTAGCCACCGCATATTATTACAGGAATAAAATATCATATTTCATATTACGGGCACAGTATATTGAAAAGAAAAAAAAATGAATATATGACTTGTCCGATCAACGTGCCAAAACTTATATGAACTATGTTAGGTGTGCATTAGCTCTTGTATAGCCTTTTATGCACTCATATGTTTACTGGACACTTCCATATAATATATATTTTTCTACACATGTTTTGTACGTCATTGTAGATCTGTGGATCAAGAACTTGTTATTCACATTGTGTTTGGCATTGAGGGCTAGTGCTCTTTTTTATTGCTCCAATACCGCCAATACAAAAGAAATGACACTACTGATATTTCTTAATGCAAGTGTAAGAAAGCCGATGCAACAGAAGACTGTGCTTTTGTTATTCATTTATTTTTTCTTTTATCAGTGTTGTATTGTATATGCCCTTCATATATTTTTAAATAAAAAAAATAATCCCTACGTAGAGGTAAATTTGTTTTTAAGGCACATCCACGTCCATCTGAAAAAATCATTATTAGACAAATTTCAAGTACTAAATTTAATTAAAAAATGTTCTGAATACGGTGCATGACGTTTACTTTCCTAATTCACAAATCTCCCGTACTGTTAAACACCTCCGTCGATAGCAATACCCCCCGGGCTACAGCGTTCTATGCATACGTGTTCTCTTCATTTTAGTATTTATTTAGGCAATGCGAACGCATGCGTTACACTAGAACCAACTGATATAAATAACTACCCCAAAATCCCTTAAAAATGCCCACCCAAAATGAAGAGACGAAGGGTAAAAAATATGGGGTGGCTTATCTTTCAGATAAGACAGTAAAATGTTGTAAAACATTTTGTGACAGACACAAGGCGGGGTGGCGGGCGGTGGGGAATTACAAATTACGTGAAACGGGAACCCATACCCCAAATCACGGACACGGCAAGTTCACGTTCCACTGTGCGATACATCCGCAGGAATTCGCTTCGATCTCGCCATTCACAGGAACGGATACCGCAGAATATGGACACAGCAGATTTGTGCTTCACGAAACGATAAACACGAAAGAACCAGCTACAAAGTCGGGTATCGCGGGAATCGATAATGTGGGCGCAGATTGATAGCAAAACGTGGGAACTAGCTACGAACTCGCGTGCCATGGGAACAAATATCGCATAGCGCGGATACAGCGGATCCGCGGTTCACGGTGAGACAAACACGAATGAACCCTCCGCGGCCGTCCTCATTACACGCGACAGAACGTCAGATCGCGCAGTTGACGGGATTCCCGTCTGACGTCTTGCGCCGACATCCAGCGGGCAGCGGTAGGTGCGCGACGTTTCGTAATATTTTGTGTTACGGACGTTCGGGCGGCCAAAAAACAGGATGGCCGATATCTCGGAAGCTGGGCGTTCGTGCGGGATCTTACAAAACCGCATATTCTTATCGAAGCAAGTCCCACGTAATGAGCACTACATTCATAAAACCTGCTGATCCTGGAAATGGAAAAGCCAAAGCAGCAACAATGCCACTTTTTATGTAGTCATTGACAGGAGGAAAATGGCAAGGAGCCTTAGTCGTGCAGCCTACAGCATGAGCTTCACACCTTCCATAGCGCTTCTGCGTACCGTAATCTCCGAGCCAGTATGTGGAAGCAAAACACGACAAAAGGAAACAAGTAATCATGTGCGAATAGTGGATTTTTTTTTTCGAAGCAATCTCGAAGCACAGAGTGGTTTTGGCTGAATATTTTCTAATCGAATCTCGAACAGTTTTTTTCACACCTTTCACAACAGTTGCACCATGCTTAAATGAAAACCCAGCTAAACACTTGGGTGTTCCCAAGCTTCCACTTGTCCTTTTATAAGGTAATTTCACTCTTTACGTATGAGCTGTAACCACAGAAAGTGCGATGCCATGAGATGGCGAGTAAATGACAGAAATGACATAACATAAATCCTACAGAAATTCCCAACAATACACAATGGAGCTAACTTACAAATATCGCTATATGCAAATAATCTTCTTTCAATCTCGAATTTTTAAAAAAATATGACTTGTGCATGATGAACACAGGCAATCAGAGCATTTTCCCTAACATATACTCTTGCAAAAGAGCCATATTGAAAATTCGTCTGGGAATCCACCAGGATGATTTTTTTTTAAAATGCTTTGTCGTACTCTTTAAGAAGGTTTGAGTGGTTGGAGATGTTCGTCGAAGTTTTCTAAGGGGCCTAACGCACCCTTCAAGAAATTCTAATGGTTGTAACAGACCCGTCATAATTTTCTGGGTCCTGTCGGGTCTGTCCCAATCCTTTCCATGATATCGCAGCACCCATCAAATCGTTTTCACGTATCTGCGGTAGAGATCACGTGATCCTTCACATATGTGCGTCGGGGAAGCCGCTTGGACGCTTTGCATCGGGCTGCCTCAAAGGAGCTGTGCAACGATTTTAACGTTAAAAGAATTGGCATCTTCTACTTTTGACATTGTTTACCTTGTCACAAATGACAGAAAACACACCTCCTTTCATTGAAATGTTGCGATTCCGCCGCGTAATCGCGAGGCAGAAATTAGAATATTTCCCGACCTGCAGCCGCGAGCGGCGGCCATGAGAATCACGCGGCATGACGTCAATGGGGGTCTTGTAGAAAGATAGCAAGTTGTGCGAATACCTGCTCGATAAAAGGTAACTCTTCTATAAATCTTGTCGTTCCAACATATATATAAATGCGTCAAAACCCACCCTGGTATCATCGACAAAACTTTTATTATATGGAGTTTTAGTGGTGCCATCTATCCTAGGTCCACAAAACCGTCAGCTCTATCTGCTACCGCGAACAGCCGCCAGAAGCCGGAGGGGGAGGGTTACACGCAGGGCCGGACGGGTATGGCCGGACCTGGATGAGACTTTCCTCCTTTCACCATATTGTTCGAGCTGCGCCCGCCAGCACGTGGTCACGCGGTCGCGAGCGGATGAATTCTCGCTGCTCACTGATGGCTCTAGAGAGAGAACTTTACTAGAACCCCGCGCCTACCCCATTGGCGTCACTGCGCACGTGACTCGGAAGACGATGTACGAGTTGAGAGGTGGCAAAAACCTGGATTTTTTTATTTTTTTTAAATAAAAACTAGGATATCCAGGCAAAATCTGTTTTCTGTAGTTCACTTCAGAAGTGTCAGACATCAACTTCCTTAATTATTTAAGCAAAGCCCTGGAATTGTTACACAGCTCCTTTAACGAGTCTTGGAAATTGAAGAGACGCTTGCCCGTCCCTATCTTGTCGTGGCCTTGGCGAATGCGGCCCCGTCGCTGTGTCTGTATGTGCTTTGTACTTGTTTTATGGGCTGGACAAAAATCCCAAGGACGCTAACTCCTCGCTCACGAAGGAGAGAGAGGGTGCGTGTGGAAAATGGAAGGGATACTTCTTTCTGTTCGTTTGAAGATAGCCTGATCTTAGTCGGTCGAAATACAGTCTTCGTCGGTAGCTAGTCGCCCGGTTCTTTCTCTGTGAACAAGCGCAAACTAAACGCGGAACAACGAACGGAAGCGCAGCGTCGGCTTCCCGTTCCATGTGTGGGTCCTATCTCCTATAGAAGCAGGTCTCTCATTGCCCTGTTTCTCGCGCCTCTTCGTCCGTCCGGCTTCACAAGCATCACGCGAGCGAAAAAAGACGCCGGAGACCACACCGTGACTGTCCTCAGCTTTCTCAATGGCAATGGCTGTTGGTTGTGCGTTTGTGGTTTCCGCTAAACGTGCTACCGACAGTGTGTATGCGTGTATGTGCTATACCTGCTCGGTTTTATGAGTTTGACAACTGTACATCTCAAGAATTTACACAGCGGCATTGTGAGTAACCGAAAGAATATTTTTTGCGACAAGGAACTCGGTTGTCCCTATTTAGTCTAATCGCTCTTGTCTACAGCTGCTTGCGCCCGATTTTGAGCAAACGTTGGTTCTTATCAGGCTTTTTACAGCGGAGCTGTTTAGGGCTAGGTTCCCCAGGATCGTGTCCGGTATGTCGACACAAACCTACCTGGACAGCTACCGCCATCTATAAGCGATGGCGGCAAGCACACAACCAGTCTGGTTTCCGCCGTCGCTCGTAGATGGCGGCAACCTTTCCAGATATCATAGAAGAATTGATAGTTGGGCGCGTTGGTGGGATATCATCGTAGGAAACAGCGCGAAAAATAGACGACGACGAAGAAGAAGCACACGTAACGAGCGCAGCGCTCGTCACGTTTGTTTCTTTGTCCTCGTCTATGCTCTTATCAGTTTCGGTTTGGACTCACGATGGTCGGCCGCGCGCGGCTGCGGAAGGAGCGGCGGACGTTCGCGGCACCGCGAATGGGTCAGCAACTGCCGCAAAGCCGCTGTCGCCTCCACTTCCACTGCGTCCAGCGTTTCAGATTCCCTTGCCAAAAGAGCACATCGCTCGCCTGGAAAGCCGCCGCCGAGAACAGAACCAGCGATGTAAAGGGCGCCGGCGGGCCAACGCCACAGACGACGATCGTGCCACGGAGGCCAAGCGCAAGCGCGAGGCCCGGCGACGACTGCACTCCACGCCAGTTGAACAGTTCCCGGGTGCGACGGCGAGGTTCCTGAGGGAGTTCGTGGAGAACCTGTTTGGCGTCACGTGCACCGTGTGCGACCGACTCTGGTTCACCGGAGACGTATCCACGATCGGCGGCGTGTCGAACGAGAAGCGGGAATCGGGCGCGTGCGCGTTGTGGCAGAGTGGCGAGTACAGCTCTGCTGGTCTTCCTTCTTCACGCGAGTGGAAATGCTGAACGTTTTTTTAGTTACACCATGCATGTAAAACTCATTGTCTGAAATAATTTCAATAACGTTTAAATCTGCATTGTTCGTGAATGGTTCACAGTCATTAGGACGTCTAAAAGGTTGAAGGGCTGAGGGGGTCTGAAAGGCTGAAGTGTCCGACGAGCTGAGGGAGTTTGAAGGCCTGAAGGGCTTAAAGGACACATGCAAAGAAAAAAAACATTTTTTTTAAACAGCTTAGATGAAAAAAGGATATCATAAAACGATTTTACAACGAAGAAAAAAAATTTTTATAGCTATATTTACGGCGCTATACGAATTTGTAGTTGGCGCCCGCGGGCGCCGCGGAAAAGTGGCCCTTATTTATCACGTGACGGGCCCATATTTGTCACGTGGTGCTCGCGCTCTTTCGGAAGCTTCCTATGGCCTCTAAAAGTAACTTATTCATCTTTGTTTGAAGTATAACAAAAAACTAAGATTAGTAAGTAACTTTTAGAGCCCAAAGGAAACTCCTGAAAAAGCGCAAGCAGACGTGATAGACCTGTGCGCCGGTCAGATGACGGCGGCGGCGCCCCGAACCAGACAAACTTGTGCGGCGGCGGCGTGGAGAAACGCGTTGAAGCGGCGTTCGCACAACGCTCAGCGTGCGGCGGCGGCGTCGCTTTACGGCTCCGGCGACGCAGGGCGGCGGCGCGCGGGCCTACCACGTGACCAGCGGCGGCCCCAGCGGGCGCCAACTACAAATTCGTATAGCGCCGTAAATATAGCTCTAAAAATTTTTTTTCTTCGTTGTAAAATCGTTTTATAATATCCTTTTTCCATCTAAGCTGTTTAAAAAAAATGTTTTTTTTCTTTGCATGTGTCCTTTAAGGGGTTTGATGGGCTGAAGGTACTTGATGGACTGAAGGGGCCTGACGCGCTGAGAGGGTCTCATAGCACATGAGGGCTGAAGTGTTATTTTCACTATAAAGTCGGAGTTTAATTTTAAATATTTTACTGCAATGTAGATATCAACATTCACAAAGTTTCTGTTTCATCGCGAAATACACCAGGCGCGTGCGTGCCTGTGCTTTCGTGCTTTCCTGCCAACAACGCAATTGCAATATTCACACTTTTCATAGTGATTGTGGCAGGTTACCTCGTAGGGTACGCTTTATACCGAGCACCGGTACACTGCGGAGAAGCAAAATCAGTGGAGCTCGCTTTTGCGGTTGTTTCTTCTCTAGCAGTGCGCCGGTGCTCGATAAGAAGCGCGACCAACTGGCTAAACCCGCCGTAATCAACTCTTTGAAAAATATGAACAGTGCAGTTCTGGAAGCTAATATTAAATAGTGTATTTTTTAAAACCTCTATTCAAAAATTCGAATATTCGCACAACCCTAGCAACGAGCGCTTGGTGGAGGACAGGCGTCCCAAGGAGACGTCTTACCGTTCTCAATCTATCGGTGCGTGAAGCTGTTTCACGGCTAAAGACTCCCGGAAGAAAGATGCAAAGCAGCAGTCACTCACCTGTAGAATCGCCACCGAGAGGTGCAAGCCCCGGAATTTTGGGCGACGCTGAACCGGCCATTCGTCCAGATCCAACGAGCCACTTGAAGGGAGGCATGAAGTCGTTCTCGTAGCCGCACAAGTCTTCCTCGAAGTCGCAGCTGGCGACGTGCGGACAAGGCTCCAGGGTCAGACGGACGTTGTCCACTGCCACGACTGTCGTGGAATCGGATGTGGCATTTACGTTGCCCGAGATGAACACCTGTTTAATGCACAATGCGACGAAAACAATTAAAAGGCGCAAAAACGGTTTTTGAACTCATCTTCTTATTGCTCCAAACTAATTCGTGCACCCAAGGCACCCTAGGACTCCAAATATTTTAATTATGTGCGGCCTTTTTCTCATTACAAACGCGACCAAACGTCGCAACAATCCCTTTTTACGAGATATATCTCAGAGAAAGGATGTGTTGAGATGTTCGGTATTATTTTTAGAGGGTGAAAAGTCCACAGTGCGATTGTAATTTTTTGCAACTGTAGGATGCTTAGGGCACATGCATTGAGCACACACAACAAAAGGTTCAAAACCAGGGTACGTCGGACGAATTAACGTTCGAGAGATGGGTTTCACGAGTTATCTTTGCAAGGGGATAGAGTCACAGAAACTGCTCCCATTTTCTCGGCAAATCAATGGGCACTTGCGCCGCCTAGTTGCGCTTCGGGCACCTGCAACTTGGTGTAACAGAAAACATATTAAAAAAAAGGGTGTTTCCATCACTATTCCTGCCACTGCCTTACCGTCGTCATGCTCTAATGCACGCCACTCTCATCGGCCATTTTCATTGACTTCGCCTATTTCTCCGAAATTTCACCGACTTTTAGACGCTTTGAAATTCCCTGAACATTATGGGCAATTTCGCGTGGCATGCATCCACCTTAAAGTCTCGCCTCATGCCCTGTTGATGAACTGATGCCCTACGTCTTCCCATTATAAAGGCAGTGTTTTCCAGCTCGCCCAAGTTCTTTCGCGTCGGTATCGACTGCAACTGCAGAAGCAGTCGGCGACACAAAGGAGCATCGTCTGGTACCCTATCTAGTGTAGAAAAGCGGGAACTCGAGGTCGACTCGTTCGCAGGCAAAATGGCCACAAGATGCCGCCGGGTCGACTCCGAAAGTAGGTTTAGGAGGCCCAATATGTCCGTGTTCCAACTTATCGAGTCCTGTCATGCACGAAGGCACACACCACGCTTCTGGGTTTCATCGCACAAAAAAAAAAAAAAACGATGTCAATTCATCGTCTGCATACAAACCAATGGGAAAGCTGCGGACGCCGTTTATCAATGTGGTGGAACGTGGCTCATCAAAAATAAAACGCCGTTTTGTGGAACTGCCTTTTAGGCTTTCCAGGTCAAAAGACACCCCAATTGTGTGTTTTCTCTGTGCGTAGGCCAGTTCACGCACTTAAGCTTGCTTACGGCCGAGTTCTTCTAGTCTCTAGCAACGAAAAACCGGACTGGCACGCTGGCAACATCCTATGAGGCGACCACGGAACTACATTTGCACTAGAGCGAAGGTTTTGTGGTATTTGCGGGACCACATGCACATATTACTATTTATGAGAAATGGTTGGTTATATCATTGGCAAACGCTTCCCAACTTGGATAATGTTTTGAGGTGTCACGTGCCTCGCGCGTGTATGTGCAGCTAAATCGCGCCCAAGGCGTCGAGCGTGGGCTGAATGCCAGGCCTGCGAAAGAGGCGCCCTGCCGTCTTCCCATGTTCACCGTGCAATGCCCCCCTAACGTGTCTTCTTTTTTTGTGACGTGCAATGTGTTCTACGGCTACCCGACAGATGGCGCCAGTGGGTCTCATTGTAAAGAGATCCCAAGAGGTTTTAAGCCACTCGGTCACAGGTGGTCAAAAGTGTGAACCGGACTTGTTCCCGCTTATCCCCGATTTCTTATTTCGCCGGCTTGTTTGCCCTGTATTGTGTGAGCCTACCTGAAAGTCACCCTTCTGCTCTGGGACACCAACTCTGGCGAGAGTCCACGAGGCGGCAGGAACAGACCCGGGTCGCGTCCAGAGGGTCTTTGCCGGTCCAGACTTGAGCGAAATTCCGGCCCAGAGGGACGAATCCTTTGTTCCGTCCCCGTAGTGCCACAGCTCCAGGCAGCGGGGACGTTGCTTATCCACAAAGCTCGGACTGGTAAGGTTACCGCTGACCGAAGACTCCTCTTTTCGCGGCAAGACCATCGCCCAAGCTTCAAGGGAGAGAGAACGATGAAGTTTTATGGTCGATTCGCATGGTACATCTTTTTAGCGAGTCTAGTGTCGAAAAACTGGGTTTGGGCGAACAGACGCGCTATTTGAACGTGGCGGGTGAAGTCGTGAGCATCCGGGAGCCTCGCTCTTGGAGCAAGATTTTTCTTAAACTTCACCGAGGCCCGCCAATTGCCTGAGAAAGAAACGCGGACGTTGCCAATGGCCGCTGGAAACAGCTGTGACGTCTAATCTTCGAGGCGGAGCGACAACAAAAAAACTGACTTTGAGAAACAAGTTAAGAAATTACAAAGTTCTAAAACTATTTTATAGTTATTTCCATGCCCATGAACAGTAAATCACCTTTTTCAGTCATGTTCTTGAAACGTTCAAATTTGTGAACGTTGCTTTAAATTGAAGTTAAGAGCAATTTGGTGTGGAAAAGACCACCTAGCATGATTTCACATGTAATTCGTAGCTAACAAATATGTAATTAGAAACTAAGAAATACAACTTCATTTTTATTTTATTTTCTCCAAGATAGGGATTTTGTCGAATATCCAACAATCAATATTGCAGGTTTGAGAAGCATGCGAACTTCAATACTCACCAGAAGTGACGGGCCCAGAGCGCTTAAGCGCCTTGCTCATGCGGCTTTCGGGGTCAAGCCGTTTCCGCTCCCAGGAACCGTCCAACTTCCAATCACACAGGCTGTCCTCAAAACCGCACACACCTGGAGGAAACGGAGACACCGCCGCAGTCAAAGAAAGCTGAAGTAACTGACGCAGACATCTGAAAAGTGAACCTGCTGCACTGAACGTCGAGATTTTTCCTAAAAGATGTTTCAAAGTAGTCGGGTTTTGTTTCAGAGGAATAGTATAATCAAAGGGTCAATGCGCAGTTTTTTTTTTTTTTCCTAATTATCTGGCCGGAGCACGCACAGTTCCTGTAAGCTCTTCAGGTTTAGAAGCATGAAATGAAAATTTTGAAGGCAAAAATGTACCACCTTTCTTTTATTCGGTTTTATTTTGGCGCTTTCTCTTCCGCCACATTCCGGCAGCTTCAGATTCCAAACCGGATGTACTTTAGAGATCTCCTCCATCGGATTCAGAGCCGTATTTGTAGAGAGTTTGGCCATTCGTTGAGAAGTATAGGAGACAAATGAGGAGTCGCCATTGGCCGAAAGCGGGCTGGGCGTGTTCCAGGGCTTCTTCAGAAATTCGAATGTGACCAACCAGAAGCCGGAAATAATACCCTGGCGGTGGTCGCGAGAAACAAACCTGATAAGTGCATCGGAGTAACTCTCGGTGACTGAAAATATGGTACACGTGATGTTTCAATCACGCTCATCCAAAATGATGGTGGAAGAGTGCGACTAGCGGAACGATCGACATAATCCTTACGCGAAGCGCCGAGGGCCGGGAATCTGCCGTCTGAGCGGTCACACTCTGCCCGAGCGAAACAGAGTTGAACGGCGCATTTGTTTCTTACATCTTTCTGTATGTACATGATCAAAACAACACGTGCAGCCTATTTTCAACCACAAAGAGTTACTACACTTCACACTTACGCGCTTATTAAAACCATATGCGAACATAAACCTTTTATCAGAACTGTATCTCGCTACCACCGCTAGGGGATTCATTTCGGTTTCTGGATGGTCCAGAGAGCATGCCAAGCCCTCTTTCCGAGTCTGGCGCACGCCCTGGCTCTGCCCGCGCCCCCCATTGACCACACTCTCTATATACACGGCTCTGATCGGACTCTAAGCTCTCGTCGTCTGAACTCAATTCTGAGAAGCGTTAGAAGTCTGAATGAGTAGAGACGACGTTCCGATAGCCATTACCACCAGAGCCGCATCACGTGCGTGGGTCATCTAATTTAAAAACTATGAATCTTTACGGTGAGTCTGATCTCTCAAATATCTCAAAACTTTCGGTCGTGTTAAAGACCGGAAGCGTTCAAGTGCTACTTGAACGCTTCCGGTTTCAACTTTCTGTTTCAACGTCCTGTTTCAACTTCCTGTTTCAACTTCGCGCAGCGCGTCACAGGAGAACGCAAAGAGTCGTGGCACCATCAGTCACAGTCAAACGCAAGTGTGTGAACTACTCTTAGGATCTGACTTCTTTCGATGAAATATTGGAAACAATGTTCTTGTGTCTGTGTGTGTTTCACCAAGTGTTTAGCCATGACTTGGAAAACACGAAAAAAAAACATTTCGGTTTCGCCAAGTGTTTTGTTAATTCATCCAGAAAAAAAAAACATTGTGTCGAATATTTGAACGGGTCGCGTAATTTTCCTAGTTGTAACTCGATACATATTTAATTAATTACCACAAACTGCGACAAAGGCGGACAGCTGTAGTTTTACGACCGTTTACTTAGGAGCTGAGACATTGAACGGCCCGCGTTCGAGCGCGAATACGAGCCCCCGAGGGCCCCATTTTATCTCAGTGAAGACGATGGAAGAAGACGAAGTAAACGCATCGTCAAGTTCGGTTGTCACATCACCTTCCCCAACTCCTCCCCGACAAAAGGAAAAGTATGCATTGCGATGTGAGGGTGCTGTTGGCATGTAGTGCGGAGCACTCCTGACAAATGAAAACTGTGCCGCGGCTGTGGGCTAGTCTGCGTTGGGAAGCAGCTGGAAGTTGATTGTCCGGGAGAGAGCTAGCAATTCAGGGGGAACATGTTTCTCAATGTGGTTCACAAGAATGACGTCATGTCTAAAGCGGGCCTCACGTGGTGGCAAAAGGGTTCCACGTGGTAGGTCATGGGTGTCAGCTGTCTGGTTATGCGATATATGCGTGAACTAATAGCACCACTGAGTGTGATTTTGTCCGCTCACTTGTTTTAGAAAGAGAGTTGCGGTGCTGCCGACACGTTTGACGAAGTTTTTTTGAGCCACTGCTGCATAGTCGTCATGGCCCAATAAAATTCCTTCAGACTGCAACTTTGAAATGTGCCGAGTGTGCTTGTACTTATCAACTCTAAAAACACTTTATAACATAAGAAACAGGACCAGCACATTCACAATTTCTGAGATCTGGCCTGTAGCTGTGCTGCTCATATAATGTACATATCAATGCACTCAAAGAGATACTGCCTTGCAGAGAGTAGAATACAATGAAATTGTCACGACTTCAACAGGTAAGCTTTTTTCTTGTTAATATTGAAACTTTTTTTAGAAATTATTACGGATCCAAAGATGATGATGATGTTGCCAGAGGTAATATCAACAAGCTAAGTTTTTGTAGAAGTGATTACCAATCACGTTTTTTAACTTTAAAGTTTTTTTTTTATGCACGCAACCTACACAATTTCGTAAACTGCATGCAGTTCGTTCTCTACTACGTACCTCTACCGTCGCCAGTGCCGTCGCAAGTTCCAGCGACAGCAACGAACTCGGCCAGCGCAATGTGGCCAGAGACGCACTTGGTGCTGTCCACTCGAAACACAAACTGGAAACAAAGGATACGTACAATTAATGAATGAATAAATGAATTATTTCATTTATCTATTTAACAACCTTCAGGTCCAGAGGCATGACCATGCGCAAAACTCAAATACTTATAAAAAACAAAATTCAGGGAGATCCAACGGTGAATTCTTAGGGAATGCGTTAGCATGACCCTTTGAAACGCCACACACGTGGTTTTGTTCTTTTTTTGTTTTGTTTTTTGGGGGGACGCTAACGCTGACCCGTTCACATTTCTCTTTTGACTTTTTTTTTCATTCCTATATTTCTTACTGTCACTTTTTCGAAGGTGGTCATCTGTGGCGTTTTCATATGGTCATGTTAACGGATTCCCTAAAAATCCACGAATCGATCTCCCTGTAATTTTTTTTACCCCATTCTGTACTCTGCCAGTTGCCTGTGAGAGTACGTCGACGTCATTTGATACAGTTATTCACATCACTCGTGGAAAGAACCACATCCATCGCGCTCATGGAAGGACATTCATTTATATTCACGTGGAGGAAACCGCGTCCATTGTTTTAACTACACACACACAATCATCACATCCCACACACCGCTAGTACGAAAACCCAGAGCAAAGAACAACCGTTGATGGCAGAGCGGCAACTGAGCACACCCGCATTCCACCGCGCCGCGGCGCGACACCTCCTAGATAACAGAGCCGTAGGGCTGAACGAGATGGCGTAATCAGAGAAGGCCAACGCTGGGCACAGATTGAACACGACGATAGCGTCAACGTTCGGCTCAAACTTGACTCGAAGCCGAGCGCTAACGCAGCGCTCGTTTCCAATCTGTGTCCAGCGTTGGCCTTCTCTGATGACGCCATCTCATTCAGCACTACGGCTTTGTTATCTCGGAGGTGTTGCGCGGCCCCTCCTTCTTTCTGGCTCCGCACAAGCTCTTCACGCGACTTTCACGAAAACGAAAGGGCTCGTTTTGTCGAAAACGCGGTGGTGTCTGTCAGTTTGTCAGCGCCGCGAACACAGGGAAATGTTGACGCGTGTTGACGTCAGCTCTTCGGACCAATGACAGCGTCGAGCGCGTCACCCCCTCCTCCTTCTTTTTCCTCTCTTCCCGGTGCTGACGAACGAAAGACACCACGCCATTTTCAGTCAGAACAAACGTTCTAATGTTAACGCATTAAAAAAATGAGGAATGTACGTTCCGTAGAAAGACGCAGTCTCACAGACAGTTCAGTGTGTGCTCTGCGAATGTGGGCAATACAAAGCTGCTCTTCCGTGAAACAGGGTTTTTCTTATACAAACGCTGCTCGAATCCGGGTTTTTTCCTCCCCCCCCCCCCCCCCAATTTGGTCAAACCGCATCGGGCTTACCTGTCGGGGTTTGTCGGCAAGTGTCCAAAACACAGAACCGTGGTTACAGCCCCAGTACATATTTGCTATCACAGCACAGATTCTACAAGGTGATATAGCAGGGCATTTGTTGAAGCAATCGGGGGTATACTCCTTAACTCCCGTATTTATTGGAAATTACCGGTATTCATTGTAACATACCGGAAACACGAAACTCACTCGAGGTAGTTCATGCGATTAAAACCGGTTCGCAGCATCTTTCGAGAATACATCGGCTTATACAAAACAAGAGTGCATGCTGCCTCGTCACTACACGTCTGGAAGACAATACTGCTCACAAAAATATTAGGTCGTATCTGTTCAGAACGGACGTGTTCCAGCACTCTTCATTCCTCTAACGACGAGCGAATGTAACAACCAACCAAATAAAACTCTGTACATGATCTCTGGAGCGTAGGTTTTCAATCAACTATTCAATATTGTAATTTTATTTTTATGACTTTACGCGTTAACAATCTTTCTGTATGTTCGCCTTGTAATTAAAACTCGCAGATACTTGTTCCAATTTACCTTAAATTTGCAGCTTTTTAAAAATGTATAAACATCCTTTCATAGCAGCGATGCCTTTCAGGCGCTGCGAGGCAACGCTAATAAATAGATAGTCCCTGCGGATAATGGGCTAATATGTAGGGGCAAGCCTCAGTAAACTGCAACTCGCCTTGTTACGAGCGCTCTTGAGGTTCAAGGTCCGTGTCACACGGTACCACCGGTCAGCGGTGGTGCAGCCAGTCTGCTGGAACAGCGTGGAATTGTTCGATTCGCTCAGGTGCTTGAGCACGAGCCTACGCGGACCAGCTCCAAACATGTAGTAGTGAAAGGACAGGCAGACAGGCTCGGAGAGGGCGGGCAGCGTCGGGGACCAAAGCTCCAGCGCGACCACAGTGTCGTTGACAGAGCCCAGAAAGCTGCAGTCCATGTAGAAGTAGTCCCCTGCACAGTGGTATGTTCAGCGATTATAGGAATACAAATAATGTTAATAATATTAATAACAACAAATTAATGATGCAAGTGGATGCTGAAATTCTCGCGGACTTTCAAGCTGGAGAGTCAAGTACAACGGAAGAGGCATCTGCCATTTTCACCTCCACTGCCGTAACACTTCCAGGATGGCGACAGGCAACTGCACGATATTTCTACGACGTCATCAAGAGGAAATTGAGGGACCACGTTTAAGGAGGGGGAGTAGTAGTAGTCACACACTCGTTTCGGGCATCACAGTGTAAGCAGGTCCTCTAGGAAGATTCGGGTGGACACACGCCAATTCTCATTACGATGGACTGCTGCAGCCTCTACGAGCCATCGGAAGCAGTCCCACGAGAGTGAGGGTCACGTGATCTCCGCAAGGGATGCAGCGACACGCGACATGCTCGCGTAGTCACGTAATATGTTCACAGTGCTGGAAGGGCTAGGGTGGCTCACAGTACATCGTAGAATGGTAGACCATAGCGTCTTACATAATGACAAAGCCTGGCAGATCGCCGCAAGAGGCCGCCGAAATGGAAAAAGTGGAGCGGCAGACAACGAATGAGAGGAGAGCCACGTGACTGGCGCCCCGCTGCGGCGAGACGCCGAAACACACTTCTCCCCCGCAAACAAGTGTGCGTTTCGGGTCCTCGCCACTGCAAAAGCTGTGCGCTGACGTCCAGGTTCCCGGAGAAATGGCTCTTTGATGCTCTGTGCTACCAGATAACTAGCGCTCCGAATCTGCGACCGGGCACTCTATGGCTCCATCGTTGAACTGCCAAGCTTCGTGAGTATAGAGGAGGCTATGGCAGAAGATTTGTGAAAATTCACGCGGAACATTACTCGCTGTTGCACGATCTGAGTGCTTTTCTCTAGACGATGCGTATATATTTTAATGACTGCTATGAAGTAGCCGGCCCCGCAGAGACAGTGCCAATGTCTCCAGGAAAAAAAAATGCTTGTTTATTGAAGAACAAGGAGAGGCGGAGTACGGCCGTTAACATAACGACACTGGTCGCTCACCTTTCGGTCCCCCCGGAGGGCCGGGAGGCAGAAGAGGGGTCTCAGGAGAAACATCCCTGCCGAAACGCCAGCGAGCACCTTCGGCCGAAGTCCAGTTTTCCCAAGTGCACTGGCCGTCGGGTTTCAGGGAACAGCTCAGCAACCCCAGCACTGTTTCCGAATACACAAACAAACTGCGCTTCAGCCGACCTTGAGTGTATAATTGACTAGAGGCGCGTGAATAGCGAGCATGTGACTACAAATCAAATAGTAATGGCAAATATTAATACACGATTGAATCTGAATATTTTTATCCTAAAAAGTTTGCATTTGATCTGAATTAAGAATACTTCAATAAATGTCTCCTACTTTGGCTCTCCCTTGACCGCCGATGAAATTGTTTGCATTTTTTGTAAACTGAGTATTTTTACTTTAAAAAAGTGAATATGCATATTAAAAATTCACACTAGACCAAATTTTCAAAAACTTCGAATACCTTTTTTTTGTATCTATTAGGAATTGAGCATTAATACTATGTTAAGTAATATATATAGTGAAAATTTACATTTTATCGAGTTTGAACATAAAAACTTGATATCTCATGTGATTTGAGCATCACTGATTAAAACAAATCCAAAATAAATATTTCAATTCAACTGAATTGAAATATTTTCAAACCTAAATGTTTGCATTCAATGAAAATTGAGAATGAATAATTTCATAAATTACAGCTGGAATTGTTTCAACCAGCATAGATATGAAAAGGTAGTTTTATTGCGTGAGAAATATTTCGCATACAGGCATTTGAAAGAAGGCCCCAATCAAACGAGCAAGCTGAAGCGTAAGGTAACATGGCAGGTAAAGCGGCAACTACTTTGTTTATTTTAATATAGATTGACGTGTTTTTCTTTGTTTTTATGGCACTGCACATTAAAGAGAAGGTGAATGGGTTCTGTATTTGAGAAAAAGAACACTTAAGTCGTCTCTACTTGGCCTCCAGGATTACTAATATCAATATTAGATTACAGATTGATGCGTCAAGTGGCCAAAAAGGCGCGTTCAATATAGCGCTGAATCCCGTCTTTCCAGTCACGTTCAGTGCGAGGAGGGAATCATAAAGTGTCATACAGAGATCCCAACATCTTCGCACTTTCCGCAAGCCTTGCCAGAGGAGTCAAGTGCGCTGCGCCCGTTCCCTTACAAGCGACACGCCCAAGGCAGCTGAAGGAATTGTGCATGACGTCACACCCAACGGTTGGTTTTCCGGGTTTTTTCGCGTCTATTGGTACATTTTGGGTCAAATGCTTGTGATATTCAAATTCACAATACAAAAATATGCTAGAATTTGCCTCTAACTCGTTTTCTTTTTTAATAACCTCTTTAGTTTAGTTTTAGAAGTAGTGCCAGACTATAATAATAACAAAACGTTGACCTACCAAAACTGAGCAAAATATCCGAGTCCATCCTGCCAAATGAGATACTTTACCGCATTAGCCGCCTCTCCGAGCACGCGGTACAAAGCTGTGAAACGCGCCAGAGAAAGCGTTAATTTCGGAAGCATTATTTATGATGTTCAGACATTAAAAGTATTAAAGTACTATGAACAGTAAATGTGCGTGCCGATTGAAACTGAATAGCAAACATTATCCATAAATTACCCGAAGTTTCGAATATTTGCGCACCTCTAAACGTTACCTATCCTGAAGATTACAGCAGTTCAAAGTACCCGCCATAATGTACCCAGCAGAAAACAAGACGGCTTGTTTGTGGCAAAAGCCCGCACATCTGTTCGTAAGCAATGGATTTGATAGGCTCACTCTGTGCGAATCACAACGACTGGCACGTGCTAATTGCGATAAATGTCTCGTCTCCCAACCCTTTCGTTGTTTGCCAAAAGGGTCAGGGAACAGACCTTGTCGAGCCCACGAGAGATTTCTCAACTGGCCCCCCTATGCCTGCAGTTATTTTATTAAAACAAACAAAGGATTGAGGGATCGATTGATTCAGGAAAGTCCGGCAAATGATGGGGCGCAAGCAACACAACCATTGTTACTCGCGCTGACGAAATAGGCTATTTTCTGTTATAGCCGATGATAAATATATTATGTTCTAAACACGCGTCGTGGAACTTGGGGTAATTAAGATTTATGAAAGTTTATTTTTTCCCCGTCGAGCAGCTGCTACTATGCCTTGTAGGCGGTCCAGGTCTTGTCTAGCTGTCATACAGCTTTTTTTCCTTGATCGCCACCATCAACGTACGATGGAAATAAACTCTTCCTTATTATTATTGGCATCGCACTTATGACCCAGATACTTTAGTGTAGTAGGTCTTAAATGGGGGTCCGCGGACACTTTAGGGTGCGCGAAGTCAGTCAAGGGGTCCGCGAAGCCCCGTCTCATAGGTGAGGTCCGGCAATAAAAGCTGTCTTTTTCTTGAGATTGAGAAGAGACGTTCCGATTTTCGGGTGTTTTTTTCTCGTGTGTATGTCAATAAAAAAAGTCAACTTCAAACTAGTCCTTACCTATATTCATTTGTTAAATCATTACCATAATTAACCTACACCTTTCCCTTCCCCTCACCACGAACAGGGCCCCCCATCATCTCCGCCGATCCACAAAGGGTCCGCTAAACATCAATGATTGAGAACCACTGCTTTAGTGATCTCTGAACGCAAATATAACTCACACTAGCGGGAAAACTGCGACGCCACAGCACGTTTCACTCTGGCATCACCTGACACCCTGGCACCACGTGACACCATGACACCAGGTGACATCATGAGTCACTTCATACTTCGCTTCTCCAGGGAGGGGCTATGACGACAAGCCAACGGCTTCGCTCTGTTGCATAAAACTCCCTCCCGTGGCTTTTTTACGATGGAGCGAACACCAACACGAGAAAATAAGGTCCATGTAGATAGTTGAGCGTGTTGGTTTCTAATTTACGATAACAAAAGAGGGATATGAAAGACAAAGAGACAGCACAACCACAGGCTGTCTGTGTCTTCCATGTTCTGTGCCTGTTTGTCTTCATGTCCCTCTTTCGTTATCGTAAAATAATGGACCATGGAAGAATTCGATAAAAAGCTATCGCTTTACGTTGTGTCAGATATTTTGAGAGTGTCAAGCGAAGTCACATAATTAAGAGCAGCACGACATACGGGATCACAAATTTCGCCAAACCAAGTCAACTCGTAAACTCGTACAACAGTAAAACGTTTAGGCATCCAAGCTGTCTCACCCCTATTTCTCGCAGCGTTGTCGCTTGGCAGGTTGCTGCAAGACTCGTTCACGTATACGGCGATGTCGTCCAGCGCCATGAAGCCGTCCTCGGAGTCTTGGATGGATCCTTGAAACATTATCTGGGGACGTAACCCAAGGTTCGTCGGTCTCAAGAGGCCAAATCAAGAAAAGCAACCTACGCCTACACCAAAGTGGTTCCCCTCGTTTCGTTTATTCAGACTACTCTCTAATACCATGGTAAGAATTAAATGTTTTTCAGTAATTTTCAAAAACACAAATCTGAAAAACACTCGCCGGTAAAATCTTCATGGGTTCGCATTTATCCGAAAAACTCGGAATATTGGGGTCACAATTCAAAAAAAAAAAAAAAAAAATATAAAGACGGTGTTCTATATAAGCTTGGTTCGAGAACAAGGTCAGTGGTCCTGAGAGAAGACCACTCCAGTTTCTTTTCAAATCTCGGGTTATCGAGAAGAGGCTGTTTATGATTCGCTTTTTCAAGGTTCGTTCGGACAATTGGTCACTGCACTTCTGGGTCATAGCAAAATGCACTGCTCCAGTTTCCGGTTTTAACCATACTATTCGTGCTTCGCAGAGGGAAGGGCTTGTGTTTTTTTTAACAGTTAAAGCTATGCACCCATAGATTTCATAGTAGAGGACCGGGGGGGGGGGGGGGGAAGGGGGAGGGTAGCTGAAGCTTTTTATAGACCCCTTTCGAAAGACTGCCCTCTGTTGGCAATTGTGGAATCCCTGCACAATGGCGGACTAAACCCGCAACGTTACGGCACACTTTATGCGTTTGCTTGAGTTAAAAGGCAAGAACACACATACATAAAAAGGTGATGAGCACAATGACGTTGGACTTTCGATGCTGTTTGATTGGCTCGTCGGCTCCTATCGTTAGCAGCACTCTGACGTTCGCTATCTTATGAATGACTTGCACTTTCCATGATGTCAGTTTTTCAGCCATTATGCAGTGGTTTTCACCTTTGAATAAACGGCACGTGACTCTCGAACGGGGTCTGTATCACCCTTCACCACTTTACCCAGTGCAGGCTCCCAGCAACTACATTCAGGAGCAGAGTCATTTTAAAACATTCACGTTTCCTAAAACAACACTTTTTGGCAAGTTTGGTCATTGGACAGATAGTATTGCCAGCGGCGAGGGCGCCAACGCCTAACCTCAGACGAAGAAATATCATTCGATGAAGGCGAGTTTCTACGAAATAAGTGTATTTTCGTGTCAAGATACCTACTTTTAATGCTTACGAAGTGCAACAGGACAATGGACAGAAAGGAATACACAAACACAGCGCTGCGTCTGTGTCTTCTTTTCTGTTCCTCGTCCTGTCGTGCTTTTTAACCATCATGACTCCTCAAATCACCCAAGACCCCACCTTCGTTACCTATTTTTTATTTAGAATTCTGAGAAAGTTGGAACACGGCCAAATTAATCTCTGAATATCAGAGAAATGGGAATGTAACAAAACTAAACTCCAAAACACCCCGAAGTTTAGGCAAAAAAATAAACTCCGCAAAATCTTCCGATGAATTTCGCAAGAATTATACTGCAGAAACACGGAACCCCAACTGTAGTCCCTCGTGAAACGGAAACGGAACGGAGGTCCTTCGGTTTCCCCGCCTACAGCGCCATCTCCCTAGCTTCTGCATCTCACGATCCTCAAGCGTTCGTGCGCAGCCAAAGCACAAAGGAAGGCAGCCAAACACAGAAGAAGGCAGTCAAAGCACGGAAGAAGGCAGCCAAAGCACACTAAAAGGCTGCCGAAAGGACAGTTTAAATCGGTCAAAGTGCACTGGAAGGTACCCAAAGCACAGTGGAAGAGAGCGAGTAAGTGCTGGAGGCGGGACCTCCAAAAGAGGCGCCCTGCCGTTTCAATTCTGCCTGCGGCTGAACAACATCATGGTTTACGCCTGTCGGGTAGCCTTGGGATGTTTTCTCACCACCGCAGAAAGTATCGACTCTCTATTTCTCGTAAAATCTTTCCAGGTGTGTTCCCGTGCTGCGGCCGTGCTTGCAAACCATGTACAGTTTTTTGTCGTTTACTGCCTCTTCTCAAGTGTCCTACGTTACCACTAGCTGTAAAATACTGGAACTCACTAACTTGACCACATACTTTCCATAAACGAAATAAATAAACTTGTAGCAGCCACTACCCTCTCTCTCTTTGACGCCCTAAGCTAGATTATACAGTGTCTGTAATATTGTGTTCATGATGTCAGGATTCTTTGTTTTATAGTCTTTTCTTGGCTTGACAGTTTTGTTTAAAAACAACTGTGAAAACTACGCTAACGCAGTCTGTGCAGGTGAGTAGTACACCCAGGGGGAAATAACATAAAGGGCCAAACGTCGCCAAAAGTCATATAATTAAATAAATTGTGTTCACTACTTTATTAATTAGTGGAAATAAACATAAGGTTACAAATAAATACTTGCTCAAAGTAATGGAAAACCATTGAATTTTAGTAATATTTGGACTTTGAGGGAAGTGCCTAAAGCCACCACTTGTACAGTAGGTGTAAAGCTGGAGGTACGAAAACTCTGATGTTTTATCATACATATTTTGGCACCGCCAGCCTCGCGTCTGCTGCACGTGTGGTACCTTTAGCGCACTATCCCGCTTCATGATTTAAGACAACCCACGCCAGCAATGCGAAATATGATGAAACTAGAATAGTTCCTTCGAGACCTACCGGATAGCAACGATTCCCCAGTGGCTCGCGGTTTCGCGTATAGGTAGAAGCATTCAAAAGTGTATTCGCCGCTGTACGTCTACGGCCACGATGCCCAAAGGGGAAATATACATCATTTGAGTTGAAATATAAAGGAGTTCTTAAGCTGCCCTTCCCTCGCTTCACATTTTCTCCGAGATCGTGTAGGCCCGGCACTAAATGGCAACCGGGCAAAACCGGAACTCTCAACGATACAAATAACAAGAAAGTAAAAACAAAAATGTTACATGATACCAACCCGGTGTCCTTGGGAGACCTTCATCTGTCCGTGAAGCCAATGCCCCTCGGTGTCGTCCTTGAAACTCCAGACAGCGTTGAAGCCAGTACTGTCCATTGCTGTGAGAACCTGAGCCCGCATGGGATAAAGTACAATTTCAGCGTTGATAAGGGCAATGACAGTAATAAAGAAAGGTCTTCAGAGTTTATTTTTTTATTTGTTTATAGAAGGGTGTTACGATATTCTTCACTAAGATACAATGTATCTTGCATATTCTAAGTGTATTATCAGATATTCAATATCTTATTTATTTTAAAAGGATATCTACGATACACTTTACTGACGCACCATGTTCTCTGCAGATTCCACATATATTAGTATAGTAGTATATTGAACATATTTTATTTATATTTATGAAAGTATATTTACTACATCCTTCACAGAGGCACCAAGCATCATGTTGATTAAAATATATTATCAGAAATTCAATAACTTTAATTTTTCAGTCATGAACCTATATTTAACCTATTCCTTCCGTTAGGCACTATGTTTCCTGTAGATTCCAAATATATGATCATTTATTCAATATCTCTGCTAAATAAAACCTGATTAATGGGAGCTTAATCCGACTTTACTGTGTCCTTTATTACAGGTCATCAGAGCAAACATTTCAGCAAAACATGATAAACGTTTACTGAACTGTGTTCACATGCAGGGATTGAACTTGTGCAGTGATGTTATTTTAGATCTGTTCTGAGAATATTATCTCTCAAAATTTGCTATAATAGCGTAGAAAATAGACTTGGTCCTTCTTTAAGAAGGTAATTTATTGTGCAAAGCTCCTAAATGACTGTTAAACTAGCATCAACTCACAGCTCTATTCTTCCTGTTTCGAATAGTATCTCAATTGTATATGTTTTCAGAGAAACACTTCAGAAAACACCCGTAAGCTATCAGCACTATTGATGTGCACGCGAAATGGTATTGCGGATCTATGCATACCTGGTCTTATTGTACATTCACTCTGTTTTCCCTTTCGTAGATGCAGAGAGGACACCAAACGATTGCGCGCCTTCCAAAAGCTAGAGACAATTCACAGTGGCCTCTTCGGTTATAGTAACTGCAAAATTTAGTATAATGTCACAACAGGAGCGAAAATCAACATAAAACTATTGGATACTAACTGGCGGCATGCCGCTAAAAAATATTGGAAAGCCTCTTATTGTTTGACTATAAAATGTTTTATCTGATTTTGTGCGGTTTATCACCTATTCATCTAAAAGCTTCAGGTTGCTCACATCCTTATCACCCTCCTTGTACATCAGCTTTTTGTAACCTAGGAGAATGGCAATGCTTTGTTGTTTTCTACAATATTAGAACACGTCGTCGGTAGCATGCGCATTATGACGATGAACCAATTGCGTCGTTATAGTTTCCTTAAACCAAATAATAAAAAAGAAATAATGGCCTACGACAGTTTTTTTTTAGCAACAATGTTAAATAGTAGGTTTCCGTGTTGACTGTCGATCGTTGGCTGCCATAGGGGAGGGACGCCGCGCTCTGATTTCTTCACCTGACATCTGGCTAAAGAAGACTGAGCTGTGGCACGGCCGACCCGTGCTTCATGAGTTTTCGACTGCATAATGACATTCTATGCTTTCTTTATAATAGGACAATGGGTTCTTAACCACTGATCTATCGAGGAAGAGGGGGATAATAGACGGTTACCATGACAACATGGTAAATAAAGAAAACTAAATGCATACAAGCAAACTTTGAAGCTTTGAAACATACACTTGTCGTGCGATTAATTAATGACAGCGGAACATGAATAACATTCCAAGGCTGTACCTGTACCAGGCCAACAGAGCTCGCCGTACGCGATGAAGGTTCCTCTCCCCCCTCTAAAACTGCTTCAGCCGGGGCTGGTCAGGTAGGGTTCAGGACACAAAAATCCCCGGCTGTCGCTCGCAAACAATCCCAGCGCTCGAACTCCCCCGAGCTCCTCCGAGCGGTCCTTTTATACTCGTAGATTTCACTAGTTACTCCATCTGTCGGCCTGTCAGTTAACCGTTTATGTTTTGAATTTTTTTTTTTTTTATGTTTCAACGTCACACACTACTTAATCCTACTCTCTCGGAGCACATGTAAGCCGGTCAGCATTAGTTCAAAAACAAATATTGCTCGGTTGAGGCCTTTGGGGACTCTAAGAAGGCCTTCGGGGACCCCAGTGGGTCCGCGGCCACTCATCTGTGAACCACTGGCTTTAGACAAAAAGTTATAGTAACGCCGCAAAAGTAACGGATTACTTTTTGAACTAACGCTCATTTACTTTTATGGAAGAGTAATTGTAAGAGTAATTAGTTACAATGTAGCCTTGGGTAATTGTAAATGTAATAGTCAGCTTTTTAGTAACGTGTACAAGTCTGGCCACAAGACGTCTTCATGTCACATGACGTCAGTGTCACGTGACGTCCAATCATGTGATATCGTGGTTTCACATAACTTTATGGCATCATGTGATGCCAGTGTTATCGAACATGTGTCACACGACGTCAGAAAGTCACGTGATGCCAGTGTAATATGACGCCAGCTAGTGTAACGCAATGTTGCGATGTCATGTGACATCACATTCGGATGTGAAGTGGCAATGTTATGTTAAAGGGATACTACAACGAAATTTCGGCGCTTATTCCTTGGTCTATTCGTGTTCCCGGAAGCATTATCACATCAGACACACCAATCTCTTGTTGAAAAAACAGAAAAAGGAATTTCAAAACGCAAACAGCACCTGGTGGATAATCATGTTGTATTACACCTGAGACTGCGGTGGATGAAAACGGAAGAACTTTCAGTAGAAGGAACAGACACAGAGAACGTCTCAAACTCAGCTAACTGGTTTATTTCTCAAACAGCCTTTAAGTACCCACGGAACTCTTTCCCATCCACACTCTACAGATAAACTCCTTTGTTGCAGACATTTCGAACCGGATGGGACACGCACAAAAGATACAAAACAACCCCACTTGAGACGAGGACTTAACAAAGGGACACTGCGGAACATCGCAGTGACCTTGAGAGAGATATGTCCCGAAAAATCCTAACAGTCGCGTCAAAGCGCACACACCCAAAAAAACACACAGACAAGTGGCCTCTAAACAAACACGCAGGTGGCCTCTAGGAAAAAAGAACAACAACAACAAAATATAATTGTCTCTCCCCCCTTTCCTCGTGAACCGAATGCGTTCGTTCAAAGTCTGAGAAACTTTTTGGAGTTGCGTCCAAGTTGCATTGACGCTTGGCTTATGCAGTTTCCAATAGAACTTATTCTTATTGTTTCTTTAACGACCCTCTTAATGTCATTTCGCTCATTATGCAGAACCTCTGCCTCTGACCAATGCGCATTACAATTATTGCATTCCTCTATGTGTTTTGCTATTTCGGAGTTCGGCGCATGCATGCGTACATTCCTCTTGTGTTCTAGTAACCTGTCATTGAGGCATCTTGAGGTTTGTCCCACGTACCTAAATCCACACGTCAACGGTATCTCATATACTACACTCTCCTTACAAGGAACTGAAGGTTCCCGATGGGCCTTCTGACAGCCCTTGTGGCCTGACAGGAAGGGCGTCAATCTGCTCATTTTGAAATCTGAAGAGAACACTACGTCCACGCCGAACTTTTTTGCGAGAGCCTTTAGGTTGTGGGAAATCCCGTGGTAATACGGGATTACTGCTATCTTCTTTTTTGCTTCCTTTTCCCGTGGTTCGTTGTTAAATTTCAGTTCTAATTGTCTTTTAATGAATTCTTCTTCATATCCTGCAGATTCTAACCTCCTCCATTGTTCTTTCACAGCACTATTCAAGCATTCACGGTACTCGACAACCTGGGACGACGTTTGGCTGAATTGGAGGCGGAGGTCGCTTTCCTGGGCATCAGTTTGAGAAAGCGGTATGTGGATCCGAACCTCTTCAAGCATCTATCATCCTCAAGATTCCCATGGAGCGCCAAAAAGAAGATTATCAAGGCATACAGACAAGGTGCGACCAAGAGAATTGAAGAACTACGACGGGCCTGCGAGCGCATCTGGACCATCCTTCGGGGCCAGCAATACAAGCACGATCAGGACTACCAACGCTGGAACGCAGGAAAGAAGATACTTTTTGACAGTCTTTGGAGCGTAAAGCGAAGAACAGTGTTAAAGAGCATCCAGGGGAACAATCAGGCGGCAGCATGTGGAAGACTACCAGACCTCAACAATCAGTCCAATCTGACTATACCGCACGTGGTGAATCCATGCGAGGTGTCCATTTCTAGAAAGACGGAGCAAACACTGGGGAATGGCCCAAAGTTCTGCATGAACGTGAGACCTTCAAGGTTAGATGTGTTTTCCGCCATTCAGACTATTTCGAAAGTGACGGGTCATGATGATAGAGCCACGTTCGTGGATTGTGCTGTTGATAGAATGGACAAACTTATGAATGATAGCTTTCGAACTGAAAAGAGAGATTTTCGTGTCATAAGCGCAGCCGGGAAGGAGCTAGAAAGGGGATCGCTGAGTCTGATGCAGACTGACAAAAGTGGTATGTTCGGTGTACTTCCCGAGACAGAGTTCGGAAGAAAGGCAGACGAAGCCCTCGGCGCACTCTTCATTGAATGGAAAGGGAAATTAAGAAAATTAAGAAGAATATTGTTGAAATCCTCAAGGAGGATGAGATGGATGATCTGGCAAAACGAGTAGTTAACCAAACAAGGTCTTCGTTAAGTCTAAAATTTTTTTTGAAAGATCACAAACCGGATATGCCTTTTCGCACAGTAATCAACGAACTCGGAACGTGGCAGTGCAGCGTCTCGAAATTTTTGCAAAGAGGGTTGAATGTAATTCAATTGGAGGGGAGTCTTTCACTGAGAAATTCGGAGGCACTGATTGAGGTTCTGGAGGGCTTTCATGGAAGACAATGCACTGTAATGTCAATGGACATTAAGGATCTATACTATTCGCTTGAGAAAGTGCGCTTGATGCAAAGAGTTCGGCAAGTGCTAGAGTTAAACCTGGTAAATTTTCAGTCCAGGACGGGCATCGCCGTCGACAGTTTCCTTTCACTTCTTGATTTGTACCTTCAAGCAACAGTTGTTGAATTCAATGGGCAGAAATATGTTCAAAGAGATGGAGTATGCATTGGATCTTCGGTGGCTCCGATGTTAGCGGAAATCTATCTTAACACCTTAGATAGTTGCGTAAGTGAAACACTTAAAGAAAGTAACTTGAATGGTTGCATTGTTAAAAGGTATGTGGATGATATTTTTATTTGCGCTTTTCGAGAGAGTGATGCTCAGGGTCTAGAATCGATTATAAAAGCAGCAGCTCCGGAGCTTAGGTTTACAACTGAAAAACCTGAAAATGGGATCCTGCAGTTTCTAGATTTACGCGTACATGTCGAACAAGGTCTTTGTTGGGAATACGGGAAAAAAGCCGGAAAACCTGTGTTAAGTAGAAAGAGTTGTCACGCCAAGTCGGTTAAAGCAGGGGTAGTTAAGTCCTTAGTAACAAACGCGTTGGGTAAATCATGCGCTCAGTTTATGAGTAGTGCTGTGAAAGAACAATGGAGGAGGTTAGAATCTGCAGGATATGAAGAAGAATTCATTAAAAGACAATTAGAACTGAAATTTAACAACGAACCACGGGAAAAGGAAGCAAGAAAGAAGATAGCAGTAATCCCGTATTACCACGGGATTTCCCACAACCTAAAGGCTCTCGCAAAAAAGTTTGGCGTGGACGTAGTGTTCTCTTCAGATTTCAAAATGAGCAGATTGACGCCCTTCCTGTCAGGCCACAAGGGCTGTCAGAAGGCCCATCGGGAACCTTCAGTTCCTTGTAAGGAGAGTGTAGTATATGAGATACCGTTGACGTGTGGATTTAGGTACGTGGGACAAACCTCAAGATGCCTCAATGACAGGTTACTAGAACACAAGAGGAATGTACGCGTGCATGCGCCGAACTCCGAAATAGCAAAACACATAGAGGAATGCAATAATTGTAATGTGCATTGGCCAGAGGCAGAGGTTCTGCATAATGAGCGAAATGACATTAAGAGGGTCGTTAAAGAAACAATAAGAATAAGTTCTATTGGAAACTGCATAAGCCAAGCGTCAATGCAACTTGGACGCAACTCCAAAAAGTTTCTCAGACTTTGAACGAACGCATTCGGTTCACGAGGAAAGGGGGGAGAGACAATTATATGTTGTTGTTCTTTTTTTGTTTTTTTTTTCTTTTTCATAGAGGCCACCTGTGTGTGTGTTTAGAGGCCACTTGTCTGTGTGTCTTTTTGGGTGTGTGCGCTTTGACGCGACTGTTAGGATTTTTCGGGACATATCTCTCTCAAGGTCACTGCGATGTTCCGCAGTGTCCCTTTGTTAAGTCCTCGTCTCAAGTGGGGTTGTTTTGTATCTTTTGTGCGTGTCCCATCCGGTTCGAAATGTCTGCAACAAAGGAGTTTATCTGTAGAGTGTGGGTGGGAAAGATTTCCGTGGGTACTTAAAGGCTGTTTGAGAAATTAACCAGTTAGCTGAGTTTGAGACGTTCTCTGTGTCTGTTCCTTCTACTGAAAGTTCTTCCGTTTTCATTCACCGCAGTCTCAGGTGTAATACAACATGATTAGCTACCACCAGCTCGCCTGCACTCTCACCGTCTTTTCACCTGGTGGATGTCACTAACACCTCGTTTGTAATGCCCGTCTAGGAACCTTGACAGGTAGTGACGATAACTGTCCCGCCACCGTCCACCAGAGAGAAGAGGGGAATGAGGAACTCCCCTCTCTTCGGGACTCTCTTTTTTTGTGTGTTCCAGACGTAGCTATTGTCCCTCTACAAGATTATAGAAGATTCGCCCGTCACTAAAAACTCGTACAGAAGCAGCTTTGGGGTTAGTCGCGGTGACCCGATCCCTGGCGTGCTTCGGCCGCTTCGGTGGCTGGAACGGCTAAGACATCCTCTCGACGCCTGCCTCGCCGCAGCTTTGCTCGTTTCGAGACAATCTACGTCACGATTGCGGCGGATGGCACGTGCTCTCCGCTGGCTGCTCTCCGAGCGCTTGCCAGAGTGGGCCGTTTACAAAAAAAAAATGCAGCCATCAGGCTCAAAATACAAACGTGCGATTGCCATCTACAGATATTGTGGATCATACTCAGCCTATTTTTGAACACGACGGGTATATTTCAAATTTCGTTGAAGTGGTTCTTTAAGTCACACGTCATGTGATGTCATTGTATCACATCACCTTATGGCATCACATGATGCCAGTGTTATGGGACATCAGCGTCAAATGACGTCAGAATGTCACGTGATGCAATTGTAACATGACATCAATGCTACATAACGTCGTGCTATCATGTGACGTCACAGTGTGACGTGGTGCCACAATGTCATGTAAAGTCTCAATGCCACTTGACGTCGTCATGTTGCGTGATACCTGTGTAATACGTCGTCAGTTTCACAAGACGTCATATCACGTGATGTAAGTGTCACATGGAGTCCCAATCATGTGAGATCGGGGTGTCACATGACCTTAAAGCATCACGTGATGCCAAAGTGTCACGTGACGTCTCAATGTTATGTAAATCACAATGCCATGTGGAAGCACAGTGCCACGTGAACTCAGAATGTCACGTCATGTCACACAACGTCATGTTACACCGTGACAATCAGCAGTAACATATTCCCACTAGCTTCCAGCAGAAAAACGCCTGAGTTCGGCGTGATTGAAAGCACTTTTGTGTCCAGGAGAGTGTGCAACAGTGACGAGCAATGTCCGGCAGTGTGAAGCAATTGGGAGCAATGTGCACATGGCATCAGTGTACGGCGTTCCGGCTGTCGCCTCACTTCATTTGCAGGGCACGGCAAGGAACCAATAATTTTTAACGTGGACAAAGCATTCTGGTACTGCTTCAATTACCTGAAGTTGTGAATGGCCGGAGCCACCCACGTTGAACCAGAAGTCCATGCACAGGCTGCCTGGCACTCCAAAGGACACCACTTCGCTGACCAGCTCAGCTCTCTGTCCGTAAGCTCGGGCAAGAGCGCTCAGGAACATGTAAGACCCTTTGCAACAAAATGACAGATCCAGAATGATTATATTGCCTCACCATATAGCACAAACGACGGTTTTCTCTCCACTAACATTTCGTGTTAAGGTAAGAACCAAATTTTAGTGATAGCTCAAACGCATCTGATCCACAAAAGATGTGGACTACACCTTAGATTTCTTATATGTGGGCATATTAGTTTCACGATTTGTGCGTTACGTAAAGATTTGTTTTATTTCATTGCGGTCGCAACCTCATCAATAGTTTTTCAGTGGTTACACACATGTTTCTCTGGCATGTTAAGTTTCAATGCTCTAATGCAATGCTACTGGCAGATAGACTGAACTATAGGCTGTCCAAAGTGGGCATTCCGCTGTAAAGCAAGCGGGAAAAATCGGTGCCTTCACATACAAAGCTCAAACTTTTAACAAATCTGTACTGAGCAGGTCAGTTTTACCGTGTGAAATTTTAAGGCATACTTCTGTTCCTGTAAAAATTTAAAGCGAAAAACTTTGCAAAGTCAAGGCTGGGCGCGTTTGCAGACGACAAAGTTGGCAACGCAATTCGCCTGTGGCGCCATCTAATGATAGGCGAAGCGAGCAGAGAACAGGTCGTCTACTCCCTGCGCCTATCGGGAGATGGCGCCATAAGTAAATAGCGTCGCTAACTCGGTCGTCTGCGAACGAGCCCAACCTTGAATTTAGCAAGTTTGCCACTCTCTGTTTTTTTAAAGAGAACTGCGCCTTAACATTTCACACAGTAAACCTGACCTGCCAGGTGCACATTTGGTCAAAGTTTAAGTTTTCTAACTGCAGGCATAGATTTTTTCGGCTCGTTTTACTACGGAAGGTTCACTTGGGACACCCTATATAAATGGTGCTTTAGTGAGTTTGTGTGCCACATAGATCGGCGCTTACAAAACAGAAGTTCTGTGCGCTAGATTTCTTTACGTCGTTTTCCTCGATTAAGTGCACAAATATGAATGCTGCATCAGCGATCGGCCGGGGCTAGTATTTTAACGGTGCTTTCATGATTTAACACTTACTCAGCGTTCGATTCAGTCAGCCGAGCCGTGTGTCAGAAACGCAAATAAACAATTCGTGTTGTTGTTTTCCCTCATGAGTTTCGTTCTCAACTTAGCCACTAAGGGCACGACTCTTGGATCTCCTCCCCCGATATGGCTAAACTTCAAGGAACAAACACTTAGCAATCACAAACAGCAACAATGCAGCGAGAGTCATTAGTTCTCAAATAGACAGGTTAAGCCAACGGTGAAAACGCATAGCTGTAATACGAGGCCATATATTTCATTTTTCTAACTATTAGGAAATTAGAAACCTTGTACAGTCACATCTCATTACTCCGAACGTTATCAACGAATTTTTCAGATTTCCAAAAGCCTCCGAAATCCCCTTCCGATTTTTCATGGTTTCACTGTAGAACATATTTCCGTAGTAGGAATTTCCAAACGCGGAATATTTCAGAACGTGCGTAATTCAATCACTATTGTAAGTAGTAAACACTTCGATAATACGAATTATTTTCTTCTTAAAAAATAAAGTTTTTGTGTGCCCTGTTACTTGGCAGTTTCTGTCACTAGGCGGCTTGTGAGACTGACAGTTATTATCATCAGCCAACGGTGGTCAGCGGCAAATACGAACTAGGCAGGGAGGTTATTGGCGACTCCAGCGAAATCGACGCCGCGTAGCGGCAACGCCGAGAAGCCCAAGAGATGAGGTAGTTTCGACTCTGTCGTCTGCTATCGCTTCTTGGTTCTCATAGGCAGCATAGAAACAAACATTGTTTCCAGTAATTATTTTTATGCTTCCGCCATGTCATTACTACGCACTAACTAGAAGGTTTTTACCGTCGAAAAATCACTTTGCTTTCATATGTAACACGGATTTTACGCTGCAGTGCAAAAACTTTTATTATGGTTCGCGCGCTGAATGACGAAAATGACCTCATTTCGTCCGCCACTTTGCCTGACCAGCGCGCCCCCTATAGTTCGCTGGAGTCGTGAATATTGGCCAGGAGGTGGCGTTGTATTCTCCATACATAGAGCGAAGTGTAACGGAAGTAGGCGTGGCCACAAAATATCCCCCGAGTCTCTCGGCTATTGACATTATCTTTTCCCTGTGCCTTTATTTTACTAAGTTTCTCATCATTTACCCCAGTCTCGGGTAATTTTCATCATGACTAGGAAACTCAGTTAACGGACACGGCCATAAAATTATGGGGCCAAATTCCGCGTCGCAATTGCACTGCCACGGCAATGTGGTTGTTTGCCCCATATTTTCATGGCGGCGTCCACTGAATCGGCGTCCAACAGGTTAGATTTGAAGCCCAGCAATTGCCTGACCAATAGAAAATCTGTGTGTAGCGGACGCCCTAGACAACGCACCGGGAGCGTCGTCCAGAGCGATCGGTCATGGCGCGGCTTTGGAAAGCGAGCGTGTCAGTCGTCGTACGCACGAACGCTTAGAATGGCACCGCAGGTTTGGAAAGCCGTATGCAAGCCCTGCTTCCAGTAGGTGTTCGTTCTCCTCCGCCGTTATTAAAATGTGGGTTTGCATCGAAACATTTTTTGGTGCGCTGGTCGTATCAAATGCCAGCCGCGACAGCGGGCGGACGAAGCAGACCGCAGACGCGGAGCAGACGTAACCTAAATTTAACGTAGTCGACCAAGCGGCGAACAGACAATAGGAAGTTTTCGTAGATCATTTCCGCCGTCCCGCAACGCTCTTCGCAACCCGCTACGAAAACCAGGTTTCTTCAGTCAAGGCTAGCGGCGCGCAGGCGCAGTAGCGGTTTCTTTATTGCGGATAGCTTAGCGGAAGGAGGAAAGCGTTTTACGAAAACTCCCTAATGGGAGCTGAGATGAGAGCGCGTGGGTGCGCAAGGCAGTCTGGGATTGATTTATTTTTCGGCGTCACTAGGTACGACGTCATGCCGGGTCCAGCCCTATTGGAACGTCCTTGGCACTAGGGACACTAGGAGGTTAAGCCAACCGGATGCAGCTCCGATGTTATTAGGTTGACCAAAGTTTGGCGCTACAAGCTACATGTCATCTTATTAAGCAAAAAATAGGCACTCGGACCAGAAGTTTATTAAACAGCAACCCGACGTTTCGAGACGACCTCAGCACCCCGATGACGTGACATCATGACAGTGCGGAGGATGCGCTCGGAGATCTACAGGAAGAACCCGTCTCCATTTCCAGTGCCCCGAGTGTCATAAACAATTTGCGCATGTTCCTTGCAAACTGCACCGATGTGACTCACGCGCTTCACAAGAACGTGGACGACATGGAATAATGCATTCTGCAGCATTTGTGCTGCACCTACAAGAAAGACACATTCTAAGCACACCTAAGCACTTGTTTTGAGATGTAAATGCGAAAGCATGAATGTAGTTCTTCCGCTCCCTTAGTTCGTCTGCTGTGTTCCGGCGTGGACGGCCATGTTTCGCTGCGGCCGAGGCTGCGGCCGTAGATGCCTCACGCGCTGCCATGTTCCTTGGCGCCGAAAGGAGCAGAAGCGGACACAGCCCGCCGCCCCCCCCCCCCGGCAACGCCTGTCACGAGAGCGGCGGCCGAGCGCGCTCTCGTTAAGCGGCCGCAGCTCCCCCCCCCCCCCCCCCTTTCCCCCGGGCAATGCCTGACACGAGAGTGGCGGCCGAACACGCGCTCTCGTAAAGCGACCGCCAATGGCTATCTAGGAGCCGTTTCGCTCAGCCAATGGGAGAATGGGTATTTCTTTCGCGTTCTTTCGTGGTTACAGGCGCCGCCGGCTCCGCTCCATAAAATGGTTAAGGGTTTCGCTTTAAAAAAAAAAAATTACACCTTACCTTCAATAAATATGCAGTGTACCATTGCCCGTAATGCGACTGTATACCATCTCGTGCAAGAGGTAGGTTCCTTATTTACCTAACTTATTTATTATAGTACCGAGCTACGAGCTTTCACTACAGCTACAATTTAGAATGACGAACGATTTTCGGCAGTCCCGTGAAATTCGTTAATCAAGATTTAACTGTGACATGCAGAGAGCACAGCAGCATGAATCAAGTTGTTTAGTATGAATGCTACCTTATTGATTAGGACCATATGACCCACTGTTTGATGGCACTCTTTTTCATCCTATTCACAAAAAAGAAAGTATCAGCACAAACTTCTTGAACTTTATAATGCAGCATACCCATTGTGCTGTTGTGGGTGTGGTCCACGAGTGGATGTGCAAGAGATGTGCGAACAGATCCACTCTGAATCCTCCATGTAGCCGAGTTTCTAGTTCGTAAGGAGCTGGTCCAAGTGCAGGGTCCACGCTCAAAATCGCAGCTCAGTCCATTTTCTGAAATTAATTGATTAATTAGATATTCAAAACTAACCACACAAGTAAGCCCCAGCTGAGCATCAGTTTTCAAGAGTCAGATTGGTTCCCATTAAAATCTTGTATGCACTTATTCAACGAATTCCTCAGATATATTCCACAAATAAAGCCTTGTTCATTCTCTGATAACAGCAAGGGAACAAAAAGCCTTTAAGTTATGTTCTCTGGTGAGGCTATAAAATGCGTGCCCATATAACTAATGTTATTTATTGTGTATTCTGTACCTTATAATTAAAAATATTTTTCAAGTATATGTTTAGTACCACAGTATTTTGTGCGAAGTAAATCCCATTAGCATATACTTCTCAAGCCAAATGCTGAGTCCTTGATTGCTAAGTAATATATTCAACTGTTATTGCATCAATTTCTGCCAATTGAAGTCTAGAGGGAATAAGACGGCCGTACCAAAAAAATAGTGCTGAAAAAGTATTTGTAATTGGAAAGTAAAAATGTCTCATGCAGTCTACTTCCAAGCACATTTTTCTGAATCTATTTTTACCTTAACTTATAGTTTAAATAAATTACCTAATACAAATACTTTACTCAACACTGCATTCGGATTAGAATGTGTAAAGGGCAGTGTCCAATATACTTTTGGGATATACAAAAAGCAGTAACCGATGTGTACTTGTTACTTTCCTTGCACTATAAAATCTACCGGTCATATTCTGTAGTTTACATCGAAAATCTAATACATATATTTTACTAAACACTGCATTGTGATTGTAATGTTTAAAGGGTTGTGGCCGATAAACGTCTGGAATGTACAAAAAATCGGGACCAATGTAATTGTTACCTTACTTTGAGCACAAAACCTACTGGTTATATTTTCTAGTTTCCACCAGTTGCACAATACACATACGTTACCCAACACTGCATTTTACTTGGAATGCACAAAGGGCAGTGACTGATATACTTTGGAATGTACGAAGAACATGTGGCCAAAGTACCTTTCACTTGCAGCATATCTATGGGTCCTAGTTTATAGTTCACTTCATTTACCTAACACGCATCTATTGTTTTGACACTTGCATTTTAGTTGAAATGTCTAGATCTGAATACTCACGGTACGAAGGGCAGTGACCGAGGCTAAGGACAAGATCGTCGACAGCAATCAGGCTGGTGTTCAGCGAGGCATCCAGAAATACTCTCCCGGGAGGCTGCAATGTAAGAATTACGCTACTGCTAAGTTTGTGAGAGGGAAAATGAAGCAGTCGATTGCACACATGGCTTCGTTATTTAAAAAAAATAATAATGATTAACAAAAATGGAAAGTATAAGATTATTACGCACCTGCGTTCTCGCACCACCAGTAGTGCGCCTGTTGCATGAGTGCTAACTTTAGCGCACAACCACACGTCTCCATCTACGCCAAATCTTTTTTTATTTACTAATTTGGTGTTTTCTAAAGAAGTTCGGCAAGTTTTTAGTTGGATCTGTCTATTTATTTTACTAATTAAAAAGTTAATTAACAATTGTTACTGCGTTATCTCACTTGTCGTGACGGTTAGCCTCCCATATTATGTCCTACTGGCCGTATAGCTCACCCGTACAAACCAAATTAGTGTAGCCTTCACGGCTTTTCTAAAAACAATCTGTAGAATCTAAAATAACACCATGTACATGTTGACAAAAACATCAACCAGTCAACTTTCATAAACAATATTAAAACATGCATACACTATTTATTCAGCATATTACGTTTCACACATACCCCGTGAACAAAGCTCTTACCGCATTTTTGAGATCTGGAAGTTGCAGCAAGATCACTTGATGACTCCAGGACTTCTTCAGTTCCCCGTCACTCGACCAGAAAACGTCTCCAGAGGCAGAGGTCACCATCAATGTAACGCTGAAAGCACCGTAATTTATAAACCGGTCAGTCTTGATGTCTCTAGAATGAATTCTGCAGGACTTTTGTGACTGTCCGATCTACAATGTAGAGTCGTCTCCGGAGTCCCAAGAAAAGAGCAAGCGTCGTGTCGAAGCTGAGAGACGGGCCAAGACAAATTAAAAGCTGAAGAAAAATTGCAGAAGGACACTTAAGCTTCGCCTTTAAGAGTGAAACGCGATAGCTAAATATAGACTCTCACTCGTTCCCAAGCAGCGTGGCCTAGTCGATAGCGTGTCTGTATTGCAACCGAAGGGTCATGTGTTCGATACCACTCCGCCTAAAATTCTTCGAATTTTTCTTCAAGGCAAATGAATTACTTTTCGACAAATAAGAACTTTCCCATCCCACCGACGCCGACACCGATAGCGGCTTTTCTGCAACACACAGTTATTGGTTTAAAAAGTATGCCGAAATTGCTGCTGCCGGTACGCGGTTTCTCGACGAAATGGGAAAGCATTTAGAGCAGGGGTCTCGCCTCAGCAAAGGATGGAAATTCCAGCCTCGCAAAGGTCCGCACACTGTTGTCTTAGGAGAGCCACTCTGTTTTCCCGGGTGACGGCCGTTTCGCGGAAACGGCGCCGTTGCTGCGTATCTGTGGTCGCGTACATTGTGCATACTGGGAAAACGAAACCACGCTGCCGTCGTAAGACGAGTGCGTGTCAACAGCGGCGCGCCAGTAGAAGCGTGCGAGAAAACTCTTTCCCCCTTACGTAAGAGCGGAAGTGGATGGGAAGAGCATACGATCGGAGCAAAAGATCAATGTTGCCTTTTGGGCGAGTTGGTGCTGGAACTAGTGAGAACAAGGTAAACGCCTTTAGACAAGGACGAGAGGGGAGAACAGCACAACAGCAAGGAGCAAAGCGCCACGGCCTCACAAAACCAGTCCAAACCACCAAAGGACGGCATCATGCACCGAGACAATAAATGCTAACGATTTAAAAAAAAACATGCATTGCCCAGCCCTCAGTCTGCGCCTAAATGTAGCACTCTTCGTTTAGATCAGAAGCCAAAGTTTCAGCGCTTGCCCTTATCTTAATAAAAAAAATTCAGTTATTTTTGGAATCTTTCAACGGGAGAATGAGACCCGTTCCCGGTAGCCGGCGCTATTTGTCTCCATGTATTCGTAGACTTTGTTGCCCACCATTTTCTTCATTGAAGACTTCCGAAAATCACTCGTAACATTTGAAGATCGAGACGGAGTGTTTGAAAATGCATTGTTCACCTTTGCGGTGAAAGAAACATTGCACGTTTTTTGCATGGACACTGGACAACAAATGCAGCGCAAGTGCTCAAACTATTTGCCATGCATCTCATTCGTTTCATTTTTAAACACCAGCACTTGCAAGCTGCCAGCTTGCAAGCTTATAGAGAAAGCAGCAGACGAAACCTAACATTGGACTGATAAATCGGAGCAAGTTTTTAAAGAACCAGAAACAAGAATGCCATCCAGCTGTTGTGATATTGAACAGCGAGTAACAATCCAAGGCAGTGTATTTTTTCAGGACAAAACGAGGCAATATTCTAGTATAGATTTTCCAGTATTGTATACTTAGCCAATTTGTAATGTTTCTCCTGGGCATATGACAACACTGCGGAAAGGCAGAATTATGAAAAATAGTACACCTGTTGCAATGTTTCTGAAAACACGGTCAGGAACTCTCGAATGTAAAGCGCAGTTCGCTTTTCTTTAGCCAGAAGAACCGCTACCTTGCTTAGGTAACAACTTTGGCCCTTTAAAAATGGCCTGCTACTACTCATCCTGATAAATTTGTCCTTATGTAGAAACTGCATAGCTGATGCCAATGAAGCGCAGCTCAGCCCTCCATTTAAAAACCTCAGCTGACCCAATAACTACTTAGTCTAGCTATTACTTTGATAACTACTTTGTCTTAAAAAATGATTACCAAATGAAAACAAAAATGCACCTTAACCTTCCCTTCAAAGTTTTCTTTGTCAAATTGAAAAAGGGCACCCAGGTGTCTAGAAACGAGGTGCAAAGTAGAAAAAAAAAGTGTAGAGTTAAAAACGATGCAGAAATAAATCAGAAAGGAATTCCTATAACTGTTGAATGTTGCAGGTTAAGAATAGCAGGACAAGCTCCTGGAAAGCCCTCCCTCTTTCCACTCTAGCAGAGCAAACGCCGGAAAGGAGTCGAGAGGAAAGAGAAAAGGCGCCAATCATGGTGAGCAAAAAGCTAGGTGGCTGGTGGTTCTCTTCCCCTCTTCAATTGCAACAGACTAAGAAATGTACGCCCACCTGGTCGTGATGTCCTTAACCACAGTGTAGTGCCAAAAGGACAAGCAGGCGACTTCATTCCAGCTCGAATCCAAAGGAGGGCTGGAGAGGCGCGCCTTGGCAACTTTCAGCGCCTTGTTTTCGGCATATACAAAGCCACCTGGAATTCATAATTTAAGTTTAAGTTAAATTTAAATTTAAGTTGAATGAATTCATAATTGAAAGGGATGCTGAACCGAAATTAGGGTTTCGCGAACTAAGGCCGCAGAAGTGTTGAACGGGACACCTTAAGCTCCAGAACATCACTCATACATCGATATCTCAAACGGATGGTCGTATTTCTGGAAAAGAAGAGTGCGATCGAGCGAGGATTATGACATCACGATCGTCCTGGAACAAGTAAGAATGAGGGGAAGCGGCCTCGCCTCTCCTCCTTGCTTCGGTTCACCTGCTCGAGCGGACGAAGAGTAGGGAGAGTCAATGAGAATTGCGACGTAAGATGACTCGTCGGCTTCGTCGGCCGTGTTCAATCGGGCACTTTTCCAGAAATACGGCCATCCTTTAGAAATATTGATACATGAGTGGTGGTTTTGGGTTTTGCAGCCTTCTTTTGTAAGCTCCAAATTTTGGTTCAGCATCCTTTTAAGTTAATTATTAACGCGATTTACGATTTCGATTCAAATCATTTTTATTGACTCCGAAGTAGTGGAGAAAGAAACCGAAAAAAAAGCTACGCACTGTAGCTCCAAACGTCCCCGCCCCCTATAAAGATATGACAGTATAGTCCACATATAAATCAATCCTAGTCAAACAAAAGCACGCACAATATAAACTGCAATGCGACAAAAGCAAACAGAGAACAGTTGCAAACATTTGCGAGTTCAGAACATCCATATGATGACGTTGTGGATGATGATAAATTAATGTATAATGCAATTTCTGATTAACCAATCACAGTGGAAGTGCAAAACTAACCAGCAGCTTGTGGCTGTGGTATGCAAAGAACTAGAGAAGTAATTTGTGAAGGAGAAAAAATAAAGCGACCAGAGTGCTGTCGGTTAAATCGAGATAAGCTGCTTAGAACCACAATTGTCACGGATCTGCATCATTAGTTTGTCGCATCCACGCTCGGTCCAATAACCGGAATTCTCCATCACCAACTTATTTCTCAGGGTTTAAGAAATTTGCCAATCGTTATAGAGTTTGGCCCATAGTATATATTTACTCGTTGAACATTCCTGCAACAACATTAAAATTCGTGTATTACTCTTTGCTATTCTTACTGATAATTGCGTGTAATATGGAGTGCAAAGCCAAATCAGTCATTGAAGAAGCTTCACACTGCATGGTACCACATCTCCTATGACTGAAAGAATTAACATTATAAAGCTACGGGCGAAATGTTTTGAAGTAACCTTGACTGTTTTTACTGTCAAGAGAACCTTAAAATAGTTCCAAGAAAGCATAGCCCATCACAAGAAAAAAAGAACTGCCATAAGACAGAGGTACTGATATATTTATGTTATCTGACAAGATAATCTATCAAGGTGAAGATTATAAACCACCATGATTGAAATATCAACTTTGCTTCCTCGCTGAAACAGGAACCTTGGGCTGAAGCCCACATTTGATTGCTTTATTTTTTGGCTAAAAAAGCATTTGATCAATTAACAAAAC
Organism: Ixodes persulcatus; assembly: GCA_013358835.2. Taxonomy (NCBI): domain Eukaryota; kingdom Metazoa; phylum Arthropoda; class Arachnida; order Ixodida; family Ixodidae; genus Ixodes; species Ixodes persulcatus. The sequence continues at coordinate 630,642 of JABSTQ010011293.1, forward strand.
AATTACAACAAAGACTATCTGAGATGAAGCCGAAGTTGCATCTTTTCTCAAACGACAAGGCACATGAAAAAGCATTTAGAAACCTAATGCAGACTCATTTTGCATTATCGTTTTTATCACGAGGATACAAAGAAATCGTGAACCTTACCTTTCGAGTACTCTGGATTGATTTTCGTGCTTCATTCAGGAAGTGAAAGCATGCATACAAATTATTGTGGAGCGCAAGTTCGTCTTCATCTTCTGCAGGTGTTGTGGTGATGTCAGAACGCCGAGCTCTGATTGGCTCTGAATGAAGGATAGTGGACAAACCTCAAAGCAAGCGGCTTTGAGGTCTACCCACTGTGCGTCAATCAGAGCCAATCATATCTCGGCGTTCTGACGTCACAATAGCCCCTGCAAAAGAAGCAGACGAACTTGCACTCCGCATTGGTTGCCTGTCTCGCAGTGGGCGCGTTCAGTAGCGGCCCCGGAGTCAAGGAGTCACTGACTCCTTCCACTGGACGGCCAAAAGTCACTTCCGGTGCACGTAACTCCGGGGCTTCGGAGTCAAGCTCCGAAGCACCGAGTCCAGAGACAGTGCACGTAGAGTCAAAGGAGCTAAAGATGACGTAATTTCCTGACTGGTGACGACTTCCGGCGAGAAAATTCAAATAGCTCTGACTCGAGTCACTCCGTTCGGAGGCAAGGGAGGCGCTACTGAACGCGCCCAGTGCGAAGTCGTTGGGTCATGTGACGTCAGAGTCTCAATAAATCTTAAAATTGAGTGAGTTTGAATGTCAAACCACAAGGCAACATGACGTCACGACAAGTGACAGTTTGGCGTCGCGTAACATTGTAATCCAATGTAACGTGGTCACGTGACACCACGTCATGTGACCAGTCATTGCCTTACGCGCGTCACGTAGGCACGTGATCAATTGACCCACAGTGGAACGAAACACATAATCATTTGACGCTAAATTCAACGGGATATTAGCCCGCTAAATTTAGCTATTGACTGCTCGGTAAGGCTACGGCTACGGCGACGCAGCCCCATCCCAACATGGCTTCTGTTAAAACGCCTTCTGCATTAATAATGCTACGGTGCATAGAGTGCGCCTCGCCTGGTGTGTTCACCGCGCTCTAAAATGTGGTCCCTCTATTTCTGTCCAATGACGTCATACAAGTGACATTCTGTCGCCGGCCACGATCCTGGCGGCGTGACAGCAGCGGTGATGGCTGTGGCAGAGACCTGTTCTACAGCAAGTCGCCTACCAGCTAGACAGTCCACGGAAGATTTGACAGTACAGGAATCGGGACCCCGCGACAACAGCGACATCTCGCGTTCGCTTGTACTTGTTCAAGTACTTTTAGTACCAAGAGCCAGAATTGCAACATCCGACAACATGACACGCCGGTTTTTGTGACGTCATTTGTTGCCACATTGAGACCGCCTTTGACGTATGGGCGGGATGGGACGCTAGACACATTAGTCGAAATAGGTGTTCTATGCACCGTAATAATGGCAAATACTGACCTAGGGGCGAGCCAGTGGTCCGGTCTTTTTTTAGTGCCAAGGGCCGTCCACCGGCCAGGTCACTGAGAGTCCAGCGGATAAGCCCTGGGTCACTGCTCGACTCCCAGCCGCACATGGATCCGTTGTCAAAGTCGCAGCCAAACTGCTGTCCTGCGGATTGCCAAGGCAAACGTGACATCTCATGAGCCCGTAAGAAAAACTAAGATTAAAAAAATAGTATTAAATTCGAGAATTTTACGAGTGTGTATGTATAAATATTCGCTAGACAAGATTTTCTAAAAGAATTGCTGCTGAAATCAGGGCGCAAATTGTAGTCTAAATGCGATGGCATTTTGCACAGTCTCGTACCGCATAAAAAATTCTTTATTGAACTGCCCAGGAACTCCCGCAAACATTCCAGGAGTTTTTTTGTTTTTTTTTTGTCTTTGTCACTTTTTTGTGTTTTATCACATTTAAAACCAATTCACACCATTCTTTTTTAGATCTGGGCACTTCCTGCGGATGGGCCTTCCGCAATCAATAATATGTTTTTGTTGCATCATTACTGCAATTCAATCGTTTGCCACTTGCTGCAGAGATATAAGCATAATATGTATACAGTCGTGTCTGGTTAATCTGGACGCCTCTGTTCCCCGGGAGAGTCGTCCGTAATAACGAATTAATCAAAGCTCAAAACACACCCGTTAACAAGCGTAAACAAGAATTCCTCTTTCCCCTTTTCTTCAAGCAGTTGGAGAACAGGGCAAGGAGGAACTCATAGCTGAACCCTCTCTTGTGTGTCCCAGACGTCGCTCTGTTCCCACGCGGTCTTCGCCGTTTGCCAAGTTACGCGACAGCCTCAAATGCGCAGTTCACACTACACGGAGGCTTACGTGTTTCATCATGCTGACATCGGAAGCCAAGCGTGCGGGGAAATCGAGGAAGTATCGACAACACTCACTACATAATGGCTGATTAACGTCACGTGAAAACGTCCTACAGGAGAAATTACTTTTGTGGATTCACAGCTTCTCTTCCGTTCCCCAGTGACGAAGTCTACAGTGAGGTGACCTAGCTGCTTTAAGGTTAATTCTTCTTTGTTCCCGGTTGTAGGTCACACAGGCTTTCAAGCGACAATAGACTACAAGGCGAAACGACCCATTAGTCGTAAATGATAAAACAAAAGCATCTTTTGTTACAGAGCTCTTATCGCAAGGCCCGCAACGAACGTCCGGGTGCACACTGGGACCTCTTGCGTTCACTGATATCTCGGCGGAGTTTTTCGATCTTTTTTCTTTAAGCTGCAGCACTAAGGTCCATATTAACGAGGTACAACTGCCCGTATTTACCCAATTGGCCCCCAAAATAGCTGTCTATAGTCCGAACTGGCGATTTCCATATTAACGGGCCAGAATTGCATAGCGAAAGATTGGTCTCCAAAAATTTCGTCCATATTAACAATGACCATATTTATTATACTTGACTGTGTAGGAATAGTAAGACCCTCAGTAACAGCATCTGCCATTCACAAGCTAATATAAATCATACCACATTCGTCGGGCCCATCACTGCTGTGTGCAGTTAAATTAGATATAAACAAACATGCTCCATCTGCTCCTTGGATACAAACCGAGCCATGGACGCGCATCTCTATTTGGCTTGCTCATGTATGCTATAGCATTTAAAATAGAGAAGAGGACAGAGATGCACATGCATTGAGCGTACAACAACAATAGCACCCTACAATAATGTGGCTGCAAGACGAAAGTGTACACCCTCCCTGTCCTCTTCTGTCTTCATTTAAAAGCTTTCATTTCTTGGATGATCGAATTGAACAACGATGCGTCTTTCTACACGTTGATTATCTAGTGTGGGAGACGTAGATAGCATGCCACAAGCTCCTAATTAAACCATAAAACTAAGCCGTAAAACATACGCATTGCATGCTGCAAAGTCCCTAAAAAAAACAGGAAATAAAAAGTAGATGTATACCTTCGACGCTGCAATCAGAGACATCGACATCGTCGATGGCACAGAAGAATGGAATCTTGATGGGCGTGTCCAGGAAGCAGCGAAAATTCAACTGAAAGCAAATTTAAAAAAAAATATATATAGCATTTTGTGACTTACTAACTGATGGCTGATAACAGAAGCCAAACCATATTTTTTGCAATGTTTGTGAAAAACACAGGGAGCGTGAATTTTGTAAATTGTAATCATTACCTATGTGGAGAGTCTGATGAAGTCACGGGGCACGGTTTTGTACACTGTGCAAATTATTTAAGCAAATTTTCACACTATTTTAAACGCAGAAACGTACCAGTCGAGACCTTTGGTAAAAGTGAGTTTGGGGGAGGTGCTTTAGTTTATGGCAGGACTCAATTTTACCTTGGTTTAACTCCCGGGACGTAAAGCTAGGACTGTGCAAATATTCAAATTTTGTAAGAGTAGTTTCGAATGATACGCTATTTGATATTCGCTTCGAAATGTACTGCAATATTTGTACTTTTCGAAGTGTTTAATGCGGTAGATTAGCCCTCTTCAGCGCACTTCTTGCCAAGCACCGGTGCACTTCGAAAGAGCGGAATCTGCAGAGCTCAATTTTGTAGCTGCTGCTTCTCTGTAGTACATCGGTGTTAAAAAATAAGTGTGATCATTGGGGTGAACCCGACGCAATCAACGCATTGAAAAGTATGTATATCGGAGTCGCGCAAGAAAAAAGCGCACTTAGTGAGATGATGCACGCATGAGCCTAATGTATTTAATGAGGAACAGAAACTACGTGAATGTTGATATTTACATCGTAATAAAAGCTTCAAAAATGAACTGTGGCTTTTATGCAAGATTATCAACTGCCCTAACAACCGGCATTCGTCATTAGTGACTGTCATTTTTTTCAAATTCATAATAGAAGAAAGGATATTTGCGTATAGAATGGTTTATAAATACATTTGATTAGGCAGAGCAGGATTTACATCAAATACATTGTTCACTTGCCGTCCCAAGGTAGGCAAGGAACTACTCCAAGACGGTAGTTCATAAGTATAGTTCGATTAAAATTAATTTAGCTTAAAGGGGAACTCCGCCGATTTTTTGGTAGACTTCGATTTGGCTGAAAATTTAAAGACCGCGTCAATAGCCCTTTCTCAACTGATAACCAAAACATTTTATAAAAATAAATATTTCCATGAAGTTATTGAATTTTCAAGTTACGCCGGCCGCGAGGTTTTCAGGAGGCGACTCTCTACTGGGGTTCGAGGAAATCCGACGAGGCGCGAGATTTGACGGCTGTCTTCTGGGGCTGCAGAGCTCGGGTCGGCTATGTCCCGTCCTCGAAATCGACTCCACCAGGCTTGAACCGATCGGCTACGTACCGTCCTCGCAATCGACTTCGCCAGGCTTGGATCACCGCGCTCGGTATAGTCATCTTGGTCCAAAGGGCACCAGCGAGCCGGGCATCATTCTCCGACGATCCGCCCGCCTCATCCCATGGTGACTATGCAAAGGGATGACTATTTTGGTTGACAGTACATATCTTTACTTTTGAATGCAAGATTTATTTCATTTATCCGACGCTTGATCGTATTCCTGTTTTTTTGTTCTTTTCCTTTTTTTTTTCTTTCTTTTTACAGTAAAGTACGTTCGAGTTCTCCCGCTGGCTCTGGTTCCCATGATTCTCTCTCACCTTCCCGAACGATCCTGACACACGTGAAACATGTTAACGTTTGCTCGGAATACGTTATAGCTGCGTGCTGGGAGTTGAGTATCCTTCACCAGCTGGAACAGCTTCAAGAGCGGCAAGCGCAAACTAAAGCCGGCTGTGAACAATACGACCTCCGTCCAAAGAAGAGCGCTAGTAATATCGAGAAAAATAGTACACAATCAGCACTAAAGTCGAAATTTTGCACAGTCATATTTGTTATTCACAATGGGTTCAGTGTTTTTTTTTTTTTGTTTTTTTTTTATATATATAAACATTATATCTGTTTCGGACGTCGAATCTAGCTCGGGCTACTCTCGGAGTTACACTCACGCGGCCGATATGTTGAAGACGAGAAGTGAAACATCTAAACAAAGTTCAAGTCTGAATTTAGACACGACTTTCGACATATTGCTATTCCTGTCTGCTATTACAAAGGTTGAGGGAGCAGGTGTTGAGCTCCAATAATATACGATAGAGCCTTTGCCTGGTTTGTCAAATGGTTGGCGTGCAATATTCTCTGCAGAAGAACTGATGAAAACGTCTTTAATTTATTCTACTGCTGAGAAATTTTATATAGGGCTGAAAAGTTTTTTAAAACCATGAAAATATTAATGTCGTTGAGGGTAGGCATGCAAACTTACAGCTGATGGAAACTGTGCTAAATCAAAACTTAATTAAAAAAAAAATATTATATAGAATTACCCCCTTCCCATTTGCTCTGGCGGATGGGTGTTTTAACGCGTTGCATTCTACTCCAAAAGTAAAAAAAAAGATACGGGTACACACTTTTTTTAGTAACTTTTGTTAACTTAATTATTTTGAATTAAAACTTTTATTATGTCTTTCTGTACCTTACGCACTAATGTACCTTCAAGTAAATATTGTTTATTTGAAGATGAACAGTGTATTTGTGTATTTTATACGTATTCCATTGCACCTTGATGTTTGGCTTGGTCGTTGCGGAGCTCTTTTAATTGTCATTTTAACACGATCTTCATGACCAGTAACCTGCCTTCTGATCTACACGATGCAGTTAATTCTATTCTATACATTTCATTGTTTATGAGAATCACGGTCTACATGTGCCTGGGCTTACCAACCGGGTGGGTAAGAGGGGCGCTTGACCCCCCCCCCCCCCCTTCCCAGTTCTCAGAATGTGTGTGTGGGGGGGGGGGGGGGGGGGTGGAAGGGGTAAGGCTTGTGTTTTGCCGCCCCTGAAACAGCCGCCACTGCGCAGGGCAAACACTGGTCGGCGGCGCCCAAGGGACACAAAAGGGCACCGCCCCCCGGCCCTGGGGGGGGGGGGGGAGTCTGGTTTGCCCCTCTCAGAAACAAATTGATACGCCACTGTACATGTGTTAGGTCCCAGCCCAGCACACACATGTCCGCCGCTTTGGAAGGCGAGCAAAGTACGCGCCACACGCACAAACGCTGAAAATGGCATCGACCAGGAGCGCTTTTCAGAAATGGACTATAGAACTTTTGCTAAATTACTTAAGCACCACGGAGCATACTCATGCCACAAGAGTCGTTACACGTGCTGGCGCCTGCAACAGTAACTTTTTTAAAGAAAATCTAAAACAAATGGCACGTTCCTTCAGGTTATACGAGCGTGTGGGGCATCTGTACCCACATTCCGAGCATTTTCCGTGGTGCTTTGGCAATTTGTCAAAAAATGTATTGCGTGATTTTTCGACCTTTCTTCGCCATCCATATTTTAATAAAAAGAGAACGAATTTACTTGCGATTTTACGAAACTTGCGAGCCGCGGCTTGAGCGTACCGAGTTGCAAAAATGGTTTTATCAAAATTCCAATTGCTCCCGTTTTTTTTTTTACTTTCTTATAGTTTAGCACGTAGGCCAAGGTCATACTTTGTGCAAATAAAGATTACTATCAACTTCACATAGCACGAACGCCCAGGTTTTCTCGCTCTTAGACGCGAGAAACGCTGGTGCGAGCGTACCCGATTGCCGGCCGCGCGCCTCGCTGCCCACCCGTGACGTCTCGCTTCGGTACTGGGGAAAACTGGGGGAAAACTGGGGACAAACTAGGAAGAACGAGGTTTTCGGTTTCGGCAGTAAACACAATATCACTTTTTAATTGACTAGAGTGAATCTGAAAGAACTAGGTAGCATTTCGGAATCAGGAAGCAATCCGCATTCAGATGATGCCTTTCGATTAGGTAGCTCGAAAAATCGACGGAGTTTCCCTTTAAGGGTGGACAAATAAAAGCAAGGGAAGAACCTTCCTCAGTTCAGTTGTGGTTTGACTAATTAAGCGTGGTGAAAGGTTTTGAAGAACTACCCGATATTCGATGAGAAAATATTCGGCCAGAACCACTATCCGCTTTGAATTCGGCCCAAACTCAAAATTCCCTCTTCGTGCATGCCTAGTAAAAAAAAAGTTCAGCCTTTCCACTTTGGTGAAGAAGGAAGAGCAGCAGAGCTGTAGCTTATGTCCTCGGCGGTGGCTTTCCAGGCGAGCGATCTGCTCTTCTTTCGCAACGGAATCTGAAGCGCTCGACGCAGTGGGACTTGAGGCGATAGCGGCCTCGCGGCGGTTGCGGAACCATTCCCGCTACTGCGCACGTCGCCGCTCCCTCCGCTCCCGCTCTTCTTCCTCCGAAGGAAAGGCACGCGGTCGACCCATCGTGAGTCCAAATGGCAACTGATAATAACGTGGGAAACGACGCGAAAAACAGACGAGGACGAAGAAGAAAGTAATGGCCGGCCACAAGTCGGCAAGCCAGAGTGGAAAGTCTGGAAAGGTTGCCGCCATCGTTCATAGATGAAGTAGTAGTCCAGAGTTTTGTGTCATCACTTGTTTGGTGGCGGACACGATCCTGGGGAAATTGTCCCTTAACAGCTCCGCTGTGAAAGAGTTAATTTTTTCTTTCTGCTTCGTTTAACTCTTCGGTCATTCGTTTCCTAGCAGAGTCTCAGGTTGGCACTCGGAATGTGTTTCATAAAGGTCCGCCGTGTCCCAATTTCCATCTGGGCAATCCGAGGCTAGCTCTCAATTTTTTTAAGCTCATCATTAGTAATTCCAAACACATAAGCATCCTCGTGTGTTAGAAGCTTGAAGGGTGAGAACGACAGGGAGGAGCTTCGGTAGAACCAACTCCAGCGCGAGTTTCCCGTCTTCGACAACACCTCGACATCTAATGTACCTCGTCCGCGCCCGCACAGCCAAAGCACGGCGGAAGGCATGGAGCGAGCACGGGCTGGAGGCCGGGCACTCGAAGAACACGCCCTGCCATTCTTGCTCTGTCACTGACTGCACAAAAAGCACCCCACTCCGTCAAAAAAAAAAAAAAAAAAAAACAACCCAACCCCAGAACATTGTGCACTCAAAATGTCCATTTTCGTATAAACTATAGTTATGAAAAGCTAGGCATCTTAGCTTCTTTGACTACAGCACAGCTCAAATAAAGTCCGACTTCGATCGAAACTACACCTTGCCGAAGTCGTGCGCAAGATTTGTGAAGATACCTAACAGCCTTGGGTGAAACAATGTCCCGAGGAAGGTTGATTTGCAATTGTTCTCCAGCTCTTTGATCTCGAGGAAACCATTCCTGCCCTGAAAGTCAGCCGAGGGACCCGTCCCCGTCTTGGCGTCAATAATAGAGCAGCTCAAACGCTTACAGACCTTAAGCACTAATGCACATACTAAGGAATGTCTGGCCTATAGTTATGCGTCTATGGGTGGCTCAGGCCTGATAAAGTCTAACCTGGAAAAAAACGCTTTGCTTAGGGGAGGGACAGTCGGTAAGATTGGAGAGCTCGGGGAACGCACAAGGGTACTCTGGGGAACCCCTAGGTTCCTTGAAACCAAGCTTGAGAGCCGTGAACTAGAAAAAAAAACACGGAAGGGTGTTAGGTCTCGGTAATGAGACAGAACAGTGAGCGGGGGGGGGGGGGGGGGGGGGGGGGTAACACTTTTGAAGGATGCACTTCAGTTCGGCACTTGCGCACATCCAGGATTACTTCTAATCATCTGTTTTCGCAGTTCCCTGACCACGAGAGGAACCACTCGTACGAACATGACCACATCCTCATCCAACCCTGAAACCACCTCGTGACTCACCCAACGAAGTCCATGGCGAAACCATCGGCGGAATTGACCATACAAAAGGAGACAGCACACAAGCAGGAACTTCAGTTCGGCAGTGGCGCGCATAGTGGATCACTTCTAATCATCTGTTTCCGCAGGTAAAGTTTACTTATTTTGTCTTAAAAAAGGCTTGATCATTGTCTTCGCATTGCTGCCGAAAACAACTCTTTTCAAAGTGCTATTCTTGAAAGTGTTCAAGTCCTGTGTCGTCTGTAGTTGCTCTCGATTTCCCAATCCCGTACATGACTAAAGAAAGTGGCAAGGAAATTGGCAAGGCCATTGATGATTTGAGACGTGAGATTAGGGCTGAGCTACGAACTATATAAGACAATGTACAGGGTGATACAAGGAGACGCCAGGCTCTTTAAATCGACCGGAAAATTCGGTTTCCTAACCTATCGCGCTACGACTTTGTGCAGCGTTGCCCACAGATGGTGCATTTTTTTTTGTAAAATTTGCAAAAGAGCAAACTTTCCTGAGGAAAACGTAAAGAAAGAAAAAGGCTTAGCTCCTATGGAAACGCAGCGACGCCACCGGTCTGCAAACAACACGGCGCCGTTTCGCACGGGAGACATGAGATGACGCAAGCGGTCGTGACGCCAACTGCCGTCAACGAACGAGCATACGACGCCGAGAGCCGGCGTCTTTTCTTTAGCAGACGATCTTTTCGACTCAAAAGCGGCCCGCGTTCCGCAGGGGGCGACAGTCGCAGAAACGAAAACAACAACTGATATGAAAAAAGCTCGCGCCGCTTTGGATTCGAAAAGATCGTCTGCTAAAGAAAAGACGCCGGCTCTCGGCGTCGTATGCTCGTTCGTTGGCCGCAGTTGGCGTCGCGACCGCTTGCGCCATCTCTTTCTCCCGTGCAAAACGGCGCCATGTTGTTTGCAAACCGGTGGCGTCGCTGCGTTTCCATAGGAGCTAGAGTTCCTGTATAGGCTCCCTACGGGAGCCAGAGTTGCGCGTTTGATTCCACATGCCGCGTGCCGCCCTCGCCGCTATTCGCCGAGATCCGATCACGTGAGGAGCCGTATCAAGTGTCGTGCAGCAAAGTAGACGTTGCACGCGCCCCGGCGTACGTTCCCAGGCTTTTGAGCCCGCCGCGCGCCTCGAACGCGCGGCGCTGCTATTCGCCGAATTCAGTCACGTGAGGAGCTGAATCCACATGCCATGCGTGAACGCGCAACTCTGGCTCCCGTAGGGAGCCTATACAGGAACTCTAATAGGAGCTAAGCCTTTTTCTTTCTTTACTTTTTCCTCAGGTAAGTTCGCTCTTTGCAAATTTTACAAAAACAATGCACCATCTGTGGGCAACGCTGCACAAAGTCGTAGCGCGATAGGTTAAGAAACCGAATTTTCCGGTCGATTTAAAGAGCCTGGCGTCTCCTTGTACCGAATTTTCCGGTCGATTTAAAGAGCCTGGCGTCTCCTTGTACCGAATTTTCCGGTCGATTTAAAGAGCCTGGCGTCTCCTTGTATCACCCTGGAGAACACTGCAGTGACACCAGTGATGCGAAAAACTAAATTAAAAAAGAGGTGCAAGAAATGCGAAGGGATATGCTAGAACTGTCCAAATGAAATGAAGAATTAACCATAATTGTCCGATTTGTACAACGCTCAAAACGAGATAAAATACTGCAGAAAAGCAAGAAGCGGACATTCACGACCAAGGACCTTGACTACTAGTAGCACAGCAGCCCCGTTTACGTCAACGAACATCTAACTGGTTCAAACAAGAAGCTACCGTTGCTGCAATCTCTAAAAAAGGAGCGTGGGATGGAAATACGTCAGTGGGAGGGTTTTCGTAAGAAAAAACCAATCAGGCTACAGTCATCAGGATCGCTTGCGTGTCTCATGTCGAACAATTCATGAACTGATCACTGTGAATAAGCCCTCAAGGGCACACGAGATCATAATGACCGAAGATATTCAGCCACGCTGTTATTATGAAACTTTAATAAAAAATTTAAAAAGGCCGTTTTTTGCAATACATTTAGACACGAGAAGCGTTAAAATAAAAATTTACAATCTGGAAACACGCTTACACTCTTTAAATGCTTAATTTAGTGCTATTGTACTAACAAAAACTTGGCTAACAAAATAGAACGAAAGTGAAACTGTGTGTAGAACGAAACAAAGCGGTGCGGCGTAGCTATTTATTTGAAAGATAACGAACATCATTAGATTATAGATGATCGAACCACAATTCATGAAACTGTAGAAAGCTCATTTGTAAAGATAGCATACATTGTAGTCGCTACCATGTACAGGCCTCGTCCAGGCAAAGTGCTTGAGTTTATGTCATTTCTTGAAAGCGCATTTTGCAAACTTAGATTTTAATCTTCTTTTCTGATTCTCACTGATCTAAGTATAGCTACTTTTTCGAATGGCCTCCCCACGAGAGAATTTTGAGATGTCAATCCCCAGTATGCCTGTAGTAATGTAATACCAGTGCCTACCAAGGTGACATCCGATACTGCAACATCACTTGACGGATGCCATACAAACACAGCTAGTAACCTTACTACAGCTGGGACCATTCTGTATGACTTAAGTGACCATTTTCTGAATTACTGCTTTGGATAATTTTCAACTAAAAATATAAAAGAATCAATGAGAGGTTTTTTGGCAACGCAAAATAAACGAAGAAACGTTAAGGACTTTAGGCTGCCTGACAGAGCAAGAAAACTGGGGAGACGTTTATAAAGAACACGAAACAATGCATGCCAATAAAAACTTCCTGGTTAAATTTAAACGCTGCTATGACGCAGCTTTTCCTTTATGTGAAACTAAAGCAAAGCCAAGCAAATTACAAAACCATGTGTGACTACTGATCTCTTTAAAAAAATAAAGAAGAAAGACCGAGAGTACCATGCCTTCATACACTATCGTGATCCCTGTTTACTGGTTGAATTAAAAAAAAACCTAGAAACAAGTTGAATTCAGACCCAAAAAGAGCAAAAAAGAGTACGATCAAAGTAAATTTGCGCGTCTTAACAATGACCATAAAAAAAGTATGGGACACCGTAAACAGTAAATGATTTAACGAACAGAGAGCAAACGCCCAGTAATTCGAAAGAACTAATCATCGATAGTGTAAGTGTGGCAAGGAAAAAACTCGCCAACGAAATGAATCGACATTTTATTAGCAGTGGCACGAGCATGAAAACAAGTACAATAATTGATCACTCTAATAAATCAAGGAATCAATCAGAGTCAAGGACGAAGGACGAAGAAGAAGTGGCATTAAATGGGTTCTTGCGAGGGCCCGCAAGAGCACGATTTTGGAGAGGACGATGAAAAAGAAAATAGAAAAAAAAGGCACCTTATTCTGGTAGCCAACCGGGAAGGACGTAGAAGTGGCATTAAATGGTTGCTAGTCGAGCAGTGTGGATGTTTAATTTTTTGTGTGTGTTTTCATTCTCTTATGTTCTGCTGGTAATTCCACCCCCCCCCCCCCCCCCCCCCCCCCCGAATCACAGTCTATCATGCCCATTCCTACGACTCCCCATTAAATTTATAAAGTAATTAGTAGCCTAAAAAACAACGTAGCCGCTTTTGAAGATGAAATAAAAACTTTACCGATTAAATTTACCACCTGCAAATTAAGTCCCGTGTTATCCCCCATTATACGTAAGATGCTGGAGTATGACTATTTTCCCGATAAAATAAAAATAGCAAACGCAATTCCTGTGCACAAGTTCGGAGGAGAAACTATAATTCATGATTACAGACCGAAGTTAGTTGTACCAATATTTTCCAAAGGTTTTAGAGCGCAGCTTTTAAGCGCCCATTTCTGGGTTTCGCGGCGTCGCCGTCGGCGTAACCGCGCACGCGTTCCATAATGGAAAATTTTCCCCGCTAAATTTCGCGGAAAAAATTCTAAGTTTAGCGAGGAATTTTTCCTGCTAAATTTAGCGGGAAACTTTTGCCGCTAAATTTAGCAGAAAGTTTAGCGAAACGTTTCCCGCAAAATTTAATGACAATTTTAGCGAAAATTTCCCGCAATGGAAAGCGGAGCAGGAGAGGAGGAGGAGAGGGAAAGGAGGGGCATACCCTCCCCTCCTCCTCCTCAAGAGCTGTGCTCTAATTCGGCGTTACAAAAAATTATAAACCTCTTTCATTTTTTAAGCATGTTATTACTGATAGGTTAAATAATTTTTTCTAAAAAAATGCACACCATACCTCAGGCTCAATATGAATTGTAGGATAAAAAGTCTGCGGGATTGGCACTCACTGAAATAAAAAGATAAACAATTTGAAAATATTGAAAGCAAATTAGCCACACTTCGTTTCTTTTTTGACCTAAAAAAGGTCTTCGATACTGCACAACATATTTTAATTTAAAAACTTGAAAACTATGATGTACTGGGAGTATATTATTAACATTAATTAAAACCAGGCTCGGGCAGAAATACTAAAAAATGTATTTGGAAATACAAATACTGGGATACATTAAAGTAGTAGCTAAAATACTTATACTAAAATATATCCGTAAAAATGTATCGCGATACGTATCGGAATTACATCTTAAGTAGAGGCAAAAGGCATTTGGAAATACAAATACAGGAATACATATTAGGAAGGGCAGAAATACAAATACAGAAATACTGATGCTGCAATACATTTTTTTCAAATTTGTTAGAGACGTTGAGATGAAGCTTGAAGTTTGAAGTGGAAGTTTTGGATCCCGAAATTACTTTCCCGTAGGCTTGGCACCTTGCCTTGAAGATAGTGGTTTCGGACGCCGAGGAGTCTTCAATGGGCTCAAAATAAAAGACGTTCCATCAAGGACAGACCGCGGTCCTTTCCCTGACATCCTGTCTGTCTGACGAGGGATGCAAAGAGACTTCGACCGCTAAATAAATTCGATGTCACCCTAAATCCCATCAAAACATCACACTGTAGGTGTGGCCTTGGACATGAAACTTTACCACGGTGCTGTATGAGAGGACAATACGTATACTTTCGTTTTAGGTTACCTCGTTGAAGATCGTGCAGGCAGTGTCATTTGGAATTTTCGAGAATAATGGACCCCCTGAAGCATCCTGGAACACATGTCTTATCGTCTGTTACGGTTGAAAAAACGGTACGGTGGCATCCCTGTTGTGAAGGTCCTTTCTGCCGACCCTTCGCCACCGACGCATGGATTGCAGTCCTCAAGTCTCGCCTAGCATCATCCAAACAGAGAGCTCGTGGATTGCGACCTTATATTGCCGGCACAGGTGTGAGCTCTCCGAGAAAGAGCGTGCTCGAGACGAGTCGCTGGTGTACGAAGTCTGGGTAGGCACCGAGAGGCCACGTCTGGCCTCCTTCCTGGGTTTCGGATCACCATGAGCAGCGGGTCACGTTCACGTCGGCTAATGACGTACCCTTGAGCCGTGCGATATTACGGGTGCAGCCGCAGACCCATTCGAGTATGTGTTGAACTTTACAGCGTGAGTCATCCTACTATTTCAAACTAACCACCGCCAGGCTCGTGCTGCAACGGACTGTGAGCTGTGTGTACTGTGTACGCTAAGGCAAGAGAGACGGTTAGCAGCGGGCATTGGACGCCAGGAAACAATGACTCAAAAATCCCAACCTAAGAACCTGCGCCAGAAGATGCTCTGACTCTCCTCCTGGCCCGCCACCTGGTTCGAGTCCCCGACTACGCAACACTTCTCAGAAGAGAGAAGAGAACGCATAATAAAATAGTTTGAAGAATTGAAAGGAAGGTCAGCAGAGTAACAATGCCCTACTATCACGTTCACCCTAATGCCCCCCCCCCCCCCCAAAAAAAAAAAAAGTTTGGATTTGTTTTGTTTTTTTCAGGGGGGGGGGGGGGGGGGTATTTCTCAAGAAATGTAACGAAATACATCTCATCCTGATTGTATCTCGATACAAAAAAAAAAGATTCCAAATGTATTTCGATACAGGAATACAGATACATGTGGAGAAAGTGTATCGCGATAAAAAAATACAGATACGAAATGTATTTCTGAAATACTATCGCGATCATTTGTATCGCGATACTGCTTAACCCTGATTAAAACATCTCACAAATCGGTACCAATATGTAAGTTTAAATGATACGTCGTCTAGCAAATGATATGTAGTCAAGCGTCTAGATAATAGCAGTTTGTTCTCAACAGAAAACGCTCGGTGCCACTTCACTCAGAAAAATGAGAAGGTTAGTTTCAACGAAACGACCGCTCATAAAGCCAGGCTGATTCTGAACAATGGCCCGTTTGAAGATGCTGAACATATGCATGTGAACTCTTTTTCAAAAACTTCCGAAAATGCCAGTAACAAAGAAAGAGGCTTGTAGTTAGCCACAAAGGTAGGGTTTCCAGATGTCATTAACGGATTTAAAACGCCTTTCTTCCAAGCGCTCGGGAACACAGATTGTTTAAAGAACAATGTGAAAATAGACCATTCCATTTAGCGCGCTCAGGTCGGCGCCACCTTGTTCAAGCGCAGCGCCCTGTCCACACATCCGGGAAGTTCAGCAGGTTCGGCTGGGTAAAACGAGAGAGAGGGCACGAGCCCAACTCTTCTAGCAGACGACGAACGGGGAGGTTGCCGTTCTCCATCTTTGGGCTGTACCGGCGGTTTGTACCGAAAATCGAACTCCCGCTTGTGGCTGCCGTTAAGAAGTGATTCGCGTTCTTAAAATATTTTTGGCTACTCCAAAATCAGCCTATGGCAATCTGTTGTTTTATTTCAGTAAATGATAAACTAGCGTATCTCTGTTCCTTCACTTCGGCAGTACTACCCTCACCCACTGCGTCTATTCCGCCAGGAGAGCAGGCTTTTATTTATTATTCAAGACTTCCACTCATTGTCGCTAAAGGCCTTCACTAGTACGAACTTCGTATAGTAAAATAGCTACAACAACCGGATTTACTTTTAGACGGAGAGGCCAGCGAGTCTGACACAATTTTTTTCAATCTTTTTTTTATTTGCACGCAGGTAACAGCCCAAGTGGACCCGGTTAGTCTTTTTATCGAGCGTGGCGTTATACGCGATGACTTGTGTATCAAAATCCGCGCATCTGCGCTTGAAATTTCCAAAAGGACGCAATTTTAGACCAAATTTGAACTCCAGCCGGATGCTAGGTACAGCCCACTCGGCGGAACAGACGACGCGCGGGGTGAGAGGGGGAAGGCATTTTTTCTCTCTCCGCTCTTCCTAGCGGAACGGTCTATAGAGAAGAAAAGGAGAAAAAATGAAAGACGTTTACAACACCCTGTAATGCCGAATTGGAGCGCAGCTCTTGAGGAGGAGAAGGGAAGGGTACTGAGGGGAGGGTATACCGCTCCTCCCTCGTCCTCACCTCCTCATCCTCCCTGCTACTCCTCCTCCCCTCCTCCCTCCTCTTGCTCCTCCTCCTTCACCTTCTCCTCCCTTCCTCCTCCTTCCTCTCCCTCCCTCCCCTTCTCCTCCATTTGGGGGGAGGGGTCACGTGTTCTTGAGGGGGGTCAACTGACCCTGAGGGGAGGGATCACGTGACCTCGGGGGGAGGAAAAAATTTTCCGCTAGATCTAGCGGGAAAATTTTTCCACTAAATTTAGCGGGGAAAATTCTCCGCTAAATTTAGCGGGGAAATTTTCCGCAAGATTTATCGGGAAACATTTTCCGCTAAACTTAGCGGGAAATGTGTTTCCGCTAAATTTAGTGGGCAAATGTTTCCGCTAAATTTAGCGGAAACACATTTCCCGCTAAATTTAGCGGAAAATTTTCCCCGCTAAATATAGCGGAAATTTTTCGCCGCTAAATTTAGCGGAAAATTTTCCCCGCTATATTTAGTGGAAAAATTTTCGCTAGATTAAGCGGGGAAAATTTTCCGCTAGATTTTGCGGGGAAAATTTTCCGCTAGATTTAGCGGGGAAATGTTTCCGTTAAATTTAGCGGGTAAAAGTTTCCGCTAGATTTAGCGGGGAAAATTTTCTGCTGGATTTAGCGGGGAAAGTTTTCCGCTAGATTTAGCGGGGAAATTTGCCCATCATGCACCGCGCGGTTACGCCGACGGCGACGGCGACGCCGCTCAAGCCGGAAACGGGCGCCTAAGAGCCTCTAAAAAATCAAAGACGTTGACAATCCCCTCTAACGCCAAATTAGTGCGCAGCTCTTAAGGAGGAGAAGGCGAAGGTACGGAGAGGAGGGTATGCCCCTCATCCTCATCTGTACCCTCCCCTCCTCCTTTCATGGTCCCCTCCCATTTAGCGGGAACTTTTCGCTAAATTTCCCGCAAAACTTAGCGGAAAAGTTCCACGCTAAATGGAGCGGGAAATGTTTTCGCTAAACTTAGAGGGGAAATTTTCTGGTAAATTTAGCGGGGAATGTTTTCCGCTAAATGTAGCGGGGAATTTTTCCCGCTAAACTTACCGGGGGAAATTTTCCGCTAAATTTAGCGGGGAATTTGTTTCCCGCTAAATTGTTCGGGGAATTTTTTCCGCTGAATTTAGCAGGAAATTTTTTCTGCGAAATTTAGTGTGAAACTTCTTCCACTAAATTTAGCCCGGAATTTTTTTCGCTAACTTTAGCGAGGAATGTTTTTCAGCTAAATTTAGCGGGGAATTTTCTCCGCTAAATTTAAAGGAAAGTATTTTTCGCTAAATATAGCGGGGAATTTTTTTATCTGAATTTAGCAGTTTTTTTTGCTAAATTTAGCGCAGAGATTTGCCCGTTATATTTAGCCGGGAATTTTTTAGCTAAATTTGACGGGGAATTTCTTCGATAAATCTTCCGCTAAATTTAGCGGGAAAATTTTCCACAAGATTTAGTGGGGAATTTTTCCGCTAAATCTAACGGGAAATTTTCGCCGCTAAGTTTAGTGAAGAATTTTCCCGCTAAATATCCAGCTAAATTGTGCCGGGAACTTTTTCCGCTAAATTTAGCGGGAAAATTCGCCCACAATGCAACGCGCGGTGACGTCACGAGTGACGTCACTCGTGACCCTTATGACGTCACTCGTGACGTCACGTGCGACGTCATTACGGGAATCCTCCCATAATTCAACGCGCGGTTACGCCGACGGCGACAGCGACGCCGCTCAAGACGGAAACAGGCACCTAAGAGCTGCGCTCTAAAATATCGGCACAGTTTTATACAATAAAAGAGGGGATACCATTGTTACCACGAGACTTCTTTGGGGGAAGCTTCTTAATGGCAGCCAGAACGTCGCCAAGCGCAATGGCAGGTGGTGCGAAAATATTACGAAATGGTGGACGTCACTCAGATGTTGATTTTTAGGCGATGAGAAGACAGGCGAAAAATAACTGGCTGAAATATTACAGACATCGTCGGAATCAGATATATACCTGTATCTTCTAGCAAGGTGGCGTTATGTCCGCTTTGTTTATCTTTAGTGCGACTGCGCGCAAGAGTGCTAGAAACCTTCAGGGCGCCGAGTCACGTTCTACTGACCAAAGGAATGGTAGACCTCCCTGTCACGATTGATAAGATGTTTGACCAGCGTTCTGCATTCTCGGGTTTTTTTTCGAGCGCAATGCCGGCGTGTGACACTTTTTACAATATTGTGTGGATGGAGTTTCTTGCGTTAGACTCGTCTAAGTTCAAAAAATAAACACGCAGGATATTTCTGAGAGCGGCATACTTTCCTCGGTATGTAGCGTGTCATATTCTCTGTGACAATCAATTTAGAAACAGCTATATCGACAGAGGCATCGCTAACAATGCCCCCCAACTGCCAGCCCCCTGAAATCGATAAAGACCAAGGTAATGGCCCTTGCAGTAGACGAATTTATCGACTGATCTATGCCAGACAACATGTCTAGAAATACCTAGATTAACACCAAACGAGACGAGCCAAACATCAATAAGAACGAGGGATTCGGCGACTGGCAGAATTGAATATTCTTTCATGCTAATAAAAAATACGTCAAGTACATTACTGCGGGCATTGTTTTCGGTAAATCGCCCAACTCGTACCCTTGAAACTCAAGAAGTTAACGACGTGCAACGCCTTGCTCGGTCCGTTTGATGTGCCCCGCCGCAGTACCCACGATGTGCCAGGAACAAAATATAGCAAAAATAACGATTTCGTACTTTTCAGGATCAAGCTTGCTTGATAAATCAACGAGAACGGCACCTAACCCGACACTAGACATAGAAGGAGGCAAATTATAGTTTCCTACTAAATAATACTTGCCACCTTCTACCTTAATTTATATCCAGGCACATTCGTTGTACATTTCAATATCAAAACGGCGCAGGGCCGGTACTTCATCGCTCATAGCAGTCGAAACGCCTTCAACATTTCGCTGACTGACGGCTTCGTAGTCTCTCTCGCTGTAAAACACATTGTAGGCCACCGGAAAATAATTCACCGAAGCAATGGCATCATGCAGCCACGTTTCGGTAACACAGCATACAGCAAAGTCTGAGGTAACGATACCATCGACGAAGTCATTTGACTTCGGCCGCAAGCCACGATCATCCGGATAATACAAAAGTCGCCATTTCACTCATCGCATGTATGTGCGTGCTCGTCGCTACTCAAGATACCGCGAAAAAGACGCAACAGTCAGCCTTCAGGCCACACCGATGGGTCGGTCGTGAGGTCAAAACTGACGGCGCTTACAGAAATGTGAAAAGACGCATACGATGAATACTTTCTTTTTATACTGGTACAGGTCACTTCATTGCTAGTCATTATGCAACTCAGAAGGTTGGCGATGTCGTCCTGGAATGTGTTTGAGTAAAGTCGAGAGAGAAATATAGATTTTGTGACGGGTCTACGCCAGTTGGACCCGTCGCAACGTCCATATTGAGGCAGAAGCATTTTAGGCATATCGGTGGAGGCGGCCTTAGAATTTCCAAACTTCCAAATCCGAATCTGCCGATTTGCCTCAAAGTTGTCAACAGAACAACAAATGTCGGTGAACTAGTAACCCAGATATTAGGCCAAAGTAACCTTCTCGCATATTCCTGGAATTTTCGATTTTTGGTCTTTACCGCCTTCGTTGTTTCTTTTCCTTCTCAATTTGATAGTTTCTACTGGCAACAATAAAACAAGTGACGCTAGCGGCAGGCAGGAGGTTTACTCTTTGGTATATATATAGTTTGTTCCTAACTGATTACAAGAAGTTTGATGGTATCAAATGTATGCTTTGAAAGCTTGCTTCAGCCCTCATGCAGCAGCATATGAAACAGACGATCGGCATGCTCCGTTTTCCAGACTGCCTGCTCGACCTGCAAGCCCGCCTGCCTGCCTGCCTGCCATTGACATCACGGTACTGAAAATCACGGGTGTATTTGATGTTGGTCTCGCCGTTGCCTTCATTTGCCGACTTGATAGTAACTAGTCTGAATTTAAGGATACTAAATATACCAGGGTACAAAATGGTAAAGGTCGGGTACTAGGAAAATACAGGTAGTTTGGGTAGGGCAGAAAGTCGCCGAACTTACCCAATGATTTTCTTCCGCAGAGAAAGAAGCTTCCGCGGGATACCATCGATTGGGTACGAGGCTGGTTCTGTATCTGTTCCATACTGACTTAGACACTGTAAATAAAAAACAAAAAAGTAGGAGTATTTAGTAGTGCCAATCGTAACCAATATGACAAAACTACGAGTGGCGTATAAATCCGTGAAACGCTTTTAAATAGAAGAAACCACTACCCAAAATCCGTTCGTCCGTGCACTCGGGCATACCTCGAAGAAGCTAGGGCACGTCAACACAACCGGTTCGGTTACCAGAAAAAAAGCACAGGCAAAACAATGTGCAGGAGCACTCAATGATACTCATTCATATAAAATCAAATTTGGGGGTTTCTATGTGCCGAACCGACAAAGGTTGTCCGGCACGCCTCGGGTGTGCACCGAGGAATAATTGCGACTACCTGGGAGACGTTCCCCTTGCAAACACCTTATCCCCCGCAATTTAGTGAATTTTAGAAAGAGTTAAAACATTTGGGAAGCGCAGGGGTACACTGAAGTTACCGAGTGCTGCGGAAACGCGATGATCTTATCACCCGCTTTTTCGGCACCGCTAGTTCTGACACGAGTGGTAATTTAAACGCACCCGCCACACTTCCAACGTGCCTTACGTCTTTCGAAAATTGACTCTAAATTAATGGATTTCAAAAATGCTCAACAGGTTTGCAATTGAAACCATGTGTTTATTTTCACTAATTAAGAAGTTGACTAACCCATTTTACTCAATCATCCGACTTATCCTGACAATTAGCTCCCTTTATTATGCCCCCCTGATGTACAACTGCCTGAACGGACCACAATAGTGCGTCGTTCACGGCTTCTCTTCTTTTCGAATCAAAATGAAACACCCCGTATAGAAGATGCATGCTGCTTGCTCCATTGGCTACGGCGCGAAGACGAACACAAAAAGTGTGGAGACTTTGCGCAGGAATGCTGTTGAATTTAAAAACCAGCTCACCATTTCGGAGGTTTCTGAAGTTGTTAGAGAGGCCCGAAACACCGCTCTGGAGTTCCACCGAAACCTCGAGTCCACTCGAACCTTTCACGACGTAATAGAAGAACCTCAGGCACCGCGTCGGCTTTGCGGGTTTTGCCAGCGCCGGAGACGTCAAGACAGCAGACGTCGTTTTGTTTGCGTCCACTCGGTGATACATATAGCCACCTGCAAGACGGCGGTCAACTCTCGTTTTACAGGTTGCTTTCGAATGCTACTCGGACGTTAAAAAACGTTTATCAATGAAACAATGAACGGATTTCAATAAAACTTTTGACAAAGGCGTCTTTGGTGGTCCATTTGTCTAATTCAAATTTTATGGGTGTATGTTTCGGAAACAAATGAAAATGTAAAAGCCCTTCAGAATAAAAAAAAAAAAAAAAAAAAACTTGAGACTGGGAAAAGATAAAAAGAAGTTGCTTCGTTGCCGTACTAGCGTAGCAAAGGAGGCTGTGGTACCCAAGACTAGAATGTGCGAGAGTGGCGGGACTGTGTAGACATGTGAAGACTGGATGACGCGAAGCGGCCATGTGTGTGGCAAAAGTAAGCGCGTGAACGCTCCGTGGAAGTCTTACTCGTGGGCGTCGTCTCTTGCGGCAGCGGTGTAAATGTGACTTTCCCAGAGCCCGTTGGAGTGTGAGGCGCAGTATACAAAGCGTGCGGAAAACAGACTTGGAACGTGTCAGCACCGAGCAAGCAGAATCCTTGCGTCAGCTCGCGGCTAAAGAGAACCAAACACTCTAAACTACCTCAACCCGTTGCGGAAAAAAAAAAAAAAAATCAGCTTTTTTTTTTTTTTTTTTTTTCAGCTTTGTCGCTCTCTCTTGCGCTCTTTCTCTGGCTGAGCCCGGAGCACCGTCGTTTCACGGAGCGGAGCGCCGCTGTATATCCGAACATGTGTCGTTTTTTCCCATGGCGGGACTTAGAAGGCGGCAAACGAGGAAGAGGTTCGGCTGACGCTGGTGTCCAAACGGTGAGCAGACGAGCGCCGCGTCGGCTACAGCTGGCAATCGGCCTGTCGATTTCAGTCGCTGGCCCCTAACTGGACAGGGTAAGGTGCTAGTCACACAGCGCATTCGGTGTTAAAAGAATACAAGTGCATACACACAGGCTCAAACGTGTATGTAGTACCTGAGGCGGTGTATTCGAAATGGTTATATACTTGCCAGTTGTTGTTGTTGTTTTTATCTGTCCCTTGTGGCTTCTTTAATTGTGGAGTTAGTTCACCAATCAGCGTTCGGGTTTTTTTTTTCTTATTTTTATCTAACTGGAGAGGGTAAAGTGCTAGTCACATAGCGCATTCGGTGTTAAAATAATACAAGTACACACACACAGGCTCAAACGTGTATGTACTTGAGGCGGTGTATTTAAAATGGTTATATACTTTACAGTTGTTGTTGTTGTTTTTATCTGTCCCTGGTGAGTTCTTTAATTGTGGAGTTAGTTCACCAATCAGCGTGCGGGGTTTTTTGTTTTCTCAATTTTATCGATCATTTTTTTTCTTGTGCGCAGAGAGGAAATTGGCAGAAGCCATCTGGTTGACGCTGCTGCACACAGATGGTGCAACGTGAAAGCTTCTTTGAGATGAACACCCGAAAGCAGGTCCAGCAGAGGCGAGTGTGTGTGGCGCCATTTGTGGGTAGTAGCGGCAACTGGACGGCTTGTTTCCGTTTTCCTCCTTGTGCATAGGAAAACAAAAATGTGTTCTTTAGGTGTCTTTTTTTTTCTGAAACACACACTGATGAAATTTGCGTATTATAAATGCACCACCGCGACATATTTGTGAAACGTTTAAATGCACTCCGTTCACTGGTTCATTTATAAGAATTGTTTTACGCCCAACTGGCGCTCTTACACACCCTTTGTACAGTCCTCGGTGGCCACTTGGGAAGTTTTCAGACCAATATTTTAAAGAAAAATATACGTAGTATAGTCATGCCTCGTTACTATGGACACCTCCGATCCCCCCCCCCCCCCCCCCCCCAAGTCATTCATAATACAAGGAGACAAAGATGCACGCATTAAGTCATTTCCTCACCAAATAGTTTGTCTATATTGGGAGGAATCTATAGTAATGTGCTCCATGTTAAAAAGACGGCGCTGTATGTTCTAGAGAGGCCTTTCCAGAATCGCTAGCTTTTATCTGTGTTAGTAGGTATGTGCATCTGGGAACACTAATTGCCAAAACAAAAAAAAAATGAAAGACATTTACAATTCTCTGTAACGCCAAATAAGAGCGCACCTATTGAGGAGGAGGAGGCGAGGGTATGGAGGGGAGGGTATGCCCCTCCTTCCCCTCCCCTCCTCCTCTCCTGCTCCTTTCCCATTTAACGGGAAATTTTCGCTAAATGTCACGCTATATTTACCGGAAAATTTACCAACATTTTCCCATTAAATCCAGCTGGAAATTTAGCGATATTTTCCCCGTTAATCTTTTCCGGGGAAACTGCATTAGTACTGAGGTTACGTGACGTCAATTTCACCGCTAAATTTAGTAGAAACGATTTTCCGCTAAATTTTACGTGACGTCACATTCATTTTGTGACGTCACACAGGAATTGTGACGTCACGTGACGTCACGGGTGAAGTTACGAAGGTAAACGTTTCCCGCTAAATTTTTCTAGGGAAATTTTTTGCGCTAAATTTGGCGGGAACATTTCCCCGCTAAATTTATCGGAAAAATTTTCCTCCGTGTGACGTCATTATGCTATACGTATCATAATGCAACACGCGTTTACGCTGACGGCGACAGCGACGGCGACGCCGCTCAACCCGGAAGAGGTCCCAGAACCCGGAACCAGCCACCATGTTTTCAATCCAGGATTAAGAAACAATCAACGTTACTAGATTACCTCAGTTGTGGAGCTCCCGCGGAGGGGGGTACCCCCCCCTCACTCACGTCAATCCGCCTGGAGTCGTTCGAAGCGCCATCTACATTTTCATTTCATAACTGTGCGTTCCAAAGAGCACAGCTGAAGCGCCAAATGACGATCACAACGCCGCCCTTTCTCCCGCAACGGTCACTCGAGGAACTGCACGTGACATCTATTTTGGCTTCAATCGGCCATTTCGGAGCCGAAACAGATACAGTGGAAGAGGTTACAGGGGTGCCACCCCGTATCCCTAGCGGACGCGCCGCGGTATACCACCTAAGTTAAGATGTTAAAGGGGCCCTGCAATGACTATTTTACTGGTTTTTAATTTGCACCGAACCTAAGCGCACTGAACGTAGTAACTTAATGAAATTTTTCTTTTCGCCAAATTCGCTTTATTTTAAAAGTTATAGGCAAATTAGAATTACAAAAACAAGCAAAAAATAACCTCCTTCATGACGTCGTAGGTCCTGGCTTGAGTGGCCGTGAACTAGAGGAGGGATAGTGAGCTAATCGAGCGCTCACGGCTGCCGCACTCCGTGTCGACGGCTCGAGAGGGCGCCACTAAAGCGTGTGTTGGATAGGCTGTATGAAGCGGGTGGCCAGGGCGGCTTGCATTGCATTTGCTGCGCGATTAAAGACTATTTCGGCATAACACTTCATTGGCCACACACGACAGCAAACACGGGGTAAAGATCACTACAGAACGGGAGCCACTTCCCGCTGCCATACCGCCAAATGGCCTTTCTACGCTCCGGGACCTTTCTACGCTCGCCGTTCGTCGGCGCCTCATCCCACTAGGCCTTTCTAATATGCGCTGCTTTTTCCGCCGCTTGGTGGCAGGTATGTCGACGGGTCATTTCTTGTTTCCGTACTTTATAAACTGCATTTTTTTCTTTTCTGATCTAAAATACTGAACAAAAACTACTCTCATACATAATTGAAACGGTTCGCGACACTTATATTTTGTATCTCGACTAAAAAAAAAGCCTTTAGCGGCTCTGACCAGTAGTAAGCCCAGGACCAAAAACGTCACATTTTGCGCGCTTTTAGTACCGCGGGTCGCCCTCGTCGGTGGAGGAGGTTTCCGCGTCGTCCAGTTAAAATATGACGCACTGATATTTAGTTACTCTCTCCGTGCCCGCTGGCTTGCCCGAACCCCAAGAGACGTGGAAACCGCAAAAATGGTAGACGCTTAAATATGATTGCAGGGCCCCTTTAAAGGGATACTACAACGAAATTTCGGCGCTCATTTTTTGGTCTATATCTGTTCAAAAGAGCAGTATCACATGGAACATACCAATATCTTGTTAAACAGCCTCAAAAAGGAATTTTAAAACGAATTAAACGATTAGCAAAGAGCACCTGGTGGATGTCGCTAACGCCTCGTTTGTAATGCTCGTCTAGGAACCTTGACAGCTAGTGACGGAGGTTGTCTCGCCTCCGGCCACGACGAGAGAAGGGGGGAAGGAGGAACTCCCCTCTTCCCGAGAATCCCTTTTGTGTGTCGCAGAAGTCGCTATTGTCCCCCTACAAGATTATAGAAGATTAACCCGTCACTCAAAATTCGTACAAAAGCAGCCGCTTCGGTGGCTGGAACGACTAGGCCATCCTCTCGGCGTCAGCCTCGCCGTAGCTTTGCTCGTCTCGAGACGACCTACGTCACGATTGCGTTGGATGTCACGTGCTCTAAGCTGGGCCCTCTCCGAGCGCTTGCCAGAGTGGGCCGTTTATAACGAAAAATACAGCCACCAGGATCAAAATACAAACGTGCGATTGTCATTTACGGATATTGTGGATCATATTCAACCTATTTTTGAACACGACGGGAATATTTCAAATTTCGTTGAAGTATCCCTTTAAGATGCGCCTAGGTCGGGACCAGCTACCTGAAATCACCGCTGAGGCATGGTTGTATAAAAACAATATTAATTGTGCTGAAAACCTTGCAAACTAAAAATTTTAGAAAACATCACGCGCCCCCATTTTGTACTTAACTCCAATAAAAGTTACTACAAAAAAAGTTTTTTTTTTTTTCGTTGGTTTTTACGCGTCTAGTAACGTTGAAACGAGCGTATCCCGATTCAGTTACCAAAGCAGCCGTCCGGCGGCGCGTCGAGTGACTCCGGGCGAGTCGTGGTGAGTGAGGAGGGGTATCGTTCGTGCATGCAGCGTCTATGAGCAGTTCCGTAACTGAGCTAATCTAATAACGTTGGAAACAACCAAAAGCAAAGCGCCCAATGTTGAGCGCTTACGATAAGCGTAGTTTAGTGCTAGGTTTAGCGATAAGCGATTTTGGTGCAACCGAACGAAACCGAAACTTAGCTTAGGTTCCCGGCTAAGCTCCGCTTTGCGCTAAGCGGCGTTGGTGCAACCAGCCCTTAAAAACAGAATATTATTCGCAACAAACGAGACAATAAAACCTACAAAACGGACGCAAGTGACGAAACACGGATCTTTCCCTGTCTGCCGGTCTTCTGCTGTATGGTACGTTTCAATAATTCGTCGATTCCTAACTTAACCAACAGACTCCCTTTCTCCCCGCAAAAAAAAAAAAAAAAACTTTCAGTACACCCTTTTCATGAGCGCGCGCCATCTAGCAGCTATCGCGCCAATTATCCGAGACATCCGTTTCTGGGGCACGCACTCTGAATGCCTGTTGGCCACCAAGCCCGCGTCAGCCTTCGGCGACCGTTCGAAACCAATCACGCGCATCGTGCCCCGACGCGAGACGTATTTCATGCGGCATTTTCTGTGAGACAATTCTCAGGAATGAGCGTCGTACTAACGAGCGTCACGAACAAGTGACACGCTGAAAGCTTTGCAGACGTTAAGATTGTGCATAAAGTGGATACGTAAAGTTTGCGCTCCCGGCGGGGATCTAACCCGTCCCAGGTTAGATGCAAAGCTTTCAGCGCTGGCAGTCGCATGCTATACAGCAACTCGAGTGTTGGTTTGTGCGGGACGCATTCTGTGCTCCCTAGTCTTTGTCAGCACGATCACTTATGTGCGGGCCGCGAGTTTGTCTGCTTCTTGCGCACGGGTCTGTGATGACGTCCGAACGCCGAGCTCCGATTGGCTAGGTTTGGAAGGATAGCCAGAAGACCTCGAGGCTGCTAGCATTGAGGACTACCCGCTATCCTTCCAATCAGAGCCAATCAGGGCTTGGCGGTCTAACGTCACCGCAACCCCTGCCAAAGAAGTAGACGAACTTGTCATGATCCTCTATCGACATAGTGATGTTAAGGTAAGTTCAGAAGCCGGAGGCCAAAGCGGAAAAGTTACGGGAAGGGTGCAGCAGGACTCAGCCTCCAGGCGGTGTTGGTTACATTATAATGTAACCAACTCCACCTGGAGGATCAGTGCTGCCGCATTCTTCCTGTGACTTTTCCGCTTTTGCCTCTGGCTTGTAAACATTCCATAACATCTCTATGTCGACCAAGGGTCGTGACCATCTGGAGCGCAAGTTCGTCTGCTTTTTGCCCAGGGGTTGCGGTGACGTCAGAATGTTGAGCTCTGATTGGCTCTCATTGGAAGGCCTGAAACGCGCCTTCGGCTGGCATGTTTCGTCTCCTATATTCCACCCACGCATCAAAAGTGGTCCCGAAGTGGACACAGATGGTGTCAAAAAAGCCGGCACGGCGTGCCGTCGGATGCCGCGATCCTGGCGGCTAGTGCTAAGAGCGTAGAGTTAATGTAGTAAAATAGAGGAAACGGTCCCACGCATTCCGGCCGCTTCGGAACGTCGTGGGGAAGACGCGGTTATTGGCAGTCCCAGTGGGCGGTCAAAATGCGCCCATATTGCCGGCCACACCTTACTATACGAATTGTCAAAAAAAAAAAAAAAAAAAAAAAAAAACATTACGATGTTACTTTTATTGCAAAAATGAACAATTCGTCGCAGAAGGCCAATTATCCACCCAAACGGAGCGCTGGCGATCGGAACCAGATTCTAAAGTTTCAGAACTAACCGAAAATGGTGGCCGACAGAGCTCCCGAATACATGGAGCTGCATGGTGAAATTTACCGAAAACGAACGAAAAGGGCCCCATTTTTTTCCGCCGAAATTTTGAGAAACTCACGTATAACGTTTTAATTTGATGACGGTTAGTTCTGAACCTTTGGCATCTAGTTCGAGCTGCTAGGGCTACAATCTTCCGGAGAACGAGCATTCGGCGGTGCATAATTCAGTTTTTTAATGAAAATTAAAAAAAAAAAAAACTGTGCATATTCTTGGGGGGGACACGCTGTACACAAGGAACCAACAAAACACCCCTTGCATAAAGTACGTGCCTAACCTACAGTCTGCTTTCTTTCTCCACTTTTCTGTCGTTCCCTCTCTCGTTCTATTTTTTTTTTCCCTGGAGACCACCGATGTCAGTGCTCGGGATTTGACGCATCCTGCTCCCGCATTTACCCCCCTGGCTTGAAGTCCCGGCAAAAAGTGCGAACGAACGCGGGATTTCGCTATCGTAGTGGCGTTCCATCTCCTGCATGGCAGCCGAACCTTCCGTGAACCGTCAAGCTGGAGAGTGACCCGCAGTAGAACGGGTGTCTGACACATGTACCACCGCTGCTCTGAGACCGCCAAAATCATGGCCGCCAACTACGTGACACATTCATGTTATCCATAGGTGGAAAATGAAAAACAACATTTTTTCACACCAAACACACCGGTTGGGAAAGCGTTCCAGGCACTCTAGTCCCATGCGGTAAATGAAGCCACTCTTATATCGAGAAGTACCGTAACGCCATGGTGCACCCATCGCACTCGGCGGTTGGGCGGTTAAGAGCTTGTGACCTTCTCCCGAAGGAAAAAGCACGGACTAAAAATGAAGGAAGACTCGCTTTTTTTTAGGAAAGCTACGAGCGAGAACCTAAAAACAAGGGCGCCCCGCCGAGCCTCCCGAACTCTTTGAGAGCGCAGCTCTTAGGCGCCCGTTTCCGGCTTGAGCGGCGTCGCCGTCGGCGTAACCGCACGGTGCATGATGGGTAAATTTCTCCGCTAAATTTAGCGGAAAACTTCCTCCGCTAAATTTAGTGGAAAATTTTTCCCGCTAAATCTAGCGGAAAATGTTTCCCGCTAAATTTAGCAGAAAAATTTCCCCGCTAAATTTAGCGGAAAAATTTCCCCGCTAAATTTAGCGGAAATATTTCCCCGCTAGATCTAGCGGAAACGTTTTCCCCGCTAAATCTAGCGGGAAAATTTCCCTGCTAAATTTCGCGGGGAATTTTTTTGCTAAATTTAGCGGAAATTTTTTCCCTGAATGGGGGCGAGCAGGAGAGGAGAGGGGCATAGCCCCCTCTTCGTACCATCCCCTCCTCCTCCTCAAGAGCTGCGCTCTAATTCGGCGTTACAGGGAGTTGTAAACGGCTTTCATTTTTTTTTTTCAAAGATGCCCAAACTTTGTGGTAAACCAGCGTTAGCCACTTTATGTTTGAGACTCGAAGTCCCAGAGCTCACATAAATGACATCAGGGTTTCACCGCCATGCCCTTTTCGCACGACACGATAGTTCTGCCACCGACAGGTATTTGGGCTCGCTGAAACCTGATGTCTTGACATTTTTATCGAGGCGCAGAAACGTTGATTGCGGCTCACCAACGGGTGTTCCGGTTGTGTGATCGTCTGGAACCATGCCCGTTTGGGGAATGGAATACCGTTTCTTGAGGTACCACGAGCTTTTGGGGCTAGAACTCGTGTAGCCACACTGGTCATTATTGTCGAAAGTGCACGATCCATCTTGATTTGCTGCAAAAGGCCAAAATAAAAATTAAGAAGGCATTAATTTTAGGTGTGCTCCCAGGCACCAATGATATTATATGGAAAACATTTCGAGTTTATATAAGTTAGAAAAAATAAATTATACTTTTTTCGGATTCATCTGTCAATAAAAAAAAAAAAAAAAAACATTGGCTTTGAGGTTATAAATGAAGATAACGTAATATTGTACTTTCACAAAAAAAAGAGTACTAGAGCAAAATCGTTGTAGCAACCAATATTTTAAGCAACCTATCAAGGTAAAAAAAAAAAAAAAATTAGAATCTGTTGGCTTATTTGAGGGTCGCCGAACTTCGAAAGATTTTTAACCAGAATTTTCGACATTAAACACACACTGATGATGTATTGAGTTACCACGAAAAGCGTGAGCTATTGTGAAATAAACTCGGCCCTTGGATCTGTGACTAAGTGAAGCTTGCGCAAAAAAGTTACACAGAGGAGATGAGTGAACAAACTTTACCTGGAGGACATTTTCCTGGTACAATGGACAGGTCATCCAGCCCGACAAGGCTATTGAGAGCACTCGAGGAACTGATGAAAATCTGCACAAATAATAATACAGTAATGTCTAGTTAATAGGCATCAAACTAATGTGTATTTAAAAAAATATATATTTCGGGGACCCACGTTTCTGCACACAATCCTGCCTCATTGATAAAGAAGCCGGCGGATACAAACTCTAAACAGTTCGTTTGAGAATGAACTGGGTAATATCGTGCATTTTTGTATTTTTTTAGCACACGGCGGCTCGGAATACGTGGGGCAAAGGCCCGCGCTGCAGAATCCAGGGGTCCAGAGTTCAATTCCTATCCCTGCCTGTTTCGATCTTAATAGGCATCGCACCTGCGTGAGGTCGTGCGCCATTACTACGTGATGCACGTTAAAGACCCCAAGCTGGCAGAAATACTGCACGGCCTAAATTTCTCACCTAGGGCAGCGAAACCAGATTTTTAATTGGGGCTGATTGACTTCACGCTGTCTACGCTTGCATGTAACACGATAATAATTATTATTGTCTAGTTATTACGGACACGGGCTTCTGAACATTGTCCACCTGAAGCTAGATGGCTTTCTGAAGATGGTTCCGCAATTAAAGAAATGTATATAAGTCGCAACATAATGTAAACAACGTGAAAAATGAAGACAACATTGATTAATTAATTGGAAAATACAGTACTTTCTTTCTGATAAGCATGTACAAAAATAAAGTCCCCTCCTCCTATACCTAATGATGCAACCTTATAAATTTTATCTTCCGGCATCGAAGAAAGCTACTTTTTTGCAATTGTACGTGCCTAATGCAGTAGTTCTCACATGGGGCTACGGGGACCTTTTGGGTTCCCGAAGGCCTTCTTGGCGTCACCAAATTCTTCTCCCTTAGTCGGGCCGAGCAATATTTTTTTTTTTCCATTGATACTAGCCGTTTCACAAAGCCGAATAGACCAAACCATCTGTGCCGAGTCGGTAGGGTTGATTATTCTCAGTTTCGGAGCTTGAAAGCTGGCTTGAATGCCTTTAGTTTTGTTTATTTACCCCTTTGTCAAGGTAATCATCCAATACCCTTTCCCCCTCCTCCCCCCCGCTCCCGGTAAATAAGGTCCCCCCTCACTTCTGCTGATCCAGAAGGGGTCCCCGAGACACCAGTGGCTGAGAACCACTGGCCTAAGGTTTCCAGAAAATAACGACCGAAATCAAAAGTAATATGACAGCAAATACGCCAAACAAAAAAAAAAAAAAAAAAAAAAAAAAACAAGGGCAAAGAAAAGAGGCACACCGGTCAGGGCGTACTCCAATTGAATATTAATAGGACACACACATAAAAAGATTAAAGCCGGACATGCGCACAGATGATACATTAAGATTAAAGACATTTTAGAAGCCCTGTCCTGTGTGCCTCTCTTCTCGGTCCTCTTTTTTTTGCGTGTTATTTATTATGTATTAGAACCAACTAGCCCAATTCGCAGTCGAAGGTAACCTTGATTTATCTCTCTACAACTAGACTGTCTGCTTAATCCTTGCCGCAAAACTTTGGTTACGAGGTCTCGATCACGCTTCCGGTGGTACAACATTGAGCCAGAGGCTATAGACAAAACTTCTAGTCACCGTTACGTTGCTGCTCCGGTCCTCCTCGTAGACCACCTTCTGCCACAGCCGAGTCTGAGAGAAGTCTGCCTTTAGAAACACCGTGTCCTCGGTCGAGTACGAGTAACCTCGCCTTGTTAAGGCAGTCGCCGCGAAGGTGAGCACGGGGGACTGAAGGCCCGAGACGTGGTACCAGCCGGTGAAGCAGAATGGACCCGGGGTGGTCCGCTGAAGGACCGCAGGTTTCTGGACCGTCCACGTGCCCGACGGAAACACAGCCGCACCGTACCATCCATCCTCTGTGAGAAGCAACAGGCACGTCGTCGTCAGGGTTCTGTAATTTCGGGGTTTATTCTTGTTTATTTATTGATTTGAAAACACTGCCGATTCCAGGGGAGAGGTTAGAGGGAGAAAAACCACAATATGCACGCCTCGGTGTCCTACCGTGAACGACAAACATACTAGAAATTTGCACACCAAATAGAAGAAAAACAATATACGAGGTGCAATCAAAACGTAGTGAGACTAATTTTGTGGCGTAAAATGAGAACGCAGAACGGCGGTGCGTCCGCAGCAGTAGAAGGGACGGACATTCGCATGTCGTTATGTTGAACGGCGTCGTTCTTCGACCTTATAGAGCTACCCTACGGAAGTTCTTGCGACCGTGCGCACGAGCAAGTTTGGGCTACGGGCCGTCCGTCGAGAGACAATTCGTAGCAGGTCAATTGGTAGCAGGGCAGTTTGTCACATGCGGCATTTCGTCATAGGGCAATCGGTCCCGCTGACAGTTCGTCATACAATCGAAGGGACTGTTGAGAAATAGAGGACGAGGAAGAGCGCGGGGACAATTGGGGCGCACGCGGGGCTAAGGCACCCGCAAAGTTAGTGTTCCATAAACGGCCATCCGAACCGGACACGTCTCGGGTCCCTTCCTCCAGATAATTTGGTGGAGAAGCCGGATTCGGCGTGCGTCAAAGAATCGTCAACTTCGAACTTTTGTCACTCCGAAGTCGAAGGCGACGGCAGTTGTCGGTCAGAAGGGACTTTGAAAGGCGCACAAGCGGAGGACTGCAAAGCTGTTAGAGCTGGAATAACGGACGACCCTTCACTTCCGACAGGCAGAGAGAGCGCAGCATCTCCGGAGTCCGCGCACAATCCGAACGCAAAGTCAATTGCCACGGTACAAGCTGAGTTGAAAAAGACGAAAATGCTAAATAGAAAGGAGACACCGTCCGAGGACTCCCAAGCAGATCCCCTTCCAAGCACCGAACACCCAGCTCCTCCAAGGTGGTGCAAGGTGAAATGGAAAGCCACCACCAAGCGAAAGACAAAATGTGCACCCAGAGCTGGGGTGGCATACGTCCATGACGACCGGGAAAGTCCGTGGGACAAGTCTGGGCAGGACAACTTCTTGAGTGACTAGGGTCCAGACGAAAACATCCTGGGCGAGAGATCAACAGGCCTGTCCAGCGGCTCTTCCTTCATGATGCAGCATCGACACCAGTGCCGGCCCGGCAGGATGTTGAGAAATAGAGGACGAGGAAGAGCGCGGGGACAATTGGGGCGCACGCGGGGCTAAGGCACCCGCAAAGTTAGTGTTCCATAAACGGCCATCCGAACCGGACACGTCTCGGGTCCCTTCCTCCACAGGGACTTCGTTTTTCCGTGACAGTTTTTTTTAGTGCCGAGCATATTGAACACAAATGAAAAACCTCGGGTGACGCCCTATTGACACAAATGTTTGGAGCCTCTTATCATAGGTGGTTGATGCGCTGTTACTTTCTTTTGCCATAGACACTATTGAATTTCCCGGGACCCCAACACAATCCGGGTACGAGTCGTCCCAAAAACTAATCGGAAGACAGCGGAAAATGTAAAGTTCTTCAAAATGAATTTATTTACACATGGTAACTCTACCCTATAGGTACATCTATTCGCAGTGAAATGTTTCGGCCGCACGCCTCGAGGATGTCTGCGCTGTTGATTCCCTCATAACGTCGAAGGGCCGGTAAATGCACTGTGTTGAAAAAGAAACAATAAAATATCCATTTATTTAAAAAACCAAAATGCTTGAAGGGCGCTTTTCCCGTGCTTGCTTCCCCGACACCCTTGTCGAGACGACTCGGCTTGCGGCTTCGTTAATATCATTTCGACCAGTGCCTGCTCTTTCTTGAGCGACTCTAGGAACGTCGAGATATTTGGTGATGCACAGGTGACGTCGCTCTGCAAAAGTATATCAGGGCCATGTAGCCCTTCCACGCGCTGAAGAAGGGATCGTCGTTCCCATGGCGTACGGTCTGCTCCGCAACAAAACAGAGGAAACATACCGCAGGTATGTGACTCGATTGTTACTTTAATAACAGTGGCTCCAACGTCAACCATATGGCCGTACAAATCATGCTCATTACTTCAGCAGGTTCTTCTCAGTCCTCATCGACCATTTAGTGGCCTGCGCCCTCCGCGTGGTCCAGCTTCTTTACAGGTTCCATGAATGTGCTGCCATAGTGGATAATGATGGTGAGGTGGCTGCTATATTTTTTTTTTACTTCGTGAAGGTTTTTGTCAGTGTCTCGCATCGTAAATTAGTGTACAAACTTAAGCAGGCGCCGGAAAATGACTGTTTCTTAAGGTTGATCGACGTTTACCTTACAGACCGTCAGCAGTATGTGAATGTTGGTAAGGAAGAGTTAATAGAACTGCCTGTTCTTTCAGGAGTGCCTTAGTGTTCAGTACTCGGTCTTTTTCTCTTTTCAGTGTTTATGAATGATCTGGGGTTAGTAACCCGTTAAAACAGTGTCGTATTTTTGCTGACGATTGTGTTTTGTTCTCTGAGGTATCCTGTATTGCCAATCAAGAATGTTTAAATGAGAGTCTGCACAAGATATTTTCTTGGTGCGAAAATTGGTAAATGAATTTAAATACAGAGAAATGCATTCAAATGACACTAACATTAAAGAGGTTTCCACTTAAGCTGGTGTGCTCATTTTGTGAATAGTATAGTGAATGATTCCCGCAAACTGTGGTCTTTACAAAGGAATATGTGTCACTGTAGAGCAGAAAAGAAGCTCGTGGCTTACATTTCTTTGGTTCGACCACTATTGGAATATGCCGATATTTTATGGGACCCGCATTCTCAGATATACACTGATCAATCGGAAGGCGTTCAGAAAAAGGCACTTCGATTTATTTATAGCGCATACGCCAGGGAAACCCCCCTGTCAACCTTGTGTGTCTCGTCTGCATTTCCACAGTTCTTATAAGGCAGGAAAGTCAAACGTTTCAAGTTTCTGTATAATCTAATACGCGATACAATTGGGCTAAATTTCAACGATTATTTGAAATGCCACGACGGCCATTACACTAGGGCGAAACAAAACTTTGCTTCGTGAGTTTCAATGTAAAAAATGACATTTTTAAATATTTTTCATAGAACTGTTCATGATGGGAATGGCTTGTCTCAAAGTGTGACAAGTCTTGCGACAAATGATAGTTTCGCTAGAGCTTTAGACGATTCTGTGTATGAGTATACATCAACAAAATAATCGATATTTTGTATAATTTCGTATGTGAAATTTTGTATTGTATGCTTTTACGGTGTCTGCCCTGCAACTGTACATGCAACCACGCCTTGGCCCACAAGAGTGGGCCGGCAGTGTTCCGGAAATAAAATGATAAATAATATGAACTTCGAGCTTGCAGCAACAAACGCCGCTCGTGACGTTATATTGGGCATCCGTGTGCAAGGATGTATTTCCATCTGGCCCAGTCAGTCCACCGAAAGCTGTGCGCGATGGGCTTTCAAGCACTCTACGGCACCAACGAGGAGTTTGCAGTCAAGGTAAGTTTCTTTTGAAACATTTCTTTCTACTTTTTTTCACTGTCGTGCACTTCACTTTGTGTACTCTAAGTAAGATTAATTCTCATTCTAGTAGAAAATGCTTTCCGCCACTGGATTTTCTCCCCTCTAAAACAATGCTGAAGGCTGCGAAGATTTGCTTGAAATCTTTCCTGCGGAGTTTCCTTCCAAACTGCGATCTGTTTATGAGTCGAAACGTGACTGACTTCCACGAACGAATAACAGTGTGGAGGCGTGGTAACATGGGCTGCAAGCAAATGTTTGTAATTATGTGTTTCTGTTCACTCCATTTTGCGTATATACTCAATTGATGATCGTTTAATTGTATTAATTTAATTTTGCAGAGCAATGCCGGTTATGCATCTCCGAATATCTGGATGGTCCTGGAGTCGGTCAGGAGAAAGGAGGTACTGGCCGAAATGAAGTTCAGCCAAGCCACAATCGGAGCTGGTCTCGACAAGGGTGTTGAGGAAGCGCCTTCGAGCAATTATTCGTCGCTCCGACGAAACCGACCGCACAAACATCCTCGAGGCGCGCGTCCAAAACACTTCAATGTCAGTACATGTATCTACGGTAGAGGGATCACTTCTAAATAAATTCATTTTGACAAACAGGCATGTTGGCCGCTGTCTTCCGATTTGTTACCAGGACGAGTCGTACCTGCAGATTGCGTTAAAGACCCGGGAAATCAGAGAGTGACTATTGCAAAAATAACAGCGATTCAGCAAGCTATTATAAGAGACTAAACTTTAAAGAGGTTTACAATCCTTTGTAATGCCGCATTAGAGAGCAGCTCTTGAGAAGGAGGAGGGGAGGGTACGGGGGGAAGGTATGCCTCTCCTCCCCCTCCGTACCCTCCCCTCCTTTCCTTCTCCCCGCTCATTTAGCTCAAAAATTCCGCTAAATTTCCCGCTAAATTTATCGAAAATTTCCCCGCTAATTTTAGCTGGGAAGTTTTTCCGATAATTTAGAAAAAAAATTTCCCGCTAAATTTAGCGGAAACATTTCCCCGCTGAATTCAGCGGAAAAGTTTCACCACTAAATTTTGCGGGAAAGTTTACCCGCGAAATTTGGCGGAGAAACGTCCCATAATGCAACGCGCGGTTACGCTGACGCCGACGGCCCTTAACCCAGAAACCGATGCCTAAGAGCTGCGATCTAAAACAAAGTTCCTTCGCTAGTCTGACGTACCGTCACTGGGAGCAACTGCCCAATGACAAAATGCACCATGCGACGAACTTCCCTCCTACCAATTGGTTTGCTATAACTTGTCTTTTAGCGAAAAGACCAACAGACGCAATTTTAATGTGGGCCACAAACCAGAGTGAAAGCGACCATCAATTCTGCATCAAGCATGGCAAATCTGGAACACGCGCCTTTGAAACGATTCAGCAGGCTTACGGCGCGAAGGCAACGAGTCGTTTGAACTGTTTTGAGAGGCACTCGCGCTTCAAGAATAACAAAACATCACCGGAAGATGAAAAAGCTAGGGCAACCTTCCTCGAGATCGCCATGTTTTTCAGTCCTACATGCCATTCGACCATTATGATTCATTCATTTTCATAATTTCAAGTATTTAACCTTTAGAGAGCCCGTAAGACAGCGAAAATGTCCCGTGATATGTTCAACGTAGCTCTTCATTCTCACCGATGATGACGCGGTGTTTCTAAAGCTCACAAACACGAAAGGATACATGTACTACACGTGGTGGGACAAACAGTGTAAGGAGTTCTGGAGGACAATGAGCACGTAGTATCGGGTTGGAACGAAAGGCGAAGAGCGTAGCGCGTGGCCGTTGGCACATGCTGCGCCTCCAGGAGGCCTCTGTAAACTGATATAACTGCGGGTTGGAGAGCAGGACGCTTCGAGGGCATGCGTGCGACTCCAGTCTGTTTAAACCTCGAAGTGCATAACCCACGATTCGACGCTGCACCGGTGGTGCGCTGCGAGTTCCGTCAGAGCCACTTTTCTTGTCTCGTTACGAGTCATGCGAGGAGACCCGCTGCTCGCAGCAGGAGCAAGCATCGTGCGTGCCCTTCCGTGTTGCGTGACCGCAGCGTCATGCTCCCTCCTAACTTGCACTGTTTCTTCTTTTTTTTTTTTTTTCATGCGTTGTTATTTCTTTCAACGGTATAGAACAAACTGCCCGACGTTCGAGACAAAAGAACAAGAGGGGACTCAGGACGGCTACCGACGCCCACGTGAACTTAATTACTCGGCAGAGTTTTCTATATTAGCTTCCAGCTCTCGCCCTGTGTCCCCTCTAGTTTTTGTTCTTGTGTACGGGGCTGGATTGCCCAACTGCAGGTCCACCAACTCCTGCATTCACCAAACATTTTAACGAGACTAACTTCATCATTGGGGACTTTTAGCAAACCGTTATCGTGTTCCGCGTGCCGCATTACCGGGACCTTGGAAGAATGCTTTTCAGCGTGCGCCCCGCGGTCACGGTATCACCCGTGCGAAGCACTCAAAAGCACGCTTCAAAGGCGCCGGTAGTGGGGTACACGGAACACGGTAACGGTTTGCTAAAACTTCCTATTGACAAGCCACAGATTACCGGCAGCCGGCTCTCGTAAAAGGGGGAGGGGGAGGTTCAACCTCCCTCTCCCACTTTTTCCTTCCGTTTTGGTTATCGGGGCAATTGTACCCTATAAAACCACGATATTCTGTCCAATAAATTTCAGTTGTGTTTGAGACTTTGTGTTGTGTTGTTCTTCTTTCCCCCCCAGTCTCGGGGTTTTGTCTAAAACATTATTTCAAATCGCGTTTCTTTTTTTTATTTTTATGAACACGAAACATTTTTGCGATCATACTTCGCAAAATTCACAAAATACTGATCCCACAAAAAATAGTTGTTTCTTCCACATGGCGTTTCTTTCCACACGTGACGCGTTCTTTGGGAAGGTGTTCGGCATATCGTGAAACCCAGATAAAAGCGTGGCCGCGAGACTCGACACTGATTGGTTGACGGGAGGACGACGAGGAGTGAGGTGCTCGAAAGCTGACTAGTTACTGGGGTGGTCATGTGACCAGAGGGGTAGGCGACGAGGAGGAGCTCGACCACCTGTGCACACCGAGGGAGAAGAACTCGAGAGTGATAAAGGCTCCGGAATATCGCCAGGTTTATCGGCCCGATTAGCCGCAGCGTCGCTTTATTCAAGGAACAACTATCAAGTGAACACACGGTACGCATTAAACTATCTGATAAAAAGCGCCGTGAACGTAGGCGTCTGACGTCTGAAAACTCCGTTAAACGTCTGTGATGCTGGTACGTTTCCCGTATGCAACACAATCGCATAGCAATTTGCCATACATTTTGTTTTCACAAGCTGAGACGCTTAGAACGCCGATATCAGCTTAAACTTAAGTTTTAAAACCACATGAAAATAACGATTACGCCACGGTAATAAAAACCAGCGTTTAGTTGTTGTTTTTAAAGGAGAACAGCTAGCTGTCGGCGTCTTGGTTTACTGTTCGATTAAGCCTGAACCTACCGCAGATGACGCAAGTCATTCCCGATCATGACTCCGTATCATGTTAGGTCCGGCACGCCGCTAACGCTACGACGCGACGCTGCCAATCGGCAGCGTCAAACGTGCATGGTCATGATGCTCGTCATCTCTGTGCGTTTCATCAAAGGCTAAACGAACCAAGAACAGAAAGAAATCCCATGATCAGGCGCTTTCACTTTATGAGATTACTTTAGCCGGGCCGGCGATAGCGAACGCACAAAGACGATGGTCGCCATGAAGATGCACTTTTGAAGCAACCTGATTGGCTCATTGACTTCGTTTGAAACGCAGTATGAACCAAGTCAATTCCCACCAGTTCCTCTAGGCAATCGAGGCCTTTTTCGAGTAGCGCAATACCTGTGCCTTTCGTGTGATCTCTGATTGGTCATCCGTGGTGTTTCGAGCCTGGACCGCTTTGAAGCAGCCGCCATTGGTTGGGCACTCGGCAGAAGTCCAGGACTCACAGACGCCGTCAGTGAAGTCCGCACCTAGACCTCGCCTTGCGGATCATCTGCGAGCAACAGCAGGGTCACAATTAGATTGTCCGTTACAGGCTTAGACAGAGGGCCCCGCTGTAGAGTATACAATTTTTTAGCCAGTGAATACCCGCTGCTAGCCGAGGATCCAGTCGCACGATTCGCGCAGTTGTGCGATACACGACCGCACGCGGTGGGTATGCGATGCTCATTGAGATCGATACGGGCAGGGGTGGAGATTGAACCCGGGAGCCGCGCCTTTCTGCAGCGAGAGCTTTCGCTACCCATACCCCGAGCTGCGGTGTGCAAACACACTCTGCCATTAATGGAAGGAAGGTCACAATGAAGATTCCACCAAACACTTCGAGCTCCAAGAATAGGGGCCCCAACGCGTTGGACTGTCCCAAGCATCGTGGGGCGTGGTACTGCACAAGCTCCGAACTTCTGCGCATGCGCTGTGCGTCGCCCAGGCTTCTCGGGGACCCGTATGTGTTGACGCCGACGCGATGGGTGTGAACGGTACCGTCATTCAAGCGCGGCAAAGAAAGCAAACACGTGTCCTGCAGTCAAACTTTCTCCGAGTGAAAGATGATAACGGAAACGAGCCACTCGAGCCTGTTCACTTATCTTTCGTTCTGGCGGCAAAGCCCTCGAACCCTTGGCTCCTATGTTTCTAAACTCCCTCGTCGCGACTAACAGCGTTCCCGCGCTTGTGAAGACATGTATATAGACCAACTCAACTTGCTGACGTCATACGACCGCGGTGGCGCTGCTGTCGGTACTGCGCATGCGCTGACGCTTCATTCCTCCCAAATTTGGCTTCTGCGCATGCGCAGTGCCCACACCTGTTGTGGGCAAAGCGGGCTTGTTTGTAAACGTGTGTTGGTTTATAAGGTAAGCGTCACCAAGTGAGTGGCGCGCAACACAAATTTAGACCAAGAAAAGCGAGCTCAGAAGAACACGTGAATTTTTTTGCGCGTTCCAAGGCAGCCCTTTTCTCTTTTTTGCTGTTTTTTGTCTTTGGATAAGGCAGTGCAAGTTGCGTACTCGATGAGCCGTCGGCAACGGTCAGCAAGAACGACTTTGGTCAACAGTCTTTCATCACGTGATCATGCTTTCATGCGGACATACGGATACTAGAAAGCCTCCATCTAAGAGAGAAGGGCTACTCAAGTTATGCAGAGACTTTTGTTATCTAATCGCCGACACTTCCTGGGCAAATTGGGTGCTGACGAACATGCGTAATGCGTGAGTTTCCACGTGGGGACAAGAAGAACGGGCAGAGTGACTGAGCAAAGGTAGAATACGTTCTCGCAGCGATCGACGCTCTCGGTCCTCTGCCCACAAGCCACGACCGCGATCGAATACTTTGAAACACTCTGAAATCTAGGAACAATATAGCGTGGGTAGTCAAGCGATAAAAATACCGGGGATGGATTGGTTCGGCTAGAATAAGCTTCTACTGCACTGTCAGCTTAGCGTTGAACGGATTACAGTGTTGATGTACGACATGCTTGTTCTCAAATTTGACCCAACTCCCAAGAATACTTGTAAAAACGCTGTTGTATTTTATGAATATATTCTATGACCGTGTGTCCAGGAAGATGATGTAGGGAAAGACACAAAACAAGAAAAGTCAAGAGACGCAGAATACGTCGTGTGTCATGTCGCCTTTACCGAGATACTTTTTTTATTATTTTTTTTTATTAGCTCGTTCTACGGGAACGTGAGCATACATGGGACTTTTAGAATGTACAGTCTTCCAAAATATAAAAGGTCCATTACCCTATGCAGATTATGCGGTGTACCTCCTTGGATAGGACCATTTAGACAGCGTTATTGAACTTCAGCAATTAGTATTGAATTTTCTTTCCATTGCACCGATTCTGCAGTCGTAATAAATGCCAGAATAGCAGAGAACAATTTTTTGCTGATTTTGAGAAAAAAGGCTTAGCCGTAATTTTTCCATGGACGGTTTTTATTTTCTTACTTTTCATTCTGCAGAATTGATGTGTTCATTCGCTCAATTAACTAATGCACCTTCTTCGGGCCCCTCTCTAGTAATAAATCCCAGCAAGACACGTTGAGAAACCGATGTTTACAGGCCGTCCAAGGTGAGATCAAGGCATTAGTGTACACGCGGTATGTTTGATGTGCATCATTACAAAGGCGAAAGCTGTTCATTAGCAGAACAAAAAATAAACAAATGAATTAATGAACGAATGAAAGAGCGCACCATCATGGTATCGTGTTGGTCGTGTTTCTTTACCTGTTCAATCGTCGCTGACCCAATCATAAACACAAAAGGACTAATCACTTGCACATTTGTCACTGCATGATTAGCCCCATTACCTCGTAAAATATGAATGTATTTTGGCCAGGATCACTTTTTTTTCGAAAAAGAATACTCGTACAAATATTCATTCATATTATAATCCCAGGAAATGTAGGCCTGACTCAAACGGATTTTGTACATCCGCTTAAAACTGTGTCGTCGAATGGGTCTTTAATACTGGTGAAGACTGTACAATCAGAACAAATAAGGAGAAGAAACGACAACGAGAAGTTTTCCTGGCAGAATGTCACGTAGCGTGTTTGTATATATACCCCAACAGGCCCTTCAAGCCCTCGGATGCTAAGAGACTTTCGATGTAATCGCATATCTCTAGCCGCGTGCGCTCCTACAAGAACTCACGTTTGTGACCGACTAGGCCAAAGGAGTAATCTCCCGATACGTCCGTCGAAGGCATGCCTGTCTATCTTAAAGAAAGTGACACAACGAAACATCTCACCGAGATTGAAAGTTTTATACGGGGAGTTTCTTTTTATGCTGAACAGATTTGTTAAAAAAAAAGCCGTGACGAGCTACACTAATGTTGTTTGTACAGGTGTGTTATACGGCACGTGGAACGTAGGAGTAAGGGGGCGGGGGTGGGGGGGGGGGGGCGACTCAAAAGTAACCGGAAACTTTTATAATCGGTTGTTTTATCTGGGAGTTCTGCAACACTGGCGCTACTCAATGAGGCATAAGCGCCCCAATTTGTGCGAACAGGCGGAGTGGGGGTTCCATCCAACAATGCCCCAGCACACACTGCCTTGTCAGTGCAACAATTATTTTTGTAGCGTGAGCTTCACTGGCCGAGGTTGAGCAGTTTCGCGTGGCTCCTGGAGAGCCGTGCTGCGCATGCGTGATCAGCAATGACGTCACACGGCGCAGAGCTGGCGCAAAAAAAAATCAAACTTGGGGGTTTTACGTGCCAAACCAACGACGGGCATCTGGCACACCCCAGCGGAGGACTGAGGATTAATTTGGACCACCTGGGGATCTTTTGACGTGCAACCGAAAGCACGGTTGCACGGCGCCTCCTCCGAAATAAGCCTCTGTCAGATTGCGGGCACCTCGGCCGGGAATCGAACCCGCCACATTGGGATCCGTAGGCCAGCGCTCTCGCCTCGGAGCCACCGAGGCGGCTGCACAGCTGGCGCGCCGGAGCCGCCACCGCCGCGCGCCGGAGCCGCCGCCGCCGCGCGCCGTAGCCACCGCGCGCGCCTCGGCGGTCTGCGCATTCCAGAGGATTGACGTCATAGCCGCGGCAGACGCACTGGCGCCGCCGCGTGCCCAGCTGTGCGCCTCCGTTGCGCAGTAGCCAAGTCTGACACTGCACCGGAGCCGCTTGATAGCGCCGCTCATTTTGTGCGCATGCGCAGAGGTATCAGTGGTGATATACATGTAGCGGGGCGTTTGCCAGTGTGGTATAGCCATGGAGGAGAGCGAAATTGCTGCTCAGCGGCGCAGAAGAGCGGAGAAGCTTAACTCATTGGATCCCGAAGTAGTCTCATAATGCGTATATCGTGTGTGTGTCATTGAAGCAGCAGTAAGCATTATAATCAAGCTAATCCTAGACAACCAGAAAAGCTAAAAATACCAGTTGAACCTAAGCTCACGCTACGTATATCCTGGCATAGCCGAGCTAAGCCACTACAATTTTTTTTTTTTTTTTTATAAAATGGCATGACGCCGTTTCTCCACACACCCTTTTCACCGGACCTCGCCCAGTGTGAGTTACCTTTTCCGTTCGACCGTATGAAAAAAAATCCCGAAAAAAAAAGTTTTGTGGAAGTGGAAGTTCCTTCTAACTAGATAGTGCAAAAAAAAAAAAAAAAAAACGAGAACTTATTTTTATGCGTTTCGGGAAAAAATTCACACCATGCCGCTAGAACTTTAACACATGACGCCGGTCGAAACTGACTCGGACTGCCACTAATCACTGCTAGCGGCGGGAGCTTGTACTGCAAACTGCCCGTCCTCTAGAAATTCATTCCGGTTACTTTTGTGTCTTTCCCTCGTAGTGTAAAAGGCTAATCGGAATGATAAGTCAGCCAATTAAACCGAATGTGTTAATTAACGCTTTAACTATTAGAAATAAAAACATGGTTCTAATTAGCAGCTTAATAATAAT
This sequence comes from Ixodes persulcatus, assembly GCA_013358835.2. Classification (NCBI taxonomy): domain Eukaryota; kingdom Metazoa; phylum Arthropoda; class Arachnida; order Ixodida; family Ixodidae; genus Ixodes; species Ixodes persulcatus. The sequence continues at coordinate 675,435 of JABSTQ010011293.1, forward strand.
AATAATAATAATAATAATAATAATAATAATAATAATAATAATCCTTTATTTCTATCATGCCCCAGAACAACCTATTGGTTGCAGTGTGGTGGCAAATAAAAAGTTTAAAAAAGGGGAAAAATACACATGATACAGTAAACAATCTCAAACAACATATGCTCTCGAAATTAAAACATTTCACAAATCAGAAACCAAAAATATGCATATCAAGTAGTCGTTTGAACGCAGCAAAATTTAAAAATATGTCTACATGAGTCGGAAATTCGCGTTTAAATAAATGTGCATTCGAGCCAAAGGGGACGGCTTCGTTTCAATAGATGTATAAAACACACTTAAGTTTCTAACGACACGGGCCGGTACATGAAAGTTTAAAGACGACACAAGATTGCTATCTATTTGGTCGTGAACCACTTTGTATAAAAATACAAAGTGGTTCACGGGCGATTTTTCTTTTTGACAGGTTCTGTAGTGAAAGTTTTCTAAGAAGGTATTCATAATCAAAATAACATTTTCTATAAAAATATCTATCGAAAACAAGGCGTATAAATTGCTTCTGAACTCTTTCTATCCGTGCAGCGTCGGTTATTGTTAGCGAATTCCTCACTGAACAACAAAACTCAAGTTTAACTCGTACAAGGGAACAAAACAATCGAACTACGCACATTATATTTGAAAAATCATGCGTCAAACGTGATATCATCCCCATTGTTCTAAAGGCAGAAGCAACAATTTGTGTAACATGAAATGAAAAGGTAAGATTACTATCGAAATAAACACCAAGGTCACGAACTTGTTCCACACGTTCAATAGTAGAATTGCCGATAAAATATTGATGTAAAATTCTTTCGCGTTTTCTACACATAGAGAGCACTTTTGTTTTATCTGGATTGACCAGCAAAAAGTTGCATGAGCACCAGTTCGAGATACGTGATACATCTTCTTGCAAAAGAGCACAATCATCTTCCGACTGGATTCTAAGATAAAGCTTAATATCATCCGCAAATAAGAGCAGTTTTGCATTTTGTATGCACAATTCTATATTACTGATGTATATAAGAAAAAGTAGCGGCCCCAAATTTGATCCCTGAGGGACTCCCGAAGTTGGAGTAGATACATCTGAGATGTTATTCAAGATTTTTATTCTGCTCTTCCTATCCGACAGATAACTACGAAACAAGTTTAAAAGAGACGACGAAACACCGTATAAAGACAGCTTATACAAGAGTAAGTCATAATTTACCTTATCGAAGGTTTTTCATAAGTCAAAATACACAATATCAACTTGCCCACGTGTAAGAACAAATGGGACAGTATACTAAAGGAGAGAACAAAGGTTCGTTTCTACTGAACGCCCTTTTACAAATTTATGCTGAACGGTGCTTAGTTTACGACTAAAGTTAAAAAGAAAGACGGGCATGTAAAACTATCTCAAAAATCTTTGAAAAAGAACAGAACAAAGGCACGGGGCGGTAGTTATCTACCCTAGACGTGTCACCGGCTTTGTGTATTGGCACTATCACTGACCTTTTCCAAAGACATGGGAAAACAACATTTCTCAGCGATAGGTTAAATATGTGCATAGTTAAAGGGGCAAACAAATCAGCACATCCTTTAATAATAAAGCTAGGTATTGTATCATATCCCGCTGACTTCTTTGTTTTTAATTTTTGAATTGCCTCTAAAATTTCATTTATATCGACCTCACTAAATGTGAAAATGTCGTTACAACCAGTAGCGCAGAATGAAGACTTCCTTTTGAATTCTTCATTGGAATAGCATTCACGAAAGTAATTTTGGAATATATTAGCTACGTTTCATGATTTGTAACGTAGTCCGTATCAGTACGTAATAAATATTTCTTGCCGACTGTTTCATGTGTTTCCTGACAAATCGCCAGAATTTATAAGGCTCACGGTAGAGACTATTTTCTACCGATTTTTTATAAATGAATTTCTCATGTTTAAACAGTTTCTTTACAAGCGCTCTGTAAACACTGATCTTTATGTACCATAACTCAATGCCGGTTCTTTTAAACAATTTATGATAGTGTTCATTTTTACGCATATAGTGTTTCAACTCTCTCGAGAACCAAAACTGGTATTTAGAAGGCTTAGACAATCGCTTTGGAATGAACGCATCGATTGCATTTTTCACTATCTTCGTCAAGGATTCAGTCGCAGAATCTACACAGTTATCATGAAGAACCGTTGACCAGTTATTATCACGAAGGAACGTATATATACCTAAATAATCACCCTTAGGATAGTCATATCTGGTTAAATTTTGTCTGTTACGAGACCTCACCGGTAAAGAAAAACGTATGATGAAGGGCGGTGAAAAACGTCAGGTTGCACAAGGGTATCGCTAACTGACATGACACGGTCTATAGGGCAGTTTGAAAGGAAAAGATCAAGAACATTCCCGGCCGTGTTCCTGAAATGATTGCTGAGCGACACGGAAAAGCACTAGATCAGTCAATAGGGAGTTTTAGAATAACGTACGCAATTTTAGTGCACGCTATCGCTAAATTTAGCGCTTGTATTAGCGCACGCGACGCAAGAGAGTCTTAGAATAGCGTTTCTCCGTCGCGACGCAAAAGCCCAAGCATATCGCGCTTGCAACGCCACCAAGATACAGTCACAATTTTATTTCACACACGAAATGCTGTAACTTTAGAAAAAAACAAGTTTTTTGGTCCAGAGTAGCATTTTAGATTTGTTTAAACATGAGAATGCGACGCCAGCGGTGGACCGGTCCTGTCCGTTTGCGTCGCCTCGGCAAGAGAGGTCTCGTTTACTGACCTCCGCACATCGTACCTTCGCCGAGAAATGTTCGCGCGTTGCAAGCATCAAGTTCCCGGTGATCGTTGCCGAACCGAGTACAATGTCGTACCATATTGAAAATCGCAGTCGCGAGGATGCCGCCGACGTCGCACTCACGACGCCGCCAAAGCAGCCGCCGACATAATCCTGGAAGCCGCCATTTTTTTAACTCTGCTCGTCTTGGCTTTAGCCAACTTCTCATCACGAATCCTCCTTGGAGAAGCGCAAAGACTCTTTGCGTACGCACGCTATTTCCGAGAAATAGCGTACGCTAAAATTGCACACGCAAAGCGCAAAACCTGATTTGCGTTCGGAGCATGCGCAGTGGCGACCACGCTATTCTTTGCGTACGCAAAGCTTTAGCGTGCGCAATTCTAAAACTTCCTAATATTAGGAACACTTGGACTACGTGGAGGCACGGTGGGCAGCCGAAGTTACAACTCGTGTAGCAGGAGCAACCAAGGATACCGGTGTGATAACGTACCCGCGTGGTTTTTCCCTCTCTTATCATAACCCCAGCCTCGTGCCTGTTGCACGGCTCGAAACTTTAGCCATAGCCTCCTCTATACTCACAAAGCCGTTCGACGACGGTGCCATAGAGTGCCAGGTCGCAAGTTTGGAGTGCGGAGATCTGGTAGCACAGAGCATTTCTCGGGAAGCTGGTATTCAGCGCGCAGCTTTTGCAGCGGCGAGGACCCGAAACAAGGTTTTCAAACCCGGCGAGAAAAGAAGCGCGGTAGCGCGAGGAGCGCGAGGAGCACGAGAGGACATTCCATCGCTCGGGAGAAGTGTGTTTCGGCGTCTCGCCGCAGCGGGGTGCCCGTCACGTGGCTCTCTTTTCATCCGTTGTCTGCCGCTCTACCTTTTCAATTTCGGCGGCCGCTTCTCGTGGGGATCTGCCAGGCTTTGTCAGTATAGAGGAGGCTATGCTTTAGCGCGCCACTGCGCTTCCCATGCGCTCAAAGTATTTCTAAAATAAATAATTTAGGGGTTTTCGATGAGGTTTCATAGGTTTCTAAATGGAATTATATGTCTATTTTAATAATTAAAAAGTTTAATAAAACATTTCAGTGAATATTTGATTTTTCTTGACGATTTGCCCCTTGTGTTTCTACGGCCGTATAACTCACCTGCACCAACAGAATTAGTGCAGTTTTCACGGCTTCTTCTAAACTAGTATAGGTTAAGTTAAAAAAAAACTCCTGTATACTCGGTATTTATTAGAAAAAGATACCCTGTTTTTCTGCCCGCGAACATAAACTATGCGCATCACAGGCAGCTGAATATCCGTGAGAATGTGCCGCTGGTGGTAGTGCATGCTAAAATGCGAATGTTTGAGAACATGGCGTTAGCTTGATCAAACGATAAAAAAGAAAGAGGTAATTTCTCAACGTAAGCCATATCGTAACAGATTGGAATCATGCCGTTGTATCAGTTTTCAGTGCTTTTAGAGCGCAGCTCTTAGGGGCCGTTTCCGGCTTGAGCGGCGTCGCCGTCGGCGTCGGCGTAACCGCGAGGTCACGTGACCCCCAAGGTCAAGTGAACTCCAGGTCACGTGACCCCCAAGGTCACGTGACCCCCCCCCCGAGGTCACGTGACCCGCCCCCCCCCCCCCCCGAGGCCACGTGACCCCCCAGGTCACATGACTCCCCAAGGTCACGTGACCCCCCCCCCCCCCCCCCCGAGGTCACGTGACCCCACCCCCGATCACGTGACCCCCCACCCCCGAGGTCGCGTGACCACCTGGCCACGTGGCCCCCCGGTCACGTGACCCCCCTGTTCACGTAACAACCCCCCAAAGGTCACGTGACCACCCCACGTCACGTGACCCCCCAGGTCACATGACACCCCCTCCCGAGGTCACGTGACCCCCCCCCCGTGCCTTCCCCCTCCTCAAAAGCTGCGCTCTAATTCGGCGTTACAGGGAGTTGTAAACGGCTTTCATTTTTATACCCCATACTACCGATGCTAAAAAACAAAGCTTCAATATATACTAAAAACGCGCGAAGATAGATGATGACAATGTTGCTGTCGCCATTTTCACAGGGCACCGCGTCCCGGTGTCGTGCGAAAATGGTGACAGCGGGAGTGTACGCATGCGCAGAAGCTTACTGGAAAAAGGTCCATTGTATACCCGCGCTCCCTGACGGCAAACCGCTGCCGCCGAGACCCGCGCAGTGCTCGCGCGCGTCCAGTCTTCTTTGTTAACTCGCTCGATTGCTCGCTTCAACGTGACCAGCTCCTGTCTAATTAAAAATGGCGGTCGACGCTGCTCCGGCACCCGCGATTCCACGATCTCCGCTCATCGCTCTGAACAGCGGCCGAGCTCGCGTGCTCAGCGGCACGGGCAGTTCACGTGACTCTCTCGCGCGACTCGACGAAGCGTTCAATACAATCGCACGCAATTCCACACATGCGCGTCAGAGACGGCGGCGCGTGCGGCTGCACATTTGCCTCTAGCGGACTCAGAGCCACGGCTATTCGCTTCCTGCGCGGTCGGTATCGTCTTGCGGCAGGAGCCCGTGAGCGTTTCTTCAGCTGCATTCGTAGTTTTACGGAAGTTTATGTAGCAGAGTAAACCTATGCACCGACCAACCTTTCGCTGTGCTTTCACTCGCTTTTGGAAATCAGAGCTATTCGACCAAAGATGAGAATGCTATATTGTTTCAATCGCATTTTCGCGTATACCTGCGCAGTCGAACACACTCATTGAGCTGAGGCAAGGGCTCTTGCAAAGTCGGAGGTACCGGCTGCTGGAACCATGCAGCGGCTGTTTTAATTCGTGCGAAGGAGACCTATCACGAGGCATGCACAGCCAGAAGGCAACAGTAGGGCACGCCGTCCAAAACACCAAAGCAGAACGTGAACTCGACAACAGCCCATCTGTTCCCCGGTATACTGAGCGGGTCGAGTAACAAAATAAAATACTTTTACTACACACCGTGACACCTTGTTCTGTTTGCGCACATGCACCGCAATCGACAAAACGGTAGAATCGTAATTTACGTCCGTGCGTCAGTAACCCATTCATACTTTTGAGGAACACGAGTGATAGCCGATCAACATAAAATATAGCCCTTTTTTCTCATCGTTTTCCTTTTTGTAACCTCAGAATGGTTGTTTTGAACAGAGTTGCGAGTTACTACAAATAAGTTTTCTTGCGGGACTTCTTTTGTTTGTTCGCTGTGTAGGCGCAGTTACAGTTGATATATCCTGTACCTTTACCCCTTGAAATGACCTCGATACTATTTCTTTTCCTTCGCGAGAAATGTAATTATTTCTGAATTTTAGTCATAAATGTTCAGGTATTTACCTTGGCCATGTGTCCTGCTTTGCCCTTTTCATGTTGATTCCCTTTTATACAACTAAAATTACCAGTACAATTTAATTGGTCGACCCCGGAATGCCCTAGTGTGCTCTTTAGAGTACACTGGAAAGTAATTGTGCCTGATGGCTATAGCAACACCCTTTTAATAACATATAAAAATTGGCTATAGCCACCAGTGCCAACTCCTTTCCAAGTATGCGATCAGGTCAGTGCGCAACGCTAGGCTACGCTTATCTTCCTTATTTTAGCTCTTGTGTCTTTCGCCGCTTATTCGCTTTCTCTTGTAAGCATCAGTGAACTGAAAATTTGCAGGTAAGCTAAGTGAGCTTAGTTCTCAATTTTAAAGTTGTTTTAAAAAAGTCTTATTTTTTCCCCCAATATGCGAAGAAGCGAAAGCGATAGCCGGAGCACGGTCACGCAATCCGGGTGGAATGGGGCCGCTACGTACCGCCGGGTTAGAATGAAATGTGAGCAGTGACGAAACTTCGAGCCCACTATACGGCGAAGCTTCGAAGCTTGGGTTGCGCTTGGTGAGATTCAAACACATCGGAGTAGGGCGCTGCGAAGGGGTGCGTCCTACTCCGATGTGTTTGAAGATTGCCAAGCACAACCCAAGCTTGGAAGCTGCGTCGGTAGAGAACTCGAAGTTCCGTCACTGTTCGTATTTCATTTGAACCTGTAGGTACCTGAGGACGGAGGGTTTATGTGGTTAATTCACATAGCTGTCATGGTTGGTGTCATCCATGAATGCCACTGACGGCGCCACCAGTGATCGGTGATCAATGAAGTAAAAGGGTAAAAGTTTCTAAAGTCGTCCAACATCACACGTAGCAAATGTGTAGTGTCGAAATCAGATTTCGCATAACGCGAGTAATGTCTGAAGACAAGTCTTTCAAAGCAAATGACACGAAGAACTGCTTTCGTCGCACCAGTGAAGTCGGGAAAACCGGATATGCCTGGCCTCGCGCCAAGAGGGAAAACGACTTTTTACGTAGTGGCGAAGAGAAGTGACGAGGTCGAAATCTCTGCGCCCGTAAAGGTATCGCTTGAAAATGGTAACTGCAAATTCGTTTTTTTTTTTGTCAACAACAATGGGGAATTTTTATATATTTTTATTTTTTTACATTAGGGACTTCTCGTAGATCAGCTGCGGATTTCAGACCCTGCGGGCGCGAACTCGTACCACCCTCGTAGTGACGGCTCGAGCTCTCCTAAGCAACGCAAACATCTTGCATGCTCTTGCGTGTGATAAATGAAAAGTCACTATTAACGTGAAGTAAGTGTAGTTGCACTAGTGAATCACGCGGCAAGACAGGAAAACAGTAATTAACCCCGTCCTTCGCAGAGCCCTAATTCATGCTTTTGGCGACCTTTCTCAACTTTTCGGGAGACGCATTTCTCTTTCTGTTTAATACGATGATGTGGCACTTGGCTACGCAACCATGGCTGCTTGATGAGTTCATCGAGTGGCCGTGAAACAGCAATACCCGGCGCCTTACATTTTTGCCTTAGGTACCTTACTTTACGAAGCGCGAGGCCAGAACGACGAGCGCAGCAGCCGCCCGCGTCGTCTCCTCCCCGTACGCCCAACTATATAGTATGGGTGCGCCTCGCCAACAGATAATACTGTGCGTTCGACTTCAGTGCGAATCAGGCAAGTAGGCACGTTTTCAATACCTCTGATGTGCCTCTCGTCTTCTAGGCGCCATCTAAGCTGTCCCTCCTTTGTGCCTTTGTGAGTGGAGTGGGACGTCCCACCGTTCCGTGTGATATCAAACACCGCAACCTATACGTTGCATGTGTAAGCTGGGTCGTGTACCAGATGCCCCTGTCCTGCGTCAGGATGTATATCCGTTAGACGGGCAGATATATAGATATAAAGGCGGAAGGAACATTCTTCTTACTCTGCGTTCTTACCTCACGGGGAACCTAGCGGTCCGTTGTAGTGTGAATGCTCGCCGTCAATCCACGACATTAAGATTTTGTCTCGACACACACAAAGACAAAAAAAGACTGCGAGAGAGATAGACGAAGCATATATTATGTCAACTCATGAAGCGGACTCACTCGCTCCTTCAGTTGCCCTCGTAGTGACAAATTGGATTTCATTAAAAAGTGTGGCAGGTTCGTGTGACTGTATGTTGGCGTGGCTTATGCCCGATGGTATCGGTTTGCTTTTTTTTGTTTTCTTCCGTCCGCACCCCCCCCCCTGTTTTCTCGTGTTTATTTTGTTTTTTGCACAGCAATAAGCTTTCATCTGTAAGTCAGCGCCTTTTCTATGTGTTTCCTCGTCCTGTTCCTACGTTACTTCCTTTAGCGCTGTTCCCACCAAAAACAAGTATGCATCACCTACTAGCTTAACTTGATGCACTGAGAGCGTTCCTTACCAATATAAGCGTCTTTGGCAAGGTGCATGCAGTCCACTTATCGATCATGCTTATCTCCATGAATCCCTTAGAATGGTTTTTTTTTTGTTCTTATTAAAAAACATGGAATTTATTTTTCAATACCGCCAAGCACCGACGCCGCATGTGTTAGCCGAGCTAAGGTGTGTGCTTGTTTCGCCGGTAAGTGGATAATAAAATCTCAGTATTAAAAAAATCTATTATAAATGAACCTGTCACGGGAATTCGGATAAGTTCACCAAGAATGGAAAGGTCAAAATTTGATCATTACATAGACAAAAATGGCGAACATACGGGGGCTTCCCAGAAGCCA